>CM029128.1:11899603-12517103 GCA_016859345.1 Istiophorus platypterus | reverse complement strand
TCCGTGTCTTCCTCCCCTTCATTGGCCTTCCGTTGGCGTTCAGTCCCACAAACATGTGCTTCTTCTTGTTTCGCCACTCTGCTGAAGCGTAGGTGTTGTACTTGTTCTCCTCAATGCGTTCAATCAGACGACAGTCCGGACCAAAGTCCCTCTGTGCAAGAGAAACAAGGAGTGTAAGTGGGAGACAAAAAAATCCGAGCAGAGAGGCTTAAGATAATAGATCACATTGTGATTGTGCAGTTTTTTCCCCTGGTCAGGCTTGAATCCAAAACACGCCTAATTTTGAAAAAAAAAAAAAAAAAAAAGATTACAACATTTATCAGGAAGCTTTTGTAAAAATATGAATCCTCTACTTTTTCTCCTCTGGAACTCCAAAGTCAGGAGGATGTTATACGTCATATTAACAGATTAATTCGAATTGGGATTTCTGACGTGGAGGTGAAAAAAATGTCTGCAGATCTTTTTCTTGAAATAGAACAGCAGTGTTTCTAGTATTCTTAATTTTTATCTTCTCCTTATCCACTTCTTACTGAGGGTTCTTTTAAATCTTTGGGTTTCACTATTATTATCCAACAACATGTTGAAATTTTACATTTTTTCTTGTGACACCATGGATTAACAATGGGTCAGCCGTTGCCTAAGAACAGTCCCCGGGGTGATAGATGGGATGGAGGCATAGAGGCTAGCATGAGATGTGACGTCTTAAATGTTGGTGCTTGTTGCCAGCAACAAACATCGTGACACGATGTTTGTGGCTTACATTACCACAGTGACCACCTACTGGTAAATGAAGAGAAAATGATCTGAGAGAGTAACATTCGTCAGTTTACTGGAAGCTGCCCTTGTGCTTAAGGCTAACAACGCTTAAACAGCCAGTTAACTGGATGCAGTTGATATTCACGAGGAAAAATGTACTTGCCCGGCACACACAAACACAAACACACACACACACACACACACACACACACACACACACACAATCACACTCACACACACACACAATCACACTCACACACACACACACACACACACATACTCGCACACACACAATATAACTCAGCCTTTCTCTCTCTGTATCTGGCCACAGCTGTTCAAATTGGTTCCAGAAGTAAAACTGAATGTTCCCAAAGCAAAATGAGAATATTTTACAGACACTGTGCAGCTTTTTAACTAATACTGGTGCTCAGTGCGACCAAACAGCGTGTGGGACCTGGCTGCCTTTCAATTAAAATGAATGGTAAAGCTAGTTAAGAAGCTGTAATTATAAATGATATCAAAATATAATGTCATCATCGTTTTACGAAGTGAATTACTGGTCAGATCTTAAAGAAGTAAAAAAAAAAAAAAAAAAAAATATATATATATATATATATATATATATATATATATATATATATATATCTATATCTAAACATTTATAGTGTATATATATAGTGTATATATATATATATATATATATAGTGTATATCCTAGACCACTTGGTTATTTTGTCATCCATCCCTCACTATTGATTTATTTAATCCTGATAAATAATGATAAATAAAACCTAAAGCCATTCATAACTTCTGTCACTTACATGTATTAATCTGGCAATGTAATGAAACAATGTTTTCATTTGATTACTACTGGATAAAGAAGTCACTGTGTAAACCCATCAAGTGTAATCGAATGCCAGCCCTTCACCACCGTGCTACTGTGGTTTGTGTTGCACCAAGCAGAAGACGTCATGGGAATTCAGTTTCAGGCCATGCAACAGAATGGCTCTTTTTCTTTCTTTTCTACCGTCTGTCATTTCATCTGTGGTGTGGCTCCGCAGAGAGACAGCCTGAACGTTTGGGTCCTTTCAAAGTAAGAGAAAGAGGGAAAAAAGGGAGAGAGAGAATGAGATGAAGAAAAGGAGGGAGAGACAGAAAACAGATGAAACAAGGGCTTTTCTCCCCAGAGGGACTGAAGCAGAATAGAGAAACTGAAGGATTGTGTTTCCTGTTTCTGAATGGAGTGGAGAGGAGAGGTAGGCATCAGAGAGGAGAGCTCACACTGACTAACTGCGGTTCCTATATCTGGAATTGAGTCCCGCAGCCTTGTCCATTGTTTTTAAAGAGCATTCAAAGAAAAGCCGCGGAGTCAGAACTTTAAAGAAAAGTATCTCCTTTGCTAGACCTTGATTCACAGACTGACAACATCATCAAATGAATTTATCATTTATATATTTGTCGTTAGGATGTAAAAGCGTTCTTCTGAAAAGAAGAGTTTTTTGGATTAACAAATACAAGCACTGCTACTCACCGCTCCGTATAGCACTCCCTTCCTGCTGATTGCCAGGTAGTGGTTGCTGCTGAGGCCCCTGATGGCCACCACTCCCACATCCACTGACTTGATCTCCAGAATACCTGGTGCAGCGGGGACAGGGAGACAAACTTGTCAAGACTCTGTATGGATCAGTTTCTCTGTAGGTTTATTCATATATATTCTGCTTTTCTTTCTCTTCTGCCAGCCTTACATTTTTCTGATACCAGACAAAATTAGATTAAATATTTTCATCGTCCATTGATCCATGAGAGTTTTCCAGCACCGAAGGTGATGTCTTCATATGCTTGTTTTATTTTGACCGTTAGTAGAAAACACACATCCAAGTGAATAAACCAGAGGGAAACGGAACATCTTATCATAAATGTATGGCTTTTACCATTTATTGCAAGTGTTAAAGGTTAATCTGGGAATTAGAGATTTTAGAGCTGCAGGCATTACACATAACTAGGTTTTATAATTTTGCAAAACACCTTAAAAATCCTAAAATATTGCAGGAGAGTTTCTTCCTCACAAGTGAACCCCAGTCTTGTCTCGCTTTTCACTTTTTTCTTCAGTATGTGAAAGTCAGACCTCAGACCTCGGCCTCTTGCCCCCTGTTCATTTGCTGGTTAGCTTGCGGGCTGTATGCCCTGGGACCAAGGTGTAAGCCAGGAAAAAAACATTTCTCCGCTCTCTGTTTGTTTTTCTGACCAGGGGAGCTCGGGCAGGCAGGCAGGCACACGGACAGGACGGAGAGAGGCTTTCTGGCTGCCAGACTGGCAAGAGGTCAAGACGTCCGTATCAGTTTTCAAGCCTGAACCAATTACTGGTTTAAGCTGTGGTCGCCAGCCCTTTCTTCTCTCATCCTAAAGTCAGTTACACCAAGCCATAAAACTATCAGGGCTTTTGAGAGGATTAGCTAAAGGGGCCAATAGGAAGTGGAGCCTGGTTGCAGGAATAGTCAGAAGGATGAAGTGAGAATGTCTCTCTTTCTCCAGAGAATCTCTAGATGTCTAGTGTTGTCATTCCTGAGTTTTTCATAGACAGCTTCCTGGTCTAGGTCTGAGTGATGGACAACTCTATGCCACGCTTCATTGTTAAAAATCATCATAATAATAATAATAAGAGTGGTAGGTTCACCGAAAATCATTAAACACACAGGATAAAGCGTCAGGCACATATTTTAACATTCTCCCTAAGTCTAGCTGGAAATCAGTAAAAGAAATCATGGAAGACACAGTGATCAGGAGAAGCTAGGAAATACTTAAAGATCAAGCAAATGATTCTCGCTTTGTACTTTAAGCTTCAGATCTCATGTAAATAAAACCTGTCTTTTCAGCGGCTAACCCCTTTTCCTATCCCTCGCTCCTAATCTCTCATCCTCAGATAGATTTGCATCATCCTGCAGGCCTGGTGTGATTTTTTTTTTTCTTTTTATGGTGGTCAAAGAGTTGAAGATGAAGGAGATGAAGAGTTTAGAGCCTTTGTTGTAGCTACAGAAGGAGACCTCTGAAGGCATCTGCCCTCTAACTGCCGTGTTTTGTCACTGTCACTGTTATCTCCCTGTGTCTTGTTATGTCTCATTGCCTTGCAATAGCAACGAGAGACTTTTTTGGGGTTTTTTTTGTTTTTTATTGCATAGAAAGGGCATAAAATTAATTTGATGTTGTGCAGTGACAAACTATTTCCCATCTTGTGTTTGTTCTTGTATTTTTTTTTCTATAGTTATAGCCCTTGTTTCTTTTTGTAATATGTAGTCCTTGGCTGAAGACTGCTGGCATTACTGCATCCCAACAGTTCCCTTATTTGGTCAATAAAAGCTTGCTCAACCCCTACAATTCAAGAAGATTTCCGTAGCTCACAGTGCATCATGTTGGCTTGGTATGTTAAGTCCATTACTCAGACAGACATGTAACACAACACAACACTGATCTATCAAGTTCAAAACGTTCCATCTCGCTGCAACGCAGCTGAATTTCTGAGCTGTGATCCGTCAAAATAAGATCTGTCGCTGCTGCGCTAACCACCGGTCCACCTGTTCAGACCCTTTCCCCTCCTCCTGTTTGATGTGGTTTGTCAAAAACCAAAAGCACAGGGCTCTTTTATGGCCCCTTTACCAGTTACCAGAAGCAGCCCGTCTGCCTGCGAGTTAAAAGGCCAGGCTGCAACAAAAGGTTTAGATTGCGACAACAGAGTTTATGGCGAGGAGACGGAGAAAAACAGGACCCGAGCCTGTATCACTATAGACACACACATCGGGACGAGCAGACATATCAGCACACACCTGTGTTTAAAAATGGTTCAGTACTAGGCCTTCACTGCACTTTATTATTTTACTCTCTAATTCAACAACTTGTCTTATTAGTATCTTGAGTCTGTTAATGTTGTTTTCTCTTTTCTCTTTTTCTCTTTTTTTTTTTCTAAAAAAAACAACCGCCCTGTTTTTCTCCCTCTTCTTGTCCCCTGGATCTCAGCCCACCGTTTTAATTATGAATTTATGTTTTTGAGTGCAAAGGAACATGGTTTTATGACCCAACACCGAGAGCAAAAATAGCACAACGTTCACTCAATATAAAAGGCATGGACTTTTTCCGCTATCAACATTTTTGTGAGAAACTACCAAGGGCAAACACCTGTGTCTGAAAGGGCAACACTACAACTTTCATAAACACAAGCCAAAAAGGGTCTTTGCCAGTCAAACCAACACCATAACACTGACAGAGTTACAAGTACAAATAAACACAACCTGGCTTTCTAACAGTAAGAAACTGTTCATTAACCACTTCATAACGACCACAACGTTGTTTAATGGGTTTTGCAATGGAACTCCACTGTGGCTCAAATTCCTAATGTAAATGGAAATCTGCCTTTAACAGGGCAATGCAAATCAGCCGCACAACGAGCAGTGTGCAGTTTCTGCTCGTCATGTTAAATCCACATGTTACGAACGGCCCTTCTAGCTCTGTTGTCCTCTTCTCTCAGACTAGCTAACCTCTGCTTAGTAGGCAAAATCATTCACCCAACTTCACTGACCGTCTCTCCATCCAAATGCATTGAGAAATTAAACCGAGAAAATGCTAATTTGCGTGTCTTTTTATACACTATTCTTATTTGAATATTAGGAATTTGTTTATCCGGATAAGCACCTGATTGTCCTAATTCTCCAGTCCGGCACCATTAAACCATTGCAGAAGAAAAGATGACGGAGTTTAAAAAAGTGCCAGTCAAACCTCAAACTGTGGAAAACAATGATGGAATTTTGGCGTTTCTGTTTATTGTATGAATTTGAGGAACGTTACGGTGTAATTATCAGTTCACACAGATCTGGTGTTTTCTCCTGCCGCTATTTTTCGGCGTTTCGGTAGATGTTTAAGTCACATTTCATTTACGTCATATGTTTGCTAAGTGTGTTTGCACTACGTTGCATTTTGCTTTTATCAATATACCATTTTTTTACACCACTAATCCACCTAGACGTCCAAATGACATCCACCTACAACGTCACCACTTTGGGACACTGAACTGTAGAGCGACTGGTCGGTGGGGTGGCTTCATATCGAAATGCTCATAGGCCTTCTAACAACGACCTTACACATAGTGACTAAAAGCTTCTCAGAGAAGCTTTCAAAAGAGCTACTTTTATACTTTTGCTTGGGCAGTTCTCAACACCGTTAACCTTGATTAAATTTAAGATTAAAACTGACATTTTTAAGACAAATTTACAGCACTGAACAGTAGAAAAGTAGTTGATGGTTTCGGTAATACAATTTTTATTTCCCGGAGACACGCACACGATCGAAGGCATATACGTTAAAAAATACGCTCACAGATACACACACATACACAGAGCTCCCATCGACCCCCGGCTGGCCCCCCTTTGGAAACAAGGCTAGTGAGACTCCAGCTGAACCTAAAGGTTAAGGGAGGTTGTGAAAATGTTTCCACTGTTTACCCAGGGGCTTTTTTGAAGATTATACTGTGGTTGTTCACATTGTGACCTCGATGCGGTGACCAGCTGTGAGTGGGTCTACTGCGTGCCTTCGGCCCGGAGAGGTCTCGCTCTGCATTGTGAAATATTGTCACTTGCGGACTAGTTTGTGTCATGAACTCCCCTCAGTGAGAGGAATGAAAATGGTTTTGGTTCTTTTATTCTGCATCCAAAGCTCCGATATTTGGATGAACCCTTGATTTTCCTGTTTTTTTCTGCAGAGAGTAATTCTCTCACTCTTTTTTAGACGTGAAATATAAATGCGGCATTCACGAAAGAAAAATCGTGAAGCAAAAGACGCCCTGTTTTGTATTGTTTTTTATATTAAAAATCTCATTTGCATCAGTTGAGGTCTGAAAGCTTAAGATCATTTTTCTCTTTGAAAATTATGGCAACAGGGTGACCAACGACGCATTGTATTGAGCGTGACATGAAATTTTACATCCATGTAACTGCCAAAATTTTGTACCAGGAAAAATGAAAAATTTAGAAAGAATACAAAAGAAGAATAGAGGAATTCAGAGAGAAAAAATGTACTTAAACTGGTTACAAACTGAAAATATCTAACAATTCTGCTGTATTTGCCCACATAAATACAAACACAATGAACAAAATGCATTGAAGGAAAATTCCTTTTTAAAAAGAAATAAGTCCTCTTGGCTGCTGCTGGATTTGAGTCCGTGTGCGGTTTAACAGGAATAAACCATTTCCTTGCATTATTTTTTTTCCTAGATTTTGGTTGAATATTTCCAGCTCTTTATGAGGTCTGAGGGAGAACAAACATCTCTCGCTTTTGCAGTTTGCTTGGTGAGTGCTGATGAGGATATTGGGTTGGAGTAGAAACTGCTGTATATCATGTGTTGTGAGGAGCGTTGAGGTATTGGTTTAGACTGATGTGGTTGACAACAGCATCATCCTGCGCTAAGTGGCCACATCAAAGCCCGCCTGGCTGACCATTTCGACTAAAGCTGAGAAAACAGAGGCCTGTTTCTGATTTTCAATATGGCCAAAATTTTTATACAAATACAGTTTTTAGTCAAAATTTGTTTTGCGCATATTACCCTTCTGGATTATAATCATATGGGGTAGATAATGGTGCTCTCACTCTCTCTGTGCTACATTGAATGTGTTTCTTCTCAAGTTCCCCCATTAGTAAGATTGCTCTATTTGACCTGCACTCACTGTATTATTTAGCTTATTCCTGCCCCCATAATGGTTTTATTTCCTTCCCTGACAGGAACACTCACATCACATCGCTGTCTCCTTCAGAAATAGTCATAACTGCATATCGTTCAAGCTGTGTGTGATTTAAGAACTGGCAGAGGTACAGAAAGAAAAACAAACCCAGATTATTCCGAAATCAAACAAAATGCATCACCTGAGTGAAAACCCACTGTTCAAAATACCGGAGGTAGCCAACAGATAGCGTTGAGTTTCGTCTGCTTGGCTCATCATTCCAGTCGGGCATAATTCGAGATCACTTTACCCAGCGCAGCAAGACACACAGCAAGTTATGTCACGCACATTTAAGAGCAGCTGTTAGGAAACCAACAGATATTCACAGTGATGTTAATGGTGATATGACCAAAAGTAGGAAAAAAAACCCCATAACCACCTGAGATATTGTCGTTCCTTTCACACGGTTGACTTTGTAACATGATGAAGTGCCAAAGCTGCCAGTTTCTGTCAAAACATTTCACAAGCCTGACACGGCAGGAGTTATGTTTTCAGGGCAAGTGCTGTGACGGTTGTCTGCCTTTCACACATTTTTCATTTACAGTTCAGCGGCCGGTGCGATGTTTCCCAACTGTTGTGGTTTGCATTGTTGGCATTGGTCTTTCAGCTTCAGAAAACTTGTTATTTTAAACCACAAATATTATGAACGGACATGCACAGATATTATTCATTTTGTCACATGCAGCTTTCTCTCTCTGTATCGTTCTTACTTTCTTTGTCACTCCTCAGCATATGCATTAATGTTTGTAAAAATGCAGTACACACACACACACACACACACACACACACACACACACACACACACACACACACACACACACACACACACACACACACACAGAGTAATTAGCTGGCATTCCTGCCTTCTCTGTTCAAACGGCCAGGCTGTCCAGATGCTTCTGGGCTCTACATTGAGCTCTCAGTTTTACCTTTGATGACTCCATTAAGAGCCTCACTTTCTTGCTGAGTGTGTTTGTGCGTGCCTGCCCGTGTGTGTGCATGTGTGTGTGTGTGTGTGTGTGTGTGTTTAGCGGGGTTAGGGGTGAGTGAGAGAGTATAGAGGAAAGCAGGAACATGAGGCGTGTGTGTATTTGGTGGGGGGCTTTTCCCGAAGCACATGGTGTCTATATGGCAGCAGCCCTGGATGTTATCTGTCACAGATGCTATTCTTCATCTCCCACTGCTTAACTGGCCATGAATTCTGCCTGTTCACATGCACCAGGCCAACACCGAAATGACACTTTCAGTATTAGGCTTCCAGTGCATTTTTCAGTATAGTTACTCGCAGAGTAAATCAGAGAAAAGTATGTTATAATACATTAAAGGTTTATTGTTTTTGGCTCTCTGAAGGAGTTTTTAAAGGTCTCGGGCTGCAGCTATTATTTTGTTGATTAATCAGTTGGTCTTTCAAATGTCAAAAAATAAAGTGAAAAAAGCAGATTGTGATTTCCCACAGCTTGAGGTGACTTCAAATGTTGCTGTTTTCTCTAACCACCAGTGCAAAACCCAAAGGTCTGTCCTTTACAATGATATGAAATATCAAAAACAAGCGAATCTTCTCACTTGAGTCCATTAATTTTATCTCAAACAACCAACAACCTAGTTTTTAAATAAAATTTGAATTTCACCCAGATATAAAGTTGATCATGAGAATAAGCTACCATACCATAGGCTTTTTTTTACTGAGTTCAATGTTTAACCTTGATTTTTACATGTTGGGATATTTTTTTCTGATTAGTTTTTTTTCTTTTCCTATTTCTTCACCATGACTTCATCCCTTGAAGAAAGTAGTACTGGCACAAAATGCTACAATTTCCTGTTCTTAACTGTAAATGATGCTAACGACTTTCCATCACTGTTTACACCAAAGTGAACATTGCTGTGTTTTTGTTTTGCAGTTTAATGTCAGATGTAATGACTTGTTATTTAGACAACAACAAACTGTTGGATTATCGTTAGGCCATGCCTGATTTGAGCCAAGAACTGGGCTGAATGGACAACATGCTTCTATTCTTACAGCAAAATCTTTCAATATTAAAAATAATGACTCTGCAGGCATGTGAAATTTAGGGATTATGACTCATTATTTCAAGATATTACATGTTAATGACTCACACCAAAGCTTGACAGTTGGGAAATCTGGTTCATGACTTAGAACTAGTTAAATGTGAGAGTATCTCCTGTTCTTTCTTGTGGTCTCCCTCTCTCCAGGACATGTATGATTGCACTCTGCAAGAATCCTCATCTTAACATGAACAATGAAAAAGACTGTCCATCAAAAGAAAGATGTCCGAATCAAGATTCTTTGCGGACAGTAATCGACCCTTGGTGTTTGGAGCCATATTCTCTTCAGAGAGCCAGAGTTCCTCAAAGTGGTGGAGGATCTTACAGTAACATGATTTGCTGCTGAAAGACTTCTGTTGAAGGTGGTGCCTCACTGATGGGGTTTGTGGCAAGGCTGCCTCGGTCTGCCTACAAAAATCTGGCTCCTATTTCGGTCTTGTTGTAGCCGACACATTAATGGACAGGGGAGTGAACTGATGGGAAAATATCAGGCAGCGGTGACAAGAAATATGTAAAGAATGATGGAAAAATTAGATGGATCCTGTAATTGTCCTCAGTGACTCCTGGCAAAAACTAAGGGCTTTTGAAAGTGTAAAAAAAATTCACATTAGCAATGAAGAAATATCTTAAAGAAATGTCTTGACTGGTAACTGTGGATGATTTTTCTGATCATTTTCAGCACTTCATATTTCTTCCATTACACATCCAAAGCAAAAACGCACACATACTCAATAAAAGACCCTGTCATGGTCATCTGGACCTCTAGACCTTTACACTCACCCCCGTGTGAAAAATGGAAAATAGAGCTGAGGATGGAGGGCAGGGCGAGGCGAGAAGGCAAGAGGCCAAAAAGTTAGTTTTTTTCAATGAAAGTCAATGAAATCATTGCATTTTAGCGTAATAAAACTAGTCCATTTGGAGGTCATTGACAACTATTTCAGCTAATGTATTTTTAGAAACAGATGTGTCAAATGAAGATTGTCTTTTTTATTACTGAAATCATTAACAATAAAATGTAGACCATCAATGAAAATGCCAAAGTTCAGTGAGCCCTGCCAGAGAATTTATCGCGTAGCTACTCAAACTGGAGCCATCGAAGAGTTTTAGAAGTTTCACACTATGTATAATTTTTAATGGAAAGACAACAAGTTGTAAGTTTCTAAATCAGGAGAGCTCAGGAATGCTTACTCACTTTCATCATCTGTTTCAGGGTATAACCAGCACCTCATCACATGTAGGTTTTTTCTCAGTGATAAAAGAGTCTCAGCTCTCTAGACTTTAACGGCCTGATTTCTGGGACCCATACTAAGGTTTGTCCTAAACTGAGGATCTCAGACTCAACACATCAAAGATTATGCAACAACTTATGTGAAGTGCCATTAAACTAACAGTTAATACCAATAAATGGCTTGCTACACTGATTTTTTAAAGCTTGCGATATGTGATTGATGCTCTGGCTGGATTTCATTGTCCATTAATTCATGTAGGGAGCAAAGCTATCCGTCATTTACAGTAAAATAAAACTGCTCTTATGTAAGATTAAAAACATTATGTAATGTTTCTGAAGGACATAGACAGTGTTTGCCCCATAGATTCCAGTAATGGGAGTAAGAACATGCTTTGATCCAGACTCCTGCTGCAGTTTAGATATTATTAAAACATCACCATGAAGAGTTTTTAATTTAATGACAATTATTTTATCTGAAGTCATACATACAGTCAGATTGTAGCCTACAAGTTGAATGGGTTTCGGTCATTTCTGTTTACAGCCTATCAGGATTACCTCCTGCTGATGATTATATTAGTGAGAGGAAGGGTGAGAGGAGATCGACTATAGGAGGGAGTGTGTAGGAAGTACATGTTTGTTGTATGTTTTCCGAGTGCAGCTGAATGTAATTGTTGATGTTAAACTTGGCTCTGACAGCTTGAGGAGTGCTCAATGATAGGTTCAGTATTTCCCGGACAAGCTTGTGCAGTGACATTTGCACACTGCTTTTATTTATGGCTGCTGGAGCGGGGGAGTCCATGAAGATGTCAAAGTAACTTTGAATGAAAAGCAATGCTGACACTAACTTCTGGTGCATCCACTACCTCCTCATAACTCTCTTTTATGGGCCACACTGTTACCTTTTCCCACGAGAACCCTAAACACGGTCATCAAGAAAATAGACCAGGGGAACCAGGGAGAGATTAAGGCAGCAGAGTAAAGAGTGGAGGAAATGACTGGGGCTAATTTCAAAAAGATGTTAAAAAAAAAAATCAGGAAGGGCAAGCACTTGTTAGGTTTAAGTTTTGTGTTAATCTCGTTGAGTCAGAGGAGAAGGATGAAGATGGTTGTGGCTCTGAGGACGCAGATGTTCCATCAGAGACAAGTTTGTTCCACATTCGATGTACTAAAAGACAAAGCGGCTTATTATTGTATTACTTTTTTTTTTTTTTTTTTTTTTTTTTAATCATTAAAACATTTCCAATTCCAATCAACTTTTTCCTTCATTGTATAAAATCTAGGGTAACTTGTCTGTACTTTGGAGCAGTGATTTGCCACATTTTGTCTTGTTTCAAGGTACATATGTAGCTGTGGCTGCCAAACGGAAAAGCCAAAAGGGATGCACAATGTGTAGCGTTGACCTTTCCATTATCTAAGCTTGGCGACTAGGGTCAATAGGTAGAGGTCAAACCATTGGGGGCAGACCTGTGTAATTAGCATGGATATGGAAAACCTGCACTGAGTCAGAATAATGTCCCGTGTATTAGACTCATTCTTTATCTTGGTGCATTAGGTTCATTCATCTCAGAAGATAATACCCCTTCTGTGATTAATGTTAACAATAAATATGTGTGGCAGCTTTTACAACCCGGGTGGCCACAACGAGAATCAAAGCTCCAACTGTAGTCAAGTTGGCACCATTCGATACTAAGTGAGCGGCGCACGACCACAATTCTGTGGTCCATCTGCAAACACATGTCTTTTTGTTTCACTGCTTTATTTATTTATTTGTAAAGAAGATGCGACAGTCTGTGGACAACATGGAGGGAAGAAAACAAGGACAGTTTTGTTGCTTATGGTCAGTGGCAGGATCAATGCTAATCAGATGACGGCCCGGCAAGACTTCCATATTCTGACTCGGAGTGGCTCATCTCGAAGGACTTATGAGGTGAGATGGATAGACGGGCACTGATCGCATGAACACAAGCAGACAAACACTGACACGCACTAGTGAGCACAGGCTCGCAAACACAGGCCCTAAACCCTGAGTGACGTGCTGCCCCCAGCTTTGACAAGATGATTAGAAAGGCTTGGCTGCGGAGGACAGCCTCGACCCCAGAGCTGGACCTAAAACTTCTTCATCACCTCTGACACCATCTAATGACACTCATTTGCAATCTGACCTCTTGAACATTACCAGACTACTAGACCATGACAACCGCACTAACAACTGCTCCCTCCTTCAATCTAATGCTTTCCTAAAAGGAGTGGTCCATTTCTGATGGATTAACTAGATATGATACACCTTTAGTTGATTTGACCTATTTGAGTAATTTTACTACCCTGCGTCGTGAAGGGTTATGTGAAAAAGTATGTTATATGTTATGGATTTTGCAAGCTAGCTTTGCATTTTCTCAATAGAGCCATGTGTCTCTGATAAGCACATAAAGGCAAGAAACCTGCATCAAAGAACTAATTTGGCCAAAAGTCAGTGTGAAGCAGTGAAGCATTTGTTTCGGCTTCATCACTTTTAACCATTTGTAGTATAAACGAACAATATTTACAGTCTGTAACCTATAAAAATAAGCAAAAAGCACACTGAAAACTCAAATGTGCACAGACACAGAAACATCAGGAAACTCCTGAGGGGGGAATGGTCATGCGAAGAAAAAAAAAAAAGACCACGATGTCTAGTATGTCAAATGCCACATGACACGTTCTCAGTCAGGGGAAGAGAATGTAATTATGTTCTGGCTGGTTTAGTTTGAAGGGTACAATTTGTTCTCTGCTGATTTTAAAGCACATGCAAAATAGCAGGAGGTGGTGCATTAGCATAGGCATACAAACTGCTTCACATGCAAGCCTGTGCACCGATGCAAACACTGTAAATGCACAACATGCAGGATAGTGTGATGGTGTGCAGGCATACGCATGATTTAATCGTTATTTCGTCAAAGGCAGATCTCTTCAGGTTTTCCCACCAAATGTCCATCTATCATCTTCTATTCTGAAATATGTTTTACAACTGCACTTGCTATCAGGTAGACACAGCTAGATTAAATGCCTACTAAATATGCTGCCAGGGCCTGAAAGGTTTGGCCTCCATGGCCAAGTCCTCATATTTTAGATTCTTTTTTCCCTCTAGAGAGTTCTTACCTATTTCCCACAGCAATCAAGTGGCAAGAGCTGCTGGAATTGATGGATTGTGCCTCTAATGCCATGACCTGGTGCCATTATAGTTAGTGACATGTTGCACCCTAATCGTTGAACTCTTAATGTGCATGTGTGTAAAAGTGTGCACGCATGTGTGTGTCAGAGAGGACTGCAGGCAAGGAGAGGGAGGAAGAGACGCTAATTGAAATTCCTTCAGCCATGTCTGGCAGAGCCTTGGTGTCTGAGTGGCACTTACACACACACACACACACACACACACACACACACACACGCACGCACACACACACACACATATTCACACTGGCCCTGGCCCTAATAAAAGTGGGCTTTGCCATATGGAGGCCATGTGCAAGACTAGCCTCTCTGTGCTCAAGCGTGTGTGTGCTCTCTGCAGGAGGGGCTTGTACAGCACCACAGACCCATAGACAGATGCATACAAACCTATGACATGTGTATGAAGGTGTGTTAGTGATAAAGATCCATTCATGAAGATTACATTCCCAGACACAAGTGCATGACATGCTGTGACAGCTTCAAACACATACAGTAGACATGATGAAGCAAGGGCCTGTTGTATAATCCAAAAGAAATTAGTTTGTGTTTTTGGATGCCGCCCGTCTAATTCTGTGAAACTGGCAGGGAAACTCTGGGCAGGTAAATGTGGGAGTAATGTTCTGTTCTCCCTCAACAACTACTGTCAATGTGCCCTTAGGTGATGCAGTTATTCTGAGCTGCTCTGAGGCCAAGAAGACTCTGGCAGTTCTGGAGAACTTCCAGATGTGTTTAACTAGATGATAAAGATCTGGGCTACAGAATGATACAGCTAATTTTCTGTTCTGGATCAGTCATAAATGATTATGATGAGCCTCAAAAGTCCTTAAGAGCACTGTACAGATTGTATTCTTTGTTGCGGTTTTCACGGTATCATTTAGCCTTCATAGTGTTACAGTTCAAACATAGCTTTTATGCCAATTTTATATTTACGCACGTTAAACATGTACATTGTCAGTCCTATTAACTTATAAAAGATTCAACCAAATTCATGCATATTGCACTAATTCATCCAGTCTTATTCACTCCTCTGTAAAAAAAAAAAAAAACTGCAGTTCAGGTAGCTCAAGGTGCCTCAAAGGTACCAGCGGAGTTTCTCAGTTCCCAGCGGTGGAAGACTTAGTGCTCGGGAATCTACCCAGTGTGAAAGAGTGTAACTGTGCAAATGTGAGGCTGAGTGGTGCTGACAAAGAGCATGTGTGCTAAGTGACCCCTCTCAGGATAAATAAAGGTTAAAATCATATTTTGCAGCCCGCAAAATGCACAACCAGAAAAAGGAGCAGGAATCACATGGTTATTACTTTACATCTGAATCCGTATAACCTCATACTTAGCATATGTCCACCACTATTATAGCTGCAGCACAAAAGCAGCAAGGAGCGAGTCTACTTGTCATTCTCCCCAGTGGTTTGGCAATAGCTGTGTTTTAGATATTTCCTCAAAGAGGAAAAACTTTCTCTGGGCAATTTCTAATTGGTTCCAGTGGATCATCTCTCTTTTTATCTGCCTGGCTTACTCATTTTGTTTTCTCCTCTCCTCTCCCGCTCTCCTACTGTCATGCTGTTTTTTCTAAAACTCTGTAGTCTGGTAAATATGCCTGCCTCTCTACACATGGTGAAAAGGCTGAAAAGCACACTGTTCTGTTATTTGTTCTTTTGCCCATTCACCTGTCTTGATGTGCACGGTTGCCCAAGGGGGGAAAAAACAGAGACATCACTCTTCACAGATAAACACTGTGGGAGACAACAACTGCATCTTTTGCCATAGTGTTCTCATTGACAGGAATAGGCATAAAGATATTTATGGTAATCGCAATAGAGTAGACTTCCCTTTGCGCTCAGCTGCTCTTCTATCAATTTTTAGTGCAACTAAAAAGTCTAAGAGGAAACAAAATGGCTCAACAAGTAAAAGTTTGCTTTTTCATTCTCGTGAGTTGCTATACTGTTTAAAATGTAGGGATCAAGTGAAACACATTCAAAACATAACAAAAATGACTTACTGTATGGATCGTCCTCACTTTTGGTCCCATTAACCGTTCCTTTCTTGTCGATGCGAAGGAAGAATTTCTGGTAGGAGAACAGCTTTCTCTGGCGCACATCTCCTTGTAGATGGTTGTAGCTGCTCCGCACGTGACGCCCGACGACCGTCGCGGAGGATGATGACACGTTGGTCGCCCGTGGCAACCTCGCAGAGGATGCGTGCAGAGGTGCGGGTGATGAGGAAGGTGGCGGGTGTGGGGTGAAGAATTGAGGAAGAGTCCCTCCTGGTACATTGTGGTTCTTTTCAGAGTCTGACGGTGATGACAGAGCAGACAGGGGGGAGGACGAGGACGGTCCGAGCAGGAGAAGCAGAAGGAGGAAGGTGAGGGAGAGAAGGAGTGAAGGTGGTCTGCAGCAGGGGCAGGCGGAGAACCAGGCGACCGGTGCACCTTGTGTCACTGTCCATCTACACATGGTAGTGGAGCTGGGAGAGCTGTGGAGGTGCTCAGGGGCTGGGGCATGCTGAGCTGGGTGCAGGGAGAGGGAAAGAGAGTGGGAGAAACTCCCCCGACCAACCGACCGACTACACCTCCTCTTTCTGGGGACCCACAACCTCGCTGGGACTGTGGTATAAAAACCAGTAGAATGGCTGGGTCGAAGACTGACAAGACCGTGGCAGGGGTGATCAGAGAGTTTTTGTGGCAGATGTAAAGTTGTCAGTAATATAAATGGTGATGGATGCAGTTGCTGGTGGTGGGGAAGCCTGTAGTGTTGTGGCTGACTCTGCTGTAGTCCCCGGTGCTGTTTATTCCTCAGAAGCACCGCAGGAATGCATCAACATCCATAACTCAGATCACCTCGCAACGGGAAAGACCAGGGGCTCGCCTCAAAGAACTCTCGCCTCCTCCTCCCTTTCCTCCGAGGATTGACGCTTTTTCCTCCTGTTTACTCACAAACACACACACACGCACACACTCGAGATCCCTTTCTTTAAAGTTCGAATGCGTACCTACGCTTTTACATCCACAGACACAAACAATCAAAATATCAGTTCATTTGTATATGCTACTAAAATCTACTCCGCAAACACATGGCCCGAACCATTTATCTCCTCAAGTCCAGGGAGGTGGATAACAGGAAGGCAGAAGAGGTCTGGGTATGAGATGCCAAAGTGTTGAGTGGAAAATGAAAAATATAAAAACAGGAAGTCAAAATTTAAAAAAAGGATTAATGCTGCTTCTTATAAAATGTCCAGGGAGATCCACACAAGGAGGGCCACAGGAAGAGTCTCAGAATCCAGACTCGGTCCCCCTCTTTTCTCTCCCTCTTTCTCTTTGTTTCTCTTGCAGTGTCGAAGCTGGTTTGAAGTCACTTGAGTGTGTAACTGAGCCCAGGAGCTCTCGTCTTTCTGCCCTCGCTTGTTGTGCGTCTGTCAGTGAGCTGAGCTCCCTATCTCTCCCCTCCCCTTGCCTCTCGGAGTCTGAGCGCCGGAGCGGTGCGTTGCCTCTCTTCTTTCCTCCTGTGTGTGGCTCCCTCTCCTTTGGCCCCCTCCCTCTTTCCTTTGCCTCTCCCTCTCTCCTATCTCTATCAGCAGAGCTCTCCCCGGTTATCTGGAGTTTCTCTGAGGTGACTGAATCTTGTCTTTCCTTCCAAATTATTTATCTGCTGCAGTTCGCCAGATGTCATCTCTTAGTGTAATTGGATGTCTGTGAAAACCACCAGGCTTTGAAGAGCTGTGTGCATTTATGTGTGTGTGCATGTGTGTCTCCACATGTACATGTGTGTTTGTGAGTGAGTGAGTGTGTGTGTGTGTGTGTGTGTGTGTGTGTGTGTGTGTGTGTGTGTGTGTGTGTGTGTGTGTGTGTGTGTGTGTGTGTGTGCGGGGTGGGGGGGGGGGTCTGTCCCACCCCATTTTCTCTTTCCCTCCCTCTCCCTCGTTTCTCTGTCTCCTCCCCTTTCTAGACCAAACCCCACTAGTTGAGCAGAGCAGGTCCAAAAGAAGGAAAGAAAGTCCTTCCCTCATATCTCTCTCTCCTTTTTCAGCGCTGTTTGCTCCATCTTTCTGATGTTTTGTCCTCTCGTTCAGGGTTGGGATTGTTTGAAAGGTTTCAATTCTAGTGCAGTTAAGATGCCCGCAGTTTGGTACTTGTGGTATCAAAATAATCCTTTTTTCTTTCCTTTTTTTCTGGAAAAATACAAACATGTTTATTGATGAAACACCTTTTTGATCTAACAAATGAAGCCAAGGAAATGTTAAATGTCTTACTCACTAAAATTCTATCTGAAGAATTAAATAGACTGGATGTGACCGTCCGTTCAATGACGCATTATGATAAGTACCAAAACAATATTAACCTTCGGTACGTAGCCCTAATCATGACAAGATTCATATTGTAGTCTACTGTGAATTCCTTGGGTCATAACTTAAATAAATGACATGAAGTTCACTTTCTGAATAAAAGATGGATGAGTGCTGAAGTCACGGCTCTATCATCTGGCCATCATCAGGTCCAGCATCAGTTGCTTCATTCAGGCTCCACATTCGCTGGCTTATTCACAGCTTTCTGGCTACCAGCTGACTAGTAAGGTCAAGTCATTCCTGCAGCTCCACAGCATGGCCACACATCCGACTATTCCTCCTCTGATATTCCGGTGGTGACACCATTGGCTTCACCGAGGCAAATTTTCATCTTGGTTTTTGGTTTGTTTATTTAAGCAAAACACACTGCTCATGTTTGTGTTAAGGAATCTTCATTGCTGCTCATATTTTCTGAGCAGAACAAATTTGCCAAATCTAACTTTATAACAATTTGCTTTAAACTGTCAGTTTTTTGGAAATGTCTCTAACTGAGTTATAGTCAAATAAACAACATTCCTGTCTTCTTAAAATGGAACAGTTTGTGATAAAACTAAATCGGTTAATTTCCCTGATTACTGTCAGTCGCCTTCTATGGTTGAAGAGATGCTCATCGCTGAAATTGCCCCCTGCTAGAGGAGTGTTAGATGGAACAACAAAACTAAACAAAAAACAAACAAAAAACTATTAACTCTCTGCCATCCATGACATATGACTTCCTATCCCAACAATTGTTTTTTTGTTATTTGAAGACCCAGAAAACAATTTTAAGCTGAGTCAAGCTCCCCTAAGCTGTTTTTACAGATACCATCTAGTAATTCCTTTACCTTGATAGTTAGAGCTTAATCTTCAGATAAACATCTCTCTGTGTTGGGATGACAGAACTTGGACATTACGTGTTTTGCTGCATTTCACCTTCCAAGAATCCAGGTCTACTGTCTGGTTTCAGCATTGTTTAATTTCCTTTTCACATTGTCAGACAACAGCCATATCTCCGCCGCTACCTCTTCTCCTCTCTTCTCCTCTCTTCTCTTCTCTTCTCTTCTCTTCTCTTCTCTTCTCTTCTCTTCTCTTCTCTTCTCTTCTCTTCTCTTCTCTTCTCTTCTCTTCTCTTCTCTTCTCTTCTCTTCTCTTCTCTCAGTAACCTCCCAGTTATTACTGGAATCAGTGAATTCTGTCCAAAGTACGCTGACAGATTTGAGTTACGATGTTCTACTGTTCTACTACATTTGGCTCCTCGGTGTGAATCCATCATCCTTAGTAGCTTTGGATCTTCAAACAGTTCCTTTTGGAGATTCCAGCTTTTCCATCTATGCTGGTTATCAGAATGAGATTTTACCGACATTGGATGCTGCCATCATCTGTCAGTCACATCAGCTTTATAGCCCTCTATTTCTCACCGAGGGCCTGACTTTGCAATATTGATTTGAAGGGGAATATTGTTGAAAGACCAACCACTGTGCAGACTTTCATGATGAAATGAATGAAATGCAATTACTTAATGTTATTGCCAAAAGGTAAAAAAAATACTGTCTAAAAGTGAGTGCTTTTACTTTTTCTCTGGTCTCAATAGGAACTTAAAGTTAGGCTGCTACTAGTGCCTGTTTCAGCATCAATGAATCCATCGATTATTCTCTCAATGAAGCGATGAATCATTTGGTCCATTTAATGTCAGAAAATTGTGAAAAATGAAAAAATTTCCTAAAGCTCAAGATAATGTCTTCAAGTTGCTTGTTGTCTTCACTACCAATAGTCCAAAACCCAAAGATTCGGTTGTAAATAAAATGACTTAAAACCCATTAATTAGTTAATTAACAAAGCAGTTGATTTACACTCTGTACACAGTAGGTCCATATTTTCAGGTGCCATAGAACACTTCACACCTGCTGACAAAATTCAGCACCATGGACAGCACTTTATGATGTGGTTCTTGCCGCAACATGCCAGATATAATTGAAGATCCTCGCCTTACATGTTGTAAATTTTTCTTAGTGTCTTGCCTTCCATTCATTGTTATTCTCGTAGAATAGAAAATTAGTCGACACAAAAATAAGGTTAAGCATTCGTTGGTTCTTTGATGCTCTTCTTGTTGATGAAGATAAATTATGTTGTTGATGTGATAAAGTGGTGATTTTAATACATCATATTGAGCTCTAGAATATTACCATGGAAATTTTTCCTCGTTCTCTTCTTCATCATTCGTCTGCAATTTTTTAAACTAAATTTTGATAAAGATAAGAAGCAGATTCATCAATGATCAAATTTTTCATTAGCTGCAGCCTAAAGAATTGACTGTAACGCGCATAATCTTTTTTGTTCAGATTTTAGAAATCATCTTATACTTTTAGCTGGGTATTGAGGAGAGTGGCATTCACAGAGACTAATATATTGCGTGTGCTCTCTAAGTGAAGGTATAAAAGCAGAGCACGGCTAAATAGATGAATAAATGGGAACTTGCAAAGCAATAAAAAGGGAAACTAAGGGAAAAATCAAAGGAGTGAGAAGAAGAGACAGAAAAATGCCAAGAGATAGAGTGAGAGGGAGAAAGAGAGAAAAAACATCTGGTCAGTGGCTCTGTGGCTTGAATTTGGGGTGTAGAATGACAATACACACAACACACACCCACACATGCACAAACACACAAACAAATACACATGGTGTGTGTCTGACCCACTATGACTAAACTTTTTAGAAACCAGTTTAATCATCGCTGTGTTGTACTAGTAAGCACGAATCACTGTTGAAGTAATTATCAGTTATTGATCAATTGTTGACTGATCTCTTCATTGCCTCGCCCTGCAGTCTTGTTGTTCTGTGTAACAGCCCTAACAAGACTCAGATGTTGGAAGTCAGTCGTCCATGAGGGAAAAAATGTTTCGTCACACCAGAAAACAATTTGTTGGATGCACTGAAGCACCACATATTGTTTTTTTTCCTCTGAAGTACTTAGGAAGGCTGTAGGGGCTTCCCTCTCTGGAAAAGGATTGTTATTGAAATGGTGCTTGCTTTTACATTAAACAACACGATTTAGAAAAATGGGTTCATGGTTCACTAGAGATAATCTTATAGCACTGAAAAAAAAAAGAAATTGTATCATATCCACGATTACATCATGATTCAAATTTCTTTCACTGAAAATATACCAACAAATCTGACACTGCAATAATGCTCATACTAATACCTGCTTAGCGTTACAAGAAGTTTCTAATATTTAGTTCATGTTGCAAACATTGTGCATCTATAATGATGACATTTTATTTGATGTGGCCCCATTTCTCAAAATCTTATTTTCCCCCCATGTAGGAAAGAAATGAGTCAGTCTTATTGTCTCGTGGTTTTGGCTTAAACTGCCGTTGCAATCTGAGGCCAAACTTCAAAGTCCAGTAGAGTGGAAGTCCTGGGTCAGGATCAACACCCAAAACAAATGGCTATGAGCTGCACTGAACCTTAGATCAGTTACTGCGAGCTGTTTTGTGGATCCCCGCTGAGATGAGCAGATGCAGGTCCCCCTTCAGGCTCTGCTGGTCATGCCTCGGACAAGTCTTGCTTGCTCATGTCTAGAGAGAAAACACCATTAGGGACCAGCAGTTTGGCTCAGTGATGGTTTCATTGCGGTTGAGCTGGCGGTTTTGAACACATTATGGTCTTCAAACCCGCTCTGCAGAAATGGCCCTGGCAGTTAACTTTAATTACAGACACATTAAAGCAACTTAGAGATAGACTCCACTTAAGGCCAAGCTGCTGAATAGATAATTCTTAGTGAATGCAAACCATCAGTGACATTCCAGAGCAGTTTGAATACAATTTTTTTCCTTTTTTCGTTTTTTTTATTTTTTTTTTATTTGAAGAATGAAAAACATAGTCGGGATTTTAAATAAATCAGCGGAGTCCTTTAAAAGCTCTGTTTTATTTCCCTTTCCACTGTGGACATTATTTTTTATCATTCCACTGGGATCCACTACATGCAATTGAAATGGAAGCAAACACAGATCAGTGTGTTAACTGCAGTAATAACAGAAACATGAGTAAACACCTCATTCTCAGGCGGCCTCAGAAGGTGTGCCAGACTCCTGAGCTGAGAGATACAACCTTCCCACCGGGTAAACAAAGATGCTCTGAGATGGTGACATAGGCCGAAGGGACGAGTGCTTTGGTTTAAGAGAGTTTCATAATTCACACAGCACAGTATTTCGTATTTTGGAAATATTTCCTCATGCTGACCCCCCCCCCCCCACACACACACACACACACACACAGAAATCCCCCAAAAAATAAAGCAAAGGCAGGTTTATGATCCCAAATCCTGTTTCTCCTGAAGCTACAAAATAGCACATGAAGACAACAATGTCAACAATTTCTGTCTGTCAACATCATTATTAACACATATTGTCTCTCGTCCAGGGGAATGTTTTATTTTTTAGAAATTACATTATGCAACATGATATGGGCCACACATGTATTTTCTTTCGCTTTTAGCTTTTTTGTCTTTGAGAGTTGAGACAGATGATTACTGGTTAGAGGCATCACAATGAATCTTTCTTAATAAATGCACCCACAACAGAAAGCAGTCTGGTGCAGGGCTCCTGTTCTTCTTCATCCAAAGCTGTCCTCTAAAATCGACAGCAAGAAGGCATAGTTTATTTCTTAGGGCCATGCAGAAAATTATGACTCAATATGAAGTCATAACAGAGCTAATTATACATTTGAGGGAAAGTGCTGCCATATTTTGGGTTTTAGACACCCAACCTCGCATCTGTGAAGCAGACATAACCCACTGACATCTGCCTTACAGATATATCTATACACCAAGTGAACTGATACCATAATGAGCCATACAGTCAAACAAACGACACTCAGAAACACAAACTTCACAGAGCACATAGGATGTATATGTAGTGGGGGTTGACTTTATTAATGGCTGAGGACCCTGTCGTCAGAAGCTTCTTTTGCATATTTTCTGTGCTGGCTCAGTAAGGTCAATGTGAACTAACATCATCATCAATGCTTGATGTTAGTTAGGATAAAGAATCACTGCTGGCAGAGACACAGCGCCAACAAGCCAGTCATAGAATTTAAACAGGGAATCGAGCCCTGGCTTCTTATGATAAAACCGTTATGGTATTGGGGGGCAAGCATTTACTTTTAAGCTAAATGTGTCATCTAGGTTGGAGAAGGCTCGATTTTTACATATGAGGTCACAAAACCTCATCAGATCCGTCTGCAACCACTTTCATACTTAATTTGTCAACTACTGGCTTGAATTACAAAATGTTTCCCCGTATCAGATGGTGCCAGTATTCGATTGAGTTTACATTTTGAAACATAAACCCAAAGGTTTTGAAAGGGTGCCCAATACACCGCTGACAGCTTCTTCCAGTGGTGCTTCTGCGAGCTGAGATAGCTTCCATATTTTAATAATGATAACTACATGGAAGTAATTACTGTGTGGAGACTAAAAAAAGCAGGAATGTTAAACATAAATGCCACTGGAGAACTAATTCTCATGATAAATTTTCCATGGTAACGAATTAAATTTCACCAGAGCGACGCTCATTTCCATCACTTGACTGGCTGTTAACTTACTGGCAGCCACCTTAGTGTGGGTGAAATGAACTCTGTGGCCTGGAGAGCTCCTTTCACGTCTATGAATGATACCCATTTTCTCCATTCGTAGCCTCCTTCGCTGTCTGTTGCTGGAAAAGTTTTCTTCAGCTCAAAAGAGCAGTTAAAGTAAAGGTCATGTCATCTTGACTTTATTATGCAATTACCAAAAATATTGTCTTAAGATTACTATAAATTAATAAACACTTAAACCGTCCTTATAGTTTCTTAGAATTACATCATAGTTTGTTATAAACAGTGCATTAAATGTGTGTATTATAAATGATGCTTATAGATGGTAAATACTGGGACTAGTGGGCAAAACAAAGATTTACCTATCTACACCAAAAGTTAGAACAAAATCTCCTTTTGGGTGGATTTTTTCCACAATATAACATATTCACCATTATTCACATCTATCTAATAATACTGTTTGAGCAAAGACCAGTAGAGGTGCTTGATCTGCACTGAAATATTGATGTCAGGACCTGGAGTGTTGGTTTCAGATAAATAATGCAACAGTTGGATTAGTTCTGGTTTCAGAGAAAGCAAGCGGATGGATAAATTAGTGATTAGAGCCGCTTCTATCGATCGCTTTGAAAGAATTAAAGCCTAAAAAAGAAGGAAAAGAGAAGAAGACGCTGATCAGGAAAATGAATGATCACTCACTCACTCGAACATTACAGAAATAACAAGCACATACCTTTATTTTCTCAGCAACTCTTCAAAAACTAGATGTACCCTATTTTATGGGTATTTTGAATCGATATGAAACAATCACAGTGTTCTGTTCTTGCAATGTGATTTGATGGCATTCAAAGTCATGTTACAGACCTAAGTGGGTAGTATCCCATTCTTAAATCTATTGTAGTTTATTGTTTTAAAGGCCCAGCAGTAATTTGCTGCATTACATTTAACAGACTTGAGTAAGCACCTTTTTATGTGATCATAATGAAGTTTGACATTCAGCATAAACTGGCACATCTGTCACAGTCCAGACACATATGTATTTTAAGAGACACAAAAAGGGGGGTAGGTACTGGGGAAGGGAGAGGTAATTCTTGATGATTGATGATTCTTACGGCTTTTCTTGTTTATTTCAACAGGCAGGCAAGTTGAAAGCAGAGAAGGTCTGTGGCCAATCAGTGGTCATCATTAAAAGGCGGAAAGAGTGCCAGGACCAATCACACGCTAGCGCATTAGAAGGCAAGACAAGAGCGAGGCGGTCACGTTGTCTGAAGACAGGCAAACAGATGAGAGGTGTTTGTTGAGTCTGTAAAACTCTTGTGTACAGCGTCCCCTGCGTTTTTAACCAGCCGCAACAGCAGGGCTGGTATTGTTTTCACCTTGTGAGTCTGTATTCTTGTGTGTGACTGTTTGTGTGTGTGTGTGCATGCATGTGTGTGTGTGTGTGTGTGTGTGTGTGTGTGTGTGTGTGTGTGTGTGTGTGTGTGTGTGCATGTATGTGTGTGTGTGTGTATCTACATGGCTAAATGTGGTCCTAGAGACACCTAGTGTGGTGAGAACTACCACAGAGGTGGTTTTGAGTACATTGGCAGGTGTCTTTCTCTCTGTGGACACATATTCTCCCCATGATAGCCTCACAACTGTGCAAGATACAGTCACGAAACTCTACAGGTGTGTAGTCTGGGTCAAAATGATTGAGTTCAGTGGCGGGTGTGGTGCGACTCACGAGTACCGGGTGCTCATGTAATAATATCATAACTACCGAGTACTCACGGGTCAGAACCTCTGAACCATCGCAGCTGGTGGGATTCTATCGCAAGATGGTCCCTAGCACATGTTACATTGCTTACGCGTATTTGTGGAATACAGTGGTGTACAGTGTTGTCTGTATAGTGAAAGCAGGTAACTCAATTCTTTAGTGATGTAATTTCTTAGCCATGGTAGTGACACGGCGCCATGGACGCCAGTAGGGTACACGATGTCTTCTGTTTGTCAAGTCAAACTGATCACAGGCATCCAAACTGTGATTGTTCTCAGCAACTGAAGCAGGAATTCTACATCTACACTTTCTTTTACTCTGCTTCCGTAAACACATTTAGTGCTATGTTTGTTTCTTCGGGTTTGATCCACGCCACCATGCTTCACAGTAACCATAATTCGCTTGAGAATTCCTCTGTAAGGGACACTTCCACGGAGCGACTGCCATGACGTGCAGGATTAGACAGGCAGGAGGTAAAATGGAGGCCAGGTGTGCGTGTGTGTGTGTGTGTGTGTGTGTGTGTGTGTGTGAGCAGAGGCTCAAGGGCTTATTTGGCCAAAATGCTCCCAGAGCCTTCATCGCCAAGACGGTCCTGCTTCACACAAAAAAAAGAGAGGCACCTTGTTTCATTTTAAAGAAAGCTTTCAGCTCTCTCTCCTGACGTGCTCCCACAGATGCATGCACCTCCGACCTTACACACTTAGTGACACAGAAAACACGCACTCTCCTGTGCGTACAAACACACACACATACACGCACACACACATAACCACACGCACGCACACACATATTTGCATAAAGGTCAGCTGAGGGTGAGAGGTCAGAGGAAAGAGTGAGACATGGGAAGTTCTGTCATCTCCTTCCTAATGTTACAGAGGATTTTGTAACTTCCCACACCAGGCTCTACTGCACACACACATAGATACACAAACAAACACACCCCATCACCCCTCTTGTCCATTACTTAGGCCATAGTTGGAACCAGACACCTGTCCTGTTCCACGTACTGAGGTTGAATTTCAGATATTAGGTTTAAGTGGGTCAATAGCCCCCCCCCCCTAACTTTTTCTTTACCGCTATGCTCACGCCTAGTTAGCATTTTACCAGTTTACCTGCAGCTATACCCCACATATACAGTAATGCAGTAAATATAAATGTAAACCTTCCCCACATGACACATTAGTGAGGAGAAGAGAGGGCGAATGGAGTTGAAAGGTAATTATGTCTGGTCTCTGATGAGAGAACAAACTCAGGCAGACAAAGCCATGTGATGTGGTGAAGCCATCAAGCCGTTGCCGGGTACACAGGTAGACGACAGACAGCCAGCTCAAAGCCCTGCAAACTGTATTCTGTCTAGACACGCGAACAAGCCAAAGCAGAAAGAGTCCACACACGACATGAAGATATTCGTTAGTTGGTGAGACAAGAGCAAAAAATAAATAGATAAATAAATGTGGAGCTGAAAATGCTTTGAAAGTACTTTGAAGCACTTGAAATGCACTTGAATTAACCTGTTAAGCACTTGTCTCAGTGAGGGGCACTCCAGTTTAAAAGATCAAACTAGAATGATTGTTTTTTTAGTGGCCTGGTATTTGAAGGTATTTGAGACATATCCTTTTTTTTCCTTAAATAGGAAGAAGGCCCAAAGGCGGGAGTGTACTTTCAAGGCAGGTTCGTATGTGTTACCTGGGCCAAAAACTTCAACCCTGAAACGCTAACATTACTGGTGAAGGCAGGTGATATCAGGTACACAAATAATTTTCTTATGCTACTAATCTGGCTAAACCTTACAGTGATACTCTATTTAAATCCATCTTTTGAGTATTGATTGTTATTTTGTAGGCCTTAAAAGTGGTTCCACAATCAACTCCCGCTACATTACACTCCCACTGTTGAGCTAGATTATCCATATGGTCCATCGTTTCACCAATGAATCATTAAACATAAACATAGTACATGACGTCAGGTCGAGTTTCTCCACAATGCAGCTAAATAACTACTTCCATTTCAAATTATTACCAATTTGTAGTTCTGCAGCTTTAGTTTTGGGACTTTACTGGTGACAAAAGGATTGTTTTTAACACATTGAACATATGCATCAACACCAGAGAATTTGTCCTCCCGGGAGAAGTGGTTTAATATGTTTATATGGATATTTTGATGCATTTGACACGTTTTTTTATCCTGTGACTGGAATTCTTTGTAATGAATTCCAATTCATTTGAATTCAATCATTATTTTGAGTTGAAAACAGCTGCATTCTCCCTCAGAAGAGCAAACTACAAAAGTAACTTTTCAGTGCTACAAGTAACAAGTATTTGAGACTTAAACTAGTTTTTTTTCAGTGGAATTTTTCTTTGTTGCTTTCAGAAATCAAAATATAACTCTAGAAAAGGTCAAGTCCCTCTATAGCATAGTGTGTAAGCTCTGAGAACATCTACAGTCACAATAATGTTTCTTTCCATTGTTGTGAAGGGATGAATTTTAACATGTAAACACTTGTACACCGTCTCCCTTCAGTCAAAATTTGTTTTTGATAGTTGATTGATGATATAAGTTGTCGTTTGTCTGTAATAACTGTGCTGCAAGTTTTTACAGGGTCTGTAAAAACACCTGCGATCTTGTGCTCTAACTTGCTTTGATTCCCCAGTGTTGGAATAAAGCACCGCTACCAGTGATGGCACACAATCGCTTAGACACACATAAAACACACAGATGAACCTGCGGTTTTCCAAACCACAACAAACACCAACTCCAGGACTAATCCCATGTCTGTATGCAGTGTTTTCTCTTGTTTACACACTCTTCAGTAATGATGGGGCTATTAGACATGAGACTTGGTATCACATAAAAAGGAGTCATCAGACTTCATCATCAAAACAGACTGTCTATAATGAGGACAGTGCGACAGGGCTTCCCCTTGTCCAGCTACTGATGCCTTGACTCATGGATTCCCACAGCGGTTGTTCCTCACACGTCCTCACTAAAAGGCAAATGCTGCCTTACTCCACCTCAGTAGTTCTCAGTTTGGGGATTGGGACCCACAAAAGAGCCCAAAAGATAAATCTTAGGGGTCCCTTGATGGTTAACAAGATAGCAAAGCAGTTAAAGATAAAATTATGTTTCACTTTCCAGACTTGAATATCCAACATTACCCTGAATAATAACACATTGAATTGTAATGTAGCTCTTTAAGAAATATACCCAAAAATATATGGATCCTACTAATCAGTATTGTTTGTGAAGCCGTATTCCTTCTAAACCACAGAGCTCCCAGACACACTCTCCTGCTACCGTAAGTAGTCACAAAGTCCCCCAAAAAAGATCTTTATCTTCAGTGGGAATAAATGAGATTGGGGTCATGGAACTTTGAGTGACGAACTAACGCTTTGTCGGTGTTAGTCTTTTCATAGGATTTGTTGACAATAACAGAACTATAGAAAATCGCCAGCCTTATCCTTTAAAGTAACACTTCACGCTTTCTTTTGAGCACATGTTTCAAATCCTCCCCAGTGTGGGCTTGAAAGATGGCCGCGACAGGTCTGTGGCCTGCTTTTTTTCACAGAGCGCGGCAGCTGTAGTCGGCTTGGATTCACTTGATGTACTCAAACGTTGAGCTACGGTCACAACAAGGAAAGTGGTATGAAAAAAAGATGATTCTTTTAATGAAATATGTTATCTGATCAATTTGAGGATAGTAAGCTGTTACAGGTCAGCACCTTCTCTTACAGATATGACATTGCTATGCAGTTTTTGGAGTTCTGACATGTCTTTATGATAAATCCCTCTGTGTTTCAAAGGGTTTTTTCATATGGTGGCCAGTGCAGCTGGCGTGTTTACTTCCATCACCATGTGTCAGCTTTGGCGAAGTCACTCATATGGAGGCAACAAAACATAAATGACAAATCTCCTCTCGGGGGCTGTCTGCTTCTCTCTCTCTCTCTCTCTCTCTCTCACACACGCACAAAGACATACTCTGCAATACCCTTTAGCAATACATACAAAAAGTGCTTGCAGGGGCCAGATCCCTCATATGGAGGCAACAACACATTAAGATCTTTGATGTTTTGGATGTAGACCCAACTGAGTCCACATGTTTCCCAAAGAGATGTTTAATGTCTAATAGAACAGAAAGGGATTAATGAAAATCACCACAGTGCACGTCATGAACTTTCTACTCAACAAACATGTTGTGTCACATTTGTTTGTAAGTGGTTTTGTTTCTTGGTCTCGTTTGAGATGTTGCAGAGACAAAAAAAAACCAAAAACCTTTGGTGTTGGTACAGTAGCGCTCGCATGTGTGTAACTCATGTCACTGCTCGGCTCGTCACAAGGAACTGTGGCCTTCTAACTCTGAACAGTAATACATTATCTTACATATGTAACTAATGAGCTGCAGTAATTATTATTTAACCTTTTTTTTCTAATCCTTGTTCATGCTCCCAGAAACAAATAATCCAGGTTGTTTGCCTCATCTATTTCTTTTCTTTCTTCGCTCTCAAACAGCACCACTGACAAACAAAACCATTGGTAAGGTTTGGCTTTTTCTGCACCCAAATGCAGACACAGACAATGGGTGGTCGAGGAAGGTGGGTGTGTCTGGAACAAAGTGGGCTGGTTCCGCCGCTGGGGATGAGGCAGGCTTCGGCAGGGGACAGGCAGACTGATGAGGGAGCTGGCTGGCTGAGGCTGTCTGAAGCAGAAGGCAAGCAGGCTGGAGAGTGAAAGGGCTGGCTGAAATGGCGAGGACAGATGAGGTCTCTCCACAGAGAAATGGATGCTGGGAATCCTAAATACAGAGGACAACAGTTAATTACTGGCAAATCACTGAGGAAAAAAACACAGAAAACAACGTGCAATGCGGCCAAGAGCGCAACTACCGCTGAATTTGGCAGAACAGTCTGGTGATGAATGAATGAAGAGCCTGGGTTCTTATACTGCGAGGATGATGAGTTGATGGGAGACAGGTGTGGAGGTGAACCAAGAGCCATAAACCACACACACACAAACACACACACATACACACACACACACACACACACATATGCACGGGAGACGGAGACAGGAGAGAGACAGGGAAAACTGGAGTCCTAACCATAGCTATGACAAGTACTGCAATTACTCAGTGGATATATTTTAATTTTTGAATACAATATTTCACACTTCAAACTTTATTTTCTCTCATTTTTAACTCTCGACTGCTTTATTCTTTCCCTTGTAAGGCCGTGTTCAGAACAACGTGAGTGCTGCATGATAAAATGCAGCCCTCTCATTCATTTGAATAGAGCCAGTGGGTGGTGGGTGGGTGGGCTGCACAAGGTCGTCTGGCATTACGTTTGAACCAGGCTCAGCTTTTGCTGCAATGCAATGGGTACTGCATTGGCCAGTCAAATACATGCAAATACTGTATTTTAAATCACTTTGCAATTGTCATGACAAAAGATGAAATAGTTGTTCACGTGAGGACTTTTCAGAGTTGTAAAATCCTGTCTGTTAGTATTGGAAACCGCCACACAGTGTTTTGGTATCTATAAGAATTTAACTTAAAGCAGTGTGTATGTTGGCAGAGGCATATTGTGAGTTCTGGTATTGGACCGGTTTTTATGCTGTTTTTGTGAACCAGTATCCATTAAGTTTTTACGGACCCCCTCTGTGCACCTGTCATTTGGGGTGCACATGAGAAGGTGCTGCACGTTTGCTCTGGGACCGGGGTCACTGGGCCATCGCCACCAAGTTTCAACCAACCTCTACCCACAGGTTGAGCTCATGTTAGCTTGAATAATCCTGACCTCAGCTGTTGACATGTTGCCAAAACTGCATGGTTAAGGGAATGATGTTTTCTGTGCAGGTTTACCTTGGTGGCAGGAGAAGAGGTAAAGCCACTGGAGGTGGAGGAAGCAGCTAGAGCCGCAGCATCAAGAGGAAAGAGGGGAGGGATGCCACAGGAAAAGTTGTTGATAACAATAAAGAGAAATTGATATGATTTTTCAGAGTTCATTTTCAGTTCAATTTCTTCTTTGTGTATCCTGTTTGTCACCGGCTTCTCAACATTATTAGACCTAATAAGAAACCATCAGTGACGTAGATTGTACAAAATACCATTTCAAGACACCAAACATATAGTTTCTTCTGGACCTCACAAGAGCCACCTCTGACACAGAGAGCGGAGAAATACTTCAGGCTACTGTTGCTTCAGTCAACATAAGCTCAACACATTCTGTTAAGATGTGGCAGGATAACAATAAAACAACAAGGAGATTGGACACAGTGAGCAGTGGGTCTTTGATGTGATCTGTCAAGCATCTGGTGTAAGTAAAGCTTATCATGGGTGGACCAAGGAGCCATTTTTAGCTTAGCATCTTTTTTAATCACGTGGACTGACGGACTGAGACAGCTGAGCCGGCGAAAAAATTAAAACTATGTCATCAGAGACACATTAACCACCTGCTGCCGCCGTGGAAAGGTTTTTTCTTTCACCAGGAAACTCTGCAGAAGTGGTTTCCTTCATTTCATTCTGTAACTATTCCGGTTCAGGAGCAGTGTCACAGCTATAGCAGCTCTCTAGTGAAGGCAGGATTTCCTGCAAATGTGCGAGCAAGCTGTGATGATAATGATGGGAAATATACAACTAGTTTAAGTTATTATTCTATGTATTTAAGGAAAGAAAAACATTGCGTTCTGCTCCTTAGGCTGCACTGACATTCAGATTATTGCCAGACTTTTTATTGGATAAATTTCTTTCACTTTGGATTGTTCTGGATGTGATTGTGGTCTGTGGGGCAGTAAAAGAATGAGAAGAAAACCATGATGACAACTTGGGCTTTGGCTTGAGGTGCTATTTGATTGACTTTGTTCAAAATCAGTTGTGTGAATGTATCATAAATTGCTTGAAATGAAAAGTCCTTTATAGAGGGTTTCTTGTGGCAGACACTGGCAAAATTTAAGAGAAGGACACAACGTTGTAGTGAATCTATACATTAGTTCCCATTCTACCTACAACTAGGTCATTGAATCTTGTTCTCTAACTGATCTTTTCGTCTATCTATGCAAGACACCTGAGGATTTGTTTTTCAAGACACACATGAACATTTATGCCGAGAAGACAGATGTGACTGCAACATTTACTAACTGCATAAACCGCAGATCATTTTAGAAGATTGATAAGACTGATAAGGAACTTTGTGGGCAGCATTTGCTTGTCGAGAGACAATAAACTAATCTGAGAAATAACATTATTGGAACCCTCAGCCATTTCTGGCTGAGCCTAAAACAAACACACGTGATTCAATTACCACTCACCCCTTCACTGGTACTTTTTCCCAGTGGGTTGCTGGTTTGAAACCTAATTATATCGTGCCTGATTATGGATTTAATCCTCAATCTGACATTCACTGGTCCAGTGGACCGAGACAGGACATCCGCCAACTCAACAGGAGGGACCTGGATCATGGCTCACTGAAGCTTCATCCCTGGCCAGTTTCTTGAATCCAGACGTCTTTCACGTCAAGACGATAGATGCCCATGTTACTGATTAATTTAACTAGCATGACAAACTTTAACAAGAAGATGTGAAATTCTTTTATATCAATAATGTTTTAGAACATTTAGAACAAACACAATACAACTGTTTAAAAAAATGAAGCTCAAAGACGAATGCCTGGAGGGTTTGCAGTGAACCCAAGTGTGACATTGGTAAATGAGGCATTCATGGAGGGAGGTTAAAGCAGAAAAGCAGAGGCAGCGAAAAAAGCTGCCTGAGTAGAAATTGTTCAGTACCTATCCTCCAGCACCACCCTTGCATTAAAGATTTCACATGCACCAGTTGTGCCCCTTAGAGCAAAAATACATACAAAAAATTATTTTTACACAGGATATTGCATTACATAAATCTTGACACTCACTACATGATGCCTCACAGAAAATGACTATAATTTCTCCCTTAATGCTGATCATGTGTGCAGTTACATCCAACAGCAGGTGTGAAACGGTTCAGTACTGAAAACTCGTCCGGGCCTTCCTTTCATTGAACATTGTGAGACTTTCCTTTCAAGAAAAACAAAAGTATTAGTCATTTCAGAAAATGCCCCAAAATTATATTTCTTTACGCTCAAGTGAGAAAGCCAGCCAGTGGTCGCGGTAATAATGACTCTCGTGCATCAGGAGCAAAAGGAAGGAGTCAGGGGATGTCATCCTGAGGCAACAGCGTCTGCAGAGGTACGAGGTGAGGGTGGATGGGTCGACAAAATGTTGGGCTTTTGGGAGTTGGGAGTAAATTATTTGCTTCTTGTTTGTTTCTGACAGTCAAGAATATTTCTCGTAACCAAGGTAGAAAGCATTCCTGGACCTTAACCACAAGGTCATTATGGTAATCATGATGTCAAAATCCTCTGACATAACCAAACCCTAACCATAGCGGTGGCAGATCAGAATTTCTTTTTTCTATTTGCGGCAGCAGTGATTTGTTATGGTTTTGGAAGGCATTGATGAATGGTGTTATCCTGCAGATACAGGCACCAGATTAAACAAATACTTGTATGTGATGTTTTTACGGCTAGCTGCAATGGATTTTTTCATTTAATTGGAGGATTTGAGCATTTTACAGATTTAGGCTTTTGGTCTTGTTCTGTGTAGCAAGTTATTTCAATAACAGTGGAATGTCTTTGCGGTTTTTCCACTCAAGTCTCATGGAAAGGGACATCTACCCTTTTCTCATATTTACATACACATATACGCATTGGTTGTCAGTCAGTGGTGCCAGTCACAGTGAAATCTTGTAGCAGAAAGTTAATTCCATTGCACAGTGGTGGTCCCGGCTGTTTTGGTGCTCTAGGCCCAACACCACCATCAGACCTGAAACCTACTATAAATTCAGTCATGTTAAGAAACCAATTGCAGTGTCACCTTTGTCAAGACAAACTGAAATAAAAAATAGAAATTAATGACCACCAGCATATAAGCATATAAGAATAAATTTTCAAAATCAAAATAGAAGAATTCTGATATGGTAACAAAGAACTAACACTAAAATGGGTGAAGTCAGTACAGCACTGCAGAGTAACAGGCCATACTTTTAACACTCCTAACACTTTCTTCTCGCTACAAATTCATCACTTACTTCATCGTAAGAGGTCTTTCCAGTTTTGTATTCTGAACCTCTTTTGTCCAAATGGGTCACCAAGTTCTGCCAGATCTTAGCATAGCTTTACCAAATCCTGGTAAAGGTTTCTAGTCTGAACCCGTAGGTTAGGGTTAGTGTTTTATAGTATAACAGTATCCGTGTCCAATTTCTCTTGTAACACTGTGTTTGTCTTTGCTGCTTTTTGTGGAAATTAAAAATCAAACATCCTCTTCACCTTCAAATGTTAATAAAAATGTGATAGTAATTGTAGACTGCTCCTAAAAGAGACACACCAACAGCACATTTGCAGCTGCAGCTGCTCCCCACTAGATTTAATGTTAAAATGTCCTATTAGTTTAAAAAAAAATACAATGTGTTAAAAGCACATTTCGAATCAGCTGCAAAATTAATACTTGGATATCTAATGGAAAAAGAGATCCATTCATTTCTTGTTTGGATGAATAGTAACATAACACATTTGCTTGGCCTCAGTGGAGTCCATTAAAGCCATCTGAGTCATTGTCAGTTCAGCATGTATGGACCTCCAGCAGTAGGTCATACCAGTTCAGGTAGCTCAGTGGGAAAGGGTGACCCGACTTCTGGTCCGCCTGTCTGTCTTTCTCATTGCATGCATGTTTGTTTTCTTTTCTTTTTTTGTTTTTCAGCCTGATGTATATCTGTGTCAGCCTTCTTTCACAGTCTTTCTTTCCTTGTCTTTCACAGACATGCAAATACAAACACAGATGCATACACACAACCACATGATCTAATGTTTTTCTCAAGTTCTTGAAAAGTTTCAATTTTTCTTCATTTCCTAAAATTCTTTGTCAGTGTGTGGTTCCATTTCAAAATTCCATTTCAAAATTAGAAAACCTAAATCAATCCAAAACCAGTTCCCAGCATGCCCATCTGTTCCAATGTTAACCCACCAGATGCAGTGGTGGTAAATCTGTCGTTATGTCTGACATCATATATGTCTGTCTAACTCATCTAGCATGTCCAGCCACTACCGTGAAATCTAGAGGAGTCTTCTTGATGTTAGGGGGAAATAGGTGCTTTTAAAGGAGGGAAACTGGTTTTTGTTTTTGTTTGGTTTTTTGAACGCATTATTTTACTGCAGTAAAACTTTTATTAACACGCAGTTTCCCTCATTTAAATAAGTCTGCAAAACTCTGTTTAATCAACTGTTATTTTAAATAAAACTCCACCCAATTATGAAACATTTCTTGTGACAAACTAAGCAATGAGCTTAAGCTTTTAGGGATGTCAGCTTTCAGGGAAATGTTTGTTAGGAGGGGGAGTATTGAGAAAAGTGGGTGGGCTGTGATATATGCAACAAGGAATGATGTCATGTGAACAATTTGTCTGAGAGATAAAGACAAGTGGTGACATTGTTATCTAAGAAAGATGGATAGAGAGCTTAAATGCAACAAATATATCAACACAAAGATATGTTTTAAGATAACCACACATCAGTATTTGCACTTATTTGAGGTCAGTTGAGACAAAACATGCTATAGGCGCTTGTAATGTGCCATAAAAACTAATAAAAAAAAGCTTTTAATTGGTCTACTTATCGTTATTGATACTATTATCATTTTATTATCTATTTTAAAATGATAGATGCCGTCCAGTGTTCTGCAAAGTTTGGGAGATGAGATTAAACAGTGTCTTCAGTCTGTGATACATTAAGTTTAAGTTTATTTATACTGCTCAAAAAGTTTCTTGAGCATTGCAACACTGCAGACCTACTCCGGTTCTTCCTTTGTCACTCCTTTGCAGAGCAGTGAGATCTTGGGAAAGTCCAGCTGTGAAGACAAATTCCAGAGCTTCCAGGAAAAATGCTATCAGACAGCACTAGCCCAAATAACATTGTTGATTAATCATTTACTAACAGGCTCTGACGTCGCTTCATGTGAGAGACATCCAAAGGCTAAGGCATGACTCAAGCCGCCTGGTGTTTCTGGTCACAAACTGATACACACATGCACACACACACACACACACACACACACACGCTGCAGGAATAGAGATCAAACATTCACACTCACAAAACACAACTTAGAGCTCTTCAGCGTGTGAGTATCGCTCTCAGGCCCCTTCAGCTTGATACCTGACTGTGGCTCTCAGACCAAGTTTGGCTTGTAATTCAAACCTCCTCTCCCCTGAACATTTGACAAGCAAAGCTCTGGCAGGTGACAGAGACGGAGAGCAAGTCACAGAGGAAAACCTGACTCTAGGTGTGTTTTCTCTCCCAGTGAGAATCAACCTCTGCCAGATAAACTGTGATTAATTCAACTGATCAGAAACACATGGCTTAACTTCTGTAAGGCCCTGATGAGAGTGCAATCTAAGGGCCAAATACTCCAGGTCTAATTCATTACTGTAAATACATGCAGATTCATTGCCTCAGCGACATCAGTGGATCAAAGCAATATCGGCAGATTGGATTACCGAGCTTTCAGTAGTGATGATTGTTTTTTACAGACTGACAGAGCGAAAGAGGCAAGGGAAGATGAAACTGAGAATTTGATATTGCTTTCTCAGTAATGACAACATGCGATGACAACATTATTTTCATGCCGGTGTCTCCCTCATTACAGTAAACCAGAACATATGTACGTGGTGTCGTCTGTTTGTGCTTGTAATTAAAGACCCGTCACTTAGAGACATTGAGGTCACCCCAGGCCAAGACACACACAAAGAGAGACGTCTGTTTTATAATAAAACTAAATGAATCATTGTAATTATTGTCAGACGGGTGCTGGGAACATTATAGAGTCATGTAAGCACAGGCATCACTTTAATTAAGAGGCTGAGTGCAGATGCAGAATTTTGTGGGCTCATATGTACAGTAATTATCCTCACAAGGTGATGTGTGCTCCAAGTCTAGATATTAGATGGCATACCTGCTAACACATTACATGAGACAAATGGTTTAAACAGTGCTGAAAAACTTTTACAAAGATGGAAAAAGACACATAAGCGCTGCAGGCCAAGTTGATTAAGCTTCAAATTATATTTTCGCTTTCTTTTTCTTGTGCTGTGGTTGGATAAAATCCCTTAACACCACTGCTGCAAAACCATCTGTCCAAGAGGAGAGTAATGAGTGTCAGGTGAAATAACATGGATGGACCATGAATCAGTGGAGAGGTTTCTAATGTTGATTAAAAATCTGTATTGGAAATCTTAAGCAATGTGTTGGACAGCTCTTTTAGGAGCCTTGAAGTCAGTTCTGAGGAAGTGTTGCATTTTTTTTTAGGATTTTTAAAGTGTGCAAATGCGTACTAGCCGATGTCACTCTGTTTTCGGGAAGTAATTTTCGCAGCTCGTCTAACACCTGGAGTTACATGACATAAATAATGTGCTAGTCTTTTGTCCCGGCATGTTCATTAAACAGTGAATGAAGCAGTATAATGACTGTAATCCTTTGGTACTCGGTAGAGAACTTTACAGAAGCAAACACCATCAACAGGTCATGGATGAAGGTGAGCTGCTAATTTACCTGGTAAGATTTAAAAAACTGGTAGGATGAACACCGGCACATTTTCTTCTTAGATTCTTCTTCTTTTTTTTAAATAGTAGTGGTGAAAGATCATCTACAAAGCTTGTTGTTTTGTTTTTACAGCCCACAGATTTACCGTTTTAGTTGACTCTCACCAGCATTGTTTCCAAATGCAGCAGGCAGCTGTTTTTGGTGAAATAAGCTCTAAAAACAGACTGCGTTCACCTGGTCAGCACTGAACAGCAAACAGACAGTATTAGCAAACAGCTGATGAACATGTTGGAGCATTTAGCAGCCCAAAAGGTGGTGGAGACCAAATAATGAGCATAAATTAGAGTGAGTATTGGTACTAAAACACAACCACAAGTAAATACTAATGTTATGCTGTCTCTGCTGGATGTGTAAATAGGAAACTGTTTACTAACAAGTTTATCTCAACTTCTTTATAAGGTGATAATATCTTGCTGCCCCCTAGTGGCTAAAACATAAAGATGAAAAATAACCTCATTAAGCTAAACGGCTACTTGTTTTTATAATAAACTTATAAATAGTATTTTATTGTTAACTGCTTCATATTCGGCTTGATAGTTTGATCTATAACAGTGCATCATATTTCATAGTCTGAACCTTCTTTTGTATACGAGAGATTACATGCAAATAAATTAACTAAATGAAAATTCAGGAAAACTTAGTAGAGTAGAGATGTCAGTAAAAGTAAGATAAAATGGAAACAATGAAGTACCTAAACATGTTTCTTAAGTACAGTGGTTAACAAAATAATATCAAACTATTTACAAATATTAGCTCTTAACTCTAAGTCAACTAGTGGAACTATTTTATTACAAAATCCAACGGCACATCATGAATTAATCAGTAGAGAGGGCTTTTGTTTCTTTTCTGCATCAGCTTTTCTCTTCCCATTATTTTATTACAAGTCATTATTTTTCTCAGAAGTGCTGTCACGTTTTTCATCTCATTTTATAATATGTAATAATTTAGAGGAGGAACAGCTGCCAAGGGCTTTGAAAAAAAATTCATTCTTGCAAAGGGAAAACTAGTGACTGTAATAACAAAAAACGTGCTTTAGTAGTTCCTCAAGCTGCAGTGACTAATAAAAGCAGTATTTAAAGTACAAGGCATGAACCCTTGTAGCTCTGATTTTTATGACGTGACGTTTCACTGAAATTGACAAAGTATTTGATGGGTTGAGAGATATTTGCGACTCTTTCCAAACCTGTTAGATATGTAGAAAGCCAAGCATGGCCTATTTGCCCTAATAACTGAAAAGATGTCTGTTTTGAAGTTGTGAGGTTTCCACCCGACATCAGAAATATCGGAGAACATGAATCCGTCTCCCCAGGCTCTAGAGTGTTTAGTCTGAGAGCTCGACTCCACCATCTGCTTTACAGCTGCCTTTTAGAAGGTCTAATTAGAACAATGATAATGCCCAATCATCTATGCTACATTAAGCTAACATCTAACACAACCACTCAGGAGGTCGGGGAGTGTGAGGGCTCAGAGCTCATGAGAGGAGCCGTTACTGTCAAAGAGGTTAAGGTTTTTAACAAAATTCAAAAATTCCATGATAATCCGTCCAGCGGATGGTGACGTATTTCGGTCTGGACCAAAGTGCTAGAATGATAGACAGACATTGCCATTCCTGAAGCCAAGTGTGGGGACTAACAAAAGACACAACATATGGCATATGCTCTCAGTGCACCAAGTTATCAGTGTTGCACTAGAATTCCTATCACCCAAGTGTTTAGATAGGATTCAAGGTAATAACTGATATTCTCAGTAACAGTCTGAAAACTGTTAAAAGCAAGATGATAAGAGCCATCTTTTATTTTTTCATTCACTCGCAACCTCTTTATTTCAGCTTCTTTCCATTTCCGCTCCTTAACTAAAGCCCCTCAGACCTGCTCATTGTTCGCACCACCATCCATCAACGAAAACTTTTAACCAGTTTCGCTCCTCGTTTTCTGTAACTTTTTCACCCTCTTCAAAGTATCTCAAAATGATGGATATGACCTCAACACTAGCTTCCCCCAGAATTCTGCCCTGCCCCAGCTATTCCCCCGACAACAGTCACTGCATCTTTTCTTTCTCCTCCTCCTCTTCCTCTTCATCCTCTCTCACTCCCATGCCCCTCAGCCCTGACACCAGCCTCCCTTTGAAGTCCTCTTTTAAGAGCACAATTAACCTCCTCCTCCAGACACTGCACTCACTTCTCACCTTTTTAATAAGCCACTCATAGACAAGTGTCAGACCTTTTTTTCTCTTTCTTTCTTCCAGACACACACACACGGTCTATACCACACATACACACACACTTAGATCTACAGGGCCTTACAACACGCCTGTAAATTCTTTGTCACTTGGCTGCAAACTCAGAGACCCCTTCCTGTTTATATGCTGTGGTACTGTACGTGTGTGTGTGTGTGTGTGTGTGTGTGTGTGTGTGTGTGTGTGTGTGTGTGTGTGTGCATGCGTGTGTGTGTGCTTTTGGGGGGGGGGGCAAATGAAAGGGAGACAGAGGAGGTTTCTGGACGTTTGTCTCAGTGTTAATGTAGCTTCCGGTGCTTTGATACAAAGTGAATCAGTGGTGACTGGGGGTGAAAAAAGCCATTTAGGCAGCAGACCGCTTAATTGCACTCAGCATGTGTTCTTGTGTGCACAATATCACCGTAGTTCAGTTCAAGAGAAATGCTTTGTCTGTGGACATCCAAACCTTATTCTAAAATCTTTGCCATTCAAATGCTGTAATAACAGCCTCACTCTGCAACGGCTTTCTGCAAGACTTTGGAACCTTAATGCAGAGATTTGCTTCTTCTCAGACACAAGCACTCATCTCAGCATCTTGAAATGAGAGAGACTGCATCCATTCTCCTGTGATTCATCACCGTATCACCGCGATGTGCACACGCTCAGTGTCTCCTGCGCCAGCGGGATACATAGCCTCAGGCACCTGGGTAATTTGGTACAGGTGAATCTGGCCTTTGTGACTCAGCCTGTAGCACAAGGATGTTTTCTTCATATTTGAGGATCAAAGTGCATCTGATAGCAGTAGACATAATGTAATAATAATGAAACTGCGTCTCCGATTTATCTTGTTCTTGATGTTCTTTTCTTGTGCCTCCTGTTTGGCCCATGAGTGAGAGATAAAACTACCACAGATAGTGATACATCCAAAAACTTTGCGGTATGAAAGAGATCATCTGTAGGTCTTGATAAGTCTTAGAAAGCAAGCAAAAAAATTCCTTAGAAGCCTTTTCACATATTTAATACGTGTTATACATTTTGGCTTTTCATTAACTCATAAGCTCCAAGTTTTTAGCAGAAAGGCAAATTAATTCACTTTTTAAAATTAATTAATCCATTAATCAATTTTTCTGCATTTTATCAGGATCCAGGTCAAGTTAAATGATTGATTATATTACAAGGAGTCTTTCTTTTATACAGCTCGGAAAATACCGACAAAAATGTGATTTAAATTCCAATGAATTCACATACTTATATTTAATTGTAGACTCTTCTGTCCCGACTGGTTGTCAGGCATTCTTCGACCAGAATGACTGTGAAAAAGGTGTTAAATTGTATTCTAGAGTCTTGCAGAGTCCTGAAAAACAGACCCAGACTGAAAGTATGCAAAAGCGTTGTCCATATATTTTTGGGCATGTTGTAATCATCTTATCATCAGTGAGAAGGGTGCAACAGGGTCCAGAGCGGTGACATGGGGCTAAGCCGGCTGAGTATTGAGCTAGATTGAGAGGATATTATGCAAACACAGACGTGCTGCCTTCCTATAATAACTTCCTCAGAAGCTACAGCAGCTCAGTGTTGAGCTATTTAAGACCAGCAATCCTTTGAGGAGGGAGGATTTTCCTTCCCCATTTCTCTCTCTCCCACCCTCCGTCTCTCTCTTTCTGTCATTAATAATATGATATTGTCCCATCTGTCGGGGCAGCCTGCATGGAGCACGTGTTTCCAGTTAGGCTCATCAGAACCTGATGTGAGGAGGCCGGAGCGAATGCAAGGGACTGAAACTGGGAAGCCTGGCCTAGAGTGGGAACGGCGGCACGGGGGCAAGGTAATTAAATCACAGGGGTCCACCATTTCAGTGCACAGGTATACACTCCTGTGATGTATGAAAAGTCGGTTTGGAATGAGAAGAGTCTTTGGAAAGATAGAGTTGCAAAACAAAAAAAGATTCTCGAGCCTGCACAATAAAATTTCAAATAAAGATGTTTTTTCTGACCCCTTTTCACCTGTACACGATATTTTGTTTCGAGGCTCCCTGCCAAAAGTTTACGTGCACATAATTTTTGTGACATACAAGTGATCATATAATCATATGGTCTAATGTGATTGCTTTACAAAATAAAGTGTAGGCGCCCTGGACACGAGCAAGTTGTCACTGCTATTAACATATTTTTCAATATGCCATAATGCGAAACACAAACGAGAAAATTGGCAGATCAAAGGCCCTGTTCTGCCCACTGCTGTTACCCCACCTCCAGACAATATTTCTCCAATCATTCTGTGCTAAATCAGATGCAGAAGTAAACATCTCTGAGGTTTGGATTTGTGGCGAAACTCTCTCCGATCAGGGATCTTATACAACTTTTCCATATCCATACGGAGGAAAAACGGCACATCTGATCTGTGATGCATCACATGAAAATGTATTTTTGATTACAGATTCAATTTGATCAATATATGTGCAAAAATTGGAGATTTATAGAGGCAGAAAAAAAAGGCTCATTAAATTAGTGGCTTTCTTATATTTTCCCCAAGGCCAAAGATGCCCTAATTGTGTTTAAATAATGTAACTGCTATTAATTTGCCTGCATCTTCCATCCTATAATGATATGTACGAATCAGCACATACAGACAGACACATCGTCAGTCTAACCAGTGACATTTAGATCACCATAGCCATAGCCTGTATAACTGTTCACCATATGCTCCTTGCGCTGTTTCTGTGCAGGACTCTGCGGTCCGCTAGGTTGTGGTCTTCCTGAGGCGTGAGTGTAACTGTATCTCAGTGACCTGGGTTAATGCCGAAGCCAGCGCTATGATGTCAGGGAATGCATCAGCGTGCCCAGTGATGGTGCAGTCGTCGTAGGGGAATATCACTCAATTTAAGAAATCCCATGTGCAATCGTCATCGCGTTGCACCGTCAAATCCCCTTTTTAAGGACCCAAGCAGCTTTTCTCCTGAAGCGAGAAACCAGAGAGCCGAGGCTCTTATTCTGTGACGTCATCCTGGTGTGCCGCACGGAGCGTCAATCAAGATGAGTAAATAAATAAATAAAAATAAAAAACGTTGTGACCTTTCAGTGATGTTAGATTTGAATCATAAAACTTATATTTTCCTGGAGGAAATGTTGGGCGTACTGTTACAGTCACCTTTTCCAACTTCTAAAATTGATTCTCTATGGAGCTGAGTGCTGGTCACAGCCTCTTTACCGTTCCAAGTTATGAGGGACGGCATAAAACGTTGACATACGGAGTCAACAATCTTAGAAATATTATACTGTAATGGCGTAATTCAGAGGAGCTGAACGATCCTCATGCTTAAGATGAAATCAAACCAGAGCCTCTCCTCTGTCTCTCTGATCCCTCTCAGCACCTCTCTTCAGTAATGCTTCATGGGGTTCGACCAAGAGCCAGATATAGATTACTTAAAAGCATCATTGCATTAATATCATCTTTTATCCATTAGACTTTGGTTCAAAGACCACCATAAGATGCCCCGAGGAAACACAACCCATAGATTTTGAATCATTTAGATTTGGTTTGCTTCAGAGAGCAGAACCTTTTGAATGTTCTCAATCAAAGAACAGCCTTGCGGTAGAATTAAATCCTTCTTTTTCACCAAAAAAAATAAACAAAAAATGTGTCTATGAAGTTTGAACCAGTGCCGGAATACAGAGCAAGGAACCCCAGCCATTCTGTAATTTAATAACACACTTAGAACAGTTTGTGTATTCTTTACTGCATATACTACACATTTGATTGTGTGTTTGCATGCTTTTTTTAATGTGCGTATGTGTGTGCTTTCATGTGCATGACAGTGTGTGCAAGAGTGTGTTTGTGGGCCACAGTAGGCTGCAGGCGAGGTTACATCTTGCAGCAATTAGGCTGCATGCGTCTCTTACGCCCCTCCATTCGTCTACTGCAGGGTCTTGTTTCAAGGCCGGCCTGCATTAGACAAACTGAGAACGTTTGACGGCCCGGTGGCCTGGGCTAAATGGGAAAACACAGCAACAACATGTTGCACACATCAGATAATTACTTGACAATAAAATGTGGTTGTATTTGATGGAACATGAGCATGTTAACAATGTTGACAAACCATAGTGATGTGTAACAGAGGGAATTGATGAAAAGGAATAGGGAGGGGATGAGGTGAAAGGAAGGAAAAGAGAATACAAGGGGGATGGAGAGATAGATGAAGTGAGAACTGAGGTGAAAGACGTAGTTGCTGAAAAATGGTGGCAAGAAAGAAAAGGTTTTAATTTGGACACATGCCAAACATGTTATATTTTATTTCTCCAACATCTTCATTACCATCAAACCTCTCATCATAATACATCTCTAAATACCCCTTTGGTCTCAGTGTTCTCAGAATCACTCTTTTATTCTTCCTTCCAGTTCCCAGATGACAACATGACTGAAACCATGCAAGTAGTTATCATGGCAGAGATTACTGACATACCACAACCTTCCCCTATTTAAGGGGCCTGGATGCCAAAAGCCAATTGTCCCTGCTGAGACACACTGAGCAGGGTTAAATGTCACAGAGGTATTGCTTATGGAGACTATGAGTATACTGAAAATACTCTATTTGTTTGTCTAGTGGAAATTAACAGAAAGTACAAAGCTCACATCTTGAGTAATACAGACAGGGAGTGGAGGAAATGCCTTTAAAAGTTTCATCTTTAGTTACTGAATGTTCCGAATGAAACGGACGCTATCTTTTGCCCATAAAGTGTAAGTTTAAATATCTGAACAGGTTAATTTTCAGGACTCTGGACATACAGTGCATCCTGACTTCTAAAATTTCAATCTCTTGTAATTGCCCATGATCTAGCAAACGCAGACAAGGGCATTATGAGAATTTGCACACAATATCATCTTAATCAACCTTCCCACCAGAGGAAAAAGTTAAAGGCCTTTACAATCCCAGAAATGACACATGTGTTGCTGTGTGCACACATTTTTATGTACAGATGACAACATGTATATTTCCCTCGTTGGTTGGAAAACCGCAGTGGAGTGATGTTCAACAGTCTTTTTGATTCTACATTTTATTGTGGTAACACCTAACCACAACTTTATCAGTCGAGTGGCTGTGTTCAGCTGCACCACACATATGCTGAAGTTTGCCACCAGGCAGAAGGGCCTCCCATCTTTGAAGGTTCAGATTTGGGCAAGGTATTTCTGTAAGTGTAACACAGTTAGCTAAAATACTCCCAGTCCAGATGTGATTATTGTTATAAGCTAAAAATTCTGGTATGTCATTAATACAGCAGCAGAAAAAAACAAAAAGATACAAGTACCAATACTTAAGTAGGTAACACAGCACAACACCTCCTCGCTGAGTCTATGACGCAGGTTAGTGGGAAGCCATTCAACAATGTTTACCAGGCTTACAAACACAGTATAACCAAACAGCAAAAGACATGGATATAAACTTTGTTTTGAAAATGTTGAGTTGGTGACTGAAACTGCACTACTTTATTGCTGGCATTTTCAGTAGTGAGCTATGGTAATCAAAGAGACTAATTAGAAAAGTGACCTTTTCATCAGCAGCTTCCTCTCGCCCTCCTTCTTTCCATCTTCAGCCTGTTCCCCTCATACTTCTGGCAGATAGTATGAGTTTGTCTGCTACTTCAGAAGAGTCTCTTAGACTCAGATTAGTCATCCATCCAGTAATTTTGCATGTACACTTGTCCCACTCTCCTGATCTGATACTCTTGCTTCTCAATGTTTTTTCTTTTGGCCACAACCTCCTCTCATTTCCTCCCCAAATGGGTTCCTTCAGCCAGTCTTCCTTTCCTGGGCTTTGACCTTCTGTTATGCCTTCTTCACATCGTCTAAACTCTGTCCCTACTCTTCATTTCTGATCTCTTTTTCTCTAAACCGAATGATCCATTAACCTTGGATATCTGTATAATTAGAAAGGAATAATCAAATCACTTACCTGTTTTTTGCATTCCTATATTATGATGTCATTCTTTGTTCTTTTTTTGGGAGAGACTCCTGCTCAACCTTATCTCTGGCCTGGGGGTTCCTCAGGGTTCAGCTCTAGGCCCCCTCTTTATTCCCTCTCTTTTTGCATTTTATAGGCCCTATATATAGACAATAAATAGTCTATATGTAGTGAATTAACCTCTAAAAAGTCATGGTGTCAGGGGTGATTATTGATTATTACAAAAGCTCCATTTTCAGAACAGTAACTGTGCAAAATCTTGCTAGATTACAGAGAAATGTCCCATTATATTCAATATATTTAGAATTTTATGTATTGGTTTAGTCAGATAAATCACATCTGGTGTTGAATATTTAAAACAGGAAAATATTGCTTCAAAGTAGGTCTGAAACCGATGATTATTTTCAAAAAATAATGAGCTAATAATTTTCAAAATAAACTAAGAATTTATTTTGTCAATACAATGTCAGAAAATAATGAAAAATGGCCACAAACGTTTCTCAAAGCCAAATGTAATGTCTTTTTTTCAAATTTTTGTTTGTTTTGTCTGATGAACGAACAATTCCATTTACTATTGTTGCAGAAAAGAAGCATATCCTCACATTTAAGTAGCCGTCATATTTTTGCTAGAAAAATGTGTAACTATTAATGGATTATGAAAATATTTGAAGCCCAATTTTCTTTCCATTGACTTATTGTTTCAGTTCTACATCAGAGTCCTTAGATCAAGCAGATAAAGAATGTAACTGTGCCATTTTGTGGAAAATTAGTTTTATCTAACTTTAAAAGCAACTCAACAAAATTAGATATTGAAGGAAAACACTGAAAAATCAATTTAATCTTAGTGAAATTAACAAATGGAAATACAGAGATTACAAAAAAAAGTCCCATGTTTGGGCATCTTTATCACATTACTTTAAATTGAGCATTTCAGTTTAGCCAAGTAGAGTTCATCCTGTCACTCACAGACTCCTGACTTTGAGATTTTACTGCAGCTCAGGATGCTTGACAAATATGGGCCCTAGCTGGATTAGGATCACAGCACTAAATCTCTCCCCACTAACCCTCGAGGCCTGAGGCCAGAACGTGTGGGAAAGCAAGATTGACAGGAAGTTGTCGTGTAAAGGCAGAGGTGTGTGTGTGTGTGTGTTTGTGTGTCTATGCGTGTGTGTGTGTGTGTGTGTGTGTGTGCCTTCTTGCGTGCATATGGGTGATGTGTATATTTGCCCAGCGGGCAGAACACAGGGCCAGGGCAGGAAACGAAGCGGTTGTGCCACCGGTTGGAGGAAACAGAACGGCAGATAAATTACCAAGGGTCAGGCTGGCAGGACTTCTGAGAGCCAGAGCTGAGTGGACACTGAGGGAGGACAGAGTATTGACATGGAGGAAGCTGTGCCAACCCAACAGGAAAATAAACAATGCATCTGATATTTTTTAATTTGTCCAGTATTCCAAACCCCGAAGTATATATTTTACTACGATTCTAGAGGATGTTATAGTAAATGCATGTGTTTTGTGAATTAGAACAGAAACAGACAACACATTATATATAAGAGATCATATATATATGTGTACAGAGGGTTGATATATTGAAATAAAACCAACATAAAGTGTCCTAGTAAGGTGTTGGGATTCTCCAACTCTCTGAGACTCTCCCAGAGGGATGAACACCATTCTTCTGAAAGATATCCCCCATTTTTTCCTGCTGATGATGGTGGTGCAGTCCAATATCACCCATCAGTTTGATCAGGTGAATGTGAGGACAACAGCTAACGATTCAGATCATTTTAATTATGACTTTATTTATTTAGTTCTATGTGTTTTTCCGACCATTTATGCATCCCTTTCCTTTGCGACCTATCTGTTAATTTTGTGAGCGAGGATGGCCCAACGGGGGACAGACGAGATCCAGTTTTGGTAAAGGTTGCCATCTAGTGGCCAGTTCTCACCTGTTCAGTCTTATCCTGTTCTTTGTATTTTACAAGGTTTATAATGACTGGAAAATGAAAAAAATTTTTTGGCCCATTTGAGTCTAATAGAGGAACATTGTCTGTCTTTGCCATTAAAGGTTTAATGAATTTAAAAGGTTTATTAACCATCCTCGTCTGGCATCTGGCCCTGAATCGTGTTTTGTTTATGTGGAGGCCAAAGATCTGCAGATGCACAGCTGAGAGCAGGTGTTCTTCCTCCGGCTGTGGAGGTCGGCAGATTAAAAAACAATCAGGAGGAAAGCAGATTGTGTGAGCTCTGTGATAACAGGAGCGTGTCCCATTTTCTTTTGTCATGGACCTGATGATGTGTTAAGTTGTGAAATTCTGAAATATCGAGCCTTCAAGTGTAATTGTTGAGTTTTGATTTGTTTTAGGTTTGCCAACATGGCCTCAGAAGCCTGGGAACGATGGCTGTGTGGCTGTGTTGCTGTGTGGTTCGAAAATGTATATGTGGCATTCTCACTCTGGTTTATATTAATCTGTGGTGGCTCTTTAATCCATATGAACTGAGCTCTTTACATTTTATGCAAAACTACTATTAAGGTTTCAAATAAAGTAATTCTACTTTCTGTGCAATAATCAGGTAATTTTCACACATCTTGATACATGAGAGACGGAAAATATAAAAGACACACAATGGTGCAGTATGTTGAAAATTTATTAATGAGGGAAAAAAGTATTTGGCAAAGGTGTTTTTTTTTATGTCACTACAAAACTGTTGTTTAAATTGTTTCTTTCTTTTCCCTTTCTTTGTACAAAACATTTCGGTCAAGGCCTAGAGAGAGAGAGAGGAATTTGAATACATGCAAAGGTTCTCCTGTAAATCATGTTCGGTAAACAAAGTTCCTGGCTGAGAAACAAGTGTGGGAGCTTCAGTCAGTCAGATCCTAATTCATTTAATCTGACTCCAGCTGAACAACGTTAGTGTTGTGCGTATTGTGAACGGTCTCAAAAAGTATTCAAAGAAAGGGGATGTCTAAGGGTGTTTCATTCTAAGTACACTACTAAGGCAAAGGGGTGTGGTGTGAAAAGAGTTCAGAAGCTTCTAGAAGACATGCTCAAAGATAAGCATTTGATACATATTCTCAAACACTGTACAGTGTAGATCCGTACCTACAAGCGATCACTGAACAAGATTGCAAAAAAAAAAAAAAAAAGACAAAAAAATTAATAGGATGAAGAGGCCTGGTTCAATTAGCATCCATAGCAACTGAGACTTATTAATATTGATGGTAATTAAGACTCTGTTGTAAATACTGCAAAATAATGTATGATTATTAAGTGCAGGCACATGACACAATACAGAACAAATTTTTTATAAAAACTCAAACCTTTTGCTTTCAACCAACACAATTTGCAAAAATTTCAAGTAAGAAAAGACCAAAAGACTTCATAGCAAAATGGGAGAGTTGACAAGAGAGGGAGTGTAAGAACTAAAAATCTTGCCTCCTGTATCTAATGTCAAAAATATAGAACCCATACTGTCAGGTGTTTCTTACAAGTGTTTTGTTTTTTGATTACAGCAAACAATTATGGTCGGCCCCTTATATGTAAATATGAATACAAACAGGAAAATAAACTAATTCAGGCGCCACTAAATGACATCGTGCAATGTTATATTTGAGGAAAAAGCTTCACATTCACACAAAACACACATACATACAAAACAAGGCCATCAAAAATACAGCTGTCAAACCTCTTCATTTAAGTACAGGAATTTAGAAAAACATGACAATGCAATACGATTCAGTAAAATACGTGTTTTACTTTTTTTGTGCTAGTAGGAAAATAGCAATACAAACAGTATTGTGCTTTTCTTCATAGAAGTGCGGCCAGAAAAGAAGGTGTGATTTGGGCTGGCACTGAGCAAAGCCACATGCATTGTTATCAGGGCACAAATAATTTAGATGGTATCAGGAAATCATGGACAGCCACGAAACATTTAGAAAAGTAAAATAAAACTAACACTGTCGTATCACAAAATAGATATTATTAATTACTGCTGAGTCTTTTCTTTCTATAAGCAAACGTAACAGAAACAAACCACATCAAACTTGGACTTATTAGTGCGCACATACATGTATGTTAATGTCTGATTGCACACATGTACTGTGTGTTTGCATTATCACAATTGTGCAACTGCACAGGATTCAAAGTTACTGCACATTTTCAGGGTCGTGTTTACACGGACATATTATATGTTTGGCTAGTACACAAAAGATAACCACCTGGCTCCTTCAGTCATTTGAATAGTTAGTTGGCTGATGTACAGTATCTGTATGCTTGGCGTGGGTTTCCCAAGAGCATCTTCTATCATAAGACTCATGACCTTTATATCTTAATGGGTAGAAACGACAAAAGCAAATGCGATGAACAAATGATTGTAAACCTGGTCTTCATTTACAAATAGTCAAGGTTTATCCAGAGGCACTGTGTGTTGACCTTGCTTGTTATTGGCACGAGCAACGTGTGAATTCGGACGGGAGGACACGTGGTGACAGATGCAGCTGACAGCAGCAGTTCACTTTAACTTCAGTCACGTCATGCATGCAGGAAACCAGGCCCAGTGCGTCTCAGCAGGCCTCCTTAGCTTGGCTTGGCACCTTGCACATCATCAGGATCTGCTTCAAGGCTTTCTGGACATCCTCGTCCATCTGACCCTGAAGGCACACAGCACAGGTTCAGTTACCTCAGTTAACTAAAAATAAAATACATATTTAGACTTATTTCAGTTTACAGTAATTTGAAACCAATGTGATGTGATTTACTGGGACAAATCGCCCTCTCTGAACAGGTTTAAATGGAACTACTCTGACCCCATATAATACAGAATATATTCAAATTCCTTTTTTGAGTCTTGTCAGTGCCTCAAACACAATTCCATTGACCTCCGTCATATTGGGATGGAGGCAGAGCCTTTAAGGGACGGATATTTGAAAATCTTGGAAGCTATCAGTGTGGCTAGACATCAAAACTGGTTGGTGAGAAAATGTTTTTTCATAATTTGGGGGAAGGATTCCTTTATATTTTAAGTTGAAAACTTAACTTCCCAGATTTAAGCAAAGTAATGAGGGAGTTTACCTGGACAGCATAGAGGAGGTGCATCCTATACACTGACACTATGTCATGATGCTGCTTCTTCGACTCCTATAAAGAAAACGTGGGGTAAATACCATTTTTTTCCATCAAAGTCAACTACAGGTTGCATTCAGGAATCACAATATAGTGAAGTATTCAAAATACACTATCTTCGGACTCAAAATGAGCATCATTGTGTGTTCGGTTTTAAAATATGTTGAAAAACGCATACAGCTAGCTGGTACTGCAGTTGTTTGACTTGTTGCTGCATCGTCTCCAGCTGCTGGTTTTGCTGCTGTCTCTTGGACGGGGAACCAGAGCTGTAAGAGAGCTGTGACAGGCTGTTTAAGGCGTCCTTTAGCTTCCCCACCTCCCGGGACAGGTCATCTATCTGAGATCCAAAAAACATAAAACATATGGTTAATGAGGTTTAAAGACTACTACGGTACTACAGTAGTGATGGTACTTCTGTACTGGCCACCCGATTACTACTGACCCTCTTGTTCTTTTCTCTCTCAGAGGCAACGTGGTTCTCCACCAGCTGTTTGAGCTGACACACAGCATCCTGGGACTCAGCCAGCCTGGAGGACAGTGTCTGGTTCTCCTTCTCTCTTGACATCACCAGCTCCTGCAGGGCTTCCCGCTCTGCACGATTCTCCCGTGCCTGATGAATGGATAGAAAGGTTCTCAGGTAACTATTAGGAAATATATGGATTTAGTGATATGAATAAAGATTTTTAATATTCAATTTTTTTCCCCTGCTTTGGATTTCCCCTCTTGGCTCCTCTTTCTTCTCACCTTCTGCCAGGCATCAGCGGCCTCCAGAGCCATCTCGTCCTGCTTCCTGAGGGCCCCCTGGAGGAGCTGCGTCAGGTGGTTCACTTCGCCCTCCAGTTGCTCTCGCATGGTCTCATGCTCCGGACGGGAGACTGAATCCTCTGGGGTGACATCTTTTTCTGCCATCAGTCTTTTGATGAAATCAGTACCAGAACCACATGGTGACACACAAAACAACTAAAATCGGAATGCATTTTTCTTTTAGACAAAAAGAAAAAAAAAATAAATTAAGGTTGGCTAAGTAGTTTGACCACTGACCACAAAGTTCTGATGCAGTCAGCTTGATCAGGTTATTGCTACATGAGAAACAATCTTCATATCAGTCACCTTTTAGTCCCCACTGGATTGTAAACAACATGCTTATTCACCTTTACAGTTTATAGTTTTTTCACATATATTTGTGTAATATTTCAATTAACGCATCTACAAATTCTGATGTAATCGCTTAGGAAGAAAGTCTGACTGTGATTGAATAGCAGAAATGGCTTTTGTCACGGATCAGACGAGTAGTTGCATTCACATTTTTCCCCTACATACAAGCTCCTTTACCCAAGTATAGGAAGCAAAAGAGCAATGTAAAATTAAATTATGAAGTATGAAGTACTTTATATTTCTTTAAAGTATGAAAAAGTAGAGTAAATTAATAAAAAAGTACATTAAAATTGTACTTAAATACAGAACCTGAGAAAATTAAATTAGGTACATTCCTCCACTGCACTTTGCATTGCTATATGTACCATCTTATAAGCCCTGCATCCGCATGTAGAGTCTGGTAAAAGCAGAAATATCAGCATCTGTCAACCACATGTTACATCTGATCACTTTTATTTCCTCACTTGTTCTGAAGAGCCTCCACCTGTAAGGTCTTCTGGAGCAGCTGCTCTTTCAGGGCTTCTGATTGGCTTTCCAACTCTTTGATGGCGTTTCCCAGGGATGACATCACCTGTGCGTGATCAGCGAGGGCCACCGAGCTCTGTGCCTGAGATTCTGCCTCCTGCCTCAGCGCTGAAATCTCCTCCTGAGCAGCCGAGTACTTCATTTCTGTGTCAGCTAGCAAAGTCTGCAGCTCCTCCGCCCTGCTGATTAGCACCTGGATTTGCTGCTGTTGTTGTTCCAAAGAGGGTGATGATGATGCGCTGTTCTCGGCTCGGGCCTCAGCAAGCTGCTTCTGAGCAGCACTTAGCTGACTCTTGGTTTCACTGTAGGAGTGTGACAGTTCCAGTAAGCGGCGCTGCAGCCCAGCAATTACCTCATTTAGCTCAGCCTTCATTTCTTCAAAGTCTTTGGCTGCAGCTTCAACAGGCACTGTGCCCCTCAGAGCCTCCTAAATGAGGAAGAATAATTTGAAATATGAAGGAATGAAAGGAAAGATGAGGTACAGTAAAAAAGTCATTGAATTAAAGTAGTAGGTGATGTTATTAGACCAAGAGTGAAAGAATGATTAAATGATTGGAAAAATGTTAAATGAATAGGCAAAAACACTATTGAAGCTATTTAATCTGTGCCTTTCTGTACATTCACTCATATAGGAATTCAAAGAGAAGATGAAGCCCATATCCACCTGGAGCATCCGAATCTCCTCCTGTGCCTCCTTGTACAGCCCCTCAATTTGTGCACTCCTCTGTTCCTTCTCCTTTACACTCCATCTTTCCTCCTCCACCCTCATCAGGGCCTCCTCCAGCTGTCTGATTCGCTGAGCTGCTTTCTCCTGCTCAGATCCCGATTGGACAAGCTGGGCCTTCAGCTGTTTTACTTCGTGTTCAAGTGTGGAGGATACACGTCTCTGGACCTCCTCTTTCTCACCTTCTTCTTTTCCCATCTGTGCTCTCATCTCCTCCACCTCCTCAACAGCTTGGTGGTACCTCTCCTGAGTGTCTGTCAGCTTCGCCTGCAGCTCTGCTAGACTCTCCATCAACTCTTCCTCTCTTCCCCTCTCCCTCACTCCTTTGTCCTCCTCTCTTTCTCTGCCTCTCTCAGGTTTCAGCTGAGCCTGGAGTGAGCGATTTTCCTTCCTGGTTTCGAGCAGTTTCATCTGAACGCTCTCTAGTGCCTGTCTCAACAGTCTGATCTCCTCTCTACTCCCTCTTCTCCCTCCTTCACTCTCTTCTTCCTCCTGTCTGACAGAAACACCTACTGAACTGTCTTCCCTTTCCATTTTCATGGTGGAAGGGACTGGTGGCAGTGAATCAAACTCATCTTGGGTGGAGTGGAAGGAAGAATTGGAGGCCATGCTGTTGGGACGACTACTCTCCTTCAGGTCCTCGTTTCCTTGGAGGGAGGGATGTTTCTGTGAGGTGTTTGTGCAGGGTAAGAAGAAAAATGACTGATGTTAACGGATAGAAAAATAAGTTCAAAAATAAGTGATTTTCTAAGCGTTTTAATAGAGGCTTCTGATTTAAATTTGAAATATAAATCCATTGTTAATTAAATCCAATTTGTTAATGTGAATATTTAAGTTAAATATTATCATGATACACAGCTTCTGGTTCATTTTTTTTTTCTTTTTATTTCAGATTTTTAGGAGGTACAACAATTATCTTTACATTGTATTTTTGATAAAAAAAAATCTGACTATCATATACATTGAAAGAGTTACAGGTTGTTGTAACTGTTTATCCTGTCCATATTTCCTGTCCTTGGAGTTTATCTCTCATCCTTCCCTTACATTGGAATAGTGTTATTAGAGGATCTCTTTAAAGACACTATAAACAGAACAGATAATTAAACTGTCCAATAACCCTTTCAATGTACATATGGGCATATGAGTGCTGTTTTAAGAAAGACTTGAAAAAATGTGAACAAAATGTGAACAGCCTTTAATGTTTGTGCTTGTATGTTTTTCTTTATTCCTTTAAACATCACTTTCAATTTGTTATTATTACCATATAATAATGATATTATTTCTAGATTACATTGTAATATAAAAATAAAAAAAAAATTTTGAAAAGGATTTCCTTGTTATAGTTTTGAGCTTCTAACATGAGGAATGTGCAGCATTTGCTTTGCTTGTTATATAGTAGTTTACAGTGTACTACCCTTACCATGAATGAGGGGTAACGCACCTTGAGTTTGCTTGCAAGTTGCTGGTTCTCCAGAGTAAGAGCAGTAATCTTGGCTTGTAGAGCAGAAACCAGAGCCGCAGATGCTGTAAAACTGTGCTCGACCTGTCAATACATACAACACACATACATTACATGCAGAGGCACACAGGGAGGCATCAAAGCAACGTTAAGGACCACTAGCTACCTACTGAAAAACAAAACGAGTTGTGACATGTTTAAAGCTTAGGTTAGACCTCCTTCAAGAATGCTAAGGTGAAAAAGTTCAGCAGTTACCTGTTGTCAGGTTATAGTGCTGTAGTTAAGAGAAAAAGACCAAATTTAAGATTGTAACAACTAGAAAGACTTTTAGTAAAATATGACACATGGAAAAAAAAGTGAATTAAAAGCCCAAATAGCCATTATACGAAATGTCTAGCTGTATCAACTCAAAAATTTAAAATACAATAATTCTCATCCAGTTGAGGAATACTTTTTAGTCAAACTGGGTAGATGATCCATATATAATGTGTTTATACTCCAATAAATATAATCACTGTATCTGCTGTACTCGGCACTGTGTTTTAATGCTCTACTTTTCAAGCTAAAAGTCTGACCTCATTTACCTCCAAATCTGCTGGTCTTGTAAAATCTGCTCATATGTAATATAAGCATGTCACCTTAGCATTTCTTAGTCATTAATCACCTTTGTATCCAGCTCGGGACCAGTCACTGTCTGCTCCACTGTCTGCTTCAGGTCTTCGATTGTTTCCAGCAACATGTTTCTCTCCTCATGGAGCTTCTCAACCTCCTCTCTCAGCTCCGTGCCTCTAACCTCATCCTCCTTTGAAATGAGAAAGGGGAGGAGGGAGAGACAAGGGGTGGCAGGAAAGAGGAAGGGGAGGAGAGAAGAGCACAAGATGAGACAAGGACAAGGAAGAGAAAGTGAAGGAGAAAGTAGATTAACCTACTTATAAATGTACCATATTTAATTGTGTATTTATACAATTTAATTGCTCTTGTGGACCTTAACATATACAAACTGAAGTTACCACATAATATTCTTTATCCTTTTTAAAGGCTTGACAGCATTTACTAAGGGCTTTACTGAATATTTTGTTTAATATGATGAGTAATTGTATATATATTCAACTTGTTTCTTTTCCTCATTTGATATATCTGGATGTCCCATGAAAAATAAATAAGACTCGTAAAATCTGAAGAAGGTGAGTTGATGCATGAACATCAACTTATGCTCCTGCTTCTTATTCAAGTCATTAAAATGTTTTTATCGTTGACTACTGTTTATATTACCTTGTAGTTGAATCTTCTGGGAGTTTCACTTATGTCAGATGCAGGGGTCCCAGTAGAGATAATGAGTGAAGGAGAGGAGGGTCCAGAGCTCTGATGGAAGATGAAGTTGATTAGTTTTAGTTTAATTCGTTTTTGGAACCGTTTTCCATTGTCGTGTTCCATTTTAAGAAAAAAAAAACATACAAAAAAAAAAACACCTCTCCAAGATTTTTCTTCAGCTGCTTTCGAACAGTTCGTGAACATAATGCACTCACTGTTTTTTACAGTCTTTTGGTACACAAACAAAGTCTAATAAATAGCAGAAAAAAAAACTCAAATGTTAGTATCGTATTACTGCCAAATATCTCTGTACTGAGTCCATTTTTAAATCATATTCTCTCGAAAAAGAAAGAAAGATTTTGTATAAAATTGAAAATTTACATGACTGAAATATTTTGTTTTACTTTGACAAACCATAAAGTAATAACTACTGAAAGGACTGACTGAGAGAACAGTAATCTTACAGATAATATGTAAAAAGACACACAAGTCAGACTACTCATTTTATGAAAATACTGCAGACGTGCATTAGAGTGGAATATTGATACAAGCAGACAGATATACAGAGAGACATGCATTTACCTGCAGTGGGCTAATAGGAGGTGGAGGTGCTTTTCGTTTTTTGGGAGTTGTGATCCGTTCATCACTTAGCTTAGCTACTTGATCATGCTAAAGGTTCGGCAAAGGAGATAGAGTGGAGAGGTAATGAAAAGAAAAAAAGATAGGTGGGATTTAGTGCTGGTTAGTAAAGGATTGTCAATCAAGTGCTATGGTAAGATTCAGGTTTTGTTTCCCCAAAAATGCCAACTAAAGATTTTTTACAAGCTGAGCTATTTAATATTGACACATTGCAGAAGTTGATAGTAAACTACTATAAATGACATGTAGCTACACAACAGAAATGATAGACCAAATTTGACTTTTGATGCTAATTTTTTAGCACTTCCTCATGAATTACATTGTGGTACTAAACCTATTTAGACCTCAACTGCTATTACCTGTGCCATGAGGTTATGAGATCAACTATGTCTCTGTTTAGCTGTTTATTTACCACGATTACGCAAAACCAACATGACCAATTTGCTCCTAACTTGGTGTAGGGATGGGGCATGGGCCAGGGAAGAAACCAGTAAAGTTTGGGCTGGATCTGAATCGTTTGCTATAAATTTCAGGTTTCCCCTCTGAAAGCTGGTGTGTATTGTTTGACACCGACCTTGGTGGAGGTCTGAATTTTAGTGAATGCATTTTCTAGTTAATGATTATTTATTTATGATTGGCTGTTTTGTGTGGATCTCAAAAGAAAAGTACTGAAAAGATCTTACCTGTGGACTTTTAAGTGACTTTGTATCTGTCAAAGGAGATAGGACGAACACCAAAAATGGACAGCGCACCAAAAGGAAAAATAATTCAAAAAAAGACTTTAGACTTTTCTTTATACAGTTTACAATGTTATACAACAAAAGGTAACATCTCAATTGGTAAACACAATACATGTAAGAAAGAAAAAAAAAGAAAGTAAAACCGGTCAGAGTAACACTAGAAATCCTCCAGATGGCAGTGTTGACTGCATTACAAACTTCAGCAGTATGATTCTCTACCAAAGAGGCTCATTTATGTGTGTGTAAAGTGTTTATATCATGATGTGGATCTGTTTAGGTTGTCACATAATGAGAACTACACTCCTATCCGGAGGTCAAGACTTTTTGTTTAAGGTTAGTGTTAGCCATGCCTTGGTCATGGCCAAGTCTCAAGGGAATGAATGTGAGTCAATACGATGTCCTTGAGAGACTCGTACCTGAAAACTGCTGTTTGTTCAGGGCAGCTGTGAGGGCAGTTTTGACCTCTGAGTTGCCCAACAGCTTGGCGTAGTAAGCGACATCATGGCCTTGTGAATCCACGGACGAAAGATCTGCTCCTCGGTGAACCAAGACCTCAACAACAGACACCGTGTTGGACTCGCTGGCCAGCATCAAAGCTGTTCTACAACGCAAAAGCACAAATACTGATCAACAATGCAACATCAAGAGTTTTTACTCAGTCATCACAAATCATTTAGGTGTCATTCCTGAATATTTATGTGTGTAGGCATGTTTCTTGACTGCTTTCATACCTGCCACTATTGTCAGAAGCATTGATTTCAGCACCACAGTCCAGCAAAGTGCTGCATACTTCAGCATAACCATGTTTGGCTGACAACAGCAAGGAGGTGAGTCCATCCTTTGAGACAAACAGACATTCTAAACATTAGATATGCCTGAGATCATCCTATGGAGGGACCACACTACCTCAGATTGATTTGAACACATACACATTCACACACACACACATACCAACATCATTTATCTTGTGTGACATCAGGACGTGAGCCTAGACATGGTCTATGGTAAGTGTCTCTGTGGTGAGAGAAGTCTCAGATCCATGTGAAAAAGGAGTGAATGTCTCCTACTGTAAATGTATTTCACTAAACAGAAAAGCCAAAGTTGCTCCACTTTGCAGAGTGGCACAAGTTTTAGGATGAGAGAAATATGAGCCAGGGAAAATCCCCAAAATGATATATTTACAGTTTTAAATGAATGGGTTCAGAAGAGTTTATTGCCTCGAGTTGGGGCTAACTGGGGCAGTATTTCATGCTACGTAGACATCCCACATTTCTCAGCAGGATTGACGGATCCTAACCCTGAGCACGGCCCTTAACCCAGCCTTAACCGCTTATTACCTAAGTTCAACCTAAAAATTTGATTGGCTGGCATTGCTGAGGGTGGTGAACGGCCTGGGAGGAGCTGCTGGCTGGAAGGCTCAACTGTGACTCAACAGTGAGCTATGAATGCATAGTTTTCCAACATAATAAGTCAACACAGTACAAACAAAAAACACAGATAAGGATCTGATTTTAAAATGTAAGAACAGACCTTTCCACAGGTCGTTTATATTGTTCACAGTGAAACATTAAGTTAAAAAAAAAAAAAGAATCTGAAGTTCTGTCCAACTGGAAAAAGCAAAAGAATGTCAAGAAACAGTAAGTGTGTCAGCATAGCTTTATGTTTTGTATTACAAGTCTGCTGCTTCCATACACCGCAGAGAACAAAACTATGTTGTGGGTTCCTCAGAGCTCTGCTAAAGACTTTAACAGCCCTGTGTCTGCTCTGCTCAGACTCTGTTTCTACTGAACTATTTCTTCTCTGGAATCTAAATGACAGACACCATTTTTCTCCTCAGGGTAATAGATTCAGTGCCTGTGTGGATGTGTGTGGGTGCACAGGTGTATTAATACTTGTTTTCTTTACACATGTTACTTAGTTATGTTTACAACTACCTGCTATCCTGCCAGTTGTTTAAAGCCAGATTGCCCAACAGCCTAAAGACTGTGAAGAGCTGAAATGGGGCAGGTAAGTTGCAACCATCATCAGTCAGTCAAGACAAATACAATCATGCTTCGGTTAAAAGTGTAACATGCTCTTGATGGAACAAGAATGATCAAAACTGCCTCAGGAACATATCAAGTTATACTGGCTTTAAACATTAAACATTAATGTGAGGAAAAAAACTAGCTTTGTATTTCAACAGAGAAAGTGTGAGTGTGTTTTGGATTCAGTATTTATTTGATGAATATCAAAATCTTAACCTCAAACCTTTCATCATATTCAAATTGTAGCATAGATAACAGCATCTAGTGCTTGTGAAGCTGTTTCACCCTGTTGTTGCGCAATGAATATGTCACCAACTTACCATGAATTCTAAAAGTGAATATACAATATACTGCTCTTAAGTGTTGGTGTTGAATGGCAAAGAATAGCAGTTATGACCTGACAAATTTGATCAACACTTCCCAACAATTCTCGGCTCTCATCTTGCTGCTCAACATAGAAACAGATTCTGTGCATGCAGTACATGCATGTCTGTGCGTGTGACACGTCCTTGTGACATTTCTTTAGAAAGGGCATCTTCTCATAACACCTCCCACCATAGAAAGGACTGAAGTGGTCATTATAACTAAACAAGTGTGCTAACTCTTCATCACTGTATAGTATGTGCTGCAGATGAAGGAGTGGGGGTGGGGACACTATAAACCAATGGTTCCAAACTACAGAAGTCTATGAGTAACCCTTCATCACCTATTTCATGTATCCAATGAGTGGTTAACTTTTGAAACCAAAAGTAATCAGATTGATCGTTTTAAATCATTTAAGAGGAAAAGTTGAAAAGTTAAAAAAAAAAATAAGTTAATCATATCATATGTTTTGTATGTAAAATATTCATATGTAAAGTAACTAGTTACTAGAGATGCTACATTAATGTAGAAGCGTAAATAAGACAATATTTCCTCCTGAAATGTAGTATAGTAAAGTAAGCATTAATTGGCATAAAATAGAAATACTCACGACCAAGTACCTTAAATTTGCACTTCTACCACTACCCTTTTGAAGTCCTCTAAGAGTTTTCGACCAGCTCAAACAAAGGTGGTTTACAAAGGAATTATCAGGCCAGTAAATTATATCATGGCTGAGCTTCGTTTAAGTAACATTTCTTTCCAATAGCAAAGATGAGGAAGCTTTTATACTACATAGAACCAATGTCTCTGAGCAACTTTAGGTTTACATTTATTTGATTTGCTATAAACATTCTTCGTCTGACGTATGAAGCACCTGGCAAATGTTCCTCTGCTTCTTTCAGTATCTCTCTGCGTGTTTACTGAAGTCAAATATAGATCAGACATAGATATACTGTATGCTACAGCCATGATGTATGCTTGAGGCTAACAAGCTGGCATGTTCTAACCAAAGCAGAAACAGCAATGTGTTCCAGACAACGCTGAGGTTCTCATTCTACATGTCTACAGACAAAAAACCCCCGAACATGTCTTGTTAAGCCTCCACAATTTCAGAAACCCTTTAGTTTAGCTTTATAATCCTTCCTGCCAGTGGTAAAATGGTAGTGAGAACCAGTTTCAAAAGCCGCAACATATAACTTGTCAAAGGCTTAAACAAGAAACAAGGTTGCCATACATTTTAATAAGAAATAACATAACATCTTTACATGCAGGCTGAGAGACCACTGTGGGTATGTGTGTGTGTGTTTATCTCCGACAGCCCAGCTGTGGTGTGATAATTATAAGCAAAAAATTGGCAACACATTCTCTCCTCTATTTCTTTTCTCTTACTTGCCCCCCCCCTTTTTAATTTTTGTACACGTACACGTACACGTACACGTACACGTACACATACACATACACATACACATACACATACACGTACACACACACACACACACACACACACACACACACACACACACACACACACACACACACACACACACAAAATATCATGCTAACACACCCGAGTTGGGTAAAACCACAGGCATGGAACGTCAGTGCAATGGAGACCACATGTCTGCGGCTTGAGAACACAGTTCCCACAGTACACTGACCCTCTATCTCACAAACATAGATGCACATACACACACTGAACAAAATTAATCATCTTAAAACAGTGAAGAACAGCGAGAGGAAATGTCAGTTAATGAGGATCCTTCATATGTTGACTTACAGCTGTGAAAGCCAACTGCAGTTAAATGTTTTTAACACAACAATGCTTTACTTCTACTTCCTTAATAAACTTTAAAAAAATGTGATTTGGGAAACAAGAGATTTGACAGCAGATGGATAAGGAGAAATAAATCCGAAAGAAAATCCAGCGCACACAAAGAGTGATTTACCTTCCTTGAACAAATTCCACTGAAAAACACAGTAGAAAGTGACATGAATGAGACTGAATGGGACAGTTTTGTGGTCTTTATTCTGTTTCAGAGCCCACTACTATCCTGCCAGGAAAAATAAGTCTGATAAAGAAAGAGTGGAAGTAATAATGAAAGTACATACTGCATCTTTCAGGTTGACAGGACTTTTGAGTTCACATAGCAGCTGGACAGTCTGAATGTTCCCGTTGGCAGCTGGGGATAAAACAAAACAATAGTCAGACAATGTAAGAAAACACACAGGTATCCAGAGATCGCAGCTTGGTCCAGTTTGCTCTAGGATTGAATATAGCCAGAATTTTCTCTCATTCATCTCCCTCTCTTATTTCTAAAAGTCCAACTTAATTAAAATTAAGAGGAGTCAAACATGACTGGACTGTCTATTCTACTTTTCATTAAAAAGCATAGACAAGGTTATGGTAGCTAGAGTCACACATGACACTAGTAAGCCTTTGTTTCTATTATTAAAGTAACACAGTGATAAATACTTGCATTAATGAACCTAGACAGCCCTGTCGACTAACATCAGCACTGTAACACAAACTGGGCAGAGGCCTCATAAAAACTATGACCAATTGTCAAGTCTGTGAGAATCTTCTTGTCCCTCAGGGACAGTGTAATGTCTGGTCTGGGTATTAAAGAGACTTTTGATTGAACCTAACTGGGCTGAAATCACATTTAATCTCTTAATTCCCAATACGGTCAAAAAATTACAGCATTAACTAAATCTCAAAAGTTGTTTTCCCACATTGTTATCTAAGAAGACTAACAGTCAATAAAAGCACATTTGTTTAATTAACTCTGAGGATACTGACACACTTACTGGCATGATGCATAGCAGTCTTTCCTGAGCTGTCTACAGCATCGATAGGACATTTATTCTAGAAGGAAAACAGAAACATATTAGACATATTAGACATGTAAATAAATGTCAGGCATGAAATATGAATCAAAATGAAAGGAAAGCACAATTATTTACAGCTTACAGTAATATGCAGTATTTTTCTGTTCTTGTTTTGTGATGAATAAAAATGGCTCGATTCTGTGATTTAGTCTCCACTCTAGCTTGTCACATCTTCTAATTCTTACATTTCCCTGAATGACTTTCAAATCCAGAGAATGTGCTTAACTGTTTCCAGAAATGTGTTCCTGATTTAATTCTGGTTTAGAGTATCTACAACAATATAACTGAAACATATTCTGATTGCCTGAAAAATAGTATGCATACAAAGAATTTATTTCATGAGTAACTGGCACCATAATCCATTTACTACAGGAGTATTATTTAGATGGAATAATTTATGATATTCAATGATATTTATGATATTCATATTTGTAGCTAATGTGTTTTGTTTTTTTTTTGTTCTTTCCTTCCAACAGTTTGCTAGTGATAAGGACTGGCTACAAATTTTAAAAATTATGGCAAAAATTTGTTGCTAATGATAAACAACTAGTTAATAGTCTGCATCTAAAAAAAAAAAATCTGGCATTACTTTGGCAGACCTTTATATCTGGGAAAGACACATACTTTATGTTTGTTATACACACCACACACAAAATCAGCTGACTAGAGAAAGAAGCAGTGAAACAGACTGGTTTCAAACATCTTAACAACTGCAGGTTTCACTTGGTTCATGCCTTTCACACATGGCATGTTGCAGTAAGTAGTTGTATAAGTGGTCATCTCAGTGAATTATGACTCAAATCCCAGGTTATAAAAAGAAATTTTAGGGTCACTTATTGCAATTTGTTACTTTTGAAAGCCCTCTTCACTTTATCCACCTTACCTGAATAAGCTTTCTGCAGCACTCTGTGTGATTGTTTTTGGCAGCCAGGTGTAATGGATTAAGACCTGGAAATAAAGCAAAACACACCTTAGTCAGATCTTTGTTAGGCCAAAGATTTCACTAAGAAACTGAATAGAATGAAAAAGAAAATGACCATAAAAAAAACTGTCTTAGAAGGTACAATGGCACTAAAAAATCCTGAATTTGACCTAAAATGTTAAAATGACTAATATCTAGTCTTAAAATCCAATTACAATGACACAATAAACCAATAACCAAAGTAACACAAAAACATTTTAGTGTTTTATCTATCTATTTAGAAGAAATGCTTTCGTATCGTATTAATGCAGAAATACACAAGATTCTAAACAATTGACATTAGATCTAGAACCACTATATTTACCAGTAGTGGTGTTACATACCTGCAGCATCAGTGACTGACAGGTCTGCTCCATGGGCCAGGATGACAGAGAGGCAGTCGGTCTGACCGCGTGCAGCTGCTACATGAAGGCTGTACATAAACCCAAAGCAATAAAAAATGAAAAGGCTAAAAATGCAGTACTGTCAGTGGTTATATATAAAGTCAAAGTAGCACTGAAGTCATTGCACCATCAAGAAATCCCACCTTTCTGACTGTGCGATCAAATGAAGCTTTTTCTCTCAATCAATAATAACATTTTGGACTATAATGAAGACTGAATCCCTCACTGACTAACTTAAATACTTTATGTTAAGGAATTGTTCATCATTTTGGGAATTATCCTTTTTCGCCAAGATTAGATGAGAAGGCTGATACCACATTCATGTCTGTCCATTAAAAAAAAAGCAACAGTCTATAGTCAGGCCAGCTGTTTCCCCCTTTATACTAAACTAAGCTAATGTGTAACTGGCTGTAGCCTAAAATCTAGAGAGCAGACAAGAGTGTACAATGCATCTTCTCAACTAACTCTAAAGCAAGACAGCTAATGCAGGTATTTCCAAAGATATCAAACTGTTTCTTTAAGAAACTGATGATTTCATGAGACTTTTAAGGTTATTCCAGAAAATGTGGGTAGGGTTTAGCAGCTCTCCTGAACACATAAGAACAGTACCCTGATATTTTTCAGTTTTCAGCATTTAAACTTTCAACTGATCAATGTTATTCTGAGTGTCCTGAGTATAAGAGGCAAAGCACTGCCTCGTGTGCAGGAATTTCAGATTGATATCACCCTTGACGTAAAAAACACCCTCTCAATTGTGCACGTCTCTTTGTGAGTATGTGTGCAGTGGGCAATCAATGGACCTTTCCAGCTCAGTGAGCAGAATGAAAAAAACACTACACATGCCCAGCCTCCCCTTGGTGTGTGCGTAGGATATATTCGCTCTAACACACACACACAAACACACACACACACACACATACACACACACACACACACAAACACACACACACACAAACAAACACGCGCACACACACACACACACACACACACACACACACACACACACACACACGAACACACGCACACACAAACACGCACAAGCACACGCACAAGCACACGCACAGAGACTCTTAAGCACGCTCACAACTATGCCCACATGCCTTTTAATCAGGTTTTATCACCATAGAGATACTGTAGACTCCTCCTTTGTGCTTCTGAAAGACTGGAGCATTGCGATCTCAGACCGCCACATTCATCATGGTTTACAAAAGGCTGTGAGTATGCATCTGTATGTGTGTTTCTCTGTTCTAGTCACACTCAGGGAAAAGGTCAAGGATGTGACCTACTGGTGGAATGAAACAGGCTGTGTGTTTGTTTCAGCATGTGAAAATTTGCACATTTGCTTCTCTCCACATTTGTTCCTGTGTTTTGATGTTCCTGGCTCTGCATGAGCCGCTCAACACATTGAAGTCACTGGGTGCTGTATTTCAGAAAAAGAAAGAGGTCAAATACTTACACTGAGCCTCTGTGTTATCAAAAATCTCAACTGGTGGGACAACAAATTGCACTGCCTCTGCAGAAATGAACTCTCAAAATACTGAATGTCTGGGAGGCTGAGTGAATGGTTGCAAAATGACAGCCTTTTAGGAATTAAGAACAACTGTCATATGTTTAGCCATTCATTTTGAAGTTTGTGCTGCTGTGCATTACAGCAGATTCATAAGCCCAAGACTTGAGAATCTGAGCATAGCCTGTGGAGAGATATATAACGCTTAAATTCAAGCACATATACAAAAAGGTGTTTCCCTGAATATCATTACATTTTACTGTACTCTGATTTTTGATTCATCGTCACAGTAGCAGATCTCAATCAAATTTTCTTCATTTCCTGCTTAAAGCAGCCTCTCCCACCTCATGCTAAATCAAACGTAACCAATGAAGTCTATCATCTCTTGTCTCTGTAAATAAATTACTCAGCAGGAATATTTTTTCTGTAGGCATTTAATAATTCTGATGTACTCTAATAACATCCCTATGGGAAAGTTATGTCCACTGGGATTCGTGCACTGAAACTTATAAATCAATATACAGCACAAACATTCTAAAAGTAAAATTCCTTGATTGTTAAATCGGTCCCAAAGCCATTTTCCATTCATTCTTTTGGAGATAATAGTAAGAATGCTTACGCTGATTTGCCCTCGCTGTCCAGCTTTACAGCACTGGCACCTTTTTTGGCGAGAAGTGATGCCACCTTCTCCGCCTCGCCATGCTCCACTGCAGCAAGCAGGCGCTCGTCATTTTTGTTCCACTCATTGACCTATAGGGAAAGTTTTAGAAAAAAGGAGATAAAGACAGAAAGAGAGTAAGAAAGTAAGAAGGTGGAAAATAAGAAAACGAGAGATGAGGAGAGATTAAAAAGGTGAAATCTATTTAATCAATGGGGGAATGGGGAACAGAGGATATTTAATTTACTGTCCCTTTTTTTTTTTTTAACTTTCCCTGTGATGTGTGTATACATTATTTTTAATTCTAAGAAAGTATGTTATTTCAACCATTTAATAATACTCTATACATTCCTAAAAGCTATATGCTGTTGTCAGACATTAACAGACACATTAGCAAATCTTTTTTTTCTGCAGCCAAAATGGCTGAGTTGCCCCAAATCTGAGTAATGTTTCTCAGAGGGAGAGAGCATTTTCTTGGCTCTTCTATGGCCCACACAAAACATTTGTGAGCACAAACACACAAATACACACACACACACACACACACACACACACACACACACACACCCACCCATACCCCCCCCTCACACACACACACAGCAGCACACATCAAGTGTGGACATACACACTCAAACACAAAAAACAATTGGCCGCACATTTGTATCGTTGACGGGCTATTCAGATTGAGAGAAGTGAACTATTGGAGAGCTTCAAGCATGATCTCATAGAGGGACTATCTTGCAACACAGCCGTCTGATGGCACAGGATACAACACAGCGGGCTTTAAGAGTTTTTACCACAGCATTTACCTCTGGCCAAAAACACAACTCTAAAAAAATCGTTATGAAAACACATCTACAATAACCTTATAAAGTGGACTATGGACTCAATCTGAAAGGACTAGCAAACCAGGAAAGAAGCAGCATGGTCTTAAACATATATATCTGAATAACTGAATGAGAACATATATAAAATACTAGGTCTGGATTTAAAAAAAACCAAACAAACAGACAAACACAAAACAAAAATAAATTCAAAAACAAAAGACCTACTCAATAAGAAAAGTGCCCTGAGATAACGTTTGTTATGATATTGTGCTATATAAATAAAATGGAATTGAACTGAATCTGACAGAACCATATCAAGAAACTTATCAGATAAAAATGGCTTTAATCTGGAGTCTGGAGTACTGAAATCAAATTGAATTGAAGAATAGATGCAATATCCAGGCCTGTCAAAGCAAATTAGGAGCAGTTGTAAATGTGTTTGTTTCCTACACTGAGAGGCATAAGGGGGAAAATTGAACCCATGGACCCCAAACATGCTGGTAGCTCAAGTTCATTTGTCGGCCCTCCCTGCAACCACCTGTGCATATTAGGATGCAGTACAGTATTAGATTTGACCGGATAGCCCACTGCCCTACACGTGATAAGGAGCTGAGCTCTTTGAATATATAAATACTTGTGGTGGTGAACTGTACCCTATTTTAGGGCAGCAATAAGTCAACATAGCTACACAGGGTGTAAATAGCCTCTATGGCAAATACCCAAATGCAATCACTGCAATACATTTTGCACAGCTGGTGGAAAAATGCAGGGCTATAAAAATCCCTTCTGTCACTGAAACTGCTAAGCTAACCACTGAGCTCTGCAGCATCAGCCACAGAGTCATTAATGTGGATCAGTAAGGAAATGAAAAACACCAAATTGTACCAAAGTCAAAGATTACTGAGGGTGGAGAAATATTCTTGCTATTCTTGCAAGGTCTGGAAAATTGATTTTTATCCAACTGTAAATGAATGCTCACACACAAGGTATCCAAGAAGCCTTATGATCTAGGCCTCAAAGCAATAAAGCAAGAGGTGAGAGATTATTTAGGAGGTGGTGTAAAATGAGAAGGTTCTTGGACAGATTGGGAAAAAAAAGACTGGATATAAAAACACTTAGCTGAGCCCTGACAGGAACATGTAAAAAAGATATATGAATCTACCATATATCCTACCATGTCCATGACAGGTTGTGATGGGCATATCTCACAGAGTATTCAACCATATCCAAGACCAGTTCTGAGTTAAGGAGATTTGCCTAAGTCAACTATTCGTCAGCGATGTTAGAAAATCAGCCAACAATGTGAGTGTATTTGGGTTTTGACATTCAGATTGCACCATTCCATCGTCGTTGGAAAAACTGACCACAAACCAAGCATTGCCCTTTTACTAATTACTAGAATGTTCATCAGCATACCACGGAAACATCTCATGGACAGTGTACAACTTGCAGCACCTCTGTATTTGTGCTGTGTAGTGAATTTTACAAGCAGGCAACAACAGCCATGTGGACATGTATAAGTAAGGTTTATTATATCGGAAAATGTTTTCTAGTTTATATCATACTGGTAGGTTTTACATTTTATGGAGGAGGTGGGGCACTTTGCCTGAGATGCTGACCATGTCTGCCAACACTTTTCTGTAATTTGAAATAAAACCAGGGAAAGAGTTGAGGGATATTTCACACAGCAAATGCCATATTTTTAGTGTGTAGAGCTATTGCTTAGATTACAAACTGAATTTATTATTAGACAATGTGCACTGGGACCTGAGTGGCTTACCACCTCTGTGGTAGCAAGTTCCAAGGGGAAACCCTCTATTCTGGAGAAAAACATAGTCTTGGGTACCGTGGGGTTTGGCTGTGAGCGAAAGTCAAAACAGAGAGAATGTGCATCTGTTGGTCACTATGATTAGTGAACAGTGAAACGTGAGAGAGAGATTAGGAGATAGCTGAAGCTATAAAGGACACATCTCATATGGTGTGGTGGATGGGAGTCCTTGTTTTCTCAGAGATAGACTATATTTGCCTCCAAATGTGATGGTTATGTCTCATGATTTTCATACAGACAGTCATGTGTTGTTCATTCAGCGTGAAGAAAGCTGAGGAAACTTATCACAAAAAAATAGGTATACTGATACAATGGTGGAAGAACTGAAAGGAAAAACAAGAACAGGCACAAGGGATTAGTGAAAAGATTGGAAAGGAATATATATATATATATATATATATATATATATATATATATATATATATATATATATATAAATGAAAGCACCCTGTGCCTCTATTGCCCGAGTTTGACCAAAGTCAATAGTTTGTTGACACAAATTAAAAAGTGTTTTGTTTAAATCATTCAACACATTTAATTGAAAAAGATGCAGTGCTTGCTAAATGGTCCTCAATACTCCCCTTATCTTGTTATGCGGACATGAGGAAGGGTGGAACTAACTGCTGTAATTGAGCGCCATCGTGATGGGGAAACAGTAGCAAATCAAACCTGCTTCCAGACATGACAGAATACCAGGAGCAGTCGAAGTGACACTTAATATGACTTCAGTCAGGCTACTGCAGGTAAATTTAAGCATAATTTGTATTCACTTCTGAATGGCTCAGTAACTAATCAGACTTCGAAAAGACAAAAAATAAAAAATACAAACCATTTGATGTCATAACTGATTCCTTTAAATGGATGGGAATAGATTCTCCTGTTATTGGTTGTATGAATTTTAAAGTAATAAATGGATCTCAATCTTCTCATTTCTAGGATATAAGCCTGAAAGTAAACTCTACATTGCATGTATATGTGAAGTCATGTGATTACTAGGCACTTGTCAAGTTTATTTCCGTCCAGTGTACACTGAGTTTGGCCCCAAGCTTCCCTGAATCTGCTCTTATCAAACCAGATTCAGCATCTTTCCCGGAAAATTGAATCCTGTGTCCAGGCCAGTTCAACATTGAAAATCAAAATGAATGTCTACATTTTTTTAGGTCAGTTACAAGTACTGAATAGGATTTGCTAAGTTCTACTAGCATGCAGCAGGCCATAAACAAGATGTTCCATCACAACGCTGGTCATCTCCGTTCCTGGTTTCCGTTGAAGATGTCAATATTAAACTCTTGCTAGGAGATGATTTTTGGAGTTGTTCAATTGGAAGAGCATGTCAAAAATGTCACAGACTGAAATGAAAAAGGCTAAAATACTGGGGCAGTTGCATTCTGTATAGCTACAGATGTATGTTAGGAAAATGTCCCACAGAGAGAAGATCCAATTTAAAAGTTTTGAGTGTGGTCTTAAAGTGAAGGGGGCCGCCAAAAAAGGAAAAAGGTCCTGCAATGTGGGTAATATATATTTTCTTGATTCAGAGCTTTGAAATGTCATTAAAACACTATCAGTAACACTAGACTCCCGGTTTTCTGTAATAATACTTGCTTCAGTAAGGATTTCTTCATGCTGCTGTTGTTTGTCAGTTACTTTGTATCAACTAACAAATTTCCCTACAACTGTCTCATTGGCAAAGGTTTCACTTTAAAACTACACAACTCTGCAAAAGCCTTCACCTCATCTGAACCTCCACTATGCCTTCACAGTAGAGTCAACATTCTCTTGCTCCATCAGGCAGAAATGTGTACTATTACTGTTTATTACCATGACATTTATTATGACTCAAAAAGGTCTAGAAGACAGAGAAACCAGTTTTATAAAATCTGCACATCTGTGTCTAAGAAGTGCACATTCTTCAGAGTTCATGATTTATTTCACTAGCCTCATACTGACAAGGACTTCCCCTTTGTAAATTGAAGCATCACATTAGTCACACTAGATTGCAGAAAGAAATAAAAAACAGAAATTATCAAATTTAATCAAAGAACAAGCAATGATTGAGAAATTGTTTCGGATAAACATCCATAATATGATTAGCATTTGGGCAGGTGAGTGGTTTGGTTTTTAACAGTACATTAACATAAAAAACTGTCTCTATCCAAAAACAGTATAGTATAAAAGTTATTATATACTATACCAAGTACATACAATATACGCTTGACATTTGAAATGAAATCTCCTGGGGTTACATTAACAAGACCTGCATGTGAGAGGAACTGGAACCAACACAAATGCCCCCTACCAGCACTAATAGAAAAAATTACATGGGCAACACTGATATACTATATAGCATGATCCTGCCTAATGGACTCTGTGGTTTTAATAGGCTGAACAAAAAAATAACGGTCCGTTGCCACAGAGCAGCATGACACCGATAGCATTAGAGTACACTGTAAGAGACAGGTTTAAGTGGAGCGGAATGCACTGCTCCAGTTTCTGCCGCACACACAACTAGTGTCGCCGCTGGGAGGCTGATGAAATAATCATGTGCAGGGAGAGATGGTGCAACAAAGGCCTTTGGTTTAAACAAAAAGTAATGAACCACGTGTGTTTAGGAGTTTTCCACAGCAAAAAAAGACCATAAAACAGGAAAATGTTGCCCGTTCTTAGAGACAGAGAAAGTCTGCAGTATCATATTCTAGCAGCGAATTAACAAGTAAAATATCTTCATATCCATGAAGTAAATAACAATTTGTTGTGTTTGCTTCTAAGTATAAGAAGACCGGATAACAAGATTTTTTAAAATCAGGTACACACTCTGAAGATATTACTTTTTTGTTGTAGGGAATATAATTTAACAAATGTTTCTGTTGTGGTTAAAAACATTCCTGAGTCTGTGCAATGTAAAAAAGTTGCATATATGGTGGCTGTGCTGGATGGGAGTACTGGTGTGGAGACAACAAGCTGACAGGGTTCGATTTCAAGGACCATTTCCATGCTGAAAAAAAAGTTATATTTGAGAGATGCCTTTGATTCATATTTAATATCAGTGCCAAAAATGTGCCAGAAACATCGGCTATATCATTCTAGGCCTTACAGCTGTCATCAGGAATACCCCTAAACTCATCTTTACAGTTGAAAGAATTAGTCAACAGAAATTTAATCAGCAACTGATATGATAAACTATTAAACCTTTAAAAAAAAAAAATAAAATTCAAGCATAAAAAGTGACTTACTTTCAGTTTCTCAGTTCTGACAATTATTTGCTGCTTTTCTTTTTGTTATGTGATATTAAATGGGATTTGTCTTTTGGTTTTGGACTGTTGGGTTGGCAAAAGCAAGTAAATTGAAGATGTCACTTAAGGCTTTACGAAAGTGAGATAGGCTTCTTAAAAAAAAAAAAATTCTGATATTTTATAGGCTAAAGGATTTATCAAAGAGGAACTGGCAGATCAGCTGTGAAAAGAGCATACCAAATACTGTACAATGAACTCCACATGACTTTGGACAATACATCCCTGTACTGAATATTGTAGGCTTAGCCCACATTTTTTGCACTGACAACAAGTCATAAGGTCACTAATCCTGGGATTATGAACCAATAAAGACCAATGTCCTTCTGTGTGTTAGACCAGGAAGTGAAATGGATCTCACTTCCTCTCTTCCCTTTAGTTCTGTTTCCTCGACTGCCCCCCCATTCTCCCGGGCTCTATCCGTCAGCCTGCCTCTCCTTCGGGGCCTCCCTCTCTTTCTGTTTCTTGTGCTGCGATACGTGTGTTTACAGAGGGATCAGGGTGTGGACAGTAGCGTTTGTTCCCTCTCTGTCTTTGGCCTGACACCCATTAAGACACACAAAGAGTTTGGTGATAACACTAAGTGTTTCCTGTTTGTCCAGACCTGAGGCTGGCTGCAAGGACAAGGACATGAGAGCAATGAGAAAGGCTGAGAAATATCGGAGTGGTATAACGACAAGTTTTACTAATCATATCCTGTACATTACTTTAAAGTTATATTTTAGAGACTCATCCTTCCATAACCCCCTTTCTTTCAGTTCCCCTCCTCATATGTCTCACTCGTTAATTTCTCTCCCTTTGTGAAGTCCTGAAAACAAATCATGGAGTCACAACCTCAAACATCCATTCATTACTAGAATTTAAGGCTAAACTGAAAAGAAAACAGATGTGCATCATGTGTGTGACTGGTAATCTAATGGTTGTTGCAAAAACATTTCTGCTCAGAGTTTTTTTTCCTGTTTCTCTGAACTTTCTCAGTCCTCTGAAGTAAAAACAAACTAAGATCGGGAAACGGTAATTCCTACATTACATTCTGTATGTTTGTAGAGTTCAGCCGCTAAGAGCAGCCAGAGTTTAACAAAAAAACATTTACTTTAGAGACCCCTTAATATTCTCCTCCAAAAAAGACAAAACAACATTTTTGTTGATCTACAGATAAGAAGGATTTTGTTCTTCTTTGATTTTCTGGGTAATCCTGATTGCCTTAACTATGTTCTAAATTACTACAAAAAAAGAGGGAGGGAGACTCTACTGTGCAGTATATTTCAATACAAATGGGCAAGAAAAACAACAACAAAAAAAAACCCAACTTTGCCATTAAGAGAACAAAAGGAAAATGATGGGAATAGACATAGTAGACTGAGTAAGAAAATATTATGTCTGAAGATAACACAGAGAGAGAGACTAACTAAAAGATTAAAATATGGAAAGGAATTGAAACACACCAGGTCAGGTTATGTCAAGTAGGAAAGAAAAAAAAAACAACAGCCAAATAGCACAAAATTATTAAAATGAAAATAGAGAAATCCTCTTTTGAAGTCCTTTCTTCCAATATAACACCATTCACTGTTCCAATTCATAAGCAAAAATAAATTTATCTATTGGTTAAAGTAGAATTATTGTTTCTATGGGATTACATGTAGAGATGAGAGATAAAGCTGAATAAATGCATGAGGAAAAGTAGGTTAGGAGGTAAAACGCACAAACAACAGAGATTTAACTCCAGTGGGGAATAACTTTCATACAGGTTACAAGAATATTCTTTGTTTGAGAGGGTGGTTTAGGGACATAGGAGGACAGCACAGGCAGGAAATAAAAGGAGAGGATGGAAGGGTGAACAATGTTCAGGACAAAAAAGAAAAAAAACAGTGTAGGAATGACAGTTTGACACATCTACAATGTCACTGCCCTTTGATCAGCAGTGGCTGTTACCTTCAAACCCCTTATCTGCAACAAAGCAAATGCTCAGATGTCATCAAACAATACATCCGTTCTCTCGGGCTACAGCTGAAACAGCTTACTGCCCTCTTTAGCTCAAACACACATCAATACAAGCACACAAATGCACACACCACAATAGTTTACTAGACACTGAAACTAAAACCCAGAATAAGAGAGTTAGGAGACAGAACTATTAAACAAAGACCAGATGGTTGTTCTCATAATGAAAGATGTTGCTATGTATTTCACAATACTTTCCAATCAGGACCACACGTTTAGATCATGTAACAAAGTTACATTTTAACAATTTTACCAACACCACCATTTCCACTACATGGATTTTAATCTAAAAACTTGTGAACATTGGTAGACTCGATTTATTAACTGTATATGTGCGTCAGCCAATGTTGCAATTAAAAGAGTACTTTGCCGATTTATCACTGCACTCCTGCTAACACGCTCTGACTCATAATGGAAATTTTGGGGAAAAAAAACCTATCAAAATCAATGCAGCAGAGCCAGAGGTATGATCTTTTTTCATCCCATGTGCTCCTCTTCCTTATTAAAACCAGATGCCTACATTACCCACTATCCAACTCAACTGCCAATAGCTTGGTTGGCAATTCAGGTGTGTTATTTTGGCAGTGGCTAATGTAGCCTCTAGCCTCTAGCATGGAAGGGGAGCAAGCTACAGGAGTCTAATTAGCTCACTTTCTAATTCCACCGTTTTTTTCCTTTCAGACTTGTAGTCTTCAGCTGCAAGACATCACTTGCAGCGATTTATAAGACGTTGCGTCACTCCCTTTGGGGCCACTAAAGGCTCCATACAAATTTTTTTTTCACATGTGCAGTAGCACTCCTCATGACCTGTAAACAGACTTTGATGTGTAAAATTGGCAGAGTTACCCTTTACAGATGCAAATGAGAATCGAGATGAATTGCATCGCTATTAACATCAAATGTCTGCCAAGGGAGCTTCTTTGCACATACCTTGCCAACATCTAAGACTGCCAAGGAGAATATTTGCGCCCTACATGAAACGATGAGAAATCATTTTCAAAGAGGAACAAAGTTGCATTTACCATGTGAATTTATCAATCAGACACGAACTTGATGTTGCAACACTGTGAATAGTGTCTTAAAGACCTTATTTGAGTCATTTTTAGTTTTCCTCTATTTTTGGTTATTAATACGGTGAGTCAGTCAGTATTTCCTTGGATTTTTCAAGGGGTGTAGTCGGGAGTTCTTTCCTAAAGCTGTAAAATAGCTTTGGAATACCTCTGTAGTTATTTTTTTAACTGATAAATTAAAGATATGATGTGATCTTATTATTGTTTTAAAGGTCTCTCCCCTATCAGCCTTTCCACTGTTGACAGGGCATCAGCACTAGGACTTTACAGAGAGGGAAAATGAAAAAAAATGAAACTGTCATCACATCATCCATACGACCTCTTTACCCTCTCTTCACTTCAGCATCAGCCTTTGAAAAGCTCCCATTATTCAACCTCTACTCAAAACATTTCTCTATGACCCCTCTAACTTCCTCTCTCCTATTTTAGCATTTTTGTTTTGCTCCTCTAAACACTTTGTGTCATCAATTCTATACTAGGAGGCCACCATGACTCTAGGAATAGAGACCCATTGTGCTCATGTGCTCATTTATAGATGCTGGAAAACAAGCATCTGCTAAATATTATAATGAGATTTCAGAAATTGTGTTTTCAGATATACTGCTGGAACTCTTGAAATGCACATTTTTATGTTTTACTTGTCACTGAAAAATATTTATTGTCCATTTTAAAGATGAAAGATTGATGCAGAGGTCCAGCAAGGGACATTCATGGGTGCAAGAAGACCTCCAGTAGAAAACAGCCCTCATGCAACACTTCCTCCGAACACAAATAGCCTTTCCTGCCCTATAAATAAACAGTGCTGGACTTGGAAAGCAACCAGACTCATTACGCTCGAGGGCTGCTCATAAAGTCAGTGGAGTAGGGCAAAAATTAACTGTATCGCTCACTTCAGTCTAGATAGGGCAGGCAGCGCACACAGACATTAGTCGGTGTACAAAGATTCAAAGTATAGTAAAACCATAAGTTCCACAGCCTCAATGACCACTGCGTTGAGCTCCAAGGACAAAGTTTTGCAACAAACCTGAAAAAGAAAACAATGTTTGTCTGGCTACTCAACTTTAAACACATATCCATTATACTGTCTGTCACTTCCATAATTTAAATCATTAGACAGAACTTAAGACACATCTCACAAACGTTAGCGACTGAAAATAGTTCTCGGAAGTAATCAGCAAATCAAGCAGGGCAATGCCAAAAGTCTCTAATGAAGGAAAGTTCTCATAGTATATTCTGGTGAGACTGACCAGACTAACCCTCCCTCCATCCATCCATCTCCTCGCATGAATATTGTTCCAGTTGTTCAGAGCTGGCCAAACCAAACAACCCGTTTGAACTTAACTGGGGTGGGGAGCCTGATTGCCCTTCTTACTCAAATAGGGTTTCTCTCTGGCTCGCTTTCTTCCCCATCGTTCCAAATCTTCCCTCCTTTATCTTAGTCTTTTAATCATCTCTTCGTTTATCTAGTTCTTGTTCCTTATTACTTCTTCATCTGGGTCCCTCTTCTCTCATTATTCTTCACAACTCCTCCCATTTTTCCTTCCTTTCAGCTGAACTCCCCTCATCCACCTCATTTGTTTCTGTCTAGCGCTCTGGTGCTGCCATCATGTTCAGTGATTAGTTGTGTCTTACACCATTACTTCATGTACATGCAGTCTGAACTATGTCAATGGATGTGTCAGTTTAGTGATTCATGCCACACTTGAATTTTAAAGTTACACTGATAAATATAGCTCCACAAACAAATTCTCATAAACACAAAAATATAGATATACAGAGAAAGCAGCAGACAAGCACCATGCATCATCACTAGTGTCCTCACACACACATCAGACAACAAATGAGCCCTTGCACAAACACACACCCACACATAAATGAGCATGCAAACACAAGCACGACAGAAAGATCCCACCTGCCTGCCTTTATCATTCTCAGTGCTTTGTGTATTTGCTGACAAGCAAGTTTCCCAGCTGTATGTTTGGAGTTCATGTACACAGGCAATAAGGAATAAAGAGATCCCATGGGCACTTCCTGCTTTAATTGAATCCATGTTTAAACAGACCTCGACTTGGATGCATTTAAACTATTTCATGATCTTATTTTTTTTAATATTCTTGGAATAGGCCGTGTGGTCAATATCACGAGTGAAGCTTTAGGATTACAAGCACAGCGATGCAATCAACACCTAACCAACTGCGGTGACTAATTTGGCAGCATAGGTGGACTGGACATCTGCACACTAAATAAGCTACTGTGAGCAAGTGAACTAGTACAAACACAGAGAAAAGCGTATTCATCATAAGATTATTCATCCAGTTCCAAAAAGGAGACATAAAATTACATTTAGCTAGATGACTTTACTTAAGTGATATACCTTATGTCAAAATTGACATACTGCATCTATGATAAGGACTACCCTTATACCTTTGGAAAGTTCCAAATGAAACACAGGTGAAGCCTAGGAATCAAAAACCATAAGCCAGTGATCATGTCATGTCCCACACTGCTGACAAGATACAGGTTACTGCTAAATAGGGGCTAAATAAGAGACCCTATCAGTCTGTATAAAACTTAAAAATGTTGTGTTTCAATTAAAAGAGGTCAGTAATAGATGGCTAGACAACTCCTTTTACTAGTTTGTCAGAGAACTAGTTTGTTTTTTGAGTAATGCTCTTAATAGTAAATAGAAATTTGAGAGTGGAGTTAAGTGCTTGGCCTATATTTCTGAATGCACAAGGTAACATATAAATCTTAGAAAAGAAGCAAGACTTTACATTTGAGAAGCCGGCACAAAACCATGTTTGTAATTTTTGCTTTAATAGGCAAAAACCCAAAAACCTGCAGATTAGTTGTCTATGGATCAACTAATTAATTAATCAAGTAGTTATTTCAATTCTTTTTTTGTTCATGACACTGTGCAACTAAATCAGGGGAAACCTAAGAAATAGTTTGACTTTTGTGTGATTGCTTTGTGGGTTGCTCATCCCTCCTGACAATCATAATTGAATCAAACTGATAAATGTTGTGAATAGCGGTCACCTTATTTTTCCTTCTTTGCATTGCCTGCATATGTGTTTTTTCCTCAGGGTTAACACTGAACTGCATTTTCTCTCTCTCCGCTGGATCTAGAAACATTCCGAGTTAAATGTATGTAGTAAGTGTGAACAGGGTCATAGTTATCCCTTGGACTCCTGAACTATTTCCTGCTGACATGGAACAACTCGCAGACAGACAGAAAGACACACCCTTCCTCCACCTTCTCTCTACACAGATTAATGCCAGGCTGTCCCTGAGGTTTTACTGTCACTCCCAGTACTAATACCCTTTCACTACAACCAGCCAGAATAAACCATTCCATGCCAAACCAAGTCAGTTTGGGCCAAATTAAACAGGGCCTAGTTGAGACACTTAAGGCTGTGCTTCAGTTAAAGGATATCAATAATTGAAGGAGTACTGCATTATTAGGTTACTATAGAATGTTTTTATACTTTGGCTGTACTATGTGTCAACTTTTATGTGAAGAAGTAGCATGTAATATTTTTTTATCTCTAATGGCTATATATTCTTTGATTTACTAATAAGCCAAGGGAATGGAATGGTTTAATGTCAACGAAATCATGCACAAGGCATTTTTAGAAATGTTTTCAGATGATCAGGATGGGTTTTTTTCTTTGCAGTGCTGCTCCAGCACACACATTTCATCCCTGGTAAGCAGTAGTCCATTTCTCCAATATTCATAGAGCTAAATTTAGACTCTATGGGCTTAAACAATACAGTAAACAATCAACATGCAATTTCGTCACTTGTGTCATGTAGCTTGGATGAACTGAAGCAATGAAACAGCTGTGTAGAGAGAGAGAGAAAGAGAGAGAGAGAGGAGACAGCATAATCCACACATCAATTAGACACAGGGTGGATGATAAAGTATGTGTGTGTGTGTGTGTGTGTGTGTGTGTGTGTGTGAAAGCCTTGAGTAATCCCGCTTAGTCTAGCAGCTGGGGGAGCAGGTTTAAGTAGTGTGACAGTATGAAGGGCTGGGTGAGGGTTTAATACTAGAACCACTGTCAGCTAGAGATAATAAGAAAGACAGAGTATGTGTTGGAGTATGTGTGTGTGTGTATGTGTGTGCACAAAAGCGCAGCCACTTAAGTAATGTGCTTGGGGGATGGTAGTAAAGGGCCTAGAGTAAGATAATAGTCTAAGCAAATTAACTCATTTAGAGCAGCTCTGATCAAACAGCAGGGCCTGAGTTGTTAATGTGGTCTCAAAGGGTCGACTCACACTGCAAGATTTAATTAAGATTCATCTAATTACGCAACTGTTTTTTCTAAGACTAATTTTGTTTCAAGAAACTTTGAAGAAAAAAACAGTCATGTTTTTCTACAATATAGAATAGTGCATTCTTTTACTGTACTGAAGTATTACAGTAAACTATTTAGGGCTAGTTAGCAAATGTGTTGATAGCGATCACAGGTCTGAAAGCTGGAACTGAATGTCTCTCCAGAGTATTAGTCAAATTCATAGTCACCATCAAAGTTATCTCAAATTGTAGATGGCATTTTAAGGCTAAGTTCTTGTACAGATAATTCTGTATTAACAGTATTTCAAATATCTTTAGCATCTTTTGTTTAATGAAAACAAGGGTTTTGTAGGAAATATCTTTATATTTCTCAAATTAAGGAAATTAGGATAAGTGGGGTTTTTTTTATCAGTTCCAAAACTAAAATATGGTATTTCCAATACCATCAAACATTTTCAAACGATATCCAGCCATATTAATACTGAACTAAGATAAATCTTGGTCTTATTCCAACTAAATCCAAAGAAAATTTTCATATTACAGATTGTTCTGTTGGGCCAGCATATTTGAATACCAATCAATCTTCTAAAATTGAACTCAGACTTAAATTAATTAAAAGTATGTTAGCATGATTACAGGGGCAGAACTAGTTATTGATCAGCTGATAGACACAAAACCTTATCATTTACGTTCTGTGTCAAAAAAGTGAAACTGATTGAATTTAGATTAAATCAGTGGGGTTTAATTTGAACATGGTAAAGAGCCATTCTTATCGATACTATCAGTCCAGGTCACAGCAATACCATTTCTGACAGCTGACTGTTCAGACAAGGCTTAGGCAAAAAAGCCTGCAAGTCTCTCTGTGGCTGTTTGCCAAACCCATTCCCAGAAACCAGATTACACCGTCTGCTTGTCTTAGACACATCTCTCTCCCTCCCTCCCTCTCTCTCTCTCACACACACACATACAGACACACACCCACCCACCCTCATTATACCAACTGTTTGGCCAAACAGGCTTAGCTGAAACGATCCACAAACGAATCCCAAAATGTCAATGATGTATTCCAAAGACATACTGCGACAGAAATAAGACAAACAGAAACAACACTCAAACGCAGACAGAGTCTAGCAGACTGGCTTGCAAATACTTCAGAACACACACACATACATGGACACAAATACCCACACTTAAAAGAATTCCTCTAATTCACTTTGACCTTGCATAAAAACACACTTTCTCCAAGTCTGATAAACAAACACCAGTGTTTCTCCTTTTTAAGCACTGGGGAGCACAGATTTTTGGTGGACACCTTTAATGTGGAAATAGTCAGACAACAACAAGACCAGGAAAAAAAATACTATTTTACTACTGCTATGTAATCTGTGAGAAAAATCACAAATTCAGTTGTTTTATCAGTAAATGTTTTGCACAGCATTAATACAGTTTAATATTGAGGTTGAAAATACAGAAGCACCTTTAGCGTAGGCTGTGTTTTCACACTACATAGCCTTAAAGTACATTCAAAGTGCAGCATTTGATAAAGCTAATCTACTAAACCTGTTGAAACATTCTGCTGAGCCCGTCTGGCTGCAAAGTTTTAGATTATTTGCATGGCATTTCTATGACCAAGCATATTTTCCACTGAGCAAATATGCAAGTAGGTCAAATATAATTAAAACCATTCTCCAAACATCATGTGGGAAGAAAAATCATTTTTTGTCATACTTAATTGAGTAGATGGCATCAAGTTAGTAAAGCCATTATTGTGAAATGGCAAATGTTGACTTAGGTAAGGGTAGGATGTGGGTTAACAGTAATCCCTAACAGTACAAGAATTACCTGGACCAACACAGTACTGTGGCAAATGGGTGCATTGTGTTGTGTGCAATTGATATATTTTTCTGTGTGAGCATGTTTGTAGTCTCAGGAGTCACTTATAATCTTCACAAAACCTGACCATCACATCTCTCTCTGTAGTAATAATTACATTAATTTCTGCAGTTGACACAATAAGGAACAGCAGCCTAATCAATAATGCAGCACCTCACAAGATTACGTTTGGAATAACTTTAAATAGGACAGGGAAATATATTAACCTTAAATGGTCTCTTGCTGTATCTCTTTTAGCACTCATAAAGCTTGATAAAATATTTTTGTACCGTGACGTAATATACATTAGTCACTGTAAAATCAGTGTCCCAGAGGACACTGGTTTATAGCTAGGTACACACACAGGGTCAAAGAAGAAATAAAACAATAACCAATAAAACCATCATAAATATGAATGTAAAAACAGTACACAACTGACTAAAAGAGGATAATACAAAAACACCATCTGAATTCCATCTTGTTTTTTGTAGCTAACATTATAAAGGGCAATCAGTTGCTGTATTTATATTCTTTATCTCCCTCTTAGCAACTATAATCCTAACAACACACTGGTGTTGTTTGGAATAGTGGAGACGCTAACAAACCCTCCTCTGTCAGTAGCCCCTGAACTGCTATCTACCAGGGCCTGCAATGAATTTGCCTCCTTTTTTACTGACAAAATTGAGAAAATTGGACAAGCAGTCAGTGCTTCCATATAAAGCTCTGGATGCATGTGTCCACTTAAAACCAATTCAAATAGCATGGCAAATCTTTGTCCAATTAACCAAAAAACCCAGAGGACATTATACAACATCTGAACAATTCCTCAATACTCTGCCAACAGGCCTCTTCAAAGAGGTCTGAAATGTCACGACCTCGGATCTGACGCAGATTGTAAACTGTTTCTTCTCTCAGGTGTCTTCCCTGAAGGCCCAGAAAACTACAGTCATCAAGCCACTATTAAAAAAGAATAGTCTGGACAAGTCTATAATGAACAATTATAGGACCATATCAAACCTCCCATTTTAAGGTAAAATCACTGAAAAAGCAGTGTTTCAACAGCTGAATAATATCTTGGCACTGAACAGCCGTTTTGATGTCTTCCACCGCTGAGACTGCTCTTGTTAAGGTGTTTAATGACATCCGCTTCACAGTGGAAGAATTTCAGTCTTAGTATTGTTGGATCTCAGTGCTGCATTCAACACAGTCTACAACAACCTATTACTTGACTGGCTGGAAAACTGGGAGGGACTTTCTGGCAGAGCACTAAACTGGTTTGAATCCTCCTTAAAGGACAGAGACGACTTCTTGTCTGTAACTAACTACACATCTGAGTAGACAAAAATTACATGTGAGGTTCCCCAAGGCTGCATTCTGGGCCCCCTTCTGTTTAATATCTACATGCTTCCACTAGCTCAGATTATGGAAAGCAACAAAATAACTGAACTTAACTATGCCGACGACATACAGATCAACATAATCATAAATCACCAGGGGACTATGCTTCCATACAAATGCTAAGTACTGGACTGGATGCGCCAGAAATGTCTTTAGTTAAAAAAGATAAAACTGAGGTAATTGTTTTTGGTGCCATAAAGGAGAACTTAAAAAAAAAAAATCAGTGCTCTGTTTCAATCTGTAATGTTAAAAACTACAAACCAAGCCAGACACCTGGGTGTAGTCATGGACTCAGACCTGAATTTGAACAGCCACATTAAGACAGTTACAAAGTCATCCTACTTTCACCTAAAATTGCAGGCCTGCCGAAACTCTCAGTGCTTTTAAATCAAGACTGAAGACTTGTATGTCTGCAGCTGCCTTTTATTAAGTTATCATTTCTATACTGCACTGCAACTATTCTGCTATTTCATACCTCTTTTATTCTGATTTTGCTCTTGTAGTGGTTGTTTTTATTTCCTTCTCTGTTTTATTTCCTTTTCTCTTGGTTTTTAATGACTTGTTTTGAAATTGTGTTTAAAATCCTTTTTTTGTGTGTGTTTCTTTTGCACTGTATGTTTAGTGTGGAGCACTTTGAGTTGCCTTGTTGCTGACATGTGCAGACTAAATAAACTTGCCTTGCCTAACTGTATATCGAGTTAATATTCAAACTCCAAGACATCACTTATAACTACACCACTGCATCATACAGAAGAGGTCTTGTGCATAAACTGTTGTGCATTCCCTGTTATTCAGCATGAAATATTTTTCATGTTTGCAAAATTCATGATGTGAAACAGAACAGAAAATGAAGCTCTGTGGGTCTGCATAGTGCTGTGATATAATGAATCCTGTGTGGGCCAGGTGGCATGAAACGGGTGAAATTAATGTGTTGGTATGGTGTATAAATTGTCTGGATGATATAAGTGATATCTAAGGCTAGAGTGATGTGAAAGGTTTTGTTAATAACAGACATTTGAATGTGTCGGAGCAGGAAAAGCAGTATATCAACATTAATAGTTATTGCTATCTAGTTTTTTCAGTTCCAGGGCCCTGGTATCGATGGCTTGGCTGGTATTTGGTACTGGGATTTAAACAGAATTGAGCCATGGTAAATATAATTAGTTAAACCTGGGTTTTTTCTCAATCTGTGTCAAAATGTCTGTTATTACATGTCCCGTCTTTTTTATTAAAGAATGCAAAGTTTATTATTGACGTATGCTTATATTATATTGTAGTCTTTGTAGCTTGTTTAAATCATGAACCATCCATTAATTTGAAAAATATACAGTCAAGGTTTTATATTAGGCCTTTTCAGTTAGCTCTACATTTAGCCCATATACTGTCTGTATCACATTACAGTAAGAACACACCTTGTTCTCTCCTTCAGTCCAATTTCTCACACTTCTGCTTTATTTAAGTCTCACGCTTTAGAGGTTTTTGAGTAAAGGCTTGGCTGCCTGATGCGTTCAGTTCACAGCACTGCAGGACAGCCCTCAAAGAAGGGGGTCAGTAAAGACTTGACACTAAAACACATATTCCATTACACACTATCTGGAAATGTCTTGACGTCATAAAAAAAAAATAAACAAATATTTTATATATATATATATATATATATATATATATTTACGAGCATATTAACTTTCTACTTTTTTGTTAAAAATGAAGGGCTGGTTTTGGGGGGAACATTCCTGAGTAATCTGTCACTGACATACACAGCCTAAAATAGAACCAAAGAGATATTTTCTTTCTATTACGGTTGTTCAGGGTTTCTATAAAAAGCAATGGAATGACTATTGGCTCAAAGGATAAACATCCTGGCTTGTTAACCTTTTTTTTTTTTGCATTTCGTAATGATGACCATTAATTTTAAACCACTAAGTGTGCAATAAAATAGAGACACTGTTTTACACAGGCTCCCTCTGCATTCAAAATAAATGCATATTTGAAGGAAAGAATAATGGTAACATATTTTACAACACTGCTCCAAAGAAAAGCATTTTATGTGTAATCTAAAAGTATAGTTGGTCAAACATGCTTTTCCAGAAGGGAGTAGGACTGAAATGCACTGTTTTCCGATTACAGTACATAATCAATACACATAGCGTGACATACATACACAGAGGGTATAACATTGACTTGAATGATGGGCAGGACTTTGCATGAAGCCTAAAATGCATGTGCAGCACAACAATGCAAAATAGTTTCCTTTTCCAAAAACCACCATATGATTGCACACATACGAAAACAGGGATTTATTTTACAATTAAAAGATAAACTGAGAAATCATGAGATCTTCAAGCGATCAAATTGGGACAATGTATGTGGGTGTTAGGTCTACAGAGTTATGCATGACTGCAAATGGCGTCAGTCATGTTTCTAAGCAACATTCACATCCACTGCTCTTCCCTTTCTTCCCTCAAACCGCCTACAACTGGCTATTTTAGTGAGGACGAGCATTTGGCTCTGAAAGCATCAATCTCAAAACACTTTACAACTCTTACTGTAACAATACAGGGTTTCTGGAAAGCACCTCGTAAAGGTGAGACAGCCACAATCCATTTCACTCGCTGAGGAGGAACTATTGTGACCTGGCAGCCCAATCCTGGACTCAACATTTTCTAGAACAATGGACACTATTGTACTCCCCCACATAGCTGACTGAATTTGCAATCATTTACTAATATTAGGATGTAAGTCCATGCAAAATTACAGGCTGTTAAAATGAGACATTAAGAAAAAAAATAGCCATATTTTCTACTGATATGTTCTTATATTTCTTATAAACAGTTTTAACTATACATTTAAATGATCTTCAAGTCTCTGGTCTTTTTGATTTGCTCCCCACTTGCCAGAGTCTTTCTCCCTACACATTATTCCATGCTCTAGTTATGCCTTGCAATACACTGTGGTTATATCTGAGTCACGGCAGGGATGTACTCCACCTAATTCTCCCTCTATGGGGCAGTCCCCTTCTCTCAACAGAGCATGCCTTTTAACTGGAGCTCACCATCTTGCCCCACCACACACTCTTAATCTCATGGAAACTGTCTACATAAACCTAGTTGGTATTCTTCACTCCATTTCCCTGCCTCTTTTTTGTGTTACACTCCCTCGATCCCCTTAAAACTTATCCCATTCATCAAGCAACCCTCCAGACTTTTCCTGTCTGGCGTTTGACTCTGTGTCATTATGGTCACCGTGACAACAGATGAGTCAGATGCTGTGGAGACGCCTCACTTCCTGTGAGTGTAGAGTATCTTAGACTGTGATTGAATGAATGACTGACTGAACCAATATGAACAAATTCCTCCCTAAAGACTGATTCATAGCCAGCAGGATCAAATCCTCATCTGGAGCGTTGCAGAGTCAGAGTGTCTGAATATATCTGTTGTCTCTGAAGGATTATTAATACAAAACAAACTTCCAAAGTGACTCAACATGAAAAACATTTGGTTTCTTTGTTGTCTGTCTGTAAAAAAAGTCTGTGTCATATCGCTACCACCACAAACCATAGGTTTTGAACCTCATGACCCCATTTTTAGGGTCCTAAAATTCTCACGACACCCACAATTAGAGCTAACATGTGAAATTGAGCATAGTACTCATTTTCTGTTGAAAAGAGCATAGCAAGAGCTCTGACTGGATTACATAAGCATTATCATTAAAATATATTTATTTTATTTTTCTGAACTATTTATCTTCTTTAAACAAATAGCAAAATATTAACAATCCACTGGGTGCTACTGACCCCAGGGGTGGGAGACTCAATCATAAACCACGTGCAATTGCTCAAGGTAATACATACACAGACACTGACTCAGCCATGCAGACATACACGTGCACACATGTGGACACACTTGAACATATGTTACAGTACTTACATCGGTTTTTCTAAACTTGGCTTTAAGGCTCTTCATGTTCAGTCCGGGCCATGCAGTCACTCACTCAATCGCTCAGTCAAGGCTGTGAAGAAAAAAGAAAAAAAAAAAAAACAGATGTACAAACTTAGCCTGAGTGATGTTAGCTCCCTTTTCAAATGTGATTTCGTGTATTTAGTATTTTTGTGACACGATACCCTCACAAGTTAAAGTCAATATGAGGCAGCAATGTGCATTGCAGCATCAGGGATTTGTGGTGGGAGTAGGCTACAGCTGTAGTAAATCTACCTTTTCCTGATAATAAGAGAAATATGCTTTTTATTAATACGTTTTCATAATGAGTTTGATCACAACACTATATTCCAGCTGTAACAAATATGAGGTACGGTTACCTATTCCTCTACAGGCAATAGATAGTTTGGGGACTAGGCTTAGCAGAACACATGCAATTGTAATTTAAAGCTGTTGCTGGAAATGATATCCGGCTTTGTATTGTTTCCTATGGGGATGTTTCAAATCACCCCAAAACCCTTGGGGATGTCTGGTGACTGTATTTCTGCGCCTTTACTGCCGCAAGTTATTTCCCCATTTTCATGCCTGAAATGACCTTGCCGATGATTTGCCCACAAAATATCCTGGTGAGTGTTCCAGCCAAAATTAGGCTACTTACCTCATTATCCTTATGTCCAGGGTCCTCTGTGTCTGCTTGTATTTCAACTGAAAGCACCATGTACGCAATTTAGGACTCTTTGCAAAGAGTACTGATAGCTAGATCCCAAAGGGAAACTTTTTAAAATGTTTGCGTTCATAAACGTTTTGCAGACACAAAGGATTAAGTTAGGTTGAGTGCTAATTTTTAAAGTGGACAGACAGTAATGTAATAAAAGGAGTTGTTTTGTGGAGAGTCTGTGCACCAGAGGACAGCTAGGTCTGGGCTCCTCTGGCAACATTAAAGCAGTTCAGATTAACACAATTTCCCTATTATATTCAGAAAACAATTATTATTGTCCCGAGGATCCCTGATAAGATCTACTTTAAAATTTACGCAGTCTAATCAATAACAAAACTTTGCAAGCTCAAAACCGGCGACAAGAGCAGCGCTCGTATGAACTGGGAAGATCTCCATCGATATCAGAGGTTAACTAAGAGATACCCCACAGATATTAAAACCAGTGTCAAGCTTTCTATTAAAGCGTGAACCGAGTCTGGTAACGGCCACATTGTGCCACCAGCGAGGAGTCCAGAACGCTTACCTGCGCATAGTTTCCATACAGTTCCTCAAACAATGGAAGTTGTGCACGGATCCGCGGATAAACCGGGGAAGAAGCTGCGACGCATTTAAGCACAAAAAAGCATCCGTGCGTCGTTGTACACAAATCACTTCGGTACCAGACCGGACGCCGCGCAACTGCACAGGAGCTACTTGTTCAATTCACCGCCGGGACTTAGAAACACTTGAGAGGCTTTGTGTGTGTGTGTGTGTGTGTGTGTGTGTGTGTGCGGGAGGGGGGGGGAAGAGCCATCTTACACGGTATGAAATCCCTGGACATTCTTACCCGGTTACGCGTTGGAGCCGCGGGAGGGCTGGACGCGTAAAGGAGACCTGACACACGGCCGCTTCCTGCGCCAAAAAGGCAGACGAGCCGCCGGACCGGTGGGAAAACGGGACGGCGGACAGCGGTCGCTACGCTCGGCCGAGCGGGAGGATGCATAAAGGGGACGAGGAGGGGGTTCGCCCGGCGCCGCGCACTGGCCCGACTCGGCTCGCATACATTAAAAGTTGGGCTGCCCGCGGACCGTCGCCCGCCTCTCGCTCGGGACTCGGCTCGACTCGACTCGACTCCGGCTCCGGCTCCGGCTCCGACGGCTGGCGTCCCGGTTCAGGAAAGTGACGTCACTCCGCCCGTGCTCTCGTGACCGCGGCGAGCGAGCCCATTGTGGCCCATTCATGTCCTGGTTAAAGGGCTATTCCCCCGCAACGAGCCGCACGCACAGGACGGGAGTAGTAAATACCGCAGGGATTTATGAGACAGCGGGGACGAGACCTGTTCGAAAGTCTTTGTAGTCTTTTGCGACTTTTGCATCAGTTTATCGTCGTTTTGACTCTCCCTGCAGTTGTTTTCTGTCTCTTTGAATTCATTAGAGCCTCTTTGTAGTTTTTTGAGTACATTTGTGTCACTTTGTCTTTGTTTGGAGTCTTGCTGTGATCCTTTGATTGACTTTCCAACAAGAAATGTCAACAGTCGCTTTTTAACAGCCTTTGACCCAGGGCTCCCCTCATCCTTTAAAGCCCCTGGGCCTGTACCTGGTGGATCTGTTCAGTAATCCTTCCATGAATATAACTGTCACATACAACTGTGCCAAAACATTTAACTGTCAGTATATAACGCATTCTAATGCAACAGATCAGCCAAACCGGTCAATCGCAGACATGCAACCACTAACTACAAGGCTGGATTATGCTGGATTGCATTAGATTGTAGCCTATAGCTAGGGTTACTTTATAAAGTGGCCAGGGATTGTGTATTTGCTTAAATGGGACCAGAAATGTACTATTGCATATTTGAAAAGGAGGGGACAAACTCTGAGCAAAAGGCGTTGAGATATCTTAATTTTTAGTCCCTAAAATGGGTCAAGCTCCCTAAAAGCTGGATCTTACCTTTTTCCATAACATGTCTCAGACTGGACAAAGCTCCTCTGGATCCATAGAAACATTAATTAGCTGCCTCCAGGCTGTCTAGTCCTCTCAGCCATGTGATACCTGGTCTAAATGTGTAGAAACAGTGTAAATCAGTGTTTGTCATATGTAAAGTTGTGAAACTACAAGTCAGACAAGTCACATTGATGTTATTGGGCTTATGTCGCAACAGCACTGCAATGAAACTTATCAATGCAGGTAAGAACATGTCTGAGCCGCAGGGTTGTGACGCTGATGCCATCTGGTAAACTGAAATAATGTAACCTTAGCTTTCTCACCATCTGTCTTAGTAAACCGAAACTGTTAATTCAAAGACAAATTCTAATTTTTGATATATAGCCTTTGTTATCTGAATAAATAAACCATTTGTCACTCCATTCAGCATATACCATTCATAAACTGTGGTCTATTACAAACAGGAACCTGGCAGATATGAAAATATTTCCTTAATGAGTATGAGCAGCTGTGTCTTACAAATTATGTAATTTTGTAATTTATGTGTAAACAATCAGGGAAAGGACACTGAGAGAGAAAAGGAGACAGTGTGACACAGATACATAGATGGCTGCTCATAGGTTAGTAAGCTTGGGCCATTTGTGAACCCTTTCATATGAAATTTTGGCTCAACAAGTACTATAAATCCAGTTTATGGAGCAGCAAAGAATGTAGGCAATGGCCAGAAGTTTCAGTAAATGTTGAGACAGTGACATCTAGTGGAAAATGTATTTTCTACATTGTGGTTCAATGAAATGGATAATGTAATAAAACATCGAAATAGACTATTTACATATGTTAGAAAATATTCAACTTGTTGTTAGTCTGTAGATATACTCTCAGTTACATTGAAACATGTACTGAATGAATGCATAGAATAAACATATATTCCATTCCTTATTATAGGTGACAGACTTGTAATAAGGATAATTAAGAACCCTTAACAGAAGTGATTGTTCTATATTTTCCTCTGGATTGTGACTGCACCCCTCAGGTCAGGATGCATCAGGCACTAAATTAGCCTGAATGATAGATAGCAAGAAGCTGATTTGTTTGGACAATAAATGATTCAAGACTATTACATGCTTTGTCCTTCAGCAATGTAAATGATAGAATTTATTGTAACTACAGAGAGAGGGAAGAACAACTGGGGATTGGAAAGTAAGGGTAGTCTTACATTTGTCTGCAAATAGATCATACACATAGTTGCATTTACCTGCTAGAATTGGGCTGTTCCCACAAATGACACCCAGCCTGTAGTAATTTGGTAAGAGGGTCTCCATCGAAGACATATACAGAGGACAGGCAGTATTGCAGAACCAATTTTGCTGTTTAGGGAATCCGGCCTTTCCCCTAAAATAAAATGTCATAGTAGAATAATATGCTGGCTTTCATTTTTATGGAGACAGAAAACAATGGTGCACTTAAATCTCCTGGTTTTGTTTACACTGAAGCAGCCAAAGCATATTTGATAATTTTTGATATGGTTATGAAAACAGTCAAATTGTTGGCTTATATTGTCATGTGTACAAGATCTAATCTGATGTAATTTTAGTGAAATGTACGTTTATTTTAATGTCTTTTTGTTGCCTCACCTTAAGTAGCACTCAAACAGATGCCAACAATACCACAACATTGTATCAAAACGGACATTTTCATGGAAACCTGGAAAGTGTTTATGTTTTGTCACACTTGTTCCCATTTTTTTGTTTTTAATATTTACTTTAGTGCGGCAACAGATAAATTCAAAGCCAGTTCTTTATCTTACATGAATCCATATTACAGTATTATGATCGTATTAATGTTTGTTTGTTTTTGTTTTTGGTTTTTTTTTTGTTCGAAACAAAATGGTCCATGAAAAGCTTCTGACTAAGGTGTATTGAATGACGTCACTGTCATGTGAGCAAAAACAAAGAGTGTTGGTTAGCAAGATAGATATTACGCTGTTTTTTGCATCTACAAGCAACGTAGGGGTAAATGTCACTTTTTCCATCACTAAAATGGTTGTTAGAGCACCGTAAGTTTTCAGAATTATGAAACTTACGTTGGCTGTTTTAAATCCGTTGCCACGGTGTTTCTGTCGCGGCTTCATGATCCAGGAAACTTTGACGCTTGAGGAAAGCGGACGTGGTATCGGCGAACCTATTTCGTTCCCGAAAGCGTGTCTTCGCATCGCTTAGCAAGGTCCTGGGATATCAAAACAAACACAACACGGACGCCCACAGACGCACAGACACCCACAGACGCACAGACACACACAGACACACACACAGACGCACAGTAGCCAGTGTCGGTTAAAGCTTAACCAAAGGCTGTAGCTGCCGCCGATCAGTCTGCTGTATCATCATGCCACTAAAATCATGTTGCGTCTACAGCACCGGAGTTTTTTCTATGCTGTTTTTGATCGCGGGCATTTCTTTGGTTTTGACTAACGTGTTTCCACATTTCGTGGAGTCGATTGTTAAAAAGGTGAGCATCCTTTTTCTTTTCTTTTCTTTTCTTTCTTCAAGCATCTGTTTCATATACCGGGGCGTTAACGTTTGACAGTCGCTCGGGAAGCTAACGTTAGGCGCTTCGTTGACAGCTAATGTTAGCCAGCTTAGCTCGTCCTGACAGAACAGCCGTGAAACACTTGACCCTCTGTTGAAAAATAAAATGTAGCTCTGTGGCTTTTCAGCTTACGCAGCAAGTTGAATGTTTTAAAAATGACTCACATTTAGAAATCTGGTTTCAGACGACTCGACAGGCAGATGGTGCCAGTACTGACATGCAAAAAAAAAAAAAAACATGTTTATTGTCAGGTTGATGAACATTGTTTTTATTTGTTAGAGGGATATTGTTACGTACTTTAGCTTTAAAATGTAATATGGGATGAAATCGGAGTAACACTGTACTTCTAACTCCCCTTTTAGCCTTTACAAGCAGTATACAAATATTTAGCTAATATTTGCTACTTGTCAACAATGTTTTGTACCAAATTTTCATTCATTATCTGTCTATATACCAGCTCACACTTTTGGAGAACTGATAGTTTCAAATAAATTGATAACTAGCTACATCCAGTCACAACTACATTATATTCTTTGTTAAGGAATTAATTTAATGCTAAAATACAGTGCTTGGAAGTGCTGAATATGTTGATTTAATGTGTTGCTAAATATTGTATGTGACAAGCAATTATTACCATAAACACTCAATATAGTTTTACATATTGAAGAGAGCATCACCCAGATATCTGCCATAGTTTTCAGCACAGTTATTTCACTTTCTATTCCTGCATTGTGATAACCGCACCTCATTTGGCTTATTTGATGTGACCGAAAGTAGGAATCATGACAACTAACCCAGCACTGAAAGCATATTTATGGAGCAGAAGTTATTATCTCATGATGTGAGGAGACCATAGTCATCAGAATTGAATCTGTCTGAATCACACATTTTTCTCAACTACACAAGACATTTAACCAAATTCCCTTTGTCATCATAGGAAGTGATTTTGAAAAATGGAACAGAGGCATTTGAGGCCTGGGAGAATCCACCGGCACCTATCTACATGCAGTTTTACTTCTTTAATCTGACCAATCCCCTGGAGGTTCTGGATGGGGATAGGCCTGCTGTGGTGGAGATAGGACCATATACATACAGGTGAGAGTAGAATTGGAGAAAGGTTTTCTATTCATCTATTCAATTATACAGAATTGCAGATGTCACAGAAGACAAGCCACTCCGTCCTAGAGGAAGTGAATTAAAAACTATTGTACTCAAGATGTCTCCTCCTAAACATGAGCCAGAAGTAACAGAAGAAGCCAAATCGTCATCAGTAAAAAAAACAAAGATAAACCTCAGACAATGTCTGTCATCACTCAAGGTAGAAAGGTGCCAAAAAGCTGATGATTGGATCAATTTAACACATTGCATTTTTACTAAGACATTAAGTATGGTAAATAATAATTTTAAAAATACATTTAAAAACATGTGTTTCAGCCATTACTTAATCACTGTCCTAATAGGAACAACAGTGACAGTTTGCAGGGACAAATCTGGAGAGATAATAGTGTGGCCCTGTCTCTGGCTAGCTTGAAAACAGCATGTCTGTCTCTGCACTCAGCACTGAAAGACACAGTAGCTTTGTTTAAAATACGAGTTCCATCAGTGAGATATTTATATTTTTACTTCCTTATTTTCTGCTATAAAAAAGCATTTCATTGTGTAATTTCTGATATATTGTGGCTTACCATTGTCCTCTTACCTATTTAGTCACCCCAGCTTTGGTAGATATCTTGCCATAGTTCAGATGTTGTTTTTTTTTTGTTTGTTTTTCTCAGTAATTTTTTCAGCAATGAACTTAACTGAATCATTTAAACTGATCAGTATAAAGAGATGATGATAAAAGACCACTGTTACTCACTTTCCTGATCAAAAGCTTTCAAATTTTTATGTTTCAAGTTACAGGAAGTGGACCATTAGTTGTGTTTGTGTGATTGTCAGCAATTTCATCACAGAAGCTATGCAAAGATGTAGGTTTTAGACAGTCACATGAAATTCAGTCAGGAAGGAAGGAGCATAAGTTTAAGGAAACCTCCGCTACTACACATCATGCTATATTTAAGTCCGATACTCAGTACAATTTTCAATATAGAACTTTATAGTATTAGTCTTTTGTCTGTAGTCCAAGGTGTGACTCTTCTAGTTATAGTAATTTTGAGATTCTTGGTCATGGTCATGCTTTTCATGATGAAAAAATATTACCATCCTAAACTTGTGTCTTTTATGGTTCCTTCCTGGACAAACATATATTTTGCTGCAGCATAGTAACATGGACTTTGTAGTCTAATCTCTTTCCACCTTTACCCAAATCACTGTTATATTTTTATACACAGGGAGTACCGGCCAATGGAGCAAGTGAACTTCCAGGATAATGGCACTAGAGTAACAGCTGTCAACACTAAAACCTACATATTCCAGCCTAACATGTCCCGAGGTCCAGAGAGTGACCTCATCAGGACCATCAACATCCCTGCCATGGTGAGCCAAAGAAATCAATGAATTACTTGCGTCATTTGATAATACTCACAGTAGTAGTATTTTCTAATGTTATTTTATTAAAGTTATTTGGTAGCAACATATCAACAAGTAAATGTTTTGCATTAATATTTAATGAGTTTGGAGTATTTAGATTTTTAAGGAAAGAGGGGATTAATATGTCTTCCATGTTATTACAAGGGGTACCATTACTTTTGAAACAAAAAGTAAGTGTAGCTCATGTAATCTAAAATTCTCCTAATTTAAAATTTAACCTAATTATCTTATTCCTAGTGGATGTGACTTCCTTTTCCAATTCAAAAACCTAGCAACAAAAGATCTGTTGCAGCAATCAGACTGATACTGTATTGGGTTTTAATGTGCTAGTCATGTGTACTGCCCTCTAGGTCCTTTAAAATGCTACTTGAATAAATGTTTCATTATATTACTTATTTTTTATGTAACTTTTGCAGTTTATGGCTTTACACAACAGGTTGTCCCTAACCAGAGTCTGTTCTTCCTCCCATCCTGGTAGACGGTGATGGAGAGGTTCAAGGATGAGCCTGTCATTCCCAATCTGATCTCCTCCTACATGAGGGCCACTGGTGAAGGCCTGTTTACCACCCGCACCGTGGGAGAGCTGCTGTGGGGATATGAAGACGCCCTCCTCAAAGCCCTCAAAAAGTTAAAACCTGAGCTGGATGATGTTTTCGGACTTTTCTATAAGGTCTCATCTAAGCACCTCAATATACTCTAGTTAGATCATATGCATAAAGTGGTACAAAGGATATCAGATAGTTGCACAGATATTTATTATTATCACATATTTCTGTTTAATTGTATCGGCCCTCTTGGGAAGATCTATTCCCTTGTAGCTGTTTTGGCTTTTCTTGTGTGAGAGCTGTTCATTGAAATTATTCTTTTTTTTTTTTTTTTTTTTACAGAGCAATGCATCAAACGATGGTGAGTATGTATTCTTCACTGGCCAGCAAAACTACAAGGATTTTGCTAGAGTGGATACATGGAACGGCGAAAGGTAATTGCTTCCACTCACCCCAAGCACAAAACAAAAGAATTATCTATCACTGTGTAAATTCAATCAGTGCAGACCATTGATTACATGGATTTTATATGGATGGATAACAAATGATTGTATCAGGCAGGAGTATGATAAAGGCTTTTTTTCATCCAAGTTGATGTGACTGGGCCTGTCTTTATAATGATTAACTCAACTAACTCGATGCCATTCTCATACAGTATGCCAGTAAAATATGAACCCACAGCCAACAGGTGGATAGCTTGGCTTAGAACAAAAACCAAAATGCTGAACTATTCCTTTAACACACAAAAGACTGCTGTTTGGCAAAAGCAGTAGCAGCTTTAGCCAAGCTTCTCCTGACCCAAAAACATTTTCAGTCTTGTTTTACTCTAAGCCCATGATATTTAAAACAATTTAAACCTCCTTTCTTGCCTGTCAAACAGGTTAGCAGGTCCTCAATCATATTGACAAAGGAAAGGTGATAGACTGCTCTAATGTTGGACAGTTGGATTATAAATGACTTACTGGTTAGAGCTTTTGTGCACACATACAGCTCACTGAATTGGTGGACATCAGATGAGTGCAATATGATTAACGGGACCAACGGAGCATCGTTCCATCCGGTCATCTCCAAGAACGAAATGCTCTACATGTTCTCCTCTGACCTGTGCCGGTGAGTGGACAGCGACATGTTCTACAGATGGTTCACAGCCATACTGCTGGAAGACTAAATACTCTATGTTCACCAGTTATGCTCAGCAAGCCACAAATATGTTTTTCTATGAAGTATATGTTCAGATGAAGCTCTAGTCATTGTTATGGTTGGATACAGTTATATTCCTGAATGTGATCGACGGGCATCTTGAATGAAGTCGCTGCTAATGTCGACACCCATTTAGTGCTGCTTAAAGCAACTAATAACAGCTCCCTTTGTTCACACATCAGAGCCAAGAGAGCAGCAAATGCAAATCACCTAACTCTTACAGAGGTTGTGAAAAGACAAGTTTATGGTTTATGAGGGAGTAAGAACGCCGACACAAACTCTAAAAAAACCTGTTTTTGGCATGCAGTTTACAGTAAATCAGCTTACCACAAGGCTCATGGACAAAAAGAATGCAAACCCTCCCTTTTTGGTCTTACATTCATCTTTATGGAATTGTTTTGCACCTGCAGAAGTTAACCAGCATCTGCCTCTATTTCCAAGGTCTCTGTACGCTTTGTATGAGGAGGATGTGACGGTGAAGGGGATCCCTGGGTATCGCTTTGTTCCCCCCAGTGAGGTGTTTGCCAATCTGACTGTGAACCCAGCAAACGCAGGCTTCTGTGTCCCTATTGGAAATTGCCTGGGCTCTGGCGTGCTGAATGTTAGCCCATGTAAACAAGGTGGGAAGTGCATTTTGAGGCTGGTGAAATGCAGTCTTGGGTTTTCACCTGGACTGTTTGTTTTTCTGAATCTGCTCTGTTTAATTGAACCTTTTGTGTGTTCAGGAGCTCCCATCGTAATGTCTTCACCACACTTCTACCAGGCAGATGAGAAATTTGTTGAGGATATATTTGGCATGAATCCTAACAAGGAGCTGCACCAGACAACCATTGATATCCAGCCGGTAGGAATTACAATTTCCATACTATACATGTTCTAAACCTTTCTCTACTTAATACCAATAAGTATTATATTATATTATATTATATTGTTTTGAATATTTAAGTTATATGTTATTAACGTACAAAGTGCTTTGTACTTTTTATTTTGTTGCAAATGTAAAAAGCTGATTTGAAATCTGTTGTATAAAACCTGACACGAAGAGTTACATTCAAGTTCACCACTAGGTGGTGAACTATCTCAGATTTCTAACTGCAAGCCAATGGTTTTCAACTTCTTTACTTAGTGGTTAAATATTAAAGCAGGTGTCTTGGTACAGAGCTGTCACCAAAGATAAGCTCTAACAGTTCTTATCATATTAAACATGGGCCTGTAGTAAAACTGTGATAAAGTCAGTATGAACAAAAAAAAAAAAAATTCAGGAGAACAGCATGTAGCTGGATATCTATTCAGCGTTATGGAGTTAGAGGAATTTTAATCCTGTGAACACAAAACTATTTTAAAAAAGCAACTGGAAATATAAACTACCTATTGAGATTAAGCAAAGTACAAATACAAATACAGTTCCATATTCTGTGATGCATCACAAACCTTAATGTAAGATCTATTTTCACTTTTGCTGTGCAGTGTTTTGTGCCAGTTGTGGTATTTTGCACTCTATTAACATTCAAGATAATCAAAATCCAAGGAGATATTGCTAACATATATATTTGATAGATATACTCCAACTTAAAAGCACAGAAAGATTTATGTTAATTATTCCGTAATAGTTGATCCAACCAAGGATATTGGTCCAGAATATGACGTCTCTTTGAATGCTGCAAGAAAGCAGACTGACTGTGAAGACAAATGTTTGTGCAATCCTTAATAAATAACTCACATTCACTTCTTCTACAGCCACATGTAAGAGGTAGCATCATCAGTTCAAAAAGAGTCTTTAAACCCAGTAAACAGGCTACTGTTTTGTCTGTCTATCTCCCTTCCTAATCTTTACTGTGCCAAAGTCCTTTTGATACCTGTCATAAAAACTGGTTTGTGATGTCTTGAACGTCTTCATGGGTAGAGCAAACCACCTTAACTGCCAGCATCAGGGCTATGATTTTCACTTGGACGACCCACCATAAAGATATATATGATATCTTTAATTATCTTTTGCAGCTAACAGGAATCATTCTGCAAGCAGCAAAGCGGATCCAGGTCAATGTGTATGTAGAGAAAATTCCCAGCTTCAGGTAATCAGTTCATGAGTTTCAACAGTATCTAGTTACTTCCTCCTAATTCACAGACTGCTATGTTTTTCACGCCTGTCATCGTAATTGGCTTTATAAAGCCGCAATGGCTTAATGACTACCTAAGTGTGGGTAGGGTTGCCAGAAAGATAACTGTAAAGCAATTACGCCACCATCATCATAATGAATGGACTTTTGTACAGTCCTGACTCACTTGCTATGTATCTATTCAGCATCCGAAGGAAATAACAGCAAGATTATGTTGAGTCAAGACCTAACAGATGCACATTATATCAAATGATTTGTGGAATACTAAATGTAAACTTGGGTGTAAATGTAAACTTTAAACAGCAGGCCCAGGGAGGAAGAACATCCTTAATTTTCTGAATGTCTTTTCCTTTTATCCATTATTTCATTGGAAGATGTTAAAATTACTCACAAGAACATCAAAATAATTGTAATTATAGGTAAAACATTGTGAATAATTTCTATTCTATTTTTTTCAGTCAAACAGGAAACGTGAGGACAATGGTCTTCCCTGTGGTTTACCTAAACGAGGTACAAACACACACATAAATATACCATTTTGACAGGGTTGTGTCAGTCTTGAACTTATCATCGTTTTGAAAGGCATAAAATAAACCCCCCAACAGTGATCCAAACCCAGTGCAAATTTATGCCAAAGAGTAAAGAGTGGCATTGACTTTTTTCACACTTGGTATTGATCATCCGTCTGCCAACAATTTATCATTATTTCTCTCGTAAATGATTGCAGACACAACTAATGATGCATCTTATAATAGAAGGCCTACATTGAAATGTTTGTGTTTACATTAAATAAGGTTGTGGTAAGTGTTGCTAATTGGCTCAGGCAGTGATTTGTTTGTAAAGTGGAATTGTATTCTTCCAGGGGACCACCCGTGTCATTTTAGTTGAACTTAGTTTCAGTCATTTCAACAGATGCCTTATATGTTTTTGTCTTTTAAAGTGAAAAATGTTGTTAAATCTAGCCTGGAATCAGGCCAATGCCTCCTCAGTCTGATAGGAAATGTTGTAGGTGAGACTACAATTTTTTTTTTTTTTAGACAGTTTGCAAATAGACACTAATGCCAAGACCCACTCCTCTGAGACCACTTAACTTATTGTATGGAGGCAAAGAAAGGTTATAATAATTACAAATGTTTAAGCAACTGAATTTAACCACTAATAAATACTGAATCCATAGCAATGAAATATTTTCCTTAAAAATCATTCTTTGTAAAGTTATGTGGTTTAAATTTTCCTCTATGAAACTTGCAGAAGGTAATTTTGGCTCATTGTGCATTTAGTTGTTTTATTGCTGAAGAACCCGACTCTGGGCCCTAAAATACAAACATAATACATAAAAAATGCAACTTAGGAAAAAAGATATTAGCAACTTCAAATTGGCATAATTAAATGACATAATTTCAGACAGATGTTTTTTCAAAGTGTTCAGTAATGGTTAAATTTCACAAACTGTCACAAACCATTACAAACATGAAATGTTTACTGTTTACTCTAACAGATAATCTCTTCCTGTGAGAGATTTCTTTGTTCGGTGTTATTATTTGTTATCTCTTCTCTTGCCATCTTCACAGAGCATTGTCATTGATGACACATCAGTCATGAAGTTGAAGGCGGTTGCTGTGAACCAGAATGTTGTGGAGAACCTTCCGTTCATGCTGATTGGTCTTGGCATCATTCTGGGAGGAGCCTTCATGTTCCTGATGTGTCGACAGAAGGTCCCGGAGGTGAGTGTGTGAGATAGACATTAATGAGTGTGTGACACTATCAGAGCAGCAACATATCTTCGTTTTTTGAAGATTTTTTTTTTGTAACTTTTGGTTTCATGTTAAATACGTATAATTGTAAATTATCGAAAATCATAGATCATTACATCCCTATGTCTTGATAAGGGTTTTTGGGTTTTTTTTTAAATGTATTACTTCTATTACTTTTGTATTGGATATACCAAGTCAATTCTGATACTTGTATTTGCATTACTAAATTGTTAATTAAATAGCCTAAAATTTCTAAAATATATATGCTTAAATTACAGACATGATATAATTGAAAGTTTAGTTAGGAGATTGCCACCCCTGATAATGATGGGATGCAATCTGCTAGAAAGAAAATGTCAGACTCTGTTGTATTTGTCTGAAGTGAAGAAACAGTCAGTTCACTCATGGTTATACAGTGGTGGTACAGAGCGACGGTTCTTCCCTCAAAAACTGTGTTCAACAAGTACTGACAGCAGCATGCAGAGAGCACACAAACCCACGACAGCCAAGTTTAAAGTCTTGCCTAGGCAGAAGGATACTGCACTGTAGAGGCCAGCTGCCTTAAATAGAGAAGCTACAACACGAGAAGGCTGAGGTGGACAAAACACGGCAGAGTACAGTAATGAAAGCATCAGATTTTGATGGATGTTAACATGTTCTGTCTGGTTTCACTTTTACAGAGCACTGCTGCTGAACGACAGCCCCTGCTCTCCTCGTAGCACCGAAAAGGGTTTTTGAGAAGAAGATGATTGCTATGTTTGCAGTATAATTCAACATTTCAAGGCTTCAATGGAACTGCAGTTTTTACCGTTAACGCCAGAGTAGCAGTCATGGTTTCCGTTGTTCACTAGAATTCCACCTTTTAATCTGTTTTTTAATCTCATGCTTTTAGGAAAAAAAGTGAAGTCTTTGTGTTGTTTGTCACAGGGTTCGGACTAATGTCTTCCCATCAAGTCGGTTGTAATGATGCTGAAATCCCCTTTTTTAAATTTAAATCTTTGATTAAGTATAATTTTCTTTTTATTTATAAATGTGGGATTTGAAACCTACAAAATCTAATTTATATGATTGGATCTTCTGCGGGGTCAGCTCAGAACTAATCCAAAGATTCAGGTAAAAAACTAGTTAAAGTGTCATTTTTGATCCGGACCTTATTGGGGGGGGATTTTGCGAGCTCTGATGAGATTGTTTACCAGTAATAAAAAAAGGAAAAGAGAAGTGTCTTTCCCCTCTGATGAGATTGTTTACCAGTAATAAAAAAAGGAAAAGAGAAGTGTCTTTCCCATTTCACATTTTTTGCATCGTCAAGGCATAAGCACATTGAACAATCAAGTCAACTTGTGTAAAATAACTGCTGGCAGAATGTTTTATTCTCAATGTGATGAGTATCATTTCTGTTCTCTAATAATGGTTCTCATGTCATTTTTATATCTAAGGAGTTGGATCTTTAGAGAACATGCCATTTGATGCTTTTTTCTTTTTTACTTCTCACTCCGTCTCTTGAGGTGTCTAAAGCTCTGAATCTATCAGGAACTCGATCTTCGTCTTTCAAAAACATGTACTCTTTTGTAGATTTCAGTGGAAACACAGTCAGTTCACACAGGCAGTGTGTGTAAACAGAATGATGTGGAATAAGAGTCAAAAAGTACTACTTTCACCAGTAGCTGTATAAAGGGAAGGTTTTTTGCCAAGTGTGTGTCTCGTCCCATGATACACTGGTTTGTTTTTTTTTCCCTCAATTCCACTATGTTGGCATGAATGTGTGATGTTTATTTTCTACTGATAAAAATCTTCATGCAAGAGACACTACTGATAAATAATTAGTAATAATTAATTAGTAATAATTAATTTGCCAATATAATGTTGATTGTTTTTAACCACTAGAGATGGTCTGATTTTTATGGTTAAATTCTGCTCTTCTATACAGAATTTTATCAGATTATGTTGACTTTGTTTAAAGTTTGCAGAGCATAAAATGTTTTTTTTTTACTGGACTATAGCTATTTGGATCACTCAGTCCTAAAATATAATGGATTTTCTAGCTAGCACTGCACTGAATGTCAGTATAATGTGTCATTTTTAAGTTTTTCCACACAGATCACTGATGAGCTGTCTTGTGGTAATTTGGTTGTGGAGTTTGTTTTATATGTAAATGACAATATTGCCAGCACTACTAGCACTACATAGAAAATCAATACTTAATCACCGTTAACATACTCTTAATAGGTTGAGTATCTAACACTTTGCATATTCTCATGTCATGTGCAACAACTTCAGTAAACTTGGTTTCATTCATGCTCTTTGTGGCTGTGTCTGTAGTTTCTCTATCACACACTACAAAATGACTTGACAATGTACTTCCCTCGCTGTTTCCTTTTTCTGTAGGGAAGACCGAAAGGCACAAATCAACTCATGACTAACTTCAGAGGTCTGTTTTGCTAATTTACTATTTGCCAATGTCGTAAATGGGTGTTGAAAATACAACACTACTCCCCAAGAGCCGTAAACAAACTTTAATCTATAAAATGGGTGGAGTTCCCCTCCAGTCAAGAGATGACTAACAAAGACAAGAGCAGAGGGATGTTAACAAGGATGTTAAATCAGGTAATAAAATTCTTGGTACTGGAAATACTTGTTCACTGTCCAAATATTGAAAAATCTGCCTTCCAGCACCAGCAAAGCTCCCTAACTAAAACCTTATTTCTGTAAAAATAGAAATCTCTACCATGACTTGTCCTTTTACTGATATATTAAACAGATTTGTGGATAGGTAGATTTTTTTTTTTTTTCCAGATTGGACAGAGCCAGGTTAGCTTTTTTTCCCTGCTTCCACTCTTTATGCTAAACTAAGCCAACTGCCTGCTGACTATAGCTGTACATTTACCAGACAGACGAGAGAATGGTATCCATCCTCCCATCTAACCCATGGCATGAAAAAAATGTTGAACTGATGATTTCAGGGCATGTGCTTCTTATAGTGTCAAATTCAAACTAACACAGCAGTATAAGCACAGTTTTATCATTTTGGCCAGTTAGATGGTCAGGTTGGAAGGGGTGTTCATTTATGGCCCAAGGGTAAACCAGTGGGCATCTATTTTCAAACTTCATTTACTTCTGTTTGCCACAATTTCTCAGGTTCAAAATTAGCAGGGGAGTTCTCATGTTCTTCCTGTGTTTACATGGGTTTCCCTCAGTTTTCCCCCGTAGTCCAAACCATGAAACTCAGGTGAGTTGGAGACTCCAGAGGCAAAGTATATGCGTGGATAAGTAGTCTACATTTCTACAGTCCACGACACGTTAAGGTTTCACTTAAACACCTGCGACGTGGAATTGTCCTCAATTACCAGGTTAAAGTGTACTTTGGCTCCCTGCTGATAAACTTTGACTTCGGTTGTCATTATAAAACTGATAAATACCTCTCTTCAAAGGAGTTTTCATCATGGGATTTGACTCGAGGTCTGTTCCTCTGCCAAACCTCAGCCTTGGTCTTTAATGTAGCACACTTGCAAATTAATATTTGATATCTGTGAGAGGGTAACTCCTCCCCAACACAATTAAAGCCTTTAATACAAGTGGCATGTGACGACACACAAGCCCCGCTGCAGAACAGCATCTATCTTGGAATTGACCTGAAACCAGGATGAGGACTCTTCAAGAAAAAATCATCGTTCTTTCAGTTTTTCTCTCTTTGATCTGTGCCATTCAGGTAAGTTAATAACCCCTGTGTTACTGCTGAGTTTACTTGATTGCTGGTTTGCTAATAGGGCATTCCATGGCTTTGATTTTTGATGGGTTTTTTTTATTATTATTTTATTACCATACAGTGTATCAGGAAGGTCAGCATGAGCTCTTAAAGGATCCTAATTTGACTTTTACAGGTCAGTTCACTGCCTGTGCCTGAAGACTGGAATGGTTTGATCCAGCGGACCAAACGATCGCTGCTGTGGCGTTGGAACAGCATGAAGCCTGTTGGTGCCAGCTGCAAGGATCACTCAGAGTGCGGCACAAAATACTGCAGGTACAGCAGAGCCCTTGAGAAATGTTGAAGCCTAAGTAATCACACATTTTGACACACTGAGGAGACTCAAATGTTTCCAGTCTACATTCACAGACAAAAGTCAGAAGATTGTGTTTCTGGTCAATTTGATTTACTACTTTAGGGGCTTCTAACATGAATATATCTGTATCTCCTTAATGTGCCATTTATATGAAACCAGATATGTTCTTCCAAATGGCCCTATATAATATTAAATATACATAATGTCCCTTTCTTTGATCTGCACATGCCCAATAATATTTCTGCACTAGACAGTATTTGTTTAGTGTTTGAAGTTGGGTTAACGTGCATTTTGCATAGCGTAGAGACAGTCAGAAAGTAATGACACTGCAATAAAGTTGCTCCTTATCTTCACAGGAAACATAGATGTGTCTTCAGGATCTCAAGCTAAAGAAGGGATACACAAACAGGATTCCATCGCAGTGAACGTCTACAAAACAAACATCTGCCTTATGGACGGAGGTGACCTGCCTCAACATTAACCTACAAAACACACATCTGAAATTATTGCTCTGATATTCTTGAGTTGAAGACGTGCTGGATGTTTGTCAGTAACAGTAATTTGATCTGGCAGTGCACCGCTGCAAAACAAAGTTGTAAAAGCTGGATTCAGACACACAGTAAAATGGTTCTATCTACAGCGATACTGATTTTTAGCATTTTCATTTCTTTAAAGATGTGACAGGTTTTATATATACATCTTAACAGGTTTTTTAGGAAGAAAATACAAATATTCAAGCACAGATTGTGAGATACTCTGAGTTTATTGGTTCATGTTTTTATTATATATATATATATATTTTTTTTACATACTGTATGTAATGTAAATATCCACTTGATATTTTGAATAGGTTGTTTTGCCCAAATGTTCTTTGTCTTTAACCGGAAAACAAATTAAATCATTCCTCACAGTTCCCTCTGGAATTTTAATGTGATTGAATAACTAGAAGGTCAAATAAAATATTTCTGTATTTATTCCTCCAAGGTTATGTTGGTGGTTATATTTAAGGCCTCAGTAACGAAGGGAAAAGCTTAATCTCACAGCTTTAAGGTATTTTGAATAATTGTGATTTTTGTAATGTTGCTTTTCCATCAAAAGCTCTTGTGATGATTAAAAAATACCAAAAAAATATTGAAATTTAAATTAATATAAATAAGTATTACAGATGTGTGAATATTGACAGGAAACTGGACATAGTTACCCTGTCAAAGGTCACTTTTATCCCAAAATGAGTAGTAGGCTTGGGAATTGTGAGGGTATTTTTGACCATGTGCATATATCAAATTCTTGCTAATGTGATGTTTGGAGATAAAAATGTCATGTCACATGTTGATGAGAGGAACTGATTGGAAAAAAGGTGACTGATCTCTGATATTTGTCCCTTGTAACAATAATATCTGTGGCTCAGTCCTGCACTGAAACTGGTCAACATGTTAGGCCTGGTGTGACTTCCTCTTGCTCACCATGCTTGTATATATGCTCACATACATCATGTTACATGCTTTGGATTGTGTCCCATGTTGAGCAAGTAGTTTGGGTGGGGCTCCTCTCAGACCTCATTGTTCACATCCAACATGCCTTGCGGGCCTCAGCTGTGGAACAACTAAAATAGAGGGAAGCCAGCTGGTTGCATGGGCTGATCCCTGAATGATCCAAAAGACACAAATGATAATGTCGTCAGGGGTTTAATATTTACATGAGGTTTCCACCTGAAAGGCCTCAAAAAAAAAAACTTAGAAAAAGAGAGAAAACCCCTGTCATTTGGTAAGTGAGGTTCCTTTTTGATTCCCACATCAGAGAACAGCATTACCCCCATGTTGATTATGGCTTTAGAAGTAGAAAAAATGGGGTTATTCACAGGATACATCCTGACTTGTACAACTGTCCTAGAAAATGGAAGCATCAGTAGCTGACTGCTGATTTTCACCACTGGAGGGCGAGCTGACCTGAAAATGGCTCCAGCACAACTGTGATGTGACTTGACTCGACACACCGTGATTTGCACTGTACTAACTGTGCTATCTTATAAAGTCATCCTTGCGTCAACAGTTTACTTTTAAAAAAGATTTTTTTTTTGAATACAGGATATTAAATTAAACTCATTTTAAATAATTAAAAATTGAGTTAGAAAAGTGAAATTGTGAATATTAGATCAGTATTACAATATAATGTTTTTTTTCCTTTGTAGGCTATATTTTAATCACACTATTGTGACTTGATATATGATTTCTCCATTATTTAGGGATTTTCGCAATTGCAATGATTATTTCAATGAGAATGCCAGAAGGATTTGTTATGGATATGGGGACTGCGACCATGTGACCCTTAAAATATAATAAAATAAATAAAAAGAAAAGAAAAGAAAAGAAAAGAAAAGAAAAGAAAACTAAAGGAAAGAAAAGAAATGTTATTTATGTTAAATGTTATGTTAATAAACATGAATACATACAAACATACATTCATCTGGATGGGTCAATATTGATTATTTTTATTTTAGATAATAAAAACTGAAGTTAGAAATAAGAAACTACGAACATCAGCTCATGAACAATGATATATTCAGAATGAGTATCATCGACCATCATTGTTATTTTCCTCACTAGGCTATGTAACTTTATATAATATTCTTTCAACATAATACAGCATGTCATATTTGAGGATCATCATTGAACGATACATGAGACATAACAGCAGGCACTGTGCTTTGACCAGGCTATAAGTTGAACGTTTATTTTCGTCGTTCTCTAAACGTACCAGTGTTTACCAGGCTTTTTCCCCTTTTTAACCCTTTCCCCTCCGGGTGTCGTCCATACTTTGATTGGCAGGTACTTCCCTCTCTTCATTGGCCAGAGCCGCCGTGACGCAACATCTCCGCCGGCTGGAGCGGCGCTGAGGCGGCGGCGGCGGCGGCGGCTCCGGGGCCGCTGCTTCTGTCCGGTCCTCGGTGTCGGACCGGTTTCGTGTGGCACCGTTTCACAGTCAGAAACCGCCGGTGTGATTGGTTTTTTTAATCGCGCGTGCACAGGTAACGGAGCTGAGAATAGCAGCTTTCTGATGCGCGTTTTTTGACGTCACAGGAGCGTGGAGTGATCGCGTGATTTTCCTTTTCTTTTTTATTATTATTATTATTATTTAAGTAATGTTTGGTTGCAGGATTTTTGGATCGAACAACAACCGGCAAAAATCAAAGTCACCTGGAAGCAGCGGATGAATATCACCTTTGACGTTTGATGACTGTTTCCAAGTAGGTGTTGACATGAAACTATACCGGGAGACGCGCCGGTGATGCTGCAAATGCATGAGCGTCAATGCGCTTTCCTCACTTTGCCTTGAAGTCAGTCATTCAGCTGGATCTCGACTGTGTGTGTGTGTGGTTGTGTCTGAGTTTGGGAGGGAGAGTGATGGTCATTGTGTCATGGATGGCTCTTTTGACATGTGTGCGTTACAAAATGTCTCCTTGTCTGACATATTTTCCTACTTTAGCCACTCTGAATATTTCATTTTTATTATGAACCCCCCCCACACACACACACACACACAGGCACAGACACACACACACACGCACTCTCAAAGCCGATTAGCCATACACAGCAGTTTTCCTCAATGACCTTCCTCACCTCTCTGTCCGTGTATGTCTTTGACACAGGATTTAGGTCGAACATCGCATCAGATCATGTTTATCATCACTGACCTCTGACTGAAACTTTCCCACACATCAGTATAGACCAGGATTTGCCGTAATGATGCTGTCTCGTTACAGAGAGACATCACCGATAACAGACTGATTCAGCCGAGCAAAACAGCAACAACAACAACAACACTGGTCCCTCAGACTCGTCTCTTCCGCGGAGCCACAGTCTCGTCCTTCATGTGAGATGGCTGACTTGGCCTGACAGACATTTCCAGTGAAATAGTATCGTTAATCACGAGCATCTCAGTGTGCTCCAGTACCCAGAGGACGGAGCTGTACGCCTTGTCGAGCTCCAAGTTGAGGGGACTTCAGCGTATCTGCTGTGCAGTAAAATTGTTAGTCCCCTGCAGGCAGCTAGTCAGTCACACTGGCCTACTTTCCTATGGTATTGAACTACTGAACTATTGAAAATAAGCAGGGAGGGGATAAATCAAGATTCAGCACAAAAGTTATCATATCATCATCATATAACATTACAGGAGAATTGAAGATAATTAAATCTGATTAATCTTGATATTTAAATGTTTTAAATGTTAACATATTGAGTCAAAACAAAACCCTTTTTTCTCCCTTACACCTACACATAAACTAGGAGCATCTTAGTGTGACTCAGTTTCTTGCTCAAGGACAAGACACCAACCCTATGATTACGGACCTACGTGCTCTTCCTCCTGAGCTACAGCCATAAAAAAAGACACTCTTATGTGGAGTTATGCAATTTAGTACCAAACATTAGTCTTTTTTTTTCTTATTTTAGAAATAACTTAACGGCTAATCACATTTAATGATAAGAGATTACCGTCTAATTGAGTCATATCTGAAGGACTAAAAATAAAAAGACAGTCTACTAAAATGCATTTTTTTAAACATATTTTGCTGTTTGATATTGGGTTCTATAGAAGGTTCATCCAAACATGTCAGATGTTGTTATTGCAGCGATGTGATGATAAAGAGGATTTACATCATTATGGTCTTATGCAACAGATGTTGTTTAGATTGTTTACATGTTATGCCCAGACAGTAGCACATCAATCTGACAGCCATGAACTCACGCCTGTATAGCACATAAACACTTTCTTCAGACAGAGATTTTTGCATCTAAAATATTTAATTTCCCTTAACACGAATTTCAGTCTACTTTAAATTCACAACAAAGCTATGTAAAACTATTGAAGGCAGATATCAAAAATTGATGGTGGTTGTATCCTAGCAACATTTATTGTAACTGATAACTTCAGTGGATGATTTAATTTTTGTTCACTTCGGTTTCTTCTTCTCTATGACTGAATGTCATCAGCCCGCTCAGTTGGTTAAATATTTCATGTCCAGAGTTTCTAGATGCTTTGTAATTACTTTTTTACTCGGTAATAGTCTTTGTAGTCGCATTTTAATGATGATCATTGTTATGCTACCTGTGTGTAATTTTTTGTTTCAGGCTTGATGTGTATACAATCAGGAGCAATATGTATGAATATGGTAACACTTTGAATTAACTTAACTGATGTGAAATGTATTTACTCTTAGCAGTGCCAGCGGAGCATGCCTGCAGTGCAGCTGCCCTAGTTACAGACCAGCTGAGTAACTGTGAGAGACAGTGGTTGGCCCAGGCAGAGAGAGGAGGAGTTTCTTAATGGTCGACTGAATTATGGAGGGTCGGCTGTGCCGAGGGCCAGATGCAAACAGCACAGTGGGGCTTGAACTGGAGGACCAGTGAAAAGAGAAAAAGCAGAGTCTAACAGCAGTAGCCTGCCTTATGTTTTCACCTCTTTCTATTCTGTTGGGACACTCTTACTCCAGAGTTAAAGATGCATATTTTTTCTAATCACTAAAATCTGTATTTTGGTCCCTGAGGCAAAGAGCCCGTTGTAGCGCTATGGCTAGAAAAGCCACTGGATAATTTTGACACCTACATGAGCAATGTTCACTCATTAATCTGTGTTTGTGATGAGACCTGAATTACAAAGACCACTGGGGCCAGAAAACTGAGAAAAACCCAGGAGCAGTAACAGGGAGATCTACATAAACAATTCAAATGCAGACACCAAAAACAAATCTATTTGATTTGTACAGATAACATTTGCATACCGCATTAATATATGTCTCCATGGACTGCACAAAATTCAAATATTCCCCCTTAAATTTCGCAAATTCAGATTGGACATAATGCCACCTATTGTCTCAGGGCCTCATGCAGAGTTTAAATTTAATTTAGTCTAATTGATAAAATCCCTTATATGGTCTAATGCTTCTCAGTCCACTTTATTATTGAAGGAACTGTTTTGTAATGCTGATAATGTCTGTTGAGCCTTGGGAAGTGAGTTGAAGATCCTTAAAACTTTTGACTTTTTTGAGTCAAAAGTTTTTTTTTTAATGTTCAATAACCAAACCGTGCTCAGTATGAATACACAGTAGTCATTTGTCATTCGTAGTAATTTAGTGTTCCATGCTTTCTATTTTCTACACATATAATCTACTATTTTACTCCTGTGTCAGTCCCTGTTTATAGTTATGAATATGTTTCTGCACCATTGATACCCTGTTCAAAGCAGTTTTATCATAGTTATCTTACTGTGTTGTGCTCTTTCAGGATTTAATTTTTGGAACATGGAGGCAGCATCCATGGTCCAACCTCAACAAGCAGTATGATCGGAGCATCCAGTCTCTCAGGGGACACCCTGATAGCGTGCCACTTCCCTGTGGTTCAGCTTCCCGCATGGCAACTTCCTGTAGAGGCTTTGTGCAGCTCGGCCAAGAGGCCTGGCCGTCTATGCCCAGTGGGCCTGACCCGAGCTGTGTCGCTACCAGAGCAAGAGTCGCTGAACCGAGAGCACACCTTCACCGGCGGCCGGAGACATTTTTCCAGCAGCTACAGTAGTCTCAAAGAGGACCGAGTGGAAGATGACGGGGCCAGCGACAGCAGCGGGAGATACGACTCCACCTCGTCCCCAGAGGAGATGAGTTCCCATCTCAAGAAGGAAGCCTCTGGGGCTAGAATCAGTCTGCGGTCACACAACTCATTCCTTCCTAATACAGACCAAGATGAGGATGAGGAAGATGAAGATAGTGACGGAGATAATCTTCACAGATATCACGAGGACTCTTCATTTGTATTGCATGGAAATTCCAATTGGCCACTAAGTAATGGTGCCGGAGATTATACGATGCCCCATGGAGACACGGACAGTGAATGGGGTAATGAAGGGACCTTGCTTGACACTGAGAGTGACCAAGATTGGCCCTCTAACCAGCCTAACCAGCTGGAATTGCTGCAGACTGAATGCCAGTGCTTTCACTCAAACAGATCTGGCATAACAATCACAGCTTGTAGAGGGCAGTGCTCAGATGGACTGAAGGAGAATTTGTCCTGCTGCATCCAGAGCCAACACAAATGTTCCCCTGAGTTGTTGTCCAACAGTCACACAGAGTATGTCAGCGACTCTTCCTGTAACAGTTCTGATGGCATCTTGGTTAACTTCTGCACTATGTATAACAGGAGCAACAACCCTGCTACGCCTCATGACCTCAGCAGTCCTGCAGTTCACTTCTCTCAATCATGTGATGGGTCTGTGTTCCTCAACCTCAAACCTGTTCCCCGGACTCCGACCGAGCACCTCCAACAAGATGACATGACTGTGACCTCTCCCCTGAATGACCAGGTTAACATAGCACCCTCTGCTTCGCACCAGTCTCCTCAGAGCCTCGACTCTAACTGCAACCTTTACTCCCTGGAGCCGCCGACCCCGGGTCTCTCTTCTCTAGAGGTGTCAGACCTAAATGCCTGTCTCCAAAGCCAGGCCACGCTGGCCATGGGGACCAACCAGAAGTACTACAAGCTTGTTACTTGTGACCTCTCCTCTCAATCACCCAGTCCAGCCTGGTCAAGTCACGCCAGCTTCCCCGAGGGTCAGAACAGAAGCAGCCCCTTCCCTCCCTCTGAGCAATTCTTTATCCATCATAGGAAAGAAGGACAACACAAAGAAGACAAGATGGTAATTTTTGAATAAAGCAGCTCTTCCCTTAGTACCCTATGCTAAAAATCTACTTTTACAGGAAAAATATATTTAAAAAACAGGGTTAACATTTTGTTGCTGTTCAGTAAAAATCAGGTATCTTGAAATTTGATCATTTGGAATTTTTTAATGTAAACCTAATGGGTTGGGTAAATTCTCCTGCTACTTAAGATAAATAAATCATTTAAAACCCCATTGGATTTTCTGAAAATGCATTGCCATAAAGCTGAAAACAGGGCTGTATTTCTTTGCTAATAAAAACATCTGTGTTTTGTGGATACATGTGTTTTACAAGGCACAATTGAATAACATACACTAAAAAAGGCATTGAATGTATGTGTTTTATTATGAAATATGAACATTGTCTTTATTGCAAGCTTGGAACATCTGATTACCAGTTTCTCATAAGTAGTAGGTAGGTAGTAGGTATAATTAATAGTAAATAAATCATGTAAAATTAAATAATGTATTATAGATTAGCCAATTCTAAGAGCTACTTTATTTATCTGGGGTTTGTACTTGGTCAGCAAGAGTCTTGCCTTGTCTTTTTTGGCTAGCTCTTAATAAAGTACATCCCTCCAATGGCCCATTTGATCACTTACATCTTTGAAAACAGCCGTTGACTTTTTCTGCAGACTTGAAAGATTATTGTGAAAAGTCTTTATCAATTATGTATAAACAATGACAACTGCCAAATTGATTACTTATAAGAAAAGTAAGAATTCATGAGTATTAATTAATGGTTTGTATTAAATTTATAAAGCATTAGCAAATAACTGAAACTGTTTGTTAGATAAAGTGGTACCATTGGCTTGTGTTCAAATAGACTGATGATTTTGTTGTGTAAACCTAAGCAGTTGTGCCTTTGTTCTCTCTCTTTCAGGAGAAAGCAGATCAACAAAATGAAAAGAGGTTCTTCTCAGCACAGTGCAGTGCTGGGTTTGACTTCTCCCAGTTTCAGACCTATGATTACCAGATTGCCACCACCTCCACCGACAAAGCCTCCTACAGGAAGAAACATACAGACAGCATCCAGAGCCCCACCCACACTCCTTGTTCACTGTGCCCCAGTCAGAGTAGCCCACAAAGCTGTAAACGCCAAGACGCAAGTGCTGTGTCCACAAAGCCATGTGTGGTTCTGGAGCAGGAGAACTATGATACTGATGCTAGTGAGAAAGGTGAGAAAATGATGGAAAGATCCTATTTCTTTGTTGCCAGGTTGTATAAGCTGGAGAACAAAATGTGCAAAGACACAATTTCAGGAAACAGTTTTTGGTAAGTGTAAAGTAAAACCAACATCTGTTTGGTCTCCTCCTCTTATGCTCTGCTTCCTTCTAGGAGCGTGTTCATTGGAAAATGCAGTGGTGCGCTACAGTAAGTCCCAGAGGCCCACCTCGCTGCCTATTCAGCCCTTCGTTCTGGTTCCCACAGACAAACCCCAGTCCCAGGCCCAGCACCTGGGCTGTCTCCTGGAGCAATACATAAACCAAAAGAGCAGCAAGTCTGGTATCTCCCAGCCAGGTTTAAAGAGGAAGGGCAAAAGCAGCCACTGCTTTTCTAATCTTCAGCCGTCACCCATGGGTAGCCACTGCCCGATCTTCCTGGGAGCTCCTTCAAGCTCTGATACCTGCTCCACCTGCACGCCGAGCCCAGAGGTCTTCAGCCGCAGACACACATGGAGTCAGTCCAGCAGAGGCCAAGGATGTCAAAGTCCATGTACATCAAAAAACAGCCTGGATCCATCTAACACCAACCCGAAGCCCAGACTTCAGGAGCAAGATATAACAAGCCCATACTCAGGCAAAACTCAGACTAACAGTTTTTTAAATCTGATCTCAGCCCCAAATCGATCAAACCTTGTTAAAAATCCCACCTACCAGGACCCGATTAACCCCACCCCTGAGCAGGGCCACACCAACTTTGAGCCTGAAAGTCCCCATCGGTCCCAGAACCACACCTCCTACCATTCAATATTCTCTCATACACCACCAACTTTACCGGTAACCACTGATACACATCACCCAAACCTGAAAGGTTCCTTATCTCATCCCAAATTCTCACAACCAGAAAAGAAATTCTCACAGTACAGAGCTGCACCTGAAGCTGACTCTGGCTTTTTTCACGGTAGTTTTACAGCTGCCCTCTCCTCAGTAGCCCCTCTCTCGTCTCTGAGTTCCCTGCTCTCCTTGGCTGCCTCTGGGCTGCATCCACGGCAAACCCAGGACTCTGTTGGGCTAAATGGGAAGCATGGACAGAGTCAGCACAGTGAATCTCTGATCCTGAGTGACAGGCCACCCACAGAATTCTGCCTCTCTCCCGATACATCGTATGAGTCCCTGTCTATCAGCCATCTTCAGAGGAGAGGTGAGGGTCAACTAGTTATTGATACACTATATTGATTTGTATAAGGCACGAGGTGAAACACAGTAAATGACACATAAGAATGTGAATAGTAGAGTAAAAAGTGACTCAGTAGCAGTAACAACTTAAGGATTCCTCCTTGAATAGGTTGTCTATCGCGTGATGAGCCGCTGAGAGCAGCAATAAAATCTCACTGTGCTGCAGCAGTGCCTTCAATACCCTGAAGGGGCTTCCTTTCATACATGACCTATTTTTAACTCTCCCTTCACAGGATTGGCTGAGCCATCTGGTCTGTAGCCTATGTGAGTGCAACTGCAAGAAAACGAGAGAGAGAATGATGCAGTAGAAGCAGTGCTAATGAAAAAACACCTAATCGTTTTCTTTTAGTCCTACCACATGGGCCACTTGGTGCCATTGTAACCATATAAATGCGAAACTTTTCTGATGCTTAATCACAAAAGGTATTTTCAGCAGCAATGAAGAGTCACTGTGGTGCAGCACTGCAGGCAGCATCAACATGCATAAAGAATTTACCGTGACATTTGCAGAGGCTAGCCTGTATGAGATGAAGAAAAGAAAGCGGGGAGAAAAGCAATTCAATGAGGGTATTTGCTGAAATGGAAAACTGACTCTGTCATCTTCACTTCTGATTCACATTTTTATTCCTGCAATACAATGAGCCCTGAAAACATTCTCTCTTCTGTCTATGCATTAACCCAGTTAGTGAGGAAAATCCTAACAAGTGAATTTTATTTATTCTGTTTCCAAAAAAATAAAAATCTCAGTTGTACACTGAAAATACACAAGATAGGGATTTGTTTTTCTTTTGTATCAGCCAAAAGAAAACATGAAGCATCAATTATAAATTCTACTTGATAAAACCTCTTTGTTTTCCAATGTTTCTAGGTTTGCTCAGGTCTGTGAGCAGGGCAGTGGATTTGATCATGGCTCATTTTGGCAGCAGCAGAGATCCTGAGGAAAAGGTATGAACTGGCCGACCTAAGCAACTTGAGCAATGTGTCCCAATGGAAAAGTGCCAACTAGATATTACTTGCATTCCAGGCCTCGGGTCAAATAACTCGGGTCAGCAGGAAATATACTGTATTATATTTACTTCCCTTTGGCACAGATGCGTCTGGGTAACAGCTCTTGGAGTCCCACCATTGCCGGTCTTGTTCTGGAACATTTGTGTCCAACAATCCAAAATATTTTAGAGGATGGGCTTCGGGATCACAAACTGGACCTCATCATCGGGCAGCGTCGCAACCACTCCTGGACTGTGATAGAAGTCTCTACTAGAATCGGTATACGTAACTATAGCATAATTGAGTGATTGTGATTCAAAAGGAGCTGTCATAATCAAACTGATCTTCGCAAAGCAAAAGTTTGCAAAGCAGCAATGGATGACTTTGGCCTGCTGTACAGGTGAAGCAGGATTGTTTGTGTTATACTTTTTGTTGCAGGCTCTTCACTGAACTTTCTTTCATTTCTGTCCAACTTCCCTACAGGTCCATCCACCAGGGTCCTTCACAGCCTGGTATCAAAGATCAGACAATGTTCCCAGCTCACTAGCCACTGCATGAGACTGAGAGCATTCATAATGGGCCTGCTTAAGTAAGTATCGATATTACCTTTGATGATACTAATGATGCTGAAGAATGCTACTGACATTATTTTGCATACAGCCTTTATCTTTTGATGGTTATTTGCTCTCTTTTCAGCTTGAGAGCTTTGGAATTCTGGCTCAGTCACCTTCAGAGTCAAATAGGTGAGTACACCAAGTTTAATTTTTTTTTTTGCCACACTAGTGCTGGGGCTTGAGGGATATAATGTTGGTCAGTCAATCAGTTGGTGAACTTGGTCCTCCCTGAAATATCTGGGCAACTATTAAATGAATCGTAATGAATCTTGGGACTAGTATTCATGTTCTCCACACTACTTTGGTCCAGTTTATGTACTTGTTGTTGTTGTTTGGTGCTGATTAGCAAATGTTAGCATTCTTAGATAATGAATATGGAAAACACAACAATCTAAAAATCAACATATTTAGTTTGACCAAAACAAAAAATCCTAGTTTTCATTCATGGCAGGTCTGCCAAGGAAGACTATAAGATGTGGTTGAAAGGTCTGAATAAGTGGACCTTGATTGTTTTTTTGTCAGGCTACTGTTTCCAAGGTTACAAATGAAATTCAAGAATCTGTATGTTAACATATGTTATTGTGACCATGTTAACCTGCTGACATTAGCATTGAGCTGAAGCACACACAGACCCAATAGCACGTCTTGTTAAATACTTATTAAAACAAATTGTGTGTTTGCATCTTGGTGGGTTCACCCTCATTTCTGTCTCCACAGATGTGGTGACAACATACTACCATTCTTGGGGCTTCCTGTCAATGTCACTGGGTCGCTGTCAGCCCTTGTTTCAGGAGCTGCTGCTTCTGCTGCAGCCACTCTCTGTGATGCCCTTTGACCTCAACTTGCTCCTGGAGCCCCAACTGTTACATAACAGGCAGCTGTGTCCCGAGGAGCAGGGTGCCTCTCCACCTCCGCCATGCTCAGCCCACCTAGTGACCAGCTGGCCACGACTGCAAGCTGATAGAAAGGTGGACAGCAGCCAAAAAAATCAGCAAACTGAAATTTCACAGCCGATAGGTCTTCATTACCAAGAGTCAGTTAGTCCTCAGAGTTCAGGTTGCATCAAGCAGCCATGCGGAGGGATGCTGGTTAACAGGAGTCCGTTGTTAGCTCCTATTCCAGAGTGGTGGACAAAAGAGCCCGACCTTATCGATGGTGTGGTTGAAGGGGAGGATTGTAGCCAGAATTGTGCAGATACTTGGTCTCAAATAAGTATGGACAAAAGACAAGAGGAGAGAAGGGGAGATAAAGAAAGTGGGACCCTAAATATGTCAACTAATGTTCAAGCAGAGAGCCATGGTCAAGGTGAGCTGCGCTGGGCCAAACTGTTTGGAGCAGCTGATACATCCACCAGAGGACAGACGACCGCTCAGCGTCACATTGGAGCACAAACCAGAAGGTAAGAACAAGCCATGTGCATTGAAAACAAACACTTTTGAGAATGGGATCTAAAATGATGAAAGATTGACGATGTAACTCTGTATTCACAACTAATATCTCTTAATTGGTTAATTGGTTTCAGGCGACCATCACAGTGGCTTCATTTGGACAAATCGCGACTTGGACTGTTGGCTCAGTCCATCAGGTCAATGAAGCTAGTAGGAGCACAGACTGACAAAAACAAGGACTACTGACTACTCTTGGCAGAGAAGCGAGTACAACATATTTACTCTAAAAACAAAAGATCTTAAATGCATGATAACACGCTGTGGTTGATCACACCGCTGAATTGATCAGAAAGCACATAGAATACAAGATTAACAGCTTCGGCAGTGGCCCAGATTCATCAAGCATTGCGTTGCACCAGCTATTCATGACTCCACACTAAGTTTGAGCGTCCCTAAGTTCTCTGTAACAATCAGCTCATTTCGAACAAAATTATTAATCAGGTCACACCATAAAAAATTAGGAATTGTATAGTAAAACTTTAATGATGTGTAAAGGCGTCCATCTGTAGTGCTGTCAAACGCATTCGGTAGAAAGTCACTGCAGAACAACAAGTTGTAGCATAACTGCCAAAAATATATATTGCCAAACTATATATTAAACACAAATGATAATGCTAATATATGTTAGTATTACTTTGTGTTTCTGTGTTTGTTAGATCCTCACACATGGGGAAACACGTCTTTCAGTTAGTAGTATATTTCCAATGATATACAAACCAGGTTTAGGCGTTAATATTTAGTGACAGCCATTTTCTGTGTAACAGGTAGTTTGTGCAGTGCAACCTGTTTTAATTTAGTGATGAGTAAATCTCCACTTAGTTAACACTTAGCCTTATAACTGAGCTTACTTTGAACTTTCGAAACAGCTGCTGCAACTGACTCCTGGTCTTAAAATGTCTCTTAGTTGTTGTTTTATCAGTGTATTTATGTAACTTGTGCTCATATAAGTTGTGAAATGAAGCTACAGTAAATGATACGAGGAAGCTGAATTCTTCTACAGCAGATCCTGTTTTGTTTTGTTTTGTTTTTTCCAGGAAATAGCTTGATGAATGAGGGCCAAAGCACCTTTTTGTAAATGCACTCTGGAATAACCATAGGTATGGTGTGCTGTATCTCTCCTTTGTATTCCTTATAGATGAATAGCAATCATAAAATATTAACACTGACCTGCTGTAGACTGTTGGACATTCATGTGTTACAAAATTATCAATTTCTCATATGTCGCTGTCAGTCTCTTCATAGCTCCATACTTTGTCGCATTAATAGGTGAAAAAAAAAAAAGCAATACAATGTAATTGGTGCCAAATTTGCCAAACACAGGCCTCTCGTAGTGAACTGTGCGTGATGTTTTTTATTTCTAGCAACATGTTTTTAGAGCAAATTCCAAGCATGGATTTACTGTAAGTGCATGACTTAACAAACATACATTACTATCGGTGCTCCAGTTTTTATTACATCTCTTAACTTCCAGTTAGTGTTTTATAGTTTAGGATTTAGATTCTGGAAATCTTCTGGTACTGGAATTTTAAATGTGTCAAATTGTATCAGATAATCATTAGTAAGTCCTCCAGTGAGGTTTGTTCAGTTGCACAAATATAAGCCATCTTGTGGCGGTTTCAGGTATTTAAGTGTGTGTAAGGTATATTTTGATAGACTGGTAGTTAGGTACGGAGGAGAAAAGGATAGAAAAATTCTTCTCTTCGTTTGTTGAATGGAGAATTTTTCATGCAATAATGTGAAGTTAGATTATGACACCCCTGAATTATTTTCTTCTCCACCTCTGAATGCTTCCTCTAATGCCCAGTGACAATCAAACTCTGTCAATAAAGACGTGACATATGTAGTTTGTCTTCTTTTTGTATGCCAACGGTGTACAAATGTTTATTCATATGCCAAATTTTTTTCATTAAGCACAAAATTGTTTTCATGGAATTGTGAGGATCTCCTGATAACTTATTAGATATTAGGAGGTTAGTTAGATGTGATAATGATCATTTTATTCAGGTGTATGATGGTTTTAAGACTTTTTACAAAGGGTCCTCTTGATGCTGTCAAAGATATGTGTGTACATTACCTTGTATCCTGTGGGATGGTGTAGAGTCAGACATGCTGGATGTTTTCCCTTGGCAAAGTGATCAATTTCAGCTGAATAACTTTTGTAATTTATCTGATCACTGACTTTTATGGGTTGAAATGTGTTGCTAGCTCGGACACAGACCAGGGATATGTCCTGCAAGTGATGGCACCACACCCCTGTTTGATGGATTGATCAAGGTGTTGGACTGTCCTTCCTCCAAAGGGTGATTTGGGATGTGGGTTCACTGCACTGCTGCTTTCCAAACTGTCAGGATTTCATTTATACCTGAAACATACTGCTAAATGGCAGACAGTTAATTCACATCATAATGAAGTAATTAATAGCACAAGCATTAAAATGATACCAAACTTTGTGGTAGTGACACCATTAGGTGTTCGGTTACTTTGCTGACCTCCTGTGTTAGGGTGTGATACCTATTGTGTATCCTGGTATCATCTTCTTCAGGTTACTGTCGGGGATGCCACTCAGTGTCAGAGCCAAAACACCGTGTTATATTATATGAAATGCTCATACTCTATCTCCTCCAATGAAATGTAATAAGTTAAAAGCAATATTGATCCCAGACGACATCCTGCGCAATTAGCAGCCACATTTTAAAAAAAAAAAATTAAATCTTGAATGGTTATTTTAACAGTACTTCTTACCACTTCTCGTGTGTACAGACATATACTTACCCGTATATATAATGTGGAGCAGATGACTGCAGAACTTTGCTAAATTCATGGGCGTTTTCCCCATATTGATATATTTAAAAAAAATATATATATATTGTGCACCTTGACTGCCACTTTCTATGGGATTTGAAAATGTCTTTCTTTGGTGCCATCCAGTGGTAACATAATATAACAACACTATGGCTGATATCAATGTACACCATTTGATGTAAAAAAAAAAAAAATGTATTTGTTTAGAAAAAAAGATTAACTAAATGTGTTGTAAGCATATAGTGATACACAATTCAAGACAGAGATGGTTTGTAGACGAGTAAACAAGGCAACAGACAACAAATAGGTGAATTATGGTTATTATTACAGGACCTCTGTTTGACATACATCTAATGATTCAAGAGCCAGGTTTTTGTTTTAAATCGTAATGAGTAATATTTTACATATTAGACACCAGTCGCTGACAATTTGGCAACGATATGTCTCAAAGTGATCGTCAGAGCCCTTGAACAGCACATACTTGTCATTTGTGAGAGGTAACTGTGTCGCCTTAACTTTCTAATGCATCACAGTGATTTCATACTCATTTATGACTTTACTGTTACCTCCAACCTTAGTCTGCAGACCATAGCTTCTGTTACGGGGAATCTTTTCATACATTGTTCTTTATGTATGTCGGTGAGAGAACTGTAATTTTACAAATGCTTTTTTCTTTTAAAATCAATCACATCAGTATTTCCTTGCCATGCAAGAGTGAAATTTGTATCTAGCAGCTTTGTCATGTCGTGTTTATATATGAAACAGATGTAGCAAACATGCAGTTTGTGCCTCTTACATTTTATACGTTTAATATTGGCCCTGTTTATCAAGCTGGAGGACGCTTACACTGTTGAAGGAGATGGGACAGAAGTTGAGGAGTCCTTCTCCACTGTCTTGTTGGATCTAATCAGGTGAGAAGAAAATGTATGTTCAGATATAACATCTGGGTTTTTTTTTAGCATATTCAAGTTACAATTTCCAGTTCAGCAAGGTTTTTTAGGTCAGTTTGTACCATCAAGTTGTGAATTTAAAATGACTTATATTACAGAAATGGTTGTTTATGTCAGATTCTACAAAGTCCACAAAATTGGTGGGCGCTTTGGTAGAGGGGGAAAGTGAAACTATATAGTCTAAGCTGTAGGAGAGTTTCACCAAATTGATAGTTTTAGCAATACAGTACATATCCTCCAGTGTAATGTGAGTGTTTTTGCTCACAAACACTGGATGTAATGTAAATATAGGATCTTTTCTGCTCGTAGTGTTGACATTAAAAATAGTTAAATTGCCCAACAAAAGCAGTGTCTTTAACTCTCTTTCCCCAGGTAAATGTTGCTTATGCTCTAAACAGGTTTCAGATCATTTTTGTTCTGTTGCATTTATGCATTTATTATCACATTGCAACGTTATGACACCCTCTGCCAACTACAATCCCTTTAAAATAATAGAGACTAAGTCACACTATAATACTGCTAACTCTGCCTATAAAGTCACAATCCAAATGTCAATCAAAGGGTAGTTCTACCTGCTAAAAATCAAACATGGGGTCAGAAACCTCTATCACAGGATTAAGTGATCTTTTACCGCAGGGACTCAACAGCTGTTCTGGATGATTTCCTGCTCCCTTAGGGGAGCAACGGCAATAAAATCCTATTTATGATTAGATGCCACATGGAAAATAAGTCATACTAAAACTGTTCTTAGTACTGAGTGTGCCTTTAAAGTGAGACAATATGAATTTTAAAGAAGAAATAACAAATTTTTCCTATTTTATTCTGCATTCCTAACAGAAGATTTCCGTAACTGTTGCCTGTCCCATGTCTGAAAGGTAAAGCTGACCTCTCCTCTATCTATCTCTTATCTAGCTGCCTGACAAATAAAGAAGAGCAAGAAGTACAATACTTCAAGGGAAATAAGTAGGATCAAATTAAATCGTTCAATCTGTGCATAAATTTCCACCACTGCAAACACATGCTGACATGCATTCGTCCATCTATATGAATGTTACTATTCACCACTCTTCTCTTTTTTATTCTGCAGCTTGTCAGGGGAAATCACTTGAGCAAACTTCAGCTTCACCCCACTGTTGGTGACAACACCACTAATTTACCTGGCTTAAACCCCTGGCTCCTAATCGGGGTTTCTTCTCTGTAAATTCATGTGTGAATGAACTTTGGAAGCAAGTCGAACAGCAGATGATTAAATGCTGACGTTCCTGAAGTTCCCTCGCCATGGCCACCATGGCAATGCTGTCACTTCATGGTATTTCCTTGTCGTTGGGTCTCCCTGGAGATGCTTGTCCCCCTGGCTCCTAGCTGTCAGTAATGTAATCATTGTTAGACCTTTTTGAGAAGGTTGGTGATTTGCTTTGGTGTGTTTGCTCTGTTTTTTTGGTTGTGTGGATGCAAATATAGTTAGTTGAGGTTCCAGCATGTCCAATATACCGAGCCCTCTACGCCTACATCCATTAAACTCTTGGGTTCAGGAAGGACGGAAAAAAAGGGATTTCCCCTCTGTGTTTCCCCCTGGCCATGTTGCTGTTTTAGGATGGTAATTCTGTTTTCTCATATTGTCTGGGAGAAGACTGAGGTCAGGGAACAAGAGTCTAATAAGTAAGAAAGTAAGTTTCTAGTAAATGGCAAAGGTCAGTGATGATTAACGGTTTCCGGATGTTCCGGCTGAGCTATACCAACATAAATGTGTCCTCAAGCAAAAAGGTGTGAACAAAAGTTCCGCTAAAAACACACCAATTCCACACTCTAGTGGATGACAGTAGTCACTTTATAGTTTGCCAGTGACCGTTAAACATGAAAAGAACAAAAGGGAAGGTAAAATCACACCAAATTTTATTTATCTAGCCAATATTATAAATCAGAAATTTTCCTAAAGGGGTTTAACATTCTGTGCAGTGTACAACGGCCCCTGTGCTTAGAACCTATAATCAGACAGCAACAAGGAAAAACTCTCAAAAAGAACCCTGTAAATTGGAGGAGGGATCCCTCCTCCAGGACAGACAAACAGGATATAGATGTTCTGTAGAGTAGAAAACAGAGTCAATTTAAAGTATAAACAATGACCTTCTCTCCCATTTGTAGACCTGGAAAGAGGACAGACTGCACAAACACACATAAGGCAAAAACAAAGCACATAATTCACATGTCTAGGAGAAGTAAGAACACAAAGAAACAGAAAGACCAGGAGGAGGTTGAGGCTCCTGAAAGACTAACATCCAGATCCAAAGAAGAGAGGTCCCAGGACAACTGATAGTCCAGCACAGGGAGTCTGAGTGAAAAGAGGGAACATGGAGGAAAACAAAGGGCGAGAGGGAGGGAGAGAGATAGGTGCACAGCCTGGATACTCACATACTCCAGGGAATAAGAAAACAGAGAGTTAGAGAGATGCGGAATTTAACAGAAATTTCAAAGTAATATTGTCAGCAGGACATCATGGCCCATACTATACCGGCCAGGTTTAATGGATTCACTGAGAATGAGACCGACCCACAGGGAGGAGAATGGTAACAGGTACCAAGTCTAAAGTAATCAGAGAATAAACCCCCAAATGAAAGTTAAGTTGCATAAAGATGAGTTTTAAGTTTGGATTCAAATGTCTCAGCAGAGTCAGACAGTCGGATGTCAGCAGGAAAGGGCAGAAGTGGAAAAGGTTAAGTAGCCTAGTGATCTTTCTTTTTTCTTTTTTTTTTTTAACTCTGGGGACAGACAGGAGCCCTTTAGGTTTAAGACAATCAGCCATGTATGAGGGGGCCTGCCCATTTAAGAATTTGAATGCCATTAGAAGCACTATAAAGGGTCCTTCCCCAGAAAAAAGAGCAACTAATGACAAATTTTCTGAAATTTGAGATATGTATTTAAAGCCTTTGAGGCGTGATTACTTTAAAAGTTTGCAAAAATCTGTTCTTGTGGCTCAGTAATCACTCACTTTAAATATAAAGTATTAAGGGTTACTCTATATTTTTTTGAGAATTTCATGTTTATGCTGTTATTGTCACTGAATATGACAATAACTTATTCACTCACTTCTATGCCAAATGACTGAGTCTTACACAGTTCTATGTCATTATTATTATTATTATCAGGTAGTTGTTGTGAGAATCATCATCTGTCTGTTACACTATGCCTATATTTTTCAAATGCAGTTACATGTGTGTAAGTAGTTTTCATTTTCACATATTTCATACATACATTTACCAAAAACGGATTGATGCTCTACTAACCACTTCAGCAACACACTGTGACCTACATCTCCTCCAGCACTGCTATGTGCGTTTGTATCTGCTGCAGGGCTGTTTCTAGCTGAGCCCTAGGCAAAATTTGGATTTTGTCATATTTTATATGTCTATGAGTTGCTAACAGCTACATCAAATAAGCTTCTCACGTGTTTTCATATCAGTAAATCTTCAAAATTATCGAGTATCTCACCAAAAATCAAAGATTAGAGAGAAAGTCCAAAAATTGCGATAGATTTGTGGGATTTATTTGTTCTTCTCTTTGCTCCCATTAATCATCTCACAACCACTCTCATTTATCTGTATATAAAACTGTATATTCAGTAGTTCAAATTAGTTCCACCTCCAGAAGCCTCAATAGTAACATGCTGCTACCTTTGAATGCTTCAGTATTGATCATCTAATGATCCTATATACAGTAATATATCAGTCCGAGGGTCCAAAACAGTACTTCCAATTTAATATTTTAACTACATCTTGCCTCTAATATGTATGTACTTCTGCTTAAGTAGGATAATTTGTACAGGAATTTTACTAGACATTACTGTATTGGTACTATTACTTGAGTAAAGGGTCTGAGTACTTGTTGCCATTTTAATTCAAGTCCTTCAGTCTGTATCTGAGTCTAGTAGCTACTGTGGCATAATTATCAACCATTAGATTAATTGCTACTTAGCTAACTAGATAACACAAATGAAACATCTAAGCACAGAGCAGCATTTTAAAGTCAACACAAGATGACATTACCTTTATATGGGGCTTTCTTTTCACCCTCCTTTTTTTCTGTTTTTTTTCCTCACACACCTGAAGGCTTGGACCCTGTCATTACGAAGTAATCTGAGCTCATAATAACTGAAGTGTACCTGGGCTGATCCAATGTAGCATCTGTCATCAGCCCCACTTGGGCTGAGTGATGCACATTGTTTATCAAACAGCTCCCATCATCCCCCACAACTGAAGTGCAGGGACCAAGAAAAATTACGAGGAACAGCGTTGTTTATTTCATCATGTTGTCATCTTGTGATGGACAGTCAGTGGGTGCAGTGTGTTTATTATTGTATTTAAATGCTCTTTTAATTGTTAAATGCTGTTACTGTAACCATTATAAATAAAATTCTGTTAGAGCCGCATTCTGTTCCATGTGACGCCCCCCTGATATTCTGCACCGTAGGCAACTGTCTATGTCACCTATGTCACAAGCCAGCCCCAGGTGCTTAGGTATGTGAATAAGTCTGTGGAAAACTACAGTATTTTTCCACTTGTGATTTATAAGTAAATAAACCAACAAAGGAAATGGAAGAGTAGTTAAATTACTGTTAACATTGATTAAGACAATGATGTGAATGTGGGCAAACAGTACACTGAGTCAGTATAACTTAGTTTGGTTTTGTGAATGAGCCCATGTGTCTGATCAGATGACCTGCACAGTTCACTGGGGGAATGTAGATCATATCAACAGACAGGAGTCTATTCCTGCATACACATTCCTACAGTCTCAGATATATCTTGCGTTGTTGAAATGACGAGACAGCATTTACTGGTTCTGTGCCCTCTCACAGTTCCCCTTTTGACACACATAACACAGCACTAGATATCCAGGAATTTTAACATATTATGTGAACGTTTTCACATTCATGGATAAATGGGTTATGTAAATGCATGTAGGTCAAGTGAGTTTTCTTTTCATGTCAAAATGTGGGTAACATTTAAATGGCTGCTCACAGACTTTTTTTTTTTTAATCCTTGAAATCTATCAGCATTCCTTTATTTTACTCCCTTTACAGCACCTCTGTTTTTGAAAAGGCCTGTATAACGGAAGTTTATGTGTTATTTGCTTCTAAGTATTGTCTTTAAATACACAAAGTATCCCAGGTTAAATCTGTGTACCCATGCCACGGCTAATTCTTAATATGTCTTGGATTTTTTACAGGTGCGGGGACAAATCAAATATGCTAAACAACGCTGCAGGTGAGTCACTCTTTTGTCAGTCTTTAGTGACAGGAGCGAGCGGGTATCAACATGCAGCTCACCACTGGGACAGAACAGATGATGGGGAGAGGCGTGGCAAGGGAACATAGGCGGATCATAGGGGATGTTTTAAATACTACATCACCAGCTCACCTCAGCTAATGAGTGCGTGGGTTGTCTAAACCAGTGTCTTGCTCATGTTCCCATTGCAGTTCAGCAGCTCAGGTGTAAGGGGCAGCAACCTTTCGAGATGAATCTCTACAGGAGCTTTGGAAACCTTATGGAGGCTTGGGTAACTGAAGGAAGACTGTATTCTGACTCAGAATTGCTTGGAAACAATGATGAAGACTCTCCTACACCTTCTTCTGAAATGGGGACAAACCTGCGATCAGAATCAGTGGACTCTGGGGTGGAGACAGTCAGCTCTGATACATCTTTTCCCACTACATCCTGCTTTGTGGTAGTTGACAATACAGAGATAGATGCATTTATACCAGAAAGAGAGGTTCATGTTCTCACTCCAGCCTCCACATCACCGTCTCCTGCCTTCTCCTCTCCTGTGCCTTCTTCCTCCTCTTCTTCATCCCTGCGCCTCTGTCCCAGCAGACCTCAGGAGGATTCCACTGCTTTGCACCAAAAAGTGGTGCAAGCGCTACAGAGGACTGACTCTAAACATGAAAAGGACGACCAGGAGCCCCTTACAGTGGAGGATGTGCTAAGGCGACGGCCTCGAGCACCTTTTCTTCACAAACGGCAGTCACCGGAGTTAGTGAGAGGTCAAAGGTCTGAGAGTCTCGGTCTAAGGAGGACGGACAACCTATCAGAGTCTGTCAGGCAGATGTCAGATATGTGCAGACAGTCCATGACAGTGAATTGTGACAAGCAGAGATCAGAGGTGAGATACTGTTTATGTCATAAACCATATTGTGTACAAACCTATGAGAATTTATTTTTCAGGTTTTGAAAAAGCAGGAGTGATGCAAATATTTATACACTGTGTCTTATTCCTGTTACTGAAAAGACTATAAGTTGCTCTTATTTGTTTTTCTAGTTTCAGAATGACATAAGTTTCACTCTAACATGTATGGTCTTGCACAGCACTGGCTTGTAATTGTTGGAGGGAAGCCTGAAAGTCCCAGAGGTGTAACAAGGCCTCTACCTTTGGTGGTGGTTAAAGGGTTGAGACAGACATTCATAAAGTTGCTCCCTAGTTTAAAGTGGGACCAGCATGTCATTACTCACACAGGATCTCTTTCATGCTCGTAACCTGCCATGAGTCCGTCCGTGGTGCGAGGGATCGTAAACCAGTCGGCCCAGGTGACTTTAAGCCCACAGGCACGTGAGGAATGGATGGGACCGGAAGGGGGAAGTCGAGCAGTCTGCGACATGTTTTTAACCAGAAGATTTGTCTCGATTTGGAAACTGACTTGGACCAAAAACGTAATAGAAGATTTGAGACATTTGTCATGAGCTCAGCTAGAAAATTGGGTTATGACAGCACACAGAGATTTTGAAACAACTGGATTAATTTTACCATTTGTACGTAGTCCTCAGTGTTTTGTTAGTCCTTGGGTGCGCTTGCATTGTCAATTTCCTTGTATCAGGGCCAGGGTTAAGTGGCTTTGAGGAATCTGTCACTGAGTAACCACATATATTACATACCAACCAATTAGACATAATTATCCAATTATATATTTTATATCGTAATTATACTCAATTAGACTATTGTTATTTTGTTCAGTTTATGCAAGCATTAATAGAAACTCCCAGTCAGTAATACACATCTGGATAATCTGACGGAACTGTGATATGTGATATTGTAAAAATTCCAACAGAAGCTTGTCTATAGGTAATATTTTTTTGTATTACTATTTTGAAGGATTCCTCAATCACTATGAAAAAGTGAAGAAAATTGTTGTCCAAAAAGAGAAGAGAGAAAAGTTGGCCGAACTCGTACACATTATATTTTTTTCTTTGTATCTTACAAAGTGGCCCTTTTCTCGCTTAATGATCTATGCAGGAGCTTGGTGAGGAGGAGCGGAAAGGATTGAGTCCTGGGTTCAGCTACCTGGAGCACGTGTGCCAAATGCTGGAGGAAATTGCCAGACAACAGATGCACAACCAAGCGTTAGAGATGGAAACAGATGCCCTGCAGGAACATCAAGACGCACAGGTGAGCCAGGTGAACACAGTCATGTGTCGCATATTTTTAAGGGAATTAAGAAGCTGTCACAGTTTTCACATTTTGCTGCGTTTGTAGGACTTGTCAGTCTGGTGATGACAAGATATCTTCTTGCTGCCTGAGGGTTCATATTAAATACGTCATGACCACAGCGTCTTTCTCATCACTTGATTCTCTTTCAGGCCCCCAACACTTGTCAGAGTGACTCTATAGGTTCTGAGGAGGACCTCCCTGTTTGTCCGAGTCTTCAAAATGTAAAAAATGTGCAACTCAATTCCAGTGAACCCCAGCAGCGGAACAGTAATGCTGATGGACCTTTTCGGCAGAGATCGATTTCAGACACAACTATTGCAACAATGCATTTAAGTGAGTCTTCTTCTATCTGTTTCTTTCCATTTTCACCTTACCCTTTTTAGTGGTATGTTATGAATATGTAGGTTATTCTTGGAAAGGGACCAAAAGTCATAAGAGAAGAGAAGAATATTCTTATGTGGTTACATTATGTATGTGTGTTTCGCGCAGGGAGGATGAATTCAGGCAGCAGAGGGCAGCATCTGAGGATAAAGGACCTGCTGGAAAGGACAGAGGAAAACCATGATGAGGAGGTATAAAGAATCCTAGCCCAACATTTGATTTATAAATTGATTTAGCTCTTTCTCACAATCTTCTATTTTTTTTGTTCATAAATGTTTCAATATGTCCTTTCAGGAGTCTAAAAAGGAGGAGAGCACTAAAAGTAACAAGAACTGGAAGTTAAAAATTGGGTCTCTGAGGAGAGAGGAGTCTTCTGTGATAAATACAAAGGGGTACAATATTGCATTTATAATATCTACCTCCAGGCGGACAGCATTATTAATGTCATATAATGTATGATGCTCTGAGGAAATGTGTGTGTGCTGCTTCAACATGGCAGCCAACAACAGTGATTCAGTGGTCCACAGCTAATGCACAGTAGATACAGAGGTGCTGGTGGGAGTTCATTTTCAGTCTGTGCATCTGTTCCTCTTGAATATTTTTGTCCTATTTTCATGAAACTTATCTCGCACACTGCCCCCACTTTTCCACACTGTTTTGCCTCAGTAATTTCTAATGAATTTTTTATCTATGCAGCCAACAGATGCAGTCATGTGAGAAAAACTCGGCCCGGCAACGGCTGAGCCAGCTGTTCAGGAGGAGGAGAAAGACTCTGCCTGTATAAATCGACCACAGTGTCTGTCATGATGTTTGACAATTATCTGGTTCTGCAGAGAAATGTCTGAGTGCTACCTCTGCTTTCAAACTGACTTTCTATTCATGTGACATAACAGTCTACCATGTTTACTTTTGCAGAAAACATACTTGCCTTTGTTATTTATACCGATAAGTGGTGTCATTCTCGGTAAAACTGTGATGCAGACCAAAAACATGTATAGTTTATTTCTCTGTCATGTAACTCATATTTCAAACGTGTTCAAAGCTTCATAAGAAAACTTCAAACTTGTATTTTTTCCTGTCAAAGCCGTGGATTGGTAATGAATACTAGTACACACTCTACATCACAATATAAATGTCATAAAGATAATGGAAATAGAATGGTCTCTCTGGAATTCTATTTGCATGTTTCTGCTACATACAAAGAAACATACACAGTATATCCATCAAATACTGTAATTTGTTTATATATGAAAGAAAGATATGATTGCAACTGAAAATCGTATTGACTGTTTTGTTGTTTGTGTTTTTTTTATTGAGCTAGGAATCGTTTAATTTACTTATTGTCAGAAAATAGTGGAAAGAGCCCATCACAAGATTCCACAAGCCAAGGTAATTTCTTCTTATTGCTTGTTATGTTTGACCAACAGTTCTAAATCCAATGGTCATAAATTTACGATATGAAAACAAATATTTGGCTTATTTGCTTGAAAAGCCTAGACAATGATGGAGGAGATTAAATGAAACGATTGCAAAAAGGAGTTTTAGCTGGTTTTCTTCATTAACTATTGGGTTTTGTAATGAGAAAAAAACACTTCGAATTAAACAAAATACAGTGAAAAGTATCCACTGTTTTATGCAATGTTGAGGCATTTCAGAATTATTTATCTTAACTACATGAGTGAATTATAAATAAAGGGGTATTTGTTACATTTCAAGGAGTTTTTACAAAACTATTTAAACCCCTGTAAACTGTGCAGAAAACCCCTGAGAAAATACCTCAGTAAAATGTAATTCCCGAATTCATCCATTGCTATCCCCATAAAGTCTAAATACATATTTTAAGCTGAAAATACTATTTAAAATACTATTAATAAATAAGAAATGGAAAAGCAGTTTTCTGCAGCCATAATCAATCTGTAGATTGACAGATAACAAGTGCAGGCCACACAGAGTTACTTTTGTCATCGTTTAATCTTTATTCACCTAGGTTGGGGGGATAGACCTCCCCTGGCATTCCCATGTAAAGAGATGTCAATGACAAACACGTCCAACCAAACGAGAGAGAGGGTGAATAGGATTCCGGTCCATACATAAAATACATTTATTTACTATTTACTGAATCACCAGCATCCATTAGTCCCACACAGCATCCATCTGTGCTATTAAATATATAGAGATAACATCTGTGGAAGGATTTGTTTTACTGTATGTTTGTGTGTGTGTGGGGGGGCGGGGGGGGGGGGGGGGTTGGCAGAATGGTTAGAGCTTATAGAAGAAAAAGAGTGGTGGTGTTGGTTGTTGGGGGGTAGGCGGGCAGGGGTGGGGGCATAGAGCCATGCCTCTAGTTCCCCTCGATCCTGTCTACATGATGCCGCAGGAGGACAAGGGGTTGGTGATCTGGCAGGTGCAGGCTGACTGGCAGTATTGGCGCACAGTCTGGTAGCAGCTGCGGTCGGCATCCCCGCCCCACTGCACGGGCCCGTTGGGGTCAGAGGGCAAGCGGCTCAGGATGCTGGTGTTGATGGCCAGCGCAGCCAGCCCATAGTCAGTGAAGAGCACTGTCTCGCGCCGGCACGTGGGGCAGGAGATGAACTTGTACTTGGGACAGGACTCGTAGAGGATCTGCAGGCACTCCTCGCACACTGAGTGCAGGCAGGAGAGGATGCGCGGGCGCTTGCCGGCGAAGTTGTAGGTGTGACCGCAAGTGGGGCAGTCCAGTGGCTCGCAGGGCATGACGGGTCCCGAGGAGGAGGAGGACGAAGTGGAGGAGGAGGTGGAGGAGGAGCGCAGCACGTACTGGTTGACTATAACGTCTTCCATCTTGTAGTGGAACTGGTGGTAGCAGATCTCGTTGGCACTGGTTTTGCGCTGCGCCAGGAAGCTCTGCTCCCTACGCGTCACAGGGGGGGACACCATCGGCCGGGGAGACCCCACTATGTCCAAGGTCAGGTCGCTGCAGGCCTGGTTGACGATGATCTCGCCCTCACCTCCTCCATCCCAAGCCACTCTGGGGGGCGGGGCATAGCGCGGCTGGGTGACGGGCACGGGGCACTCTCTTGGGAACTTCTCCGACTGGATGATCTTGACGGTATCCATGGGGATGGTGACGGGCTGACGCCTGAGGCAGGACATTCGCACGTTTTTCGGAGGTGGAGGAGAGAGGAGCTGTGGCTCTAATCAGCGCTGGACGCCCCTGCCTGGTTCTGTGCGAGGGGAGAAAAAAGTTTGGGCTCCTTCTTTGGAGTCAGCCATTGGAGGGTACATGGGGACGGATGGTTGCCTCCATGTTTCTCTCAGAGCGCCCCTTCCCCCCCAGGTGTGTGATACAGTCAGCCTGAGTCTTTATGGGGGGAAGAAGGATAGAGGAGCCCAGCCAGAGCACCACGAGCTGCAGCTCTTATTCTGTCTAATATGTACAGATGATTTAAAAGTCCAGCTTACAGTATCTGACTAGTGTTGACTACTTAAAGGTAGTTTTTTTGTTGTTTTAAATCCCTTATGCTGATGGTCCTGCCCTGTCTCTGATGGCTATTTACAGAAATGTATATTCTCACACAAGGGCAGTTAGTACTTTAGTACAAAGATATGTTCTCACCCAGTGAACACCAATAAATAATCTCGTATGCACACAGATGCTCACATATGAACATACAGTCCAGGTTGGTGGATTTCTGCAAAGAGTAGGGGTGGGGTGTCGAGTACAGGCAGTTCAGAGAGGTCCAAGAGGTATTGTCTTAAACTATATCCTGTGGCCTTCCAAGGGAAACTAGCCTTTACATGTGTGTCTTGGTTGAATTCCTGCTTAACTTCCTGTTTTTGGCTGCGGTTGTGTTACACATCCACTCAAATGTGTGAGAAAGAAAGAAAGAATGAGCTCTTTCTCTCCGCTCTTGGTCCGATTTGGTCAGGTGACCCTGTTTGACCCTCACAGTGGGTTGTTGATAAGATGGAGGGAGGAGGAGGTCTTTTGGGAGGTGTCCTACAATGCTCCAGAAATCCTTAGGAAACTCCAGACTCCCGAATTCCTCAAAGGTGGGAGTGAAGGGAGTTTTTTTTTTTTTTTTTTTTTTTACTTTCAAACAGTCCTCCCAAGTGAGCAGGAGAAGTGATAACAGTCTGAAGGATGCTTCTGTGCTTGTCTCTCCTTTTCAGCGAGTCAGACACATATCATGAGACCTTTGGTGCATCCACCTGTGAAAACAGGAAAAGGGATATGTATATATGTGTATGTATGTATGTATAAAATACAAGAATTCCTGCTTTTTCAGTTTTACTGAATCTTAATGACATTTGATTTGAATCTTAATGACATTTGATAGAGTGCTGGGTCTGCTGAGTTAATAGGAGCATTTTTATTTTTTTGAATATTGATTTTTATTATTTAGAAAAAAAATGTTTTTACTCTGTAGTTGTGTGAAGTTTTCATTGTGCTCCATACCTGTACATAAAAGAATACTGGCTGAGAGATATTAGTTATCTATACAACCAATCTAAAAATCGCATACCCCTTAGAAAAGTTATATTTCTGTTTATGATTTTAGAATAATTCACACTGGAATTTTTTTTCTATGGGAAAAAAAGCATTCACTCAACCATATCTATGTAGATCACAGATGGTAGATTAGATAGTGGATGCCAGGATGGCTCACGTGGCTGAAAAAAAAGTTCCATTTTCCTTTGCATCTTGGCCCTGGCCCAGGTGTATTTCTTTAAAGAGTTTGATAATTATCATGTTGTGTTTCATGTTGCCACTTGCTCCGGGGCATAGCAAAGAGAGTATGCCTTATATCTGACTATTCAAATTGCTTTCGTTTTCTGTCTACTGTTTTATAAGTAAGTAAGTAATTGTTTCGGTATTTTTTCTTATTAGATGCATTTATAAAACTGATGCAATTCAGCACAGCTCTGCCAAGTCTACTTGCAACTACTGATCTATCTATATCTATCAATTATATGTTTAAGCACCGAGGTCATAGTTTGTGATCATGTTGCACAATTATATTGGGAGGAATTTCCAATATTTTGCCTCGATAATGTATGTAAAGGAAAGTCAAAACCTACAAAGACACCTCTCAATATAATCTAGTCCAGAACAACACCTTCCATGACCTCAGTTATAAACATATAATTGAATTTGCAGATTTCCAAAAATATCAGCCAAACTGAACATTGTGAGCTTCTTAGAGAGAAGATGTTATGCTGTTGTACTTTCTTAGATTAGATTGTACACGTGTACCTAAGAAATTGGCCACTGAGTTTATATACAATATATCATATGTCTTGATAAATATGAGCTGTTCTGTGTTCTTGTGCACGCAAACACATATACATGTTACACGTAGACAGGTTTTAAGGCAAACTGTGCTGTAAACTGAAAGCAAAGAGTGAGCAGAAGCAAAAACCTGCAATACTGTCGTTTCAGAGCAGGTGATTGTGACACATGTTGTGGTCCTGCTTCCTGTCAACACTCAGTCAGCCTGTGAGTTGCATCAGTTCGACTCTAACAAGAGTGGGAACAGGTTAAAATCTTCACAGAAGGTTTGTGTCATTCTATGTGTGGGTTTGCGAAAAAGAACAAGTGCGCGGATGAAAATTTTTAGCATTACCAAAACAATCGCTGCCAAACGGCAGGAGAGGGAGAATGACACATCTTTCATTCTTTGCGATGCTGTCAACAGTGATGACTCATTGGAAGAATAATAATAAAAAAAAAAAAAACAGGCAGAGGAGGTGACCTACATGGCGAGGAAGAACGAGAGAGAGAGGGAGAAAGAGAGGAGAGGGAGCACAGCGCTGGTCCTGGTTTCTATTTATGGTTTGTTTATCTATGCACCTCTCAGTGGTTTCCTGCCCCCAACCTCTGCTGAAGATTCACACCAAATGAGAGAGATGTACCTAACAGATGGAAGTGGTTAAGGCCATCATTTTCACATGACGCAGTGAGCCATACTGGGTTCACAGGCAGATATGTGTTTCTCCTTTTTATTCTTTTTCCATGAATCTGTTGACGTATTCCTTACACTCTGCACTCAAACAGACAGAGCTGTTGGCCAGAATCATTCACTCTCACCAAATTGTCGCTCCAGCGCTGCTGTGCTGCTACACTTCTCTCAAAATAGCCTATATTTCATTCTCATCCTCCTGCACTCAGCATGAATTCATATACCTTTTTTGAGGCATGGTGTAAACAACCAAAATAAAATATTATGCTAGTTTCATTCAAATATCTTCATAGAGATATATTTTGGGGGCCATTCATGGTATTTTCAGAGGATATAAGATGTTTTTGAGAAACCATCATCATTAATGTGTATACTGTCACCTTATGGGTCCAAGCAAGAAAAGAAAGTGTAAAATATCTTTAAAAAATGTTACAGTTAAAAGTAACTCAGGCTGTAAGATTAGGAAAAGACAACTTTCCTCTATCACGATATTAGAGTAAACGGATGATAACCCCAGACAATATCTAATTTTATATAACTATAAAAAAGCTGATTGATTTTGCTAAAATCCATATTCCGACATTGATAAGAATAATTGTTTGAGATTATCGAGAGTATTGCTATAACAAATGGTTCAAAGTCAAATAAAAGATAAAATTGTTGGCCAGTACATTTAACTGCATTCCACTTTTATGTATTTTCTGAAATAAAGATCCTCACAAATGTAAAAGAAAACTGTTAGTAGTTCATTACATTTTTTTTAGGTACAAATTCCCTCAAAAAAATTAATTTGGACATTTGAAAAAAAAAAAAATACACACAATTTGATACTAAAGATGTTATTATGGCTGGATATGAAACTAAAATATGTCTGTGGCACAGTGTCATGTTTACAAATTCTATGATATTTACTGATTTAAATAGTAATTTTGCCACTTTTAGACTTTTTTATAGAGGAAAAGTTTTGCTTGTGTTTAGACACTTAGCATATGAGAGTTTGGGTTTCATTTGCAAAAAAAAAAAAAAACATTTAAAAGAAAATCATGTTTGTGTTCATCATTGTAGGTTTAAAAAATACATCACTTAGTAACTAAACTCATGATGATAACGTCTGGATCAACTGATTTCAAATGATGCCTTACATGCTATAGTATACTCTATCATATTAATGAAGCATATATAAATTTTTAATTGAATTCAAACTATACCAAAGGTAAGTTTGAATTAGAGCTTTACTGATATGATATGCTGGAATCATACATTTGCTGATATTATCTTATTGTAGATATACTGGTGTTGGTGTATACATGGGTCTATTTTTAACAAGAAATCACAGTAGAGAAAAGCAAAAGGTACATTGAGGTAAGCTAAAAACAGTGTCACATTATATCAGCCGCAGAGTATAAACAAAGTAAAATGTTTTTAAAACTATGAAATTCTTTTATTTTATGTTTAAGTTTTAAAAAAAAGGAATGTTCAGCTGATGCATGATAATCAGATTTCTCATGGTCCCAAATAATGATATGCTGCAGGTGTTAACCTAGAAAATTCCCTAACGGATGGGCTATTGTTTGAACCTTAAGGAAATTCAAATAATCAGCTCCATTTTACCCAGATAGTATAAGTCCAGATGCATTTTGTGGATATAAACAGCTTGTGAAATTACTTCTGTCTGACAGTGACATGGGTCAAGCTGATAAAGCAACCAGACTGCACGAGGAGCCTTTGAGCCTGGGGGAGATGAAGCTGCTAAAATTACCGTCTAATTTGGTGACAGTGCTATGAAAAGGGCTGATAACTGATGCAGGCTGCCTGCTGATGGGACTGTTTTAGCGCAGACTCTTAATAATCAACAGAGGCCTCTCTGGTTATGTAAGGAGCTCATCTCTGGCCCGGCTACCATATTAACACGGTGTAAACTGCTGCAACTCTCTCACAGTCTTGACATTGAGTGTGTTTGTGTGCGTACATATCTCTGGAACCTCTCCCTGCAGAGGAATGATCACTCTAATGAAATCATGGCAGGCATTTGACCTCGTCATCACAAGCAAGAGAAGGAAGAGGAGAGCTGACCACAGAGATGTCAAGGGAGTCTATCTTGGCAGCACATTCCTCATATCATTAAATGTGTGCAGAGTCACACACACACACAACACACAAACACATATCCTAGAACATTCTCACTCTCAGACATCTCCCCATCGCCTACATGGCACCACCCTTTAGATTCACATAAAAACAACCAGATAACAATCAGATAGGGCCACTAAAAGGAATATCTTTAAATGTATGCGCTATCAGTCATGCTAGATTTACTCCTGACTGACTGAAATGGCACCAACACACACCGGACCTAAAGAGAGAGAGAAGAACACACACACATACATAGCTCCACATGCCTGGAATAGTCCCACTCCCACTGTTCTTTTATCTCTTTCACAGACACACACACACACACACACACACACACACACACACGCATAAGATCCACCCGATGGATAGGTTCCACCTGTGCAGATCGGAGAGCAGGAGAAGGGCACTGCGTTCTGAATGAGTCATACAGACCCTGCACACCAGTCTGTCTCCCTGCCTGTCGCTTTCTCTTTTCTCTCAATGAAAATCTATCTATCTATCTATCTATCTATCTATCTATCTATCTATCTATCTATCTATCTATCTATCTATCTATCTATCTATCTATCTGTATATCTCTCTGTCTGTCTCTCTGTCTGTGTGTATGAGCAGTCTATTCGCCTGGACAGAACACAGGGTCGAGGTCTTTGTGCCCCTACACCACATACCAGCAGTATGTCAGGTATGCCAGCTATGTTGAGATGTGTATCCACATTCATGCCTCGGCTGGTGAAAAGCGTTGCTACATGCCTACTCGGACCCATGTGGGATATTATGTTGTATTTTGATTACATAACGTATTATGACCCTAGCGTGATCTGAGGATAAATCCCCAGATTTACTGTATGTTTGCCAGCTGTAGCTCCTCTCTGGGAACTGTGGCAGGGATTCAGTGAAATACTGCAAATAATTTAGATGCAGGTATATTTTACAATTTGAAAAGTATATTAAGGGTGATTTTGGATAAATGCAGATGGCTTATACATCTTGGTATCTTCTTATTTTTTTATGTTTGTATGTTACAAATATATATTGATTTTTGATTGTAATGCCTTTCTCTATGTTTTGTGGAATGTTTTGAGAAATGCCTTTCTCAATGTTTTGAAAAATGCCTTTCTCAATGTTTTGAGAAAGGGAGTTTTGCATACAGTTTTCTGAATAAAGGATTGACTTTCATTCACGTAAAACATGCAGTAGGTTGGGGTCGGGCTGATGTAATTAAAAGATTTAATACATCTTGATATTTTTTTCCTGGAATTCAGATCCAGATATGATGTTTGAGATTCAGGATTGATTTATACATTTACAGTCAATCCAACAAGCTGTTATTAAATTGACTACCATATAATTGCAGTCTGACATTTGTAAATTTTGTATGGGCAGAAAGTGCTTGGTGAGTATGTGGTGAGGTTTTTAATAATTCTGCCTGCTGTTATTCATGGCAGACACCATCCATTTTGCCTCACAATTCATTACAGCCAAGTGCTCTTTGTTCTCATCTATGTTGCTCCCATAGTAACATGGCAGAGCTGCACACAGGCAGAGAGATAAAAGCAATAACCAGCATCGCTCGGCCTGACCCAGACCTCATCGAAGATTTATGAGGGAAAGGTTCAGCAAATGCACAGCTCTTCAATAACAACTATGGCTTGATTGATTAAGGCAAGTGATTTCTCTTTAATGGAGGCTGTCTCAGCACAGGCTCAGGGTGGACGCCGTTGTTGTTGTTGTTATGTGAGCTGGAGGTGAGATGGAGGTGAGGCGGCCGAAATGTTTGGACAGTGTGAGACGGAGTGGCTTTAGCTTGCTGCTTTGCATGCAGGAGGGGTGCGTTCAGGAGCAGCAGTTATGCAATCGCAGCATGGTGTACCCAGCGCTCTCACTGCAGCGCCAATGTATGGCCAATATAGAGATGTCTTAGTGCTGCTGACAACTACAGAACAGGCCGTTCTTGCCCTGTCCCTGCCCCCCCCCGGCTGTTTGTGCAGAGGTCTGTCAAATGTCATAACCTCTGGAGACAGGACACCCCCCAAGATACCACCTACACCCAAACTCAAACATCATTACGGTCTGTTCACAGATTCTAACCTTTTTTTTGTGGTCTGCGCAGATAAGAACATGCGCAGGTGTGTGTAGCCATAGAAATTTCCATTCATGCATCTATGTGTCTGTGTGTGTGCAAAATGGATGGGCATGATGCAACAGCCATGTAAATCCAAGCTCAGCGTAACAAAGCAAAAGGCAAAGACCATCACCGTCCATTGTATTCATGCAATGAGAAAGCTAAAGAGGAGAAAACAGTAGCCCGAAACCCAGCCTCACACATCTGGACCAAACAGATCACTGAAGGCACAGAATATGAAGATTAACAGAGCAATATCAAAGAAGCTTCAGCCCGAAACAGATGAAAAGCCCTTTCTCCTCCTCACCTGTCTGCTTACGCACTTGTCATTTCCCCGTGCTTTCTCGCCTCCTCCCTCCTGTTCCAGTTTTTGCCGACGTCGACGGGGTTGATACGGCTATGCCAAGATAAACCAAGCCGCTCAGCCTCTTTGTTCAGGGGAGGAGGGAGGATGCTCTCTCCTGTCCATTTGACTCTAGCAGGATGAACAACAGGCAGCAGTGGAGGGAGGAAAAGACGGAAGGGATGTAAGATGGAGGAAGCTGTTGCAAGGTGGATGCGTCATGTCTCGGGCTGCTGCCGTCGAGCTCCACATCCCTTGTTCCTCTTCTCCTCTCCTCTCTGGTACCTTTGTCCTTCACTCTCCCACCCTTGCTCCTCCTCTGACGAGCTGTGGCTGAGCGTCTCCCTGTGGTATCTCTTTCCCCATCCCTCTATTTCTCCCTCTCTCTTCCTAAGCCTCTCAGAGGATTCAGTTCATTCTGTGCAGTGCCCTGAGTATCTCTGCTATGTTTCTGCATAGCATTCACGTCCCCTTCTCTTCCTTTCTTTCTTTCTGCCTTTCTCTTTCTTCTGGTCCTCAGGTAAGCCTCGCTTCTCCTTGTTTCCCTCTCGTCTGCTGTTACCTCGCCTCCAACTCAGCTGCCGTTCATTACTCTCCTTTTGCCTCCTCTGTCCGCTTCAGTTAGTGCGCCTCACAGTCACACATGCGCGGTGTTTTCACACACACCCACGCACACACTCTCCTTCTCTGTGTCTGTGCTTCTGGCTCCCTCCTTATGCCTGTGGCTTGTTTTGCCTGCCCACCCCCTGCTCTCTCTCTCTCTCTCTCTCTCTCTCTCTCTCTCACACACACACACACACACCCACACACTCCCTCTCTTTCTCTCTCGTCCACTTGCTCTCGCTGCAGCACACACTGCAGTGCCTCTGCAGGCAGGATCACATTTTCTAGTTGCCAGAGAAATATATTCCAGCCAATGAGGAACTGTAACAATGCTACCCCCTCCCCCAGTCCAAACACATATATGCTTACACACTTAAACACACATTTGTACATAAAATGCATGCTGCCTCTGAGATATGAAAGGTTTGCACGGGCCATGAATCACGCTTACACACTAGGTGCAATATTAATACAGACTCACACATGGTTAAGTACACCAGCCAGACACAGAGGAAATACAGGAAGCTGGGGCAAATGGATCTAATCTACACAGTGCAGCACATCTGAGAAGTAAACACAACTTCACTTGAAAATTAATTTTCTCAGGATGCCTACATGGAAGCCTAACAAAAAACAGATTCATCATATTCAGCACGGACCACATGCACCTCATTCGTGTTTGTCCAGTGCAAAAAACAGATTCATCATATTCAGCACGGGCCACATGCACCTCATTCATGTTTGTCCGGTGCAAAAAACAGATTCCCACGAGCATAGTGTCAACAAAAAAATGTTAAAAACATAGCAGAGAGGTGTCATTTGCATTCATGCCTGCTAGACCTGAATGCAAAATCTTACACTGCTGAGTTTCTACAAATTCACTCAGTGACTTGAAGGCAGCATCCTAAGCTCCCGCCACACATCTGCACATGCAGTGATGTTGCATAATGAGGATTTTAATAAGTTTTGTATCTGCTCGAGCCTACATGCTGGCCAATAAATAATCCTCAGATCAAAGAAGGAAAAAAAACTATGATGTGATTTTTAAGTCAGTGTAAGAGGGTTATGCTTACATAATGTGGACATCAAATGCAAAGTGTAATGGGAGGTAATGGGGCAATAAGTCACAGGTTATAGCAGAAAATCTGAACCCAACATAGCTCCAGTTTGAAGATGTTTTAGCAGTACATGATGTACATATAAACTTACCCTTCTCTAGATTTCTAAGACTTCTCAGAAGTCTGTGAAAATGTTTGTGAAAGAGCCACAGTATGTGCTCAACACATCGCTGAAGCAATGTAAGTTCCTCATACTGTGGCTTTGTCTGTACGGATTTCTGTTATGCTTTGTAATCTATCATTTCCCTTACCCAACTGCCTTTTACAGGTAAATGGATGTGCATGTCATGTCCTTACTCATGAACAGATATTTCTCTATAACATTATATATTCATGACCAGTGTCAGGCAGTAATTAATTACCAAGTAGAGTGCTAATGTTTTTTAGTAACAATTACTGTAAGATATTACAGCACCACTTGACTAAAAGTTATAAACATTTAATAATTGGTTTCTGAGACAATATAATGTAGTAATAAGTGTTTATTTTTGTATTCATACTATATCTCCTCCAGTGTAAACAAACCATGATTGACAGTATAGTAAAGGACATGTGTAAAAATGTTAAATATGTCTTCATAGGAGAAATTATTATTCCTGACAGATACTAGACATAAATACTCATAATGTCTATTGCAGCATACAACTGCAAAAGTATGTTTTAAAACCATTTATTTATATACTTAATTAAATCTTTTGTACAATGTATAAAATCTTAAATACAGTAACTAGAGTGATTAGATTCAGACTCAATATTAACTACATTAGAGTTAAACATCCTAGTGATACTGCATTACTTTGGGTTATATTCAGCTTTGCAGTCTCACCCGCAGTTCGACAGAGGGTTATGTCAGTTTGGTCTCTGTGGGATCAGGGAACAGCCCAGGCCAGGGCTTGCTGTGCTGAAAAATGTGGGGAGGATAAGAGCCGAACAGACGGACGCCTTCAGGTAGGTCCAAAGTTGTCTCAGTGACATGCCATCTTTCACCTGGCTTTGTTTAGATGTAGAGGGAGGTGTGAACCCTGTGGCTGTTGAATGAAAATCCTCAGCTATGATGTTGACCATTATGACCACAATGTCTCATTTTCTGCTGCCACATGTGAAAAGATGCAACATGTGGTGCTCTAAAGGCAGTTTGAGGAGCTGTAAGTAACTAAACAAATGCCACTTACTTTCTCTGTGAGTAATGGGGTGATAAAGTAGTTAAAAAGTAGTTAATTATATGTTCAAAGGACTTCTAACAACATGGCTAATGAATAACTAAAATGAAGGTAAAGCTTTGAAAAAAACATTAATAGATACTAAAGGTTTAACACTCATCATGAACCAGTATGTGGGTTTGGCTTGATCAGGTTTGACTGACGGTGGCCTGGCTCAGCTAACAGCCCCACGACTGTCATCAGACTTTGATTCAAACTTAGCCACTTCGAACTAGTGAGATAAGCATAGAGAAAATCAAAAAAATCTCTCATGTGAAATAACCAAAAGTGGCTGAACACTGGCAGAAAGTTCCATGTTCATGAAGGACTCCATTACAGCAACAAAAAGTAAAACCTTTTTTGTGCCGTCAAACCTAGTTACAGCTTTGTTCATTTAAAAATAAAAAAAACGTGGCTTACAGCTCCACGTCTTACATGTGCAACCTCATTTTAAATAAAAAAACAAACAAACAAAAAGAAGGCTTTTAGTTTTCTCATCGTCTAGATCATAATGATATTGAAGATACTAGTCTACTAGTGTTGCTTTCCCCTTTAAGAATTTTACCACTTCTGTGCCGTTCAGTGGTAGCTATAAGGAAGTGAAGACCTGTATAATTGTAGTTGTTGGGACAATGAGACCTGTCACATGCAAAGAGGGCCCAACGTGCCCTGAGGCAAACTTCGTTCAACAAGGCCTTATTCCTATTTCAGCTGCAGTGTAAAAATACTCTGCATTTAAGTAAAAGTACACGAGCATCACCATCAAAATATACTTAAAACACCAAACAAGTCCTCATCAGTCATAATGACCCCTTCGAGAAAAAATTTTTTTAAGATATATTATTAGGTCAGATTATAATTATTGATACTATTATACTTATATTAATATGATTTAATTATTGTTTGCATCGATTTAATATTATAGCTGGTAACTAGCATATATATATGTATATTCTCATTGGTAGCTCACTCTATGATAACACGATGTGTCAGGTTACAGAAGAACTAACCAAATCTAACCCAAGGATATTCCACAGTAAAAGGGTTTAAGCTGTTTGAGGTTTGTCTTGCACAGAGACCTGCATGGTGTAAAGTTGCATTTTGTCCTTTGTAATGAGAGTCTTATGCCAGTAGGAGGCCATCTTACCTTGATTTGCAAATTTGTGTTTTTGCACCTTTTTCAGAATTGAGGTTGTGCTTGTGCTATACAATTATCCAAATTACCAAAGTGTATTCAGACAGATTATGGACTATTTCACATTCATTCAATCACTAGTTACAAAATATTTTGCATCTGCTCAGATTCATGAAATCTAACACAATAGTCCTGCACTTATTCTGTTAAATATTTGATGGGAGAGAGATATTGATTCATTTGGTAGTTTGTTGTTGTTGTTTTTGTTGTTGTTGGGTTTTTTGTGGGGTTTTTTTTTTGTTTTGTTTTGTTTTGTTTTTTTACAGCCGAAAGCCTGTCACAATGTAATTTTTCATAATAATCATCATTACCACGATTCTTTATTCTTTGAATATACATTACATGTACGCTGTGATAGGTGTTTGGGCTGAAAACTCAGTAAATCTTTCATAGAGATACTCTAAGCACCATGTTTCAGAATATATTACAAGTTGAAAATGAAAACCTCAAAAAGCCACTGTGAGTAAGACATAAGCTCTTTCATCAAGAGACACAGAGGAAATACAGGAAGCTCAAGCAAATGGATCAAGTTGATGGACTTCTCAGATAGGGATTGAACAACACTGAGTCAGCAAAATTTAGAGAACATTCAGAGCATAAGGTGAAGACATTAAAGGTGTATTCAAAACAAAATAAAAAATGACTTTATTATAAACAAAAAAGGTCATTGATACTTTTAGCTTTTCTTCTTCAAACTTTTAATCTCTAGTCTGTTACAAGCTCTTCAGTCTTTGTTTGCAATTTTCGAGGAATTCAAAACATGTCTGGTCTGCTCATTACTCAACACACTGAGTAAATGTGGTTGACAGATGGGATGCAGCACTATAATCATAATGCGTCTCGGACTGTTGAGAGCAAGACAAGCCTCCACGTTGACCTTTGACTATGGTTTGTTACATGTAGTCGTCAGCAAAATCACTGCCAGATGTATGATTCAAAAAGCTATAAAGTGATACGCAGCTGGTTGAGAACTCACACATTAACACAGAGTGATAAGAGATAATAAATATATCAAAATTGAAAATGACTAATTTATTGCAGTAAATTTTAAAAAATGATGCGTGTTTGTTAGCATTTATTTGCTTTGTTGATAAAATATAGTATGATTTACCTCAGGAAGAGCAGATTTTACCAGAAATGCAATGTGTAGTCTAACAAACAGCAAAACAGTGTCTTTCATTTTCAGCAGGAACAACATTGAACCTCCAGAGGGAAGCAAAGACAGTCAGGTAGTGTCTCAGAGTAATTCACAACCCTTCTTCCCTAAGATGGTTTTATTCATTAACACCTAAAACAACATACAGGAGGTTTCCGAGATTTAAGAACTGACAGCACTCATGGACTTTGAGCACACAAAACAGAGAAAGCAAGAGCTTAGGTAGAATGAGGTAGCAAATACAGTCATTATTAGGAACTTCAAAATCTTCTAGTTTGTACATAGAAACCTACATTTATTGTGTATTACAGGTAATTGCATGATTTAAGGAAGCATGCATGAATTAAAACACAAAAAAATGTTACAAAAATGAGCCTGGGTCATATCACTTACAGGTCAGTTACCTGTAAACTAGAAAGTTTATGGAATAATAAAGAAGTGTTTATATTTCCAGTATTAAGAGAGAATAAGAAGCCCTTGGTTGCTGAACCGAATCTAAATGGGTGGTCATGATCAAACTTTACACTCATTACTGTTAATGCTAAAAGCATTTGAATTATTTTATTAAGGACTCAATAACACCCTTTTCCTCTCTCATTATGCCGATACCTATACAGAAGCAACAGTAGAGATGAAAAAGAAAATTCACCAGGAGATGTACAGTTGTGCAGGGGGTGAGAACAATGTGTCGCATACTCATGCCTGAGCATTTACGCACAATACTAACGAGTCTCAAGTGCAATATATCTTGATGTACAATAGTATGGTGAACTGGTTTACTTCAGCTGGAAAAGTTAACTGATAGAAAATTATTTAAAAAAAAAAAAAAGAAAAAAATATATATATGCTTACACAGGACCTGTATGCAGTAATGGAATATTTTCAGAGTTTTAGACAGGCACATACCTAGCAAAAAAATATTTTATGTCTTGGGGGAGTTCAGAAGCCATAGACAACATACATAAAGTCATCATGATAGAGTGTGCAAACGTCTGCAACTGCCGTCGGGCTACTTTTTTTCTGAGGTTTTTCTCTTTGGTCATAGATTACATTCATGTAAAATCCTATCTTTTAAATACAAACTACAGAATCTGAGAGCTGCTGGTGTCATTTGAGATACTTTAACCGAAAAAACCATGACAGAAAACAGCGACACACAGGAGGATGAGCGCGTTGGCGTTGACAACGTTCCTCCACAGCGGCACCTCTGTGGTGTCTGTGAGCTTTTTCTGCAGTGCCTCCTGCTCTTCTGGACTCAGCTTGGGGGCCTTCTTCTGCTCCAGGCCACAGAAGCACATCACTGCCCTCTTGCACAAGCTAGGCTCCTCCTCAGGTTCTGTGATGAAAGAGACAAAAACAATGAGGAAATTCTGCCTGTGCATGTCTATGTGTGTGAATCTAAGTTTATAAGTCTGCCGATTACCTATTATGTCCATATTATCGGAATCTTTATTATCAACCCAGTCATCCTGTTCAATGTCCACCCTCTCTTCCGTACGGTTCCTCAGACTCCAGCAAAGTCTGTACAACTAGACAAACAACACAACATGTGGGCTGAAACAAAATATTTCTGATATTTGTCATGGCACTATCTTCCAGTGAATGATTGGGGGGAATTAATGATTTATCCAGCCTTATCTCACAGCACAGTCACTTACATGCTTGTCATCGATGGGTTTAGTCATGACAGAGACTCCCAGGATGATGACACAGGAGACAACAAACAGGATGATAGAGAAGTAGAGGTAGTGGACTCCACATATGATGGTGGGGCAGTCACTGGGATTCACACAGCTGCCTGTCCCATAAGCGAACTCGGCGATCATCCTGGACAGGCCGATTAACAGGCCAATAGTGAGGCCATAGAATGCACCCTGAGGAAAGAAGGAAGTTTAAACGGAAATACTTGCATCAAAACAGTGATTGTATTCAGCGTAAAAAATATAGTCATAAGGTGGTTTTTAAGATACGTCAATTTGCTTTCTTGAATAAATCTGCTGATAACTTACATTAATCAGCTGATAGCACGCAAAATGGCAGTGTTTTGCTAATTTGGCGACCATGCGTGGAGAAATCTGTCATGCGCGTTCACATCACATTTTAAAAGAAAATACGTTGACCCTCGCCCCCATGTTTTCAGACCATTTAACATGCAGCTATGTTTTTCAACCGCTTTATTGTCAGGAGACTCCCAATTACACCAGAAGTCAGAGGAAGCAGTAAAAAGAAAGACGTTACCAATGAACTTTGGCCAGTAATTAAGATCCTTATAATGGACTGCATTTGACCACGTAGTTCATGTCTTCGCTCTTAGCCCTGCTAAGAACGAATTCTACCACACCAAGCTACTATGGTCAACATAGTGAACATTGTACCTCCTTAACATAACCATGTTGATATTGTCATTGTGAACATGTTAGCATGATGACAGTAGCTCAGAGTACCTGTGTACATATTTAGAGCCTCACAGAGCAACTAGCATGGTCTTTGCCTCTTACACATACTTTATACAGAACAGACAGCAGATACCACTTAAAACTGAAATGTGTAAATGATGACATGACAGAAGTGGAAACTCACAGCCTCATTGACACGTTTGCAGAAGATGGCAAGCATGAAGACAGCTGCAACAGGAGGTGTGAGGTAGCTGGTTATGGACTGGATGTAGTCAAAGAGCTGGCCGCTCTGGGCTGACTGCACAACAGGGATCCATGCAATGCTCACACCAATCAGGACCAAGATAAACACCCTATACACAGTCAAGCACGCACATGGAAACAGTAACAGTTAAAATGTTTAAACAATTTCGCAATCAAACTGAACATGACCCTGAACCTGTTTTACCTGCCGGCAATCATGAGTTCCTTCTCGCTGGCGGAGCGACGAATCTTAGTGTAAATATCCATGGTAAAGAGAGTACTGGCACTGTTGAAGATGGAGGTGAGTGAGCTCATCAGAGAGGCCAGCATCACAGAGAGCATAAGGCCTCGCAGACCTGGAATAGGCAGAGTAACAGAATAAGCAGGGGGAGAAGATAACTTGAAGAAGCAGGCTGCTGTTTGCATTCAGACAAAGGTCTTCGGCCACCTACCGTCAGGCATGAGATCTACCACCAGTTTGGGATAAGCAATGTTGGTGCAGCCCACACTAGCCCCACAGAATTTTTCACATTCTGTTGGGACCACACACGCTACCTCATCTAGGATAAGATTAGTTAGGTCAGCAGGATATTCAGTAATATTTAAACCCGCTATTATCTCTGTAGTAAGATATGCATGAGGTGCAGTGGTTATTTCAGAAAACCCACTCACCAGTGTAGAGGATCCTGCTGATCATACCAGGGAAAACCATGAGGAACATGGGCAGAAGCTTTAGGTATCCGCATAAGATACAGCCTGCCTTAACGTGTGACAAATTCTTGGCTGAGAGGCAGCGCTGGACAATGACCTGCCGAAAAACACCAGTTGGGGAGAGATCAGTAGGAACCATGACACAGTCAACGGTAAATGTATGGAAAGATGGTTGTAGTGGACTCTAAACTATTCTCTACGTTTCAGGTTCGACTCAAAATATTTGCAGAGTAAATACAACAATTAATCCAAAGAAGCCAATCACACATCCTTACTGATAAGAATTCTCTTCTGTTAAATGAGGAATGGAGGGAAACTGATCATAAATGTGTTTATGTGTGCAGTGGATGACATCATTTGATTTAGTATCTAGCTATTCACTGAGGTCCAGCGTTGGCCCATCTGTTGATCTTATCTCAGTCTCGGAGTACATTAAGGTCTAACTAAAAGCAGACCAGCTCAGTCTGCTTGAGTGCTTTCAGCAAACAACAGGCAAGATAAAGGCACATAAATGTGTATATAAACGTGCGGTAATCAATTGAATGAGTGTGTGTGTGTGTGTGTGTGTGTGTGTGTGTGTGTGTGTGTGTGTGTTTATGACCATGGATTTTTGCTAGAGTTTAGTAACAACTGCTAATGAGTCAGCACAAGCATAGTATGCTCACTGTCACAGCGTCCTTTCAGTGCTGCCCATTTGCTTGACTGACCTGATCGGTGCACCAGTACCAGGTGGCCTGAATGGTGAGTCCAAACACAAGGCCAGGCCACGGCAGGTCGCCTGTAATTGCATTCCTGAAAATATGGAAGGAGTCTGCCCGAGGCTCGTAGCAGTTCGCACTGATGTTAGCCGTCATGTGAGGGATGGATTCCATGTAGCGCTCCTGGAAGCTCTCATAGCCTCCCACCTCATGGAAAGCTGAAGAGGTGTATGCAAGTTAGACTAACTTACAGTGATAGTTAACTCTTCAACAGTTTGACATCACAAACAGGATTTGTCCTGTCGTAATAAGTAATAAAAAAAAAAAAACAAAAACAAAAAACAAAACACCAAAAAAAAGGAAATACCATATTACCAAAGCCCATAAGGATGAATGATCCAACAATCATGATGACGGTCTGTAAGGTGTCTGTGTAGATCACTGCAGCCAATCCACCTGAGATGTAAGATGTGATGTTATCAACATAGACACATTTCAGTCAAAATCAACACCTCTTATTGACACTTGTGTACATAACTGAACTTATTGGACAGAATAAAATCAAGTAATGTTTGTACATGATCCCAGTTCATCATTAGGTTAACTGGTCTTATGTAAGTAGTGTTTCACTGCTTATCGGGTAAAAGCTAAAGTTCAGGTGTGGATGTATTATTACAGAACAGCAACAGAAGGCCAGTTCCCACTTATCACAGTCCATGGGTAATTAACCACAATAACACACCACAGATAAACTAGACAGGGGGCGAGACTGTGCATGTACATCTACATGCATCTCTACATATGGCCTTACCTTTACCCCCAGTCATGATCCCATTCATAAAATAGATAAGACTTGACATCTTCTGGCTTTATATTTGTAGCAAGATGTCGATATGTTGGTTCGATGGAAAAGGAAGTGAATGCATCCTAAGTGGACAAACCTGTGACGGTGTACAGTGCAGTAATCAGTAGTAGCATGACAACAGCAAGGTAGATATTTAACCCAAGAGCCTGGTTGATGAAAATGGCGCCGGAGAACATGTCTGCCTGTGTGGAGTGAAGAGGAGAAAGCATGTCATTTCAATCTCACAACGTCCAATAGTGGTGCGATGATGAAATAAAAATATGGCAAGTGAGAGACACTGTAGGTGTGTGGTGTCGCGGGACTTACCGAGATCTTAGTGAAAACATACAGGAAGAGGGACAGTACAGAGAGATAGATGCGAATACGCTGTCCTCCAAACCTCTTCTTCAGGTACTCAGGCATGGTGATCACCTAAACACAACCACAAATCATAAGATTATTTACTTGTTCTTTGTTTTTGTTTTTTTTATATATTGTTGCTGTTTTTATGACCTCCCACTCCTCTTATATAAGTTCAAAATATATATGAGTGCACACTTGATTAGGGGAGATGAATATGTATACGTGTAAAGATTATGTGTTCTTTTATGTTCAACATGTGGGCTGCATGTCCTATTTACCCCAGCTTTAATGTAGATGGGAACAAAGAGCCATCCCAGAATGACGACCACAATAAGAGCCTGAAACACACACACATAGGAGGACGAAAAAAGTAAATAAACAACGCCACCATTTGCTCAAAATATTCCTCTGGAGATATAGTTGACTTCTATTGTTGGTGTTAACCCTTCCATCCTCTGCAGGATGACATTCGCATAATAATCTACAGATTTATCAGCTCACCCAACAGAGATAACTGCTAATATCTGTGTCACAGGTTAGAAATACATTTGTGTAAGAGGTGATGATGGTATAACTGACCCCTCAGACTCAATCACTCACATTCCATTCAAATCCGCCGATGGCTATCCCTGAAGCTGCAGCCGTCCCAGCGATTCCCACAAAGTGGCCACTGCCAATGTTGCTTGCAAAAAGCGATGCTCCGATCTGTGGAGTGCATTTTTAAATCTGTCAGTGATGTCCACGCATGTTTTCCAAAATTCTAACATTTTCTTTTTTTGTTGTTGTTTATTTGTTATTGGAGTGCATTTGCTTAACAAGAATGGCATCATGGATGCATTGAAGATTCTGTCCTCTTCTTCTGTCCTCTGGACTGGCCATCCCCTACAACCTTGCCCCCCCCCAGGACAGTCGACTGTCGTACTCCACCTTCCCACCAGATGTCCCCAGATTTTCTCCCTGTCTCCATATCCACTTGCTCACCTGTTTCTTATTTTCTTGGCTGAGTGTACGTGCCGAAACACTTACATCTGTTCCCAGCTTCTCATTATCCAAGACAGTACTTGCAACAGCCCTTTGTCCCCAGTCAGTGTCAGACTGACTGATTATGTTTCTTTATCTTTGTGCCTACTACCGTAAGCCTGCTTCTTCCTTTCATTTTTTTAAAGTTCCATCACTGAACTTGCCTCTGTTTGTTTCTGCATTCAGGAGTTATGTCTCATACTTAGGGTAATAGATAAGCACTATGTGATTTACACACCTAATTACTGTTATAAAATCTGTAGTTACGGAAAGGGCTTTCATAAAAACACTGCATTATATTAATACTATCAATTAGCACAGTCAGCATGTGTCTCTCTTCAGCCATTGCTATTGCTGTATGATTACTGTAGATTAGAACTTCATGAGCATATTCTCAACAATCATAGGACTGACTTCTGTCAATGACTATCCTATGACTATTTTGAGCAATGAGATACCCACCGGCCACCACACCATACTCCTCCCAGCAAGGAAGAAGCCACCGACAGTGGCTCGGTTGGTGCGAATCATAGCCTGTAAAATGAGAATTAGGCTTTTTAGAGCATCACTAAATTAATTTATGAAAAACAGCAAGATACTGTCACACCCCTTTTCAGCAATGACTACATTCAATTTGATACATAGCCACTGTGATCAAAAGAGTGAACAGACTCAACAGAATCCTTGTAAAATCTGATCTGCTAAAAACAATTGTGGACGAGGTTCATGAGTAAGATGCTGTGATTGCATAACATCAGTCCACTCCATTATATCTCATATATTCTAAACAGCTGCTATAAAGGTGTTGCAACCACTACCTTTCTTACTAAAGTGAGATGCATCGTATATAATCACATGAATAATGATTGTTTTGACTTTCCTTGATATATAAAACAAAAATTACATTTTACATTTTGGTCCAATACAGACAGAATGTCTCTTCATTTCATAGACTTAAGTAAAATAATCTACAACTCTCACAGCAATCAAATTGGCAAGGAGTTAACTTTCAATAGGACAAAGGATTTACAGAATGGTCAACAAAGAAAACGTACCCATACTCCGACAGCTAAGACAACCACAAAGTAGATCACAATAACGGAGATATCTGCTGGATTGTTAAGGGCAACAGTGGTACTGCTGTTCCTTGCATTGCTCCTTATGAAGGAGAATCCAAAGTAATCATTAGACATCTTGCTGACATCAGAGACCGAAGAACAGAAGTGTTGCTGGAGTCGCTCCTCTTTGACTGAAACACCTGCGAAGTCAGGTTTATGTACTAGGGCTCTATCTGTGAGAAAGGCTGTGGGGGTGGGGTTGGGGGGAAGGGGGGCAGAGAGAGAGAGAGAGAGAGAGTTCCTCTAAAAAAAATTACCAGATATTGTGTTTGGTTGAAAGTGCATCTGCATGTGCAAATACACCTTGCCAATACATGACAGTGGATGTGAAAATTAAATGTGTAAAAATGTGTAACCTTTCAGCAAATAATGTTGTTAATCATCAACCCACAAGGAAATACCTCAAGTAATGAAACAGGTGTTTCTTTAAAACAAAGAGCCTACACATAAACTCCATCAGCAGTGCAGATCAACACACACGATTATATGATCTTTTACAGTAAACAATTACAGTTAACAGCAGTTAACAAGCTGTATTTTAAATGCCACTGATTTGCTGCCTCCTGATAGAAGTAAGACTACGTTACATTTTCTGAACCTATGAAAGCTCTGTTAAATAATCCTCATTTGACAACGTTGACTTTGACACCTTTGCCAATCAGTACAACAGGAATAACAGAAAAGTACAGTTGCTGATTTTGATTGTCAGAGAAGAGTTTTGGCCATTTATGTTCACAGAAAGAGAAATCCAGGAACAGGCAAAAAATGACTGACTGTGAAATAAGAAATCTTAATTATATAAAGGTATCTTTTTCTTCAAGGTGCAGCCTTTGTGTTTGATCACTGAATAAAGTCTACCAATGGGGAAATGTTTTCACATTACCTATAAGTCTATGACAAAAAGCCCATGACAAATAAAAAAATAAAAGCACTTAATCCCCTACTCTACCTCACCCACAGTAAACACTAAAAATGCTTAATGTTTGTGTGTTAATTATTAGTGAATAAACAAAAAAAAAAACACACATTTGTCTTGTCTCAAGATAGTGTAGCAGAGGTGCATGAGATTTTCCTCACGGGGACACACATTTCACATTGTCTAAATAAATGTATAACAGAAATGAGTTATTTTACCCATCTTGGACACAAGGTGGAATTGTTGTCTTCCAGTTTTAAGAGTCTGATTTTTTGCCAGCAGGGTTCCTATCGTCATTGCTGATTGTAACATATATGGAAGAGCTGGTAGTTTCCTCCCAGTGTCCAAAAGATTACCTGCAGGGAAAAATTGTTGAATTACATACCGTGGAGAACAGGTTGGAAATATTTGACCAAAATAAATATAGCATTGGACAATTCCAGAATAAATGTAATGGGATCTTTCTATAGAAATGGGCTGTTGAAGTATAAAGAAAGTACTATCAGCAGCCACTAGGGGTCTCTACAGGACAGTAAAATTAATACCTGTAGCTCATACAGATGAGGTACAGGTATTTACAGGTACAGGTATAGGTACAGGTATTTAAGGGTATACATGTTTTGTTCCTCACCTCATTGAGGTTCCTCACGTCATTATATCTGAAAGACAAACCGTACAATAGGGCCCTTACATGGTCCACACACAGAGATTGTTTCCCCTATGTTGCATGATGAGTCTGCATGTATAGACCATGTTTGTTTGCCAACTCCCTCACTCTCCTGTTATCTTTGAATTTGGCCATATCAGCTAAATTCCAAATCCAAATTCAGTCAGAGACATTAAAAAAAACATATGAGTGGGTGTGAAGGAAGTTTAATTACATCAAGAAAACACCAGTGTATGTGCTGTAGGTGTGGCTGACCAGATGTACCTTTAGGGCGTCCTGGTCAATCGCATACAGACGGCCCCAGCATCAGCAAAGAGAAAATTAGAGTAAAATTGTTACGAACAAAAATCCAGCAGAAAAGAACAGCCGCCCTATTTATCCTATTTGCAGAGATATAACTGACATCAACAATAACAACAAAACACTTTTTATGACACAATCACACACGAGCAAAGAGAAATGGCTTTACAATAAGTGATCCTTTAAAAAAATCTGACACCCTAACTATAACATACTGTAATTAAGAGAGTAATTAAGTCTCGTTATTAAATGGCCTTGAGCAACCATCACCCAAAAGTACTCCAATCTAATTTGCACTCAGTAAACAGTGATTGGTTTATTGAACGCTTTTGCACTAAATTGATGTACGTACAGTAATAATCCTGCGACTCTGTACATGGTGTGTTAAAGCCTCAGTTAATTCTCTTTGTTCCTGGCAGATGCAAGAGTAACCCCACTATTTCAGCTACAAAATCCAATTTGTACCAGATTTCATACACCAACCTACCATCAACATTTGTGTTATTTCTCACCCCCAGCGTTTCCGGGCTGCCTCATTCTATTAGTAGGACATCCGATTCCATCATAAATTGATGAGTCTATTATTGCATATTAAAATATTGGAAGTTTGAAACCAACACCATGCTGTACAAATTCCAGTAGCCAGTACTTACTTACTTTTTGTAGGAAACGCAGGAATCAGAAAGAGGGAATTTAATTGTAAAATAGTTCTTGTTAAATCAGAGGAGACAGATCTTACTATACACCGAACATACTTTTCCAAATTTAACTGCAAAAACATAAATTATGGGGAGTCAAAAGGGAGCCAAAGCTTAAACATTGTCATTTTTGTCATGTTTTTATTCCATGTTAAAAAGGAAAGAAGATAATAATAAAGAGGGAATAAACTAATCCATTACAATTACTACTACCACTACAATGCTCTGGCGAAATGCAGCGGCCTGGATGATGTGGAGGGGAAGACATGTAAAGCAGTGATATGAGGGAGTTCTCACACTGGTACTGTTAGAAATGGCTGTTTGAAATCTTTAAATGGGGACAATCAATATTCACTTGAATTAGAATCAATCACTGGAATGAGGCCAGTGCTCTGTGGGGATTAAAGCTTGGTCACACCTTCTGATTTAAGGCCCCGATTTTGGACCAAAAAGGAGACTTCTGCCTTTTCCAGCAACTCTGGGCATGTCAACATTTTCTCAGATGTGTTCAACTTTATGTGGCCCAGTTTACTTCTAATTTCTCCGAGACTGAAATCTGAGCATAAACCTGGCAAGAGCCTGGTGGTGTTTAAAATGCCACAGGGCTGATCACATCTGAGGGCAGCAGGACTGCAAACAAACACTGCTGATCAGTGCAAGAAATTGATCTGTTGCAGCAGTCTATTCGACATTCATGATTGTCTATGTGAAGGTGTGGGAAAATACTGTAATTGTCTTTTGCAAACAGAGCAGGGATTGAATGTCCTGAGGTAAACACAGACATTTATGTTTTTCCTTCTGATCTTCTCCCTGTGTTTGCATATACGTGTGATTTTTGGACACTCTTGGAGAGCAGCCCTTAGACTGAACCGAAACCACAGGCCAATCCACAGAAGAAGGTTATGGTTATGGAGAATACTCATGTTGTGACTTTAGCAACATAAGTTAGAGCATCACCTCAGGCTTTTTGTTCATGTTTCTGCATCAAAACAGGAACACAAATGCATCAAATTTACATTATTATTTAAACCCCATCTGAGTTTTCAGAGTGTATGATTGCACCGGTGTGTGTGTAGCTTACACATCTTGAATTTCAGTGCATCTCAACGCTATCGTAAAAAAACCTCATTGTATTATATGTGAATCAATCAATGGAGTACAACTAAAAAAATGAAAGCAAAGCATAATATAGGCTACGCCTTTGACCGTCTCTGTTTTTTTGTGCTTTTCCTATATGGAAAGCAGTGAAGACATTTAGTAGTTTTTTTCAGCGATGTTGTGCATACTGTATAATGATCCTATTAAAATTTTATTTCTGTATGTATGTGAAATATTGAGTCGTAATCTGCTGTCAGAATGATCAGTTTGTTTTTTGGCAAAGTCTCCTCATGCAGCAAAAACATTCAAAACAGTCAGGGTTGGGGTAGTGTTGTTGTTAGTCTGAATGCTTTTTTCTTAGTGCATCAGCAAAAATAACTCACATATAATGGATCCATATAATGAATTACATAACGTTGCTTCATGAAGTTTGTATTAGATAAAATATATTAATTCTTAGTGACTCCTGTGCCTATCTGGATGAATTAACCTACAGCTGGAGCTAAATATTGACTGCCAACAGAAGCCTGATTGGGATTTCACCATTTTATGATGAACCTTTTATGCACAAATGGAAAAACACAAAAGAGCAGGGCTGAAGGAGTAACAACCGATAAATCTTGCATTAAGAAGAGATCATTTTCAGATACAACACATTCTCTAAATCATTAGGCTTATCTTCCGTTGCATTCAATGAACAATAAAGAAGAATGTGGCAGAGTTCACTTGTAGGCCAGCATAATTCATGTGCAATGGTTCAAGAGTTGTAATCACAACACCATCTCTGGGCATGGTTCCATATTCTGTAACAGAGGGGCATTGTTACCACAAGTCATGACAAAGACTGAGGGGTTTTCACCCAGGGAGCTGTTGATGTCATACAGGGTAGTAAACATGGGTGAAGGGAGCGCTTTAGGGGGATCCGCTAGAACTTTGCCCACAGTCCCAGTTACCGTCATAGACCAAAACCACAATGCCCCCGCCCTCTGATCACAACAGGGTTCGAGTGAGCAGAAATGTGGGGGCTGGGACTCGACCAGGGTCATGGACATGGACACATTTTTCTTTAATTCCATGTGGCACAGTCTGAGCCTCAGATCCTTCATCAGCTATATGTTAATCTTCTTCAAAAGTAAGGGTAAAATAAAGTGAGGTTCCCAAAATAGGCGGTATTGCAGGGACACCTGTCTGGCACGAAAAATGTGGACCGATACTAAACACAGGTGTATCGAGTAACATAATTCTTAATTAGCATTGCTTCCACCTGTGCTTTTCCTCCAATGACAAGTAAAACTGTCTATTTGAAAACTATTTGAATCTGCCTGATTTGGGAACAAAAGTAGTCTGATGTTATCAAGGCTGTCAAGTTATCAAGATTTATACAGAATGAAAAATAACACATGAAGTAAAAGATTCTAATACTCGACAAGGAAGAGAAGAGAGACTGATATCAGACAAATCGAAAATATGAAGAACCGGCTCTTGTTCTTGAATTCACTGTATCTTAGAAGCCTTGTGTCTAAAGTGTGAAGATTCTCAGCAGTTTGGGCAAATTTAACTAGCAAGTTTCCCTTGCATAACCGAAACTAATGAGAAACTTGCCAAAGACACATAGAGTTCATGTTCTTGACAATGTAATTCAACTTTCTTTCCCCTTGTTTTTTGCTGTACTCAGGACCCTAGCCTCAGAGTTTGTAACAAAGAAGATGTGTCTTGTGTGAGACATAAGATCTCATTGCTGTGAGTTTGTGATGAACAAGGAAGTTCGATAAAACATCTTTAGTCAGGCGTGTGAGTATCGTGGTCAACTAGCATGAGCAGTGAGGTCTGACAGAAAGCTGGAGATGGTAAACATGGGGCTGCATTAAAAGTGAAATACTCTCGAAAACTTGCTGTGGTCTCGATCTGTGTGTGTGTGTGCCTGTGTGTGTGTGTGTGTGTGTGTGTGTGTGTGTGTGTGTGTGTGCATGTAAAAAAAGAAAAAAGAAAAAAAGGCCTTCTTAGCCACAAGGTGGCACAGCAGTACAGCTTTGCAAAAATGACGCATTACTCAATAAACTAAAGGAGACCTGGCAGCACAAAAATTGTTACGTTACAAATGTTACACCTATAGCTTGAGTCTACATTTTAGTCTAAAGATTGCTTCATTTCGGGAACTATACTGCCTTATTAACTGCTAGATCAGAGGCTGATCTCAAGTAAAAGGCACAAGCAATATCAGCAAATATACCCCAAGTATATCTATATATACATATATACACACACACACACACACACACACACACACACACACACATATATATATATATAGGTATAGGTATATAGGTATATATATAGATATATATATATATAGAGAGAGAGAGAGAAAGAGAGAAAGAGAGAGAGAGGAAAAACCTAAATTCAGCAACACAAATCTGTGGGGTTATTTTTACATTTTATCAAATGTTGCTTTTTCTAATGAAACGATGGATGATTTCTACCTCTTTGGTCCTCAAACAGTTATTTAATTTAAACCATCTGAGATATGGCATTCAGTGGTTTTATCAGATTTTTTTTAAAACACCTTAGCAGATTACACATTCGTTCATAAGAGAAAGTAGTGATTAAAGCACCTATGGAAAAAGTAAACCTTTCATCACAGACAGTCCATTTATTGCCCAAAACATACTTGTCAGAGTATAGGAGATAACACTTTGAATTCATTCTCATTCAATCTGTCCACTATCTCAAACCAGTTTCAGTCAAACTTTCTGAACTAAGGGAACTTTTTTTGCCTCCAGCTTTTGAGGACCCATTTTCTTTAGCCTTCGCTCTTTTTTTATGGAAAATATCATCTCCTTTTTTAATCATTTTCAGGCTGTCTGAAACAACATTTTACACCGAAGCAGCCGTTCCCTTGGCCTAAAATTCAAATTCATGTCATATATGTACTTAAGATTAGCATGGATTAGTGCATGGATTTCCTACCATTGAACATAAATGTTGATGTTGTCATTTTCTCTGGATGCTTGATTGTATCTGCTTGTTTCCTGAAAAGTCCAATATATATATGATGCATTAGCACAGATATCCTTTTGTAAGAACCAGGTTATATGCTCATGCATACGCCGCTCTACGTATGAAGAGTATCAAGCTCTTCAGTCTCCATGTTTCCTCCATTTTTATGCAGCTCTTTCCCTGGCAGCCACATAGAGCCTTTTTGGTGACATTGCAAGACATTATTGATCAACTGACCCCATCCAACTTGCTGAAGATGCAGTCTGAACATACCTTAACACCGGATCAGTGATAACATGTTGTTCAAATGTTTCATGCCACAGTCTGATAAATGCTGATCCCTGGATTATAACAAAACTTCCATTACAGTCCAGCATGTACATAGTGTACCTTTGTGCACCAGTATATGAAACTCTTTATCTTGAAGCCTCACATATGCAAAGATAAATTTAGGATATGTTTACTTGTTTTTGTCTCTAGCGCTAATCTAATAATATCCAGCAAACTGAATAAAAAATCAAATGGCATAATATTTCTCTGGAACTAAGAAGAGGTTGATTATACAAGTTAACCAGAAAACCTACTTTAACATGGAAAGATGAAGTAGCCACTGACCCCCCCTTCCCCCCAAAAGTCCTCCAACTCTTTGCTTAATTATAATTTTGCTAGACCCCAAGAATCCACTTAGTACATCTAATCAGTGCTCCTGTCTGACTCCATAGGGCCATGAATCAATCAATGTGTGATATTCGATTAAACACAAAATTGTTTGGGAACATTTGAGCACAAAATTACACTAGAGTTAGAGAGATAAACCAAAAATCCGAGAGTTCTGTGTCAAAATTGGTTATTTATGTTGTTTGTTACTGTTGTAACTTTTGACTGATATTAATAGAATTTTGAAAACTCCCAAAATATTGATAATTTTATTGGCTTCAAAACTCCAGTATTGGTTTGGCTATAAATTACACAAGGTAAAATTAATGAATAATGCAGGAGCCATTTGTTTGGCCAGTGCCATTTCAGTTGCTGTTGTGGTGTGTATTCCCAGACAAACAGGCCTTTTTCATTTTCAAATTTTGACCTGTCATAGCAGGGAAAAGCACAGGCATCAATTAGATTGACAGTCTGTCCTTTACCGGCGACTAAATGTCTTTGGAAAGCAGCATGTCAGTGAAGATGTACTCAGTGACATGCACCAACGGTAATACCGTATAACTGAGCTGAACTGGATTGTGTTATTTTGAGCATAAACTGATCTCTAGACTGTAGGAAGAGGTGGACATGTGGGTGGGATAGCTGTGGATCAGTATTTGGATGATTTAACTGTGGTGGGGAGAGGACAGGTGAAGATCCTGATGGTGAAGATAATAAAGATGCTTAACAGTGGCAGCTCGAGAGGTTTGCATAAGAAGGTGGTGACTATGTCAGGCATGTATCATGTACCACATCTTTTCCCTGCTCTGTGCTGGGAGAGACTCAAGCTCCTTACAACCCTGAAAAGGAAAAGCAGTTATGAGAGGGTTGGACTAATATAGTTATATATATATAGTTATATATGTAGTTATATACAACTTAGTCAACTTAAAAGTGCAGTTAGGTAAATAAAGATAAAGAAAAAACAGTTGGTAGTGTAATAAAGTGGACACAATTTTTTTTTTTTAGCTTTTTCTGATTTTACCACATCAGATTTCCAATTGAAATTTGGGTTTTTGATGGATAAATATCAAAATTAAAATAAAGAAATGTTATTATCATCTGCACAGTAAAAGCACAGACAGTTACATCGTACAAAAAATTCTTACTTTGCTCATCCGCTACACACAAAATTTTACATTTTATAAAATAATAATTAAAAAAAAAGAAAAAAAAACTCATGAATAAAAGAGCAGTCATGAAGTGTGTGTGTTGCTGTGTATGTGTGTGTGTGTGTGCATGTGCGTGTGTGTGTGTGTGTGTGTGTGTGTGTGTGTGTGTGTGTGTGTGTGTGTGTGTGTGTGTGTGTTTGGAGGGAATCAATTAATAGTAGGTGTGTGTGTATGTCAGCCAGAGTTCAACCGATCAGAGTGATGGTGATGGAAAGGGTTGGTGTGGGAGAAAGTCATTCACAAGCCTGATGGCCTGTGGTGGGTAGAAAGTGTTTGTCAGTCTTGTTGTCCTGGACTTCACACTCCTGTAGTGTCTGCCTGATGGCAGCAGTGTGAAGAGGCTCTGCTGTGGATGTGTACTGTCCTTGATGATGTTTCGTGGCCTCCGCATGACCCTGGTGGGCTGAATGTCCTGAAGTGAGTGGGAAGGCTGCTCCTTTGATGTATTGTGCAGTTTTGATCACATGTTTGAGAGCCTTCCTATCCTGACCGGTGCAGTTTCCATACCAGACTGTGATGGAGCTGGAAAGGACACTCTCGATCTTGATTGGCTATAGAAGTTGCTTAAAATTTTGTTTGGCATGAAAGATGTCCTCACTCTTCTTAGAAAGTGCAGTAGCCGCTGCAACGCCGATCTAGGTGAGATCCCCACTGATGTGGATGTCAAGGAATTTAAAGGTTTTGAACCTCTCTACCTTTGTCTCACCCATGTGCAGTGGTGTGTGAAACTCCCCCCTCCTAAATCATCATATCCTGGGTCTTATCTGCATTAAACGAAAGATTGTTGTCTCAACACCAGGCCACCAGATCTGGCACCACTCTTCTGTACTGTGTCTCGACCCAACCCATGACCGGTCCTTTAACTGTAGTGTCATCTGAAAATTTGATGATGTTCTGGGAGGCCACATAGTCATACATGAAGAGCAAGAAAGGAGGAAAATGATCTTTGTTTTATATACAAAAATTCAATGTATTTTATACTATCTCCATTTTACAATATATTTAGAAATAATATATAAAAAGCTGTATGCTGTGAGTAAAATGTTAAAAGTTTTTGAGTATATATAAACCACATATTTTAAATAAGAAACTTATGCCTGGTGTAAAAGCATCTGTTTTTTTAGGAAATGGGTGGAAAGTAAAAAGGGGAAAGTGTATAATATTTGGAGTGTCAGTCTGTAATAAATGCATTTTTTTATTACCATTAGAAGATTATAAGTAAAAACTAAAATGATCAAAAAAGGTTAAGTTAGATCATGTTAGTGATGAACCATTAGAGGCCTTTTTAGACTAGTGTAATAAAGTATGGCAGGAGGGCAAGCTGCCCAGAATTTGGAAGCCCGTAAGCCTATTAATTATAGGTGGATTGCTCCTCTGAAATTGTATTTTGTGATCTTTGTGAAGTAATGGAAGATATGACAACAAAATTATTTACAGAGGCTTGAAATGCATCATGTCTTTAAGTGAGGTCATGAAATTTTGGGTCACCATGGAAATGGATAAAAATAGAAGATAAATTGGCAAAAGGTAGCAGCTATGTTCTTGATGTGGATGAAAATTAAGATTTGATATATATGAATTGGTCTTTTTTTCCAGAAATAAATTATTTGAAATATCAGGCATTATATTTACATGGACAGAGGATTTTTTTTTTCCTCTGGCTGTCCTGTTCAGGAGAGGGTATAAGTTATGTCCTCATCTTGTTTTTTGTTCATTCGTTTACCAGAAGGAGTCCACAACCAACAACCCACACATCATTTGTTGCGTAACCAGGGCTTGCATATTGTGCTTTGCCTTTCTTGAACCAGTCAATGAAATTTTGGAGTTGCTGTGGTTGAGAAACAGTGAACGTCATCAAACTCCTTCTTCCCTTAACTGAGCAGAAATGACAATTAGATTGTGTGTCAGACCCAAGGTTACTCATACTCCCTCCTCTGACTTTAAAGGATAAGTTTGGTTTTGTTCTTCACTTTTCTCATTGTCGAGAAATCCCATTGAAGATCCAAGCTAAAAAGTAACTAATCTCACTGAAAAGTATTGTTTGTGTATCCAAAACCTGATATAGCCTATATCACTATTACCGTACATAAAGACTGTGTTAAAACCTAGTATACAGCTGGACTGCCTTTATCTGTTTGCTACGTTCCTACTGTCTGTGCCATTTCCAAGCTGCTGCTCTCCACTGCTAAAATCCTGACTTCATTACCATGATGTCATCTGATAAAATCACCATACGCATAGGTTAAACACAAAGGATGTTCTGTGATTTCAGTTATATCTCCTTGTAAAATGATCACTCGGAAGAAAGTTAGATTCATGTCTGCGTCAGCTGTTGTGTACTCAGCTGAATAGAGAGGTTTTCCTGTGGAGGGAAAGCCCAACCTTAAGCTCGCAGGACAATACTGGAGACTTTCTTCCTTGCAAAGTAGACAAGATTCATTCAGAGAGTTGCTAGATCTGTCACCGGGTACTTTTGTAAGGAAAGTCCCAAAAGGGATTAGAGAAATCATTAAATCCAGTGATATTATTTGAAAACACTGCCTGTAAATGCCCCCACAGTGACACACTAGAAACAGTTTGCACTGATTCATTTTGGAAGAGCAACAGCCAGTGGGAAAACTACGACACTTGGCCAACAAATGCCATAACTTCATCACACACTCCGTCAGTCATTAGTAGACATTTGCAACAAATGCACTATTTACTCCCATTTGAGTAACTAAAAAACTACAGATCCCAGCTGTTAGGAATTCACTGAACCCTTTTTAAAAGTGAAACTATGTATTTGTAAGCCATTTTTTTGAGATTTACATCTTCAGTGGAAACCGAAGGAATTGAATTCGGAATTGAGTTTAAGAGGCAGGGTTGAGATTCCATAAATTTTGTTTTCATACAAATTTAAATAGAAATGTCTATTTATTTCTTTAATTACTTTTATAGGGATATTCAAGAAATGAAGGAGAAACAGTGGTCTTTCTTTCTGTTTTTCTAAATATAGCAAAGGAGATTTGGTGGTCTGCAATGGATGCAAAAAAAAAAAAACTGAAAATATGATATAATGAGATAAACGCATTAACTTGTCAGTTGGCATCCACTCAGTTGTTTCCAGTTGCTATGAAGCAGAAGGAATCAAACAAAAAGCAGCAGTTAGAGTTAGAAGAAGAAGAATGTGGAGTTAGAACTCCCTCAACCAGGTCAGGTCTTTATCTCGTTGGCAACACAGCTTCTATTAAGGCAAAAAATAAGTGTTATAACTTGTGAATGATGCAGAGCAACTTCTCCTCCCTGAGCTGCAGTAGTATAACAGGAGCAGGCCATTGATTTGAATGCACATGCACACTGATAACGTCAGTCAGTCATGAAAATGATTTACAAGAGGAGTATAGCCAATTAGGCTGCTGCTCATGGAAAAGTGACACACCAGTCACTCTCAGAACAGCAGATATACAGAGCCTCGCAGTCTGTCAATAGGGAAATAAAGCGTGTGTTTGTGTACAGTGGGCGATACTATAAATGACAGGTGAAGTTAGTAAAGTCAGTGTATTTTCACTCACCCCAATACAGGCCAACACCTTCAAAGTGTTTAGGAGATACAGCACTCGCTACAGACAAATTATGACAGTCAGGGGAAGCCAGCATTTTGGAAACTTGAAAAGACAACACCTTGTTCATCCACAGTTCTGAGAGCTGGATCGGTATTGAGATTCAATACAGAGCAAGCTGTTCATAGAATCACCATGCCAGGATGGGGCTTTTTACAGCCACTGCTTCACAAAATAATAGACAGGACCGAAAGCAGAGGCATGGTGAGGCTGAAGAGACACAATATACCCTGCAGAAGTTGGATGATTATCAATTGCTGAATGAAAGGAAACATCACATCCTGAACCAGCTGCCAACCGCAAGTCACACTGTCCCGAACCCATGATTGGCAGATGACCTGACTGAAGCTAACCGCCGAAACTGCAATCATACTGCAACTCAGCACGTGCCGTGTGATACTTCTGAGTCCATCGTCTACTAAGAGTAACTGCTACATAACAGTGACATAGCATTATCTGTAGGACATCACTAGGATGCCGTTCAGTTAGTTTTCGGTTAATTTATTTAATCAGGTAGTCTCATTGTGATGATGATCTCTTTTCAAGACAAACCTGAGAACAAAAGAGGTTCAAGGTGCAAGGCGGGCCATTGTTTTCAGTACATCTAGGCTTCAACAGAGAGTGCTGGTTTAGCCCCTCATAGCAGCAGAATGACTAGAGTTAACTTGTTAGGCCGGACACTGCTCTGCTGTTTATGATATCAAGAGAGGGGTTCAGTCTCAAGCTGACTGTTCCCTGGGAGCATCAGATTCCGATGAGGCCCAGAAGAGAACAAAAGCCATGTGTGATGTGGCTTGATAGAGAAATGTTAAAGACAGGGGTTACATTCACTGTATATACCCGCAGAGGATAGCTGTAGATTGTTCACTGGCCAGACTGTCTGCAGGGCCTGCAGTCTTCTGGCATATCCGGCTGGCACAAGAGGAGGGCTAACAAAACGACAACAGAGCCCACAGAGATGGTCTCAAATTGGCTGTGGATAAAAAGAAATTATTTCAGTACAACCCACTTTCCTGGGATACTCACAACTCTGGGACTGTAACATGCATGTATGTATAAACCAGCAGGCAACAGTAACCCTGAAATCTGCATGGCCGTTATTGTTAGGTGTTTATCCTCAACAAATTGAGACAATGGGATGCCTTGCTGCGAGCAAATATTCATGTGAGCATGGTGGTTTTAGGGATGGCAGCATTGGTCGGTCGGACGATCAGCTGCTTGTTCTGTCTATCGCTTTGGTCCCGGCTGAGATATCAATTAATGGGTCCTAGTTGTTGATTTCATTTACTACAGTGATCCATAGTAAGTGGTTTTGAGTGAAATTTGTCAAAGGATTAGCATGTACATTGAGGTCCCCACTCAGGGGACATAAATCAAGGTTATCAGAAAAACCTGATAACTTTGATTTCCTGATTTTTCTTGTAGAACCTTCATTTTATTTTTTATTACAATTCAATAACAAGTCCAATTGCTTGACTGATGAAACTACATGCAGCAATAGCCAGGAGTTTGGAAGAAAAGCTTGACAGCAGTTTATAATATAAAATGTCAGATGAGTCAAGAATAGGTTTCATGAGGAGAACAGTGGCTCCAACTCAGTCAAAGACAGATGGTTCACAGCCAGATGTCAGGGAGGGGTTGATGATATCAGTCAGAAAGTAGAGCAGATCATCAGCAATGGTGCAGGAGGGGGAGTCAGTTCAAGAGGGCAGAAGTTAAGTCTGTTCATGGGAATTTTTTTAGGACTTCATTTAGGCTGAGTTGAGGGAAACATTAAGCTCATGTTAGAGGGGTCAGCGGGGGAGACAGTGACCAGAGGGTAGCCTGGAGGATGATCCTCAGCTGTCATCACTCGCTTTGTGGAGTGAACAGAAGAGGGGTGGGGGGGTGGGGCGGGGGGGGGGGGGGGGTTAGTCCCGAGACGATGGGAGAGGATAGCGGCGAGCCTCCGTGGGTCAGAAGCAGAGAACTGGATTTAAAGTGGTAAATGACAGATTTTCCAGCAGATAGAGGCAAAGAAAGGAGGAGATGAGATATTAAAACTCTTCCAAGAAAACCAGATTTGTGGAATTTTCTAACAGCTGCCGGAGGCTTGTTCATTTGATTCACCCGGCGGTTTACAGCCGAGGAGCAGGTGGGAGCAAACAGGAAAGCTCGGAGGAAACGGGAGGAGGTCCTGCGGGGATAAGAGGGCAGGTATAAATGTGAGGGTCACTGAAGAGACACAGATATGAGTCAGCTGGAGGAAGCAGGGAAATCACACGTTATACCCAGTGTTAATGGTGTGAGGAAAACGGGATTAGGAGGCTTCTTGTGGTGGTGGTGGTGGGGGGGGGGGGTGTGAGTGTTTGTCAACAACATGCAGAGGGTCAAGAGAAGGATCCTGTCAGAGGCCTTCATGTCCTCGTTTTCTTTCAGAAAAATGTCTGAGTGATTCAGGATTCCTAGAAATAGACAGGGCAGAGGAGCATGACAGGCATTATAGATATTTATTCTTTCAGGACTGTCATCATAGGCCCAAGAATTGATATTTGTGATGGTGGATGTTTGTGAACTACTTATATTTTTAGACATGCCCTCAATCCCTTATCCTTATTAGATATTGAATGTCTCAATACTGATAACGAATCTGAGTTTTGCCTGGCCCCAGCTTAAATCTTACATTGACAGATACTTCTGACGTTTCCAGAATCTAAAAGTCAGGACAGAGGAGGGTTCCTAAACATTATGGCAAGCTGCCAGAGCTGGTGCTGAAAGTGAATTTAGATAAAGATCGATAAACTTTGTCGACACACATTTTCAAATCTGCTCCATATTTACCGATACTTACCATCTACATGAACATGAAGCAATCCTGGCACCAGGATTTCATATCAGAACACACTGCATCATGCAGCAGGAAAAGAAAAGACACATGATATCTTTATCATGTCTCGCGTCCATTTCACCCAGTTCTTCAGTACTATATTATACTATACTATATATTGTCTGTTTGATTATTTAGAAAAAAATCATTGGATTATTTCCTTTGCTGAACTACGCGTACAACATTATGGCTTGTGACCCGTGTTTAATATCATGTTACCCACAACATTAAAGCGTTGATATCAATATCTCAAAATGTTTTATCATTTCTGAACCAGCTCATTGAGATATTGTTCAAAGCAAAGTGATAGAAAACAACTTTCCTCATACTCTTGTTAATCTTGTATTTGTCTTCAGTCTTAATTTGTTCGCCTTTTGCAATGTATGTTGTACTAGTGTTTTGTTTTTTTTAACCTTTACTATATGTGAAAATTTTCTCTGCAAAACTGTAAGTTGTTAATTTGTCTTTACTCATTAGGGCTCATGGTTTTGATAATATACCCTCTGCAGCAAATACTATGAATCTGAGGTAGATGAAAACATTTGAGATGAATCATATCATTATTGCCCATAAGAGGTGTGACAGAGGATGTTTATTTTTATTTAGTTCCTTTTTTTCATAGCCGTTGAATTTTTAATTAATTTTTCCAATTCTGTATTAAGAATTAAACCTTTTGGGAGATGTAGCATTAGTCAAAAAAAATCTATTTGGACGTATGCATGTCTTTAGTAATGTTTGTATTCATTCCTATTAATTCCCTTCAGAGTATCTAAACTGCCTGAGCTTCTCCCAGGTAGTAAATCAGTCTTTTGCTTCAACATCAGCTGCTTAGCACCACCATGTGACAATCAGACCATCGGAAACCCCAGGCCGCACCAGTCTAAAATTTTTACTAACAATTTCACTTAAAGTTCCTTTCTGATTCATTTGAATGAATAAATAGAGAACTTTTCTATACTTCCTTTGATTTGTTTGTTTTTTTGGTTTTTTTTGCAGCTATTCTCCCATTCTGTAACTCAGTCATTTTTTTATTGTTGGCACCAACTCCTACCACATGACAGTCACAAGGCATTCTTTCAGCAGAACTCTCCCTTCTAAGCACTGGATTTTATTTATGTTTATCTCTCAAACAAATTCCCACTGTTGCTTAAATCAATCTACAAAAGATCACCCCAATGACCCCAATGAAGACATTTTTCACAAAGGGAAATAGATGGGGGAAAAAAACTAAATAATGATTAATGACTGTTTTATGAATGATCTCCAGCCATATCAATACTGAAATAATGTTAAAACATGAAAATTTTTCATACCACAAGTGTGACAGAAAGGTAACAGGTTGGTCTTCTGGTTAGATACAGTGTCATGCTGCAGATGTTCAATCATAGCCATTGTATCGTTTCTTGTCTAAATGTCTTTGTGAAGACACTGCTGAGGGACCCTTTATTTAGAGCATCTGGAGTGTTCTACATAAAAACATCTCAGTTTTTATGCACTTTGCCAAAATTTGCGTGAGACTTAAATCGCAAAAATATGGCAAAATAAAACATATATCTTGGGACTCTGACAAGCCCTTTGGCAGTTATGTTGGGTAGGCTGGGGTTTATACACTAATTACAGTTGAATCTGTACGCCACTGTTCTCTGTCACCCCATCACACATAGGCCAAGTTCATTCAGGAGTAATTTAATTGCATACTTAATGTCTGAATTATTCTTGCCCCAGCGGCTACATTGTATGGCGAGGACAAACACTTTTTATGTCATGATTTTGGACACAGAGGAAGGAGGCAAGGACTTCGGGCGGTACGTTCCATTCCAGGTTGCAAATCACTGGATGCAACACAATTATGATAGAATAAAAGAGATTAGAGGCGTGTAGAGCCAGTAGCGATCCATCACCTCTGAGAATTTCCATCCCAAACACACTGAAAGCACTTTAATAAAACCACCCTCCAAGAACACATTTACTACACCAGGAAAATTTGCATAAGTCGTTTTATTCATAGTTGTTGTCCTTTTTTTAAATTTCTTTTTCAATTGTTTGTCATTTTGTTGAAGTGGACATCCCATAAAGTCAAGCCTGAAGCCCTTAGCTGAGTTTGCACATCAACCTCTGAACAGAAAAGAAAGGGTAAGAGGAGGAGTGGAGTCGGCTTTTCCTCCTTCTCTTTTTCTCGCTTTCTCTTTATCTCACTTCCACTATCCCGGCTCAACCTTTATTTTCATGTGTTTGAACAAAGAGTGTACCTTACAGCATATTTACACATCATACTGACTGAATGTTTAACAATTTCCACTAAGGTAATGCAAGGAAGATTGAACTTTCAAAGTTTGCTTCTTCGTTTTCTTATTATTCTACAGTCTTGTTCTCCTTTGATCCACTTTCTTTCTTTCTCATGCTAACTTTGGAGTGAAGTTTTCCTTGTCACCATTGCAATCATCATCACCGCTATCAACTTTTTCATCAAGTCATCATCATCATCATCATCATCATCATCATCATCATCATCATCATAACATCATAATCACTGTTTTTATATTGATATAACTCTTTTCAATAAATTCCTCTCTGACAACTGTACAATCGTACACAGTGTTTGACTTTTATATATATTTTTGGGAATATATTATTTTAACCTAGGAGAAGAGGAACATAATCCCAACGAAAATATATTAGTATCCCAAAGTAACAAAATCATGCATGTTTTAATGAATTTGTCCATAAAAACAAACAAAACAAAACAAAATTAACATAATGGATGGATCTGGTTTATTTACAAACTGATCTTGGCACTGTTTTTGTTGTCTCTTGCTGGAAACTGGAATGATCATAAATAATACTTTAGACTCTACCGAGCGTAACACTCCTGGCATTATAAGTCAGTGACCTGCTATAAAAGGCAGGTTTAAGAGACATATTCTTTTTTAAAGCGCAAAAAAAAAACAAAAGGATAAAAGAAAGTGTGGAACAGAACAACATTAGAGCATCGACCAGGGGGAAAAACAGAAATAGAGTGTACAAAACATATTTCACTTCAGCTTTAAACTGTGGCAGTTTCCTCTTTTAGGGAGAAACCCTGTGACAACATGTCTACTGATTTTTTTTATTTTTTTTTCCCCAGAAATACAGGCTCTCTCTACGTCTCATCAGGTGCACTTGCTGGTTACCATTGTTAGGGTGAAATCCAAAAGAGAACATTTATTCTGTCAAAATTCATCTTGTAAAGCAGCATTAATTGACTCAGGCAAATAAAATAAACGAGACAAAAGTAACTGAAAACCACCAGCACAGACCTACTACTCAGTCTCAGGTCTGGCAGGCAGGTAGGGGTAGCTGTCTAAAATTTCCAGTGTTGCCTTGTCAAACAAGTGCTGTTGATCCATAGATCTTGTGTGTGAGCAAACATAAGGTTGTGTGTGTGTGTGTGTGTGTGTGTGTGTGTGTGTGTGTGTGTGTGTGTGTGTGTGTGCGTGTGCCCCTGTGTGTGTGTGTGTGTGTGTGCGTGTATGTATGTGGGTGTGTGTGCCCGTGTGTTTGTGTGTGTGTGTGTGTGTGTGTGTGTGTGTGTGTGTGTGTGTGTGTGTATGTGGGTGTCTCTGCATACTTATATTCAGTGCAAACACATTGGGTAAAAATCCCATCTTGACCTTGGCCCATCAGCTCTGTTGTTTCAATTGAAACAGTTTAATCCCTGACCTTCTTACTACCTCATTTCCTTTGCAGTTCTCTGTTGCACCTCTTCAAAGAGATAAACTGTCAGGCAGATTGACATGCCTGTTGTTTATCCAGCCTGATGGCGGGCCAACTGCTGCCAAGCAGCCCGCTTTACCCACCCCCCCACCCCCCCACACCCAGCGTCAGGTCCTAGCACAGCCCAATGTACTTGAGATTGTTCTGGATGATCACGTCCGTGACAGCGTCGAACACAAACTGGATGTTGCTGGTGTCAGTGGCACAGGTGAAGTGCGAATAGATCTCCTTGGTCTCCTTGTTGCGGTTGAGGTCCTCAAACTGCCGTTGCACATAGACAGCCGCCTCCTCGTAGGTGTTCTGACCTTTGTAGTCAGGGAAGCACACTGTCAGAGGAATGCGTTTGATCTTCTCAGCCAACAGGTCCTTCTTGTTGAGGAAGAGGATGAGTGACGTGTTGGTGAACCAGTTGTTGTTGCAGATGGAGTCGAACAAGCGCAAGCTCTCGGCCATACGGCTCTGTAAGAGAAAGGGAACAAAAACAAAATCAGACCATGAGGAAATGATTTCATAGCTAAATGTAGTATTTACTTTGAAGCAACTACCCAAATTAGCCCAATTTACCACACTATAAGACCTCATTCACACAAGCAGAATCATGTGATTTGGCAAAATCCAAGACAGAAATTTAGACCATGTAAGGTCACGTTTTAAGGATCAAAACGAAGAGACGAGGAGGTCTAAAGCCATCCAGCACACATCATAGATATCCACTTGACTAGCCAAAGGTATGGCTTCTCTGTTATGTCAACAGAGACTTGAGACTTGGAAAGATGAAGACCTGCATTTGAACTATCACATCCACCTCTAAAACAGAAGATCACTTTTTTTTTATCCACCACTCACTTTCTCTAAGTCCAAATTTATGAATTGATCACAGTCACAGTAGATGTAGGAAGTTAATTTTTATCCTTACAGAAACATTGAACTGCATTGTGATGAATAGTTGTTAAATATGAAATGGCTTTTTTTCCAGTTAGGTACAAATGTATTTGGAGAGTGACACAATTTTCATAATTTTGCCTCTGTAAACCCCAACAATGGATTTCAACTGAAGCCATCAAGATATGATTAAGTGTAGATTTCCTGCTTTAATCCAAAGGGTTTAAAAAATATATCGCTTTAACTGTTTAGTTATTACATTTTTATACATAGTGCTGCATCTTCAGAGGCTCAAAAGTAATTGGACAAACCAACATAAATATATATATATGGATTATTTTCAATACTTGGATTAAAATCTTTTTTTTTTTTTAATCCTGAAGTCTGGAACCCAGACATCACCAAATGCTGAGTTTCCTCCCTTGGGATACTTTCCAGGCCTTTACTGCAGCCGCCTTTAGTTGCTGCTTGCTTGCTTGCTCGAGGGTCTTTCTGCCCTGAGTTTTGTCACAGGAAGAGAAAAGCTTGCTCAGTTTGGCTGAGATCAGGTGAAAGACTTGACCATTGAAGAATATTCCCTTTGTTGCCTTGAGAAGTTCTTGGGGTGCTTTCACACTATTTTTTGGGTAATTATCCATCTGTACTGTGATCCATCATCCTATCAGTTTTGCAGCATTTGGCTGAATCTGAGCAGATAATTAAGCCAGATACACTTCAGAACTAGGGTTCATGCTTAACTTAATTTATTCTTTGTTTTTTGTTTTAGTGCCTCATTGCAACTCTGGCTCTATGCTTTCTTCTTCAGAATATAACTTCATAAATGAATGTTTGAGCTCTTAAATATTGGTGCACTATCATTTCTAGCTGGTATGGCCAAATTAGATGGCACATTTTTTTCCAAAGTAAAGTGGAAAGCTAAGATTTATTTCAAAACTCTATAATGGAAATCACTGATGTCTGCCATGTCCTTCAGACAAATTAGTTTCAGTCATAAGGAGAGAACACCGATGAGTAGCAGCCTGACCTTGTAACAAGAATAGAAATATGAACAATTTGACTGGTATCTGCATTAAACCACACCTTTAACACTAACAACATTAAAATGTTTTTCTTTTTATGTTAGCTAACTTGTTTATCATTTAGCTTTTTCATTTGATTCCACAATGCAATGCAGGATATTCCAAAATTAATCATTTTACATAGAAATGTTCAAATAGTATTTAAAAATGGGTCTGATTGTGTAATATGATTTGCAGAACGGTAAAACAAAAATGCTTGTTTTGGTGCAGAAGAAGTAGTTGGTATGTGCATGTACGCACCCACGTGCTTCCTTACAATTTACTCATGTGACATTGAATGTATAAGAGAAAAGAAATAAAAAGAAAGTTGATCTGTTCATGGCAGCTGCTGGCATGTGGCGACTGGCCAGTAGCTTGTGACTGGGAGGTTGTCAGATGGAAAACTGCTGTTTAAAAGGTTACGGAAACAGCATGATGCTCTGAGCAAATCACAAGATCTACACAGCATGAAAAAAGATACTGAGGGGAAGGATTAGACAATCATAGTGTAGATTCAAAGGAGACCCTAATTATTCAGTAATGTAAGTGTACTATTTTTGGACAATGATGAAAAAGGCTCCAGTTATGGGAAACCAAAGTTGCATGTAACCCTTAGATACAGCCTGCTAAATTGCTAGAATAGCAGCTAATGTAGTTTATAAAGATTACATTACGATGTTGAATTATTTATGCCCGTACAAGATGCCTCTATATAATAATTTATTACATAATGTTGAAAAACTAAAATGAAACATGTATTTAAACCAGTCATATGTTATTTGGAAAATTTTGGTTATTAAAAGAAGAAAGTTTTTTGATAATAAATGCATCCTTAAAGAAAGCGGGTGAAGGAACACATTTTTCCAGAAACACAATGAAAAAATATCTTGTCTGTTGAACCACAAGTGCTGCAAACTAGGCACTGGACTCTGCATAGATTTTGTCTAAAAAGACTTTTTGTCCTGTCAAATAATAGCTAATTGTTTAACTAAAATGAGATGCAATAGGAAGAGCGAATAAAGCGACAATTTATTAAACACAAATTGTATAAGAGTGTGTCTGTGGAATTTGGCAGATCCCAGTTCTGCATTGAGCGGTTATCCATATTGCTTTCCCTCCACTCCCGTTCTCTCACATGTTGTTATCCGCTGAGATTGAAACATAAGCGCTCCTTTATGTATAAGTATGGCCCCAGGCACCAAGGCTGGTCCCTAAACATTGTCAAAGTTGACAAGGTTGAGTCAGGCTGTTTGACCTCACTCCTCCTCAGGGTGACAAAACAAGAGCCCAGATGCTAAGAGAGTATGGCAGCAAAAAGCCAGCTAATCCCAGGGGGTCTCTGGTTTCTTCACCTGGCCACTGCAGTGCTCGTAAGAGTTTCTTAATGGGGGGGGGGACTGGTACCCAGGAGCAGTAAAAGTAAAGCATGACAATCCACTCTCACACACACACACACACACACACACACACACACACACACACACACAGCTTTCCCCCCTCAACTCCTCTTGTCAGAGTACTCCAGAGGCACAGGCCTTAATTAAGCTTAAGTATTAATGAGGAAGTTCATCCCAGTGTCAGTGCTTTGTTTCCCATATATACAAATCACCTAAGTGTGCAGCCACCCCTTCTTATGTCATTGAAGTTCATTTTAAATGTCACTGTCTCACAGGAAGGGATGCTTTGCACTTTGTCTACTGAGATAATTTTTTTTGACACTTTTTTTTTTTTGTTTGTTTTTCCACACTTGAGAATTACATTACTCAGGCCAGTCCCGTTCTGTTTCCCTCTCTGCGTAATTGCTAATGTCTCTAATTCTGTGGGCAGCAACAATCCTGGGTTTTGACATGAAACAAACAAACAAGCATAAACACATTACAGATGTGCATAATATTGTGGAGAATATCCAGCTGTCCATAGCCTTCTGAAGCTCACATTTGCTGTATCTTTATCTGTTTCTAATATGCAAATGTATGAGTATGATGTAGATAATACAATATCAGATTCAGTATCCATTACAAGCCAAATACAATATGAAGTCAAATAATAGCTTTGCTTTATACTATTAGGGATAAAGGGAGACTAGTATGGGTGAGCTAACTTAATTCTACATGTAACCTGGATAGTTGCAGTAGTGCGTATCACACTAAACCTTCATATTGGAGATCACTGTAGAGCTTTTCAATATCATTTTTAAGATAAATTGGATCTCAAAAGCAAACATTGGCTGGGGATGCATTTAAACCTGTGTAAGCACGAACAGTCTGATAGGGAAGATAATGGCAAAAAAGCATGACATCATCTTTGCATTTGGTGTGTCTTTGAGCAGTCTCATTGCATTTCCTTAAAAGCTGTATTTTAAAACATCGTTATGTCATATGGAGCAGTTCAGTGCCATGACAGCATTGCCTTTGATAACCTATTAGCTGGTTAAGATGCTGTGGCTGAGTGAGGTAGAATATTCCTGAATAAGTGTTGAGACACAGTTCTGACACCTGCCTGTGAATTTCTGAATAACATTCAGTGCAAAACTGAGAAGATCGGGGAAACAGTCGTTTTACATTCAGATTAGTTAAAATGTCATCTTTGCTGTAGTGTAAAAAGGAAAAGCACACATGACATAAAACATCAAATACCATGAATTATTTCCTTCTTTTGTGTGACAGGTAATAAATTCAAGTTTAAGAGATTAATAAAGATAATAATTGAAACAACAGAAATAAAGCTGAAACTGCAGTCACTGCCTGCATTGATGTTTTGCTAACAAAAGCTTAAACAACTGCTAAACTCATATCTAGGCTTTTCATTCTCACTACACACACACACACACACACACACACACAATTCATTGTGTGACATTGCAGCTAGTGCATATAAACCTGCACCACACACTCATAATCACACACCCACAAACACACACACACAGGCATACAATAGATGAATGCACATATACACCTCATATCTATTCTCTCCAGCACTGCTGTTTGTTGTACACACCCCCCCCCCCATCCCTAGTCACAGCTCACTGTCAACAGCGCAGGATTAGGAGCATTTGACTGGTCTGTTGCTAAGCAACAGTAACCAGGGCAACCGATTCATTATAAAGACAGGGATGGGACAGGGAAAATGCATCAGGGAATGGGCTGATGGCTAAATGTTGTACTTATTATGGTGTATTTTCAGTCTTGTGTGAGCTGGTGCATTGAAACTCTTCCAGTGTTGTCTGGTCGGACAAAGTTTTCTGCGTGTGCGACATTGTGGAAAGCTTTGAAGGTTACGATCACTAAGATGATCACTGGACACAAAAACCTATCCTTAATAGAATGACACCCTTTCCTCTAATAAGGACTTTCAAAGCGACTGAGACAGTTTTGTTTATATATGCAGATCAGTGATCACCATACATACCCATCCACATGAGAACTGACGAATTTCCCCAAATTTCTCATGACAATTGTAAGACCGATTGAATTTTTCCACAAAACACCAAGTTTTGGCACCTTCGGCTCTGCCCCACAACTTCCATAATCACTCGAGTTGTGTTGTTTTTCCATTAGATGAGACAACTCATGGAGCAACATGCTCATCAACATGGCATTACACTACTAGGGTTCACAGATTTGCAGTATTTGCAACTTGGACTAAGAAAAAGATGAGTCACACATGCACTCGAACTGAAACTGATCAGTCACCTTTGGTCTGTAAAGCTGAATCAGTGACTTTGTTGCACTAAAGGATCATTACATTGCAGAGTTTTGTTCATGAAAATCAATTAACTGTTTTTCCTGCATATGTGCAGTAATCATTACCAATACATTGTGTTTACTGAGTCAGCTCTGGTTGTGCAAGGGTAAAGAAGGTCATAGATGTCTTTGCTGGCAGGTTTGTATTGTGCTTATATGGAGGCAGGAAGGTATCTTTACTGGATGTCAGTATTTTCATTGAAGAAAAGATTAAATATTACTGATGCTGTAGGGGAATTACCTCCACTGCTAAGGCAGTTAAAAATAATTAAAGTTATAGCTCCCCTTCATAACATATGAATTGTATTATAATTATAACAAATTGCTAATTTCATTGCAAAAGAACAATTAATTTAGTTATCAATAATAGAACAAAATTACTGCAACATTTCTGAGATGTGGCTTCATATGCATATGCCTTCACAGTGCCAGCTTTTAAATCTCCTTTGTGCATTTTTTAACCTAATAAATACAAAATTGACACAGCTTTTTTGCTTTTAGTACATTTTTTGAGAGATGAATTAAGGTTACGTTGGTCTTGAAAATTCTCTTGAAATATTTTGATTCATACCACATTACCGCAAAATACTGCTATGAAGTATTTAATTTGAAGGAATTGTATATCGGTTTGTTTATTCTAATGTCTGTATATGTTAATCTGAAGAATTTTTCTTTTTAGTTTCTGTACTACAGTAACTTCTCGGTATAATTCTCTCTTTGCATCTGAATCAGGGTCAGTTTAATGATCCCATCCTTTACCCTTGTATTGACCTTCAGTCAAGGAGGACCTAAACTTAATCATGATTAATGCTTAGTCCAATAAACCCATTTGGGTTTCACTGCAGTTATATTCCCTATCAAGTGACATGCTATGTAAAATACACATACAGTACACAGAAACAAACACTCCTCTCTTTCTCACATTGCAGATGTACTGAGCATGTGGAGGCTAGACTGTGTGTTAGGTCACAGCCGTTCAGCAGTGTCATGTCAGCTGACAGTGGCCATGGAAGCAGGTTGGTTCTGAGATGCAGGAATTCACTTTGGAGCCTTCTTTAGACATAAGCGACAGCGGAATACATTACCTGCACTCAATAGAGTAACATTTAGATTAAGTGTAAAGTGATTATGACATTTTGACTTACTGCTGCAATACACTGCCTGTGCAATGATCCTGTAGATTCATGAGGGTGTGGCCAGATGCCCTGTATGGCCTCCATTTGTTTGCTGGTACAGCGTTCCTTTCAAGAATCTGCTTCAGGCCTTTGTTTAAATGCTCAGCCGGTATTACGTCAGAAATCTCTGAATCTGCAACATCTCAGTCATGAGATAAGTTCAGAGTTTTTGTGTTGCTGATGGGAGTTCTGACTGTGAATGGCTCAGATTTACAAATGTGATGTGATTATATCAAAGTAAATACATGCCCCAGGCATTGTATAATATTCAGTTTAAAATATGTGAGTCTGTAATTCATACATTAAGAAACCCTGCATTCTTATACATGTCTGCACATATCTGCCATATGTATGTTGTATTCATCCATTAAATACGATATGTAGATATAATTACCCTTGTAGTAAAATAGACCAACTATTGCATAATGAAGTTAATAAATATCCAGCATTTTGCAGTTGTGGCTGCGTATATGCCCTACAAAATGTTAATTTCTCCTACGCTCTGGATTTGATAATAATTTAACCACCTTCATGTTTGTTATAATGTCTTGAAAGTCATGGACATTGGATCGTAATTTATGCGTGATTGCAATCAACGCTGTGTTTAATCTGTACTCATTGATTTTTATGATGATATTTCACATGTTTTGCATTTTTATATCAATTTCTTTAAACGAAAAGATTTTAGCTCATTGCTAATAATACAGTAGCTAATAATATTCTGTCATGTTAAGAATGTTACTGTCCACATTTTTGACAAACATGGAGCTTTTTCAATTGACATGCGGTGGAAAGAGACAAGGAGATGACCATGGAAAATTGTTATGCAGCTTAGCCAATGAGCCGCTAGTTTGCCAGTGACTAAGTAACATGCACAGGAGCATGACACTGGCAGTATGCAGCTGCATGACTGATGTCCCTTATGCAGAACCTCTGCTCTTCTGTTTTTGGCCTCATTCATGGTATTCTATCTGTTAAAGGCTCTTATTGATGATTTTGACAAGAATAGCTATTTGGTTTTGTTCAGCGGTTAGTACTCTTGCTGCAAAGCAAGAGAGTCAGATGATAGACTGACAACCTTTTCATGCTGTAGCCAACCCATAACTAATAGCATGCTGGGATAAGCTCTAACTTCTCACCCTGAATAGATAAAGCTGTTTTTAAAATGCATGGGTAATCGTTTAAGGGTTTTTTTTCACCCTCACACACGAAAAAGGAATGACTGCATTTGTGGATGATGCAGTAAAAGGGAAACCAAAGACAGGCTATTTGAGAAAGGTTTCACTTGAATCAGATGAGGCAAAATGTCACAGTCTTTGCATAGCTAGCATTAATGTCAGAACTTATAATTCATAAGTTTATCATCGAACAACTGATGAAGCCATGTTGGAGTGTTGTAAAAGAAATCAATGTTTCAACCACAACCCAAGTATAAAAAATAAGAATTAGCAGACATGCACCGTTTCTACTACTTCCATTGCGATGTGTAACCCATGCTTCTTTGCCAATGTATTAGGCAGTTGTTAGGCTGTGAAGCAGGTTCGCTGCTCCAATTTCAGGATGACTTTCTTTATGGTACTTTTGATCCCTTGCTTTTTTCTTCCTCTCCTATCTTGGAATAATAAAAGTTGTTTTTTTCTAGTACCTGTGAACTCCCATTGCTACACAGTGCGTTCACAATCTGCTAATTCTCACAGGTACACTCTCACACTTTATTCTGTGAACTCAATTAACACCATACTGCATTTTCTCCTTAGACTTTATTTTTAACCTATAAACTAATTGATTTCATGTTCCAAGCTGGCTCAATGTACACGCTGTTTCATCTGGTTAACCCATGAAATATCAGGCCAGTTCAGTTACAGGGATGATAAAGTTTCCTCTGTACTCAAGCTATTTCTAGTCGAGACTGTATAAAGACATCAAGGTGAACCTGGATACTGGAACCTCTTTGGGGAAAAAATGTAATAATGCTTGTGGAGGAACAGAAAGTTGCTGAACCCTCATAGTCCTAATCAGAAAAAAGGGTAAATTTGTATCATTGTTGAGATTACATTATCAAAAAAGGCAGTTAAACAAGCAATAACTAACCAACTATTCCAAAACACTCAGATAAGAAGACGGATGTGCTGGAATGGTTCAAATTCCACAACCATGAAAATGAGATAACAAACGCTGGCTGCTCTCTTCATTCAGACAGATTTAAAATGGCTTCGATTGTTACTTTATTAAGACAGAATGAATGCATTTCAACAATTTCTACACAATCAGACCACTCATGCCCCAAGCCAAGGGACTCTGGATAAAGACCATCAATTTTGGAAAAGCTTTCCTAATTGTTTATTAGACAAAACTGAATGAACTGTAAAAGATAATTTAGGAAAAGATTAAAAGAATGAAAAGAGTGGACACAGAGTTCCTGTCTGCCCAGTGAGGATATTAAGAAAACTACCTTCTGCAGTTATGTTTTAAAAATTACAATATATTACAGTAGGAAAATTTGATGAATATAGGAAAAATAAATTTGATCGGTTAGCTACTCAGCACATCAATACAATGAATCCAGTTTACAGTCCACCTGTACCTTGATGAATATCTAAAAATGGAAGCTGGGTTTTTCTGGCTTTCTGTGACCAACTGTCAAATCAGGTGGCCTTCTCTCCACAGAGAAGAGTATTCATGCAACTTCAGACCCTTAAATTTGGGTAAACAATTTATTGTCACTTGGAATTAAAGCTTTACATTTGTTGCATCCTATACCAAAGACCTATTTAACTCAAAGTCATCTTAGCAGAGTGAACTTTAACAATAATGTCTATATGTTTTAGGCATGTCTGTTTTTCTACTTAAATGATGAGCTTGGTGTGGTGGTTTAAGAACCTTTCCATGAGATAAAGACTCTACATTTGTACCCACCAAAATTCTCCATTAGACAGTGAGGAAGTTTCAGGGTTATCTGATATGGTTAGAAAGAGACCAAAGTAAAAATAGTAACTTAAAATGAAAAACAGAAGACATGACATCCTTGATCCACTGAAAAAATGCAGGGAATAATTGTTTTGCAATGCAATTATTGGAATAATTGTTGCAACCTAAATTCAATATCAAAACTGTTACCTCTTTTAAAAATGGAAAATGATTGCCTTAATTGAAAGTAAACATAAAGCAACGGCAGTGAGTATCTGTGTAACTACAGCGTTGTTGTATTGTCTGATTGTATGATTTCAGACAGGAAAATGCAGAGAGGAACTGACACAGCAGAACAGGCGTATCTTCTCAGAACTTATAAACAATCTGATATGCATTTTTGTCATTTGGCATTTATATTGATAATCATTGCATTTAATCAGATAAGTATGATCTGTCTCACGTAAGAGATATATTCTTTCCCCTAAAATTATGTAATTGTGTGGTGAAATAAATGTTTCATCTCTTCTCAGGAATGGTGCAAAAACTTGATGAGAGAATATTTGTATATTTTGTGCTAATTGGATTGTGAGGCCCTTTACCTCTTCAAACCACTGTGTTAATGTGAGTGGCTGCTGTATGCAAATGTGTTTTTGTGCATACACAGGTTCAAATGCATACATCTACTGTGCGTGAAAATGTGGGTCCTGAAAACAAATTTTTCTTACCGTCTGGTTGTCCTCATAGAGTTTTAGGTCATAGCCACTTAGCTCGACACAGAAAATGATTGCAGTCACGCCCTCGAAACAGTGGATCCACTTCTTTCTCTCTGAACGCTGTCCACCCACGTCTACCATCTTGAAGGTGAGCTCCTTGAAGGTGAACTTGTTCTCCACAATGCCGGTGGTCATGTCGCGGGATCGTAAAATGTCCTCAACAGTAGGGATGTACTCAGGTGCAGAGATGCGGTCCAGGTCATTCAGGTAGTAGGCAGTGTTATCCTCTAAGTGGTACTCATTGGATCGTTGAAAGCACTCCTGGACCCCTGAGTCAGCCCACAGACGCTTCATGACCCCAAGCAACTCTGGAGTGATCTCCCCCTTGCTCTCAGCTGGCCCTGTGAGGGCGAAGAGCTGCACGGCATCATAGGCGCGGTCAGGATTGTGAAAGTCAATCTTGAGGGTGGTGAGGGCCCGAATAATGCGGGTGAGAGAGTCGATGGCATTGTACAGAATGAGGGGCTTGTACTCCTTGCAGGCCTCCAGGTTGAACCCTCCACTGTGGATAATCTTCATCTGTTTGACGATGGTGCTCTTGCCTGAGTTGCTGGTGCCCAGCAAAAGTAGCTTGATCTCACGCCGCTGCCGTTGACTCTCTGAGCGCAGGTGGCGGTCGATTCGCCGCGAGCGCCTCGCGGCTTCCTTCTCCTCTGAGCTCTGACGGCATCCCATGGTCCTCCACCACGTGGTGAGCACAAAGGAACTCGTGCTTCAGCTTGATGTGAAAGCAAAATACAGACTGACTGAAAAGGAGCAGGTGGAAGAGGTGGAGAGGGTTTTCACTGAATACAGGAGCTTGCTGGGGAAGAGGAGGACAAAACTTCACAACAGACCAATTTAACACTAGACAGGAGAGCCACCACACACAGGAGTGACTCAGGAGTATTTCATTCTTTTTGTTCAGGGGCAGTCTGTGAGTCTTGTGTGGGCAGAGCCCAGACTTGTGGGATGCCCACACAGCGCCTGGCACTGAGGTTGGACTGCCTGCTGAAGCCAAGAGAGCTGGGGTACATAGCAGGGGCTCCCCGTGAGTAAAAGCTCTTGAGGAGGGATGGGGAACGTTCAGCGTATGTCAGTAAAGAGAGTGTTTGGACTTGATACGTGTGAATAGCAAAACCCCCTCACTCTCCTCCCACATGGCTCTTTTGGTTTGTCGCCTTTGTTTGGCTTCTGCAAACCATCTACTTCAGTTCGATATTTGGGCCGATTCACTTGATCTTCCTGATAATGTATTTTCTGCTTCCTCCGCAGTGTGATATCTCGCCGGCAACTGAGGGCCTCTGGGTCTGCCAATAAATAAGATAGAGAGGAGACATGAATAACAGGTTTAATATACACTTATATGCATTCAAGATTGGACTTTTTTGGCTGTTTTTCTTAAACTAATAGTTCAATAAGGGAAATGTGTTTTCTTTCCAAGAGGATTGTTACTAATGTCATGTCTGTTTGTGTGTGGAGCTGGAACCTGGAGTGAGTTGGCCTAGCTTAGCATAAAGACTGGAAGCAACTTGAAAAATAGGCAATAAACATCTCTTAAGCTCACTAATGAACACATATCTTTATTGTTTAACCCCTACATAAACAGATATGTGAAATTGACAATATGTAGTTTCAAGGGTTTTAGAGACTTTTTACAAAACCCTTTGTTCACCAATAGAATCTATCAGCCTGCTATATAGCCAGAGGCACTCTGCACAGAAATGCTTGGTGGATGGATTTCGTTGGTGTTCATTGTTCATCGTTCATTGGTGACCTTTAGATGCTGGTAGGCAGGTATTTCAACTTCTGACGAAGCCGGACTAGTTGCTTGTCCGTCATCCTCCAGTGCTTATGCTAAACTAGGCTAGTCGCCTCCTGGCTTTAGCTCCAAACTCAACACACAGACACGACGGTCTCCCTTTTAGGAAAAAAAAAACAAATTTCTATTATTGAACTATTCTTTTTTTTTTTTTTTTTTTCAAATGCAGAAGCAGAAAAAGACCAGAAATGGACTGTTGGCAGTGTCAACATACGCAGTAACAGGCATATCAACTTTTATACTTCCCTTTCAACCACTGCCCTGCTACCTTTTTTTTCTGTGCACACTACCTCTTCACATTTCTGCTACTAACAGTCACACATCCCATCCTGTTTCATCTGCAGTTCTGTGTTACCATAGACTCTGAGCAAAAGTAGATCTCAACTGACCACACCTATCCATTTAACAATTCACACGCACACACAGACACACACACACTCATTATATACACAGTCAAGGTCAAACATACACTTCGAAGCAGGAGCAACAAAATACTTGAGAGTATTTGAAAAGAAACTGATTAAGGATATAAAAAGTTAAATGTGTTTCCTTGCGACCAATAGTGTCTTTCCCTATTCATACTGTCCTATTTCTGTTCAACAACAGAAGAAATGCCTTTTTACTATCAGGGTGGAAAATAACAGGCTGAAACCAGCAGGTGCTTCTCCTGTTTTCATACCACTGTAAAGCTCCTTCTCCTTGCCCAGACATCTGTGTTGTTATCCCTCAGATTCGACACTGTGATCAGAAAAAGAATAAAATTTTTTCTGAGGATATCTGGTTTCGTTCTGCTCCTGCTTTTATATATTAGCTTTTCAGGAGGCAGCACCTTTACTTTGATATAACAAATACTGAATGCCAAAAAGTTTGGGGGCATTCTGTGAATAATAGATTATGTGATTCTGTGATAAACAGGCTGCATGCTATTGGCTGAGTACAAATGTAAAATCATACCGTGGCTTAGTTTTCGTGGCCAAACTATATTCTGTAAACTTGTCAGATAGATAGATAGATAGAGAAAGAGCAAGGGAGAGAGAGGAGAGGAGAGAGATAGACAGACAGAGCATTTCTCAGAGCTCAGTAAGTGAGGTCCACTCTTCAAAAGACTGAGAGGACAAACAGAGCAGAACAAAGCCATAACAAAGCGTCACAACACAAACAGAGTGGAGAGCATTGTTTCCTGGCTTCAGGCACCTGACTACCCTCTCAAAATGGCATAGCCAGCCAAACCGGTTAATGCACATCACTGATTTTGAGAGCCTACGAAACACATTAAAGCTGCGTGTGAAGTCTTTTCAATTTGCCATTTCAGAAATATGCAGCACTTGCATTTCCACACTGTTTGAAGTTATTCCACTTTAGATAATTGCTACGGAAGTCCTGTGCCAGCAGTGCAAAATCAGTATATATTATCACATTAAATTCTTATTAATTATATTCTCCATGCTATTATATAGTATTGAAGAATATGCAGTATGTTGCTTACCTTTACCCTAACAACTATAGAATAACTCAGTGGGATAAAATGCCTGGAACTTTTAACTTTTTAACAAGAAATAAACAAGATTAATTAAGAAAGTGCGAACAGGAGGAAAACATACTTTTTATAAATTACATAGTCCAATTTTACACAGTTTAATTTAGACAACAAAGAGCAGACTACGTAAGGCCAAGAAAATACCCATGTATGGCAGGTTTTCACATGGTGCCTCCAGTATCATCATCTTTACTCAATAAGGCCAGATTTTCAGGCTTACCTCCTTTGACCCAACTTTTTTTTTCTATTATCATGCACGTCACATCGTCTTCCAAAAAAAAAAAAAAAGCAGATACCTGTGCTACCACACAATTGGCTCCGGTGCACAAAAGAGGCATGTCACTTTAAGAGTAAGTAAGTGGAGGCAGAGTAATGGGGGCCATGGAGAGAGGCCAGCATCTCTACATATCATGAGGGCTGAGGTAATGTGATAGCCAGGATGAGACCGAGCCCAGTCACTCTCCTACCTTTCCTTCACAGCTTCTACTGCACACGGCTCACTGGCTCTCCCTCCATCACCCTCGTAGGTGCTTTACCCCCTATCATTAATTTACCATGCTGCAAATAATAACAACCGTGTTCCATATTGGAGATGGGCACAATACAGTCACAGTGTGTTTCTGTTGTATAACGTTTTTTTCTGCAGTTGTTGATTCCACAAAAATGCTTTTAAAATTAGGGTCAATCACATTAGATGGAGTGGTGATTTTAATCCATCAGAGGCTTAATGGTTTTGCTGAGACTCAAAATTAGTTTAGAAAAAAAGCACAATGTCTGTAGATGATTAAAGACACAAAGTAAGTACCTTTCTATTTCTATTGTGTGGATTTTTTTATTCTAGTTTTGTAGCCACTTACTAACTGAAGAGATAAAGGAAGTCAATTACCAAATGTCATGGGGATATTCAAAAAAAACATCAAAAACAGAAGTTTTAAAAAAGGAAATGAAAGTTCAGTTGGTTTGCGTACCCTCATCTGTTTGCAGAAATGCACATTTAGTTAATACATAACCAGGTAACAATGAACTTAGTGTTCCAATTCAGTACAGCCCTTGTAAAATGTTTATAGAACATTCAATTGTACCTCATTGCAGCTTTTTTGAAGAGCTATACAGGCATGTTAAATTGGTGTGTTGGTGTGAAATCAATGTCATTGATGTGTCTCCTGAAAACACATCATTTAAATCAAATTTAAATCAAACCCCTGATGATGCCAAAAGAATGGCAAAAACTCAGATGATGTTCAGGTGCAGTGATTTAATGTGGAATGATGAGACTGACAGATGTAGGAAAGTCCTGCATGTGCTCAGGTGTGTCAGAGATGAGGATGAATAAATGCACAAAATGGGTTATTTCTATGAATGAAAAGCAAAAGTGTGCAGTGTTACAGGAGGGTGGAAGGCACGGGAGTGCTTTTAGTCACCCTGCAATGGTTTATGAATGAGGTGTGCAGGTGTGTTTGTCAGCACTGTGGTCAGCAGGCTTGCATTTCAAGAAGTATCAGATGAGGCACTCCAGTGAGAGTAAACCTGGAAGAACACAGCACTCCACAACACCTGCCAGTCAGTTATAAATAACAGTTGTCTTCAACAGGGGACCAACAGGCATCATATTTCCCATTTATGATTCACTTAACCAGTACCCATTGACAAGAAAACCTACTAAAGCAAGAAATTAGCCCTTTCACCACAGCTAAGCAGGTGAAGGACTTTTGAGCAGCACCCTGGGGACTGGCACCTATGATGGGAAAGTGAGAGAAAAACGCTGCCGTTACATTTAGTACTCATTAGGATTAGAATGTAAGTCTCTTGTATGGCCAATTTAACCGGGACTATTCAGATTAATATCATGCTATGTGACTCTGAAATATTAAATATGTTGATATTACATAAAGAAGCAATCCAGCAGCTAGAGTCCCTCCTGCAAACTAACATATATGCACACAGATTGTAAAACTGCTCACATGCATTCTAATCAGCTGAACAGTACTTATGTTTCCTCATCCAAAGGCAGTAGCTTTAGGTTGCTTCTTGCATCTGACTAGTTTTCCCCTGGCTGCCTGTACGAAAGAAGTTACTGAAAGACTTAGGGATGTCTGGTCAGTGTCCATATACAGTGTCAGAGTCTTACTGAAATCTGGCAGAGTGATTTTTACAATAATATCTAAAAACCCCAGGAGTGAAACAGTAGCTAATCCCCAGATCTGTTCTAAGTCCTGCTATTGTGTCAAGATTAAGCAGTTATAGTGAAACAGTGATTAAACCTCTGGGCTATATCGGATATTTATGAGCTCTGTGGGGGCTGTCAAGACCAGCCATATGTAATTCTCAGTTCTGCATTAAATTGTCTTCAAAACTGTGTAAAAGCTCTATTTCTTTGAATGAAATACAAACTGTACTGTGATAGACAAAGGGTTGTGTAGACATCAACAGATAAAAATATGCTGACGTGAAAGTTGCCCAGCCAGGCAGAGGAGGCCTCTAAGAGGCTGCTGGAGAGCCATTATTAATTTATGTAATGCCACAGAGGCGTTGAATAAGGAATGCATTAGCGAGAAAATCTGAGGTGATCAATGGACATGCTTTCCTCAGCTACTGTTGTCCTCAACAGCTTTTACTGCCACCACAAGGTCACAGATAAGACTGTTTGGTACAGCCAGAAGTCAGAAAAGCCATTTGACACACAGTTTAGTTTAACAGGAAAAAAAAAAGGAATGCGTCGAAAGCTTTAATTCCCAAATGAAGTCATATATAACAGAAAATCTGGTAAACGGATGTTCAGGCTGACTAATCCTCTTTCACATAGATTGATTGTTGGTATTTGTTCCACCCAGGGCAGTGATTTGAAATGTGCCATGGAGGACCCGGCCAAAGACTTACAGAGAAACATCATGCCTGATGATTTCCGTCATGATCAAATAAAATAAAATGATTTTACAAAAGGCACTTAAGTGGATCTGTACATATGAATGAGGCTTTTGACCCTACAGTGGAAGGTCAGGGTGACATTCAAAGGTTTGTGTAGATCATTGGAAGCAGTGTTGATGTTATTGTCCTACAGAGGCGCATCCGCACTGCATACCCGCTGACGGTTTGGGGAAGTTTCCATGGATGTTAGCATTTCTTTGAAAGGGATGAAACTCAACTGTAATAATGACACTGTTGACAGTTAAAACACACGATATCAGAATATCATCAGCTGCTGCAAAAACTGTAAACAGAGGAGCAGCATTCCTTTTAAAAGTGCACACTTAGGTTTCATTGCAGTATACCACTTACAAAACAACAGAAAATTATTTCTCTGGGAGAGAAAAATATTGCATATTGATGGATATGTTAGTAGGGGTTGGTTGGTCATCGACAAAGCAATTATGGTATTGAGGCTGTAATCACTGGAGGTTTTTAAATATTTAATCAGGGGCAGAAATGTTCTAGCAGTTCCTGCCTTCTCACTTGAGTACTGAAGGATTAATATTCCCATGACTTCCAGTTTTCAATATGCACATTTGGAAATAAATCAAACTCCACAAAAGTATTCTTTATTGCTTTGTGACTGATTGCTGAATCAACAAACACAACTAATATTAGATTTACCTGCAACTCGCCAAGAGCTGTCTCCAGTAGTGGAGAGCAACGCCGCTGTTAACTCTTGTTTCCCTACTATATCTATCAATTCATTTCTACTGCTGAAGTTAGCACGCTAACCAGCTAGCCCTGGCCCGTCTTGTAACTTTTCCACTTTGCAATAGGGAGTCACCATGTCCCTCAGTCCATCATGAGGGGATGAAGAAGTAGCATGTAAAGGAATGAAGTTTGATGCTGAACTCGCAGCTTTTCTTTGTGATTTGTAAATAAACAGCTGTTAATACTAATGCTGGCTGTTGTCGCAATAGCAAAAACTTACATATAGTCCCTTTAAACTGAGATAATTTATGTTCCCACATAAATACAATGCCATTAAAATTACAGGTAAAAAAAATTACAGTGATGAAATTCTTACAATAACTAGAACAATAAGTCATTTATCGTGAAGGGGGCCAGTTGTGGGGTCAGTAAACATCAAGCAAAAGCAAGAGATTATAACCTCATATGGATTAATGAAAAAGGATAGCCGTTTATTTGGAAGAAATATTGGATTTTACCTTTATTTCAAAGAAAAAACTGGTATTGGATTGAAGGCATGAGATTTCAATCTTTGCAGTACTATGCTAAACACTGCAGACCACAACATCTTTGTGCTTGATGGGCTACTCATGACTCAAATAAAGTTGTTAAAGCTGAGACTCACTTTTAGCTACTCTGGCTTGAGCTGCCTCGAGTATTTTTGAGTGAGGTAGATACCTCATAATATTCAAAATATATGTAGTTCGTATGTGAACATTATGTTGAAATTTGTGTTAAACCTACTATTGGTTCAGTGTATGGGATGCATTTTGAATAAAAAGTAACCCTTCAAAATTTTATTCATATTTTGCCATAGTTAAATGTGTTATTAATACAAATGCCACATTTAAGGTCTCTGATGCTCTCAGACACTATATATACGTCAGAAGACATTGACCATAGAGTTGAATCAACACCCCTCTGACAACACAACTAAACTTGACAAAGGAAGGATTTATTGCAGGATTTATTGCAGAATGATTAATATGAAGTTCAATAGTTGATAGAGGGGAAATATCATATGAATCTTACTGAGAGATACTCATATATTCATAAAATTAACTCTGTCAAATTGAAATGCCTGCATAATGTTTCAGCCACGTGAATCTACACTTTGCCTGAATGTAGCAACTTGTTGAATGGCTGCAGCTATGATCCAAGATAACCAGGACATTTCAAATCACTTAAAAAAAAACAACAAAAAAACAATCAATTTAAAAAACACCTACATTCAAACTTAAGGTGGAATTATCAATATAAATAAGTTAAATATATTGAAATAGGCCTTGTGAAAATGGTTTGTGTTTTACAGACAGCACCATTGACAAATTAGCTCAGAGCAATACAAGAAGTTATATAACCCAATCTAATAAGAGAGCACGCTGTTTAATCATACTGTCTCATTTGTGTGCTCTCATGTATCCCAACTGCATTTTGTTTAGCCCTACTGCCTGAGAGTAGGGCCAAGAGGGGTCTTAAATCAATTAAAAGTGAAGCTCTTCCAGGAATTCTTCTAGCAGCTCATAGTGCACATGATATGATGGGACTGGCTACTTTGGTGATTATCATCTTAAATTTTGAAAATCCTTTTCCCACTCTAAAAAGTGAACTGTAAATACATTTTTTTTTCAAAGGGCTGTTGTGATTTGACACCTCCCAACATGCCAGATTTTTTTTTCCCACCCAACATTTACCGTACGACTAGGTGCTCACTAAGAACAAAAGGGCAATGTCATTTTGAACTGATTGGTAATCATAGCAAACAAGGGTGGATGCTTTGTTTCAGTTCCACAGGCCAAATACAGAATCTGAGACTGACCTGAATTGAAAGTTGCCTCTGTACTGTAATCTGTATTGAATTGTATTTAAATTGAAGCAGTATCTGCAGGGCTCCACACTGAGTGGTTTTTGTATGCAATTCATATACTGGTTGCGCTTCAACTACAATATTGTGGAATCTGGGACAAAAAGCAGACAGTCAATCTTATGCTTCTAGCAGCAGAATGATAGTTCAATGTCACCCCAATGGCAGTTACTAATACAGATCCTATAGACAACACTGTATCATGTGATGCTTCTGAAAATAATATTGTGTGTACTTTGTGTGAGTGTGCTCCAACCTAAAAGGCCAGCTTCTTTGTGATGAGTCAGAGCGTTGTAGTTGCCCCATCCTGCATCAGACATATGAGATATAGGTCTGATTAAGGAACCATTCAAAAGTTTATACCTCTTTGTGCAAGATTTACCCTATGATCCTAAAAGAGCTAAGCAAAAATGCTGGAGAAGCCTTTATTTTCCAATAGTAAACTAGTCCGCATTCCGACATGAAATTCTGTCTCCTTGTATGTCATCAGTCCCTCAGAAATACATTGGACAACAGAGCAAAGACTGAACCGGCAGTGGGCCTTGTCATTCAAGCTGGAAAAGGTTAATCACATTTATGCAGTGAAGACACATTTAAATGGGCTGTCAGGGACTCTCAAGAATAAGCCTGTCAGCAACCATGTGTCTGGGATTTCTCTACAAGAGGACTCCTGGGGGGAGGTGTCTGAGAGCCTCAAATGGCAGATAGCACCTTAGCTATGAAATAACATGTCAGCTGACATTGTAGCTAATGGATTACCCAGGATACTTGTCACAGTTTGTTTTGTCATTATGATCCGAGACCATCAGAGGGTTTTTTTCGGGCTCAAATATTTGTTGCTGAACTCAAACTCTCCTAAAACCACTTGTGTTTATGCTAATGCAAAAATACTTGAACCCATATCAGCCAATACTTTTTATATGAATCACTCTGCATGGCTAAGGGCAGTTTGTTTCGGTCCCAAAAGGTATATATAAAAAATCAATTTTACCTCGTGTTCTTTCCACACGACATCTATAAGCTTCATGAAAGCATGTCACTTGTGTTTTTTCCAGCTATGTAAACCCGCCTATTCATTATGAACATACGAAACCATCTGGGAGTTTAAATTAAATCCAATATAGGATGCTAAACTAAATTGTCTTTCATTTCCCGAAACAAAATTTCTACATGTAATATCATGTTCAAATCTAGTAATCTAGTTATTGAGAACTCTTAATTTAGCTCTCACAATTGTTTGTTCAACATTTGGAGTTATCACTTCCTGACGTGCAATCCTGAATGCAGACTTCAGAGAAAGATCTCTGTATACTGTACACATGTGAGGACACTTCTCATTCATTATGGAAAACAATGATGGGCAGTGTTCTCCTTTCTACTCCCCCAAAACAGTGGGCTGTTTAGAGGGTGGAGATGGAGTGAGGGTGAAGCCTCTGTATGCTAGATGCTTTTTCGTGATAATGCTCTGTTTAACGTTCCTGATCTCGAATGCTGTGTTCCCCCTTCTCCAATCCAGCGGGTCACACTGAGTCACAAGGCCAGCCAGCGATGACAATGGCATGTTTGTGCACAGGCTGAGCTATGGGAAGGCTGTCTGATGTGAAGGGATAAGATAGCATAAGGTGGACACTAGAGTCTCGCATGTCGTTGCGTACACCAGTATATACGCAAATGTGAGTACACGTGAACCTTTGGATATCTGCCTGTTTTACATGTACTGCTGATGCATAAAGACATTTTTTACACTTTGTAGAAAGAATTTCTCTCACTATAATGTATGTTATGTGGATCAAAAAAATTTAGATTAGCGCTATACTCTACATTCAAAAACATTTATTCCAACATTGTTTTTCGTTTCATTTGGGTCATGATGGATAAGAATAATGCTTTATGCAACAGAAGGAAATTGTGGCTAAGGTACACTTTCAGGGTTCTACAACCCACAATATTTGCAGTAGCTGATTTGATAACTCGAACAGGAAAAGAAAATATCTGACGCTGCAGCAGAAGCAACAATATATCAGCCATTAACCCATCCGATCGGCAGTATAAAACAAATGCTATGGGGAAAATGATTAGGGACTTATAATATCAAAGACTAAAATATCTACTTTGTTGCATTGGTGCGGATGTCCCCAAAAGGACTTAGTAAGATTTACAGCAAACAAAGAAATCATACTATAAAACAATAAATCCATCTTCTAATCAAATTATACATATTCTTGCTGTATTACCAAGACCTCATCAGATAAGACTGGTAGTACTGCTTTACTGCATGTATTGTGTTTACTCAATGAATGTGTGGGAAGGAGAGAGATATGAGAAAAATGACAGATGAGAAAATGTCACCTGTTCAAACAGGGAAAGGCAATTATACTGCATGATAAACACAGGAAATCAGAACCGAGTACTCCACAAAACCACACCAGCACAAACACAATCATATTCTGTTTAATTGTAAAAATGTTTTGGTAAAAGTAGATGAGTGGGCCACTGACAGACACCACCATTTTCACTCTACTTTCTGATATTTTTATTGAAAAGCAGCTATGCACACCTTCATCAAAACAAGCAGCTATACACTTTATTTTGGCTGTATTCCACAAAGCCTGAATTAATGTCACAGAATGCAATGCATACTGTATTCAGGCATATGCTAGCATCTATGCACGCAATCACACACACACACACACACACACACACACACACACACACACATACACTTTTCTTTCAGCGCAGACCAACATCCCTCACTAGTGGGTAGTAGGCCATAGCACTCCCTCATCATCCCCCCTCCCTCTCCACCACCTCCTTGTTGTCATATGACCACTGTTATGTGTGTGCCGTGGAACACAAAGTTGCTCTGTTAGTCCCTTCTGCTCTGCTCTCTCAGATTTAAGAGCTGGAAGTAAGGCCCTCTCACTCACCGGCCTCAGGAAAACAGACAGGCCCCTGTATGTGACTACCAGCAAAGATTAGAAAGAAGGCTAAGAGAAAGCGGGGGATGAATTGAGCTGATTATAACTATGTAGCACCAAAAGATAACTTAATCCTTAGTCATTCACAGAACCTGCATTAAGAGTTTGTTTGATTCAAATGACAGCCTTACCCACTGATGCTTAAAGTTAGCTTTTTTAAAATGATTTATTAGCCCTTTCTGTATCAGTGGCTGTCTAGAAGAAATGGCTGCCAAAACGTGCCTTATAGCCGTTGGAGTGGAGATGACACTTTGTCCCAGTACCTGGCAAGGATTAAAGACCCAAAACAAATACAAATGCTGAGCCAGCTGAATCACAGTGATGCCCTGACTTAACATACAGAGTGACAAAGCAACTGATAGACATGGACTTTAAGCAAACATTATGTATTTCCTCTGTGGTTTTATAGGATATTTCATTGCCTCTGCATGAAATTAAAGTGGCAATCTTTAAGATTTTCATTTAAATAAATGTCACCATCTGTTGCAAAAAGAGGTAATACAATGGTGATTGAGCCTATTAGCCACTGATGAAAGTATTGCAATAATTATATATTTGCAGTATTACAAACTGGTTGTCTGTGCCAGCATTCCCAAATAAACTGCTGTATTAAAATACTCCCGATGCAAACTGTACATTTCCTATTGCTTCGGGTTCACAATAAATGCATTTAACTGGGAAAACAAAATTTCGATTTTATTATGAAGTAGTCACAAGAAATGCAATGCGTTTGTCAGTGAGTTCAGCACTTACAGCCTTCGTTCATCGAAAATGCAAAACAAGTCTGTGGTCATTTTCAGCATTTTTGGACAGCAGCTCAGTTTGAAATATTGCAGGGAGCAATGGAACAAGACAGAGCAGCCCCAGTGAGCTGTTAGATGAAGAGCTGCAGGTGACGGGCTGCAAACCTCCAACTTTTCAACAAGGTAACCAACTCCTTTCACTGTGCCCTGCTGTTTGCAGACTCATTTACATTTACGTAAAAATTTATTCATTTGGCAGACGCTTTAATCTAATGCGAATCACAAGTGAGGGAAAACACTAAAGCTTCAGTAAGGCAACAGACCTTGAATCTAGTACTAAGTGCTAGATCTGTTTAGAAGACAAAATGCAAGGAGATGGAGTAGAAAAAAGTGCACCAAAAGTGTTCATAAACTGCTAGTGAGGCATATAAGGGTGTTAGGAGAGGAGGTGCTCTCCGAAGAGATGAATTTCCAAGAGATTCTTGAACACAGAGTAGGACGTCCATGCTCTGATAAGATTTGGTAGCCTGTTCCACCATTGGGGAACCACAAAAAAAAACAGTCTAGACTGTGATTGCCTTGAGGGCAGATGTGGCTATTATTTTACAATTAAGTACAAGTAGATGGGTAGGCAAGTATCAGTGACTTGAATTGGATTAGGGTGGTCATGAGTAGACAGTGGAGATCAATGCGCAGCAGAGTGAAATGTGCCCTTTTAGGCTGATCAAAAAACAGACACACTGCTGCATTCTGGACCATCTGTAAGGGTTTCACTGACCCTGAAGTGCATCCCACTAGAGAGGCATTGCAGTAGTTGATGCAAGAGATGATCATCGCCTCTACCACAAATTGGGTGGCGTACTGAGTCAGGTAAGGCCTGATTTTTCCTATGTTGTACACAGCAAAGCAGCGGAGACAGGAGGTGGATGCAAAATAGTCAGAGAAGGGTAGTTGGTCATCAGACATCACCCCAGGTTTCTGGCATCCCTGATACGTGTGAGCGAGATAATTTCGATGTTGATGGTGTGATAGAGAAATCGATTGGCTGGGATGACCAAGAGTTCAGGCTTAGAGAGGCTTAGTTGAAGGCGATGGTCCTTCATCCATGTGCATATGTCTGAGACAAGCTGAAAAACTGTGTGGTCTCCTGGCAGGAAAGACAGGTACAGTTGGGTGTCGGGTAGTGTATGTGGCAAAAAGAAGGGCCCCAAACACCAAGCCCTGGGGCACTCCTGTGGAGAGGGGATGGTGTAAGGACGTATGCCCTTACAATGACACATTGAAGGAATGCCCACTGACATAGGATTCAAAGAAAGCACTTTGCCTGAGATCCCCATATTGTACATAAATGATAACTGGATGTAGTGGTTCACAACTCATGCCGTGTGCAGCAAAAAATCAGAACATGGTTGCTCACAGAAAAAAAGGTCAATCACTGCCTTTTTCTTCATCAAAATGACAATGACAATAGTTTGTTTAGCTGTCCCCGAAATTCTGTGACTTGTATTATTAAACCTCATTTTCTACCACCAATAACTACATGTATCGCCAAATTAACTAGGACTGAAATCTGTCTGTTCCAAGTTTTCCACTTTAAAGACTCAGTGCTTTAAAGACTCGAAGCTCATGTTAATTCTCTCAGCTACAAAAGAAAATGCATAAGAATTATGTAATAATTCTGCTACCAGCACTACCTTTTCCAGCAAACGGATGACACTGTACATTTATCATTTTATTAAGTAGGCTGCCAAAGTAAACTGCGCTGCACTACATTGGCCTCTTCATTACAAGAGCTGCTACCTCAACATCCACTGTCACTTTAAAACCAAGTCTGTCCCTGCTGTTCCCTGTCATTATGTCACCCAGTAGAGTGGATGCAGCAAGTAACAAAAGAGGTGGAAGGAGGTCAGCATCGGTTTTGTCACACTATTAATCTCATTTTTATATGCATAAAGGTTACATGAGTTCAACAAAATAGAGAACAATATATTAGCTGTTTGGTGCTGTCAGAAGAAGCTTTATGAGATGCCTACTCCACTGACTTAAGGTTAGAGTTTGTGTATTGTGGCTTAACAAAACCACAGTCAAAATCAGAGGAATCTTATTTGTATGTTATAACAGGCTGTATAAGGGTATGATGACATTTTTCTGTGTGTGCGCGTGTAGATCTTTGTGTGTGAAATTTGGTGAAGGCCCGTTACGTAAGCGTGTGATTAACCTTTGTATTTCACTGGACCTCATCATCCATCATTTTAAAGGCAAGGTCATCAGTGACCTCAGACGTTTTTCGACACACTGCAGAAGAAAACTAATAATTTTACATCGTAAAACGAGAAAAGGAATCAGATGTTTGTGCAGCTTGCCCGGCTGTTTAGAGCTTTGGTCACAGTGTTCGTGACCTCGGTAAGGTTACCAACAAGTGACTGGGACTGTGGTAGTTTATATTGAGAGGAGAACAAGATCACAACTGGATAAAAATCATCAAAGGCGATTCAAATTGTTTTTGTAAAACAAAGACAGTCCTGTTTGCAAAATGTTGTTCGCATGCAAAAAATGCATTGTTGAGCATCTTATTCTTGGTGTGATAGAACAGGCCACAGTTTTTTTTCTCCCGGTAACTGACATGTCAGCAACATAGCGTGCATCTTAACTTGGGATGGCATCATGAAGAATTTAGTGTTTGAATTTAGTGTTTGCAGATTACACTGTATTTTGGTTTATCAGGTGACAGTGTTTTCAGTAATCTTCTTATTGATAGATATTAATTAACCTGTTTAATCAATGTTGGTCATTTAAAAGATGAAACTGATTAGAACGAATGAAACACAATATACCGTAGTTGCATCTTTACTAATAGATATTTAAATGCTGAAAAAAATGTGTTGTATACCGCAAAAATGACTCAACCTGAAATACAAAATGTATAACAATTTCTTGAGTAAAAATAAGCTACCTATAAAGGCTTATGCCACTTTGTCAGCATTACACTATGACAACCATTAATATCCCAATTGAGTATTTGTTTTTTCCTCTCAAACCCTAATGAAGCAACATAACAGCGGGTTCATCAAAAGTATAAGTCCCAAATCCCTGATTGATTTTGGCATCGGCAGTGCTCAAGAGGTAAAGGTAAGGGGGAATTTATCCACCATCTTTGCATTGATTCACAGATGTCTTGGTGTGAGCAGCTGGCAGTGGAACTATCACAGACACATCCAGCATTCCTTCCATGTTATCTGCTGAGAAAAGCGCTGTCTTTCTGTCACCGTGAAATTATCACCGTCTTTTCCCCCTCTCTTTCATCCAGTCTGTTCCAAATCTTCTCTTTCCTTCTTTCTCTCTCTTGCTCTCTGCTGCATCAACCTCCGCCCCTCTGCCCCATCTGCCTCCCTACTGTTAAACCCCCCAGCCCCTCAACCCCTCCCTGCACGGTTCTCTTTCACTCTCTCTCTCTCTCTCAAGCATGTAACACAAACACACATACAGTACACACAAATACACATGCTCTCCTGATGCTACACAACCAATCCCAACCCCCGCTAAAAAAAAATCAATAATGCTCTGTTGAAAATATGAAAGATTGTTGAGAAGAAAAATGTCACAAATCATCCCGTTTTGCCTCCTGAGTGATGACCACGCTCTGCTTTCCTCCTCTCACCGTTAAGATACAAATTCATAAGCAGACACAAACAGCTAGAGGCAAATGAACCAAACAAATCCCAGCTCCTGATTATTACTCAACGTTAATGTAAATTTCCTTCTACTGAACAGCAGACAAGCTCCACTGGCAAATCCTACAACGCTCCTGTGCCGCCATCGGGCCACAATTTGCCCGCTTATCCCAGTGCCTGCAGAGCCAGGCTCCATGGGATTTGTACACCTCCCACTGCACATTTAAATTCAGTGTCTTGTAAAGGCAGTTGTAAGTACTGAACACCTGATCATGTGTGTTGGTGCTTTCACTGTCTTATTTCCCCTCTTTCTATTTCATAGATTATGATCAGAGCACAGGGACATTCACCGAACAGACACACACACACAAACACACAAACACACAAACACACACACAAACCCATACAAACACTCACACACACACACACACACACACACACACACACACACACACACACACAAACACAAACACACAAACACACACACACACACACACACACACACATATCTTTGATGCATCCTCTATTTGTCCTACTTATAGTAATTACATGAACTAAACATTGCATTCAGATAAAAGCATTCTATAAGATTTGAGAATGCTCTGGGGGATGATGAATCAAATTGCAAGCATAAGATAGCAGCCTCAGTTGGCACAGTGCTAGCAGGGTGGAGGAGGGGACTGGACAGGCTGCCTGCCTTGGTGCCATCTCTGAACATCACCTTCCCCATTTTCAGGAAAACACACTCCTTGCTATATTGAAATAGTATCTTACTTCTCCTGTGTGTCTCTAGCAGGCAATCCATGCAGCAATTATACATACACACAGAAAAAGAGAGATGTGTGAGAGTTGTCAGGCTTACCGTGTTCACAAGCCAGCATCCATTTACAAAGGATACTGCAGACAAGCCCTTGCAGGGAGAGAAAGGCTGTGTGCAATCCACCTTTAGTCCTGCTGCTTCATCTTCATGTCTTCCTCGTATTCACAGGGTCACACACCAACACACACATACATCTCTCTCTCTTTCAGCACCCCTCTTTCTCTGTCCTATTAATGTCTGTGTTCTATATCCTCTCTTGTTTGCTCCAAGGCAGTTGAGACACTGCAGCGATGGGGGTGGAGGGCGTGTATATATGTGTGCGTGTGTTTGAGTGTCACAGAGACGGAGAGGCAGAGAGAGGGAGTGCAGGACAGAAATGGAGGGAGGAGTCAGCAGGGATAGAGAGCGAAGGGGGAAATGGTCAGGATTAAATCATGAGAGTAACAGAGGGAAAGAGGGAGAAAGAAAACAGGCTTTGATGGGTTAGCTACAACATCCAGTGTATCTTTATTTTATGCTATAATGATAAAATATACATTGGCCATTAAGGAATCTGAGCCCCTGCTGGCTAGAATGGAGGTGATACAGTGAGCGGATCTGTTTCTTGTGGTGTGATATGCTTGCTGACAGGCCAGAGGCAGGATTGGTTGTGATTTCATTGATGACCGAAAAAACATACAAGATAGGGAGAGAGGGAAGGGGGGCAGCAAGAAGAGGAGAGGAAGGGAGGGGAGGGGAGGGGAGAAATGACGACAAAGGAATGGGAGGGGGATTGGACGATGGTGTAATGTGCTGTTTCTGTGCCAACTGTTTCTGTGACAGTGGGACCACTTCCTTTATTGCTATTGGCTATAACCAAAAAATTGATAGAGGCTTGGGCAAATGAGGCAGCAAGCCATGGGGTGTGAATGGGTGGTTCTTTTCATGTGTTTCTTCCACTTCTTGTTAATCTCTGAGAACAACAGAAAAAAAAGAAAAAAGCAGGATGTGTCTTGCTTGACTGCAGCTACATAGAACACACACATGAACACACAGAAATGTAATGATCACAGCGTTGGAGCATGATATGAATTATTGCATCGTCATTATGGATACCACCAGTGTGTAAAGAGACTCCTCCCTGCCTTCTAACACATTCAAACATAAACATACACTGTCCTGCTGGGGAAAAAATCCTGTCAGGCTGTATAATGTAATTGCCTGGACACCAAGCCTAGTGTCACAAACTATGAGATAATTAATAGGCTATAGGCCAGTGCAAGTGCACATCTGGTGGGGGCGAACAACTTTGCCTCTCCCTGACCTTTCATCCAGGCCTTTTGATCTGGCTTGCAGGTGGTATTTGTCCCAAATCTTTCTCCCTGTCACCTTTTCCCTCACTGTGTTTCTTATCCCTATTAACCCCCATTCCATGTATATCATTAACTAAACAGTTGCTCATTCTTAACTCCCTCCCTCTTTTGCATCCACATTATTCTACAGAAATGCATCATCATCATCAGTTTCTGTTTTAGTGCAGAATGCACTGTCAGAACTTCTCAAAAATGCTTATGAGAAACTCTAAACAATAGTACATTAGCATACAGAAAGTCTGGTGCAGAAAACGGATACCTGACACCAAAACCACCAACAAAACCCACGCTGAGATGTTCCTTTCTGTATCAATCATATTTAAACACATATGACAGTTGAGAGAAAACTGTTTCCAATGATTTTTCAGTACACAAAGGACAACATACGAAAAGAAAAACCTGTTCCAACCAACCGTCACATTTAATAGTCTTGACTCTAAATGAGGTCAGTGTTTCCACTGATGCTCAGTAGCTGTTGTTGATATCTAACCTTCAAATGTCAAATGTATGACAATGTCTTAAATCTCAATGTGTAATGGAAATATTAATGATACACATGTTTTGATTTTGTTTGAATACAAAATGTTTCTATCTCAAGTCAAGTCTTGACTGCAGAGATCTACAAGGCTGAATAAAAAACCAACAATCAGGCAAGTTCCATGTGATCATAGGTTATGATAATGTGCCATGTCGCTATTTCACAACCAGATTCCCAATTGAAACGTTTTCGAAAGAGTGATGTGATCAGAATATTTTTTCATGATTAGTGACTACTAACCTCACAATTAAGATTCCACAGGTAACCTATCCAGCAACATTAAACCTGCACATGATCATTCTGATATTTGCTTTAATGGTGGATAGTTTTAGTCTTTGCTTCCTTCTGTTAAAATCTATTTCCAAAGCAACATCTTTTATCATTGGCTGACCTTAAAAACATTTATCCATGCCTTCATCCTATTACATTTAGACCACTAAATGTAGCCATATTCATATCCTCTTATCTAATTGCAAAACTGCAAGACCGGTCACCAAATGCAGAACAAAAGATCATATCCACCCCCTGCTGTTAAGCAGCTCCACACTGGTTGCCTGTTAGTTTTGGAATTGGTTTCTAGATTTCACTACCAAAGCCCAGCAGGGTTTGTGTCCAAGCTAAATATCAGACTTATCACATCACGAGCTGCAGCGCAGCCCAGTCCTGTGGGAGGAGAAGGGGACCGAGCTCCTGCAAGATGCAGCCAGGAGAGCTAAAGATGAAAGATCTTTAAAATCACCACAGTATTTATGATGTTCTTTTCAGTGCCCTTTTTGTTTACCCCGTTAGTCTACTGATTTATCTGTTTTGTAAATCACTTCACTGACACGCCATTATTCTCTGTCTTTTGTTTCTCAAGATGTTCTCTACCACTTCTTTATGACCCTTCCCTCTCCTTCAACATTTCTCCATCCCTTTCACTCTCCATAACCTTCACTATCTCTTTTTGTCTCTCCCAGATTGTCTCTGTGCCTCTCCCAGCTTCCTGTCTCCCTAATCCTTAATCCTGTGGAAATCGGTCAGGCAGAATGAGCCAGCTTTGATCAGACTCTCATATCAGGCGTGCTAACAGTGTCAGCACACCCGGATCCCACAGAACCCTGGAGCCCAAGGGGAGAGCTTCAAACAGTTGTGTACCCCCCGACTCTGCTTGAAAGGAAGGGGAAAGGGAGGCTGCAGAGTTCCTATCTCAACTGCCAGTTGCAGACTCTGACATCTGTCTCTCTTTTTTAAATTTATCAAACGTTTGTATCCTGATTTGACATCATTTTGTCTGTTATCACACCTTAGCTTTTGGATAGTTTTCTTCCATGTGAATTAAACTTAATGGGGGAATGAAGATCAGCAGCCAGAGTAAAGCCACTGGCAGGTGTATAGTGTACAGCACAGAGATGTGAAAGTCATTTCTGCTTTTTTCAGTGGCGTCTGTGACAGCACAGAGATGTGAAAGTCATTTCTGCTTTTTTCAGTGGCATATGTGACAGCTTTGAATTGGTGTCACTGGTGTTTTGGTATTGTAATCCAGAGGCAGGGATAGTAGCTGCCTGACTGGGAGGCATGCCGCAGAACACCTGATAATTGTATGACAAAATGTATCATGCAGGAAAATTAGCCTTCATTAAAGATAAACCTCTAACAAAGTCAGGAAAAATGTATGCAAATATGCAAACTAAACTGTGCCAAAGTGATTTGGAATGGTCACTGCAACAGAAAATCTCAAAAGTACCTGCTGCTTTCACTTCAGGTTAGTGTTTGAAGGGGGCAGCCTAAAAAAATGCGTTCACTGACCTGGCATGTATTAGTAGCACACTCCAATTATAGAAAGTCATAAAAGTAACACCGAAAATATTGGAATAACTTGTTAATTTATCCCTGCATTTTCTAAGTAATTCGTCGTCTCTGTATGAAGATTCTGTGTGGAAAGGTTATCCTACGTTGTCAGGATTAGGATTATGTCAAAGAATAAATCACAGAGCATACAATCTTGCAGAGGCAACAAAAATAGTTCATAGAGGTCTTCCCCTCTCACAACCACATGACCTGGAGGTTGGATCTCTCTGCAGATCAACAACAATACTGACAGTGTACTCAGTCTCCCCATTTAATCAGTTCAGAAATGTAATCAGGTGCTTTAAATCAGCTAGAGAAATGAAGCATTTAGCAGGGCCAGTCTGCCGGATCCGCGGCATCTAATACGAGACCACCTGTCATAATGAGCTCAGCTGAAGATGGTAGAGGGAGAACTCATGTCCCCTTATCCGGCTTGATAGAAACATTACTGTAAATTTTTGCAGACATGAACCCACATCAAAGAAAGTGATGCGGAAGATGCATTGATTATTGCAGCAAATAGCGAAACAGAGATGAAAACGGGAATATCTTATTAAACTTCTCACAACAGAAAAGCCAGAATGAACTGTTAACATGTATAATATAGAGATACTTTATCAGACTACCCTCGTATGACCAGCAGTCGTCTGACGCTGTATTGCTTCGTTTGCCTTTCTTAAAGTAAACAATGACGTCTAGTGGACATATCTAAGTACTACAATGCTGTATTCTGATCAACTTTTTCTTTAATCTTTTGGGCACAAACTGATTTATTAAGAAATAATTTGATTTATATGAAACGTGAATGGGTTATTTAGAATTTTAGCACAAATCCCTAATAGTACAACGCCCAAAATAGGAAACTTCAACTGAATTCGAAGGCGGAAGACCTCAGTTTATTTGTATTTCAATCATTTACTTAATCCTTGTTACACACCTTGCTTATCGCGAATGCTCTGATCAAACAACAGTGAGTCGGTTACTTTCTGCTCTTTACAGCTTTTTATTTGCTCTTACAATATGGGCAAACACTTTCTGCAGCTGTTGTGTAGCTGAGATCAATGTGAGATCAATGCACAACAAATGAGCTTTTAAAATGAGGCTTAAAATCAGGTGAACAATCAAGACATGATTAACAATCCTCACACTAGCCCCTAATATTCTTTGCACACTAATATCAGCCATTACTGGGGACATAATGGAGACCAGAACAGTGAATTAGATTATCAAGAGTACATCTTCTGTCTTCAGTATTTGGTTGAGATCATAACTGTATATGGAGCATAGACTGTATGTTCTCCCCTTGTAATGCTGCGATATTTTAAATTATTAACAATTGTCACAGACCTACCCAACGGAGACCACTGTTTTACTTCAGCTCATGAAACATCTACAACAGCATGGTTATCATGTGAACTACATTGCATAAGTTTGTGGTTCTGCCATATCTGAAGTTACTGTGAGCTTCAATGCACTCATTATCGAAAAGCTCCCATTCAAAATCACAGAACGTTCTGCTGTTCACTGGCTTGAACACTGACTAAGTGTTACTGATAGCAAGTTAGCTGGTAATTCATTCCTGTCCATGTCCAGTTAGATTGATTGACAATCCAGTCTCAGATGGATGATTTCACTAAATTTCATCTCTACCCGATGTCTACAAAGATTCAGCAGGTTGTGGAGTGTTAACAAACCGACCCTGAAGCTGAATACACCAAAAGTACAAAAGTGCAGATTAGCCTTTTCCTTATTTTAAGTAGTGAAAGGTTAAACTGTCTCTGATAAACCTCAGGTAGCACTAGTTTTGAGTCAGACAGTAGCTGAGTGCCAGCTGATAGATACTGCACCAAAACTTTACTTGTCCTTTACTTAATAAGGCTTTTGCTTAATGCTGGCCCTGTATCTTGTGAATGAGGCGCTGTCGCTGAGAACAGATTGTACGTAATCTTTAAGAAAAGCAGCTCTTTGCTGAATTTGGTAATCCCCACACTCTTTGGCTAGAGGGAATCCCGATGACCCCTTTCTAAACCCTAATGCCATCTTTATCTACAGGAAAGACACTGTCTCGTCTGGCATCTGCTATAAGCCCTAGTAGGAAAGTTTTCTGTCAAGCATGACTATTCATTCCATTGGACATAAATTGTAAAACTTACCTCAAATCAATTCATATATGAATAAATGAGGATGGGCAATTAAAAACTTTACATTATTATACCCACAGCCCTGTATATTGACTATACATGGACCCAAATGAGAGCCTATTTTATTTTGCTGTTGTTGAAAACATCACAATGAAAAATAGATATTAGACAGAAAAATTACACAGACACTTACAATTAGCCTTCTTTACAAGGCACATAGCAAAAAAAAATAAATAAATAAAATTTGTAAACTGACAATGCAAATGTATAGCGTGATTTGTGAGTCTCCCTAAATTTAAGGATGAGAACTGAGACTCTTGAAAATTTAACTTGATGTGAAGATGTGTACAGAGATATGTAAACATATAACCAGACATTAAAATGTGTAATAGTAGCTTGTGTTTCAAATGACTGTTTTCAATGCTCTCAAATCTTCATCTGCATATCTGAAGGCAAATATTTCCGAATTAATGGGAAATTATGCATTCATGCGTCTCAGTACACATTGTCAAATCTTGGTGCATTGCACACTGACAAAAGTCTTGTCAGGTCAGATCGTGACCTTGTTTACGACTCAGCCATGCATTTTATTTTAAGGCGTTTGAAATTTACGCTATGCCATTTTGAACAACACCATTCTTCACACCAGCTCTATACAGACTAATGCTCCAGTACTGTCACTTAAAAATCACTCCAACATAGGTATTCATTTTTTTTTTTTTATCTGTCATAGGAAAAGGAAATCTAAGGTGGAAGATTGCCATGAAAATTACTGACCACAGCCATGCTCCCCAGAGGATATACAGTTTCTGTTTTAGACACTCATCCTTTATGTCCACCCCCAGGAAATAATATAATTTCATACACATGATATATAAAACTAATAGCTAGATTTGAAAAAAATTTACTATAGACATTGACGGTTCCTGATGGATGTATCCTAGGGGTGGATATAGCCTAGGGGTGCTAGTGGGGCTTTAGTCCAGTTGTACACACAAATCTCTGGCGGAGCTGACAAAAATTTCATGTAGGGGAATGATAATCTGTCTTTGACATGTACAATATTTTAAAAATAAGGACCCTTCCTTTTGCTTATTTTTTATGTATATATATATATGTAGAACAAGCAACCCTCATTGGATCTGTGTCCAATTGAAAACTCTGACTTATCACTTATTCTACTGAGCTCTGTTATCAATGCAAATTGCAATTTTAAGGCCATTGAAGGCTCTACTCTGCTTGACTAATGCTGGCACTGTATTACTTGTTTACATTTCAGTACATTATCAAACAAATCCTTACTTCTACAGAGTTGATTTTTACCAAACAGGTGGGAGGGATAGCCAACAATGGATCCAGCAATTTTGTAATTACACCAATTAGCCTGAATGGGCGCTACAACATTCATTTTGTGTACAGCAATCACAAGGCCTAACATAATTTCATTAGATTCAAATTGACTGGTTTAACATAACACCACATTGTTTTCTATGTAGTTGTTGTATATTGATTTGTATCGTGCCCTATATTATCTGTCTTTTAACCAGAGGTCTTCGGACCCTGGACTAATTTAAATAACCTGTCTCAGATTTTGATTAACAAGTTGTCCGGATACCTGTAAAACATATATGTGGGCACATTCATCACTCCTCATGTGGAAAATACCACAGGATATATGGCGCATGCCGTTTTTACCAGTTTTTCCTTTAATAAACTCTAGCATCAACTTTTGTTTTTGTCACAATATTTTGTTTTTATAACCCGTTTCTTTAACGGCGGCGGTGAGTTGTTGTTGTTGTTGTTGTTTTTTTTTCTTCAGTATTTTGTCAAGCATTAAAACCATGTTAGTAATTATACCGGTTATGATTCACTTGTGAATTAAACGCCTTAATCCATAGCTGTTGGGGAACTTTTATAATGGGATACCCGGGCCTTAAAAGGCTTCACATAAAAACAACAAATTGCCTATAATAGTCGACCAAATGCCCGCGGCCGCAGTTTCACTGGGAGCGTGTGAGCGTGTGTGCGTGTGTGTGTGACGGGATTCAACGCTGGCGGCCGAAGGGAAACCGTCGCAAGCCTTTTTCAGCGCACAGAAACATTTCGGTGCACGTCCTACTTGTAAACCTCCACAGCAGGGCGATTTTGCGCGTCCCCGTGACTCTCGCCGTAGAAAACAAAGCTGAACGTCTTCCATATCAGCCGAGGGGGGTGCAGACTTGAGGAATATCCGAAATTTATTCTGGATACGCCGCTCTGGATATGGATTTACAGTGGGTGTAGCATCGTCGGGGACCGAGCCATCTCGGCTGGGGTTGACGGCAGGACGTTAGCGAAAACGACGAAAAATAACATCAGTGTTGTCTGTGTGTGTGTGTGTGTGTGTGTGTGTGTGCGTGTCTGTGTGTTTTTTTTTTTCTCGGGGTGCTTTGTCTTGTCCACCAAACGATAGCAAACCATCATCCCCGTTTCGACTGCAAGATATCCAGCTAGTGATCGCTAGCTGCCGCCGGGATGTATCATCATGTTGTCACATAAAAGTAACTGCTGAGGACGACGGATCGCGAAGGAAAAAGCAGAGAACCTCGCCGAGGTCCCAACGGGTCGTCACCGGGACCTGAATCTGTGTTAGCCACAGTCGCAGAACCCACTGTTTTCGGCGATATGGCGGAGCAGGGCTACTCGTCTTGGTGAGTGCGCACGGGTGCATAGCTCCGCCGACTAGCGGCGGCGGCTAACGTTAGCCGATGCTAACTGCCGAGCCCGATTGATACAGGCTACTGAACCGATGAGTTATATTCCTGACAATTCGCGTAAAATGCCTGGCTCCTCTTGCCGACGCCCACGGGCGCATTTATTACGGGCTACTCGGCAGAATGTCACTCCTTTAACTATATTTTTTTCCCCCGCAGCTTTGATTGTTGCTGGTAGCTAACTTGAGCTGGATGTTTAGCTGGCAGCTTCACCAGCTGATGCTAACCGCCGTCAATTCCGACGGTGCTATTGTGAGCGAGTGCTAACCAGCTAGCTGCCTAGCTCGGCGGCTCGGTGAGCTTTGGGTTGGCCAGTTGTTGAATGACTCCTTCACTCATATCATCGGCGCTCGCTTTCTCATAATTGTAATTTTACACAATGAGCACAACGTTGCATGAAGGCATTGGGGGGGATTATTGGACGTTAGCCGTGCCAGCAAATTAGTGTTAACTGATTAGATGGCCAGCAGTCGTCGTCGACCCGTTGCACACAATAACAAAGGTTCTGTCGTAGAGCTAAGCTAGCTAACTGGCATTGCAGTCATGTCCTAAAATGCAAGTTTTAGGGTGAGCTCGGCTTTGTGACACACGACAGGTTGTTGCAAATCATCTTTGCAGCATCGTGAGGGGCACACACTTAAAGCTAGGTTAACGTTATAGTTGAATTTTCGGTGCCCAGTGAAGAACAAATTAAACGTAACCAGACAGAGATGATGTGATCACTGAATTGCGTTGTCCCTATGAATGAAAAGGACCTGACTTTTGTCGAGGCCTTGCTAATTAATGAAGGCTAAACAGTGCCTGTGTGACCCCAGCAACATGGAATGATTGTTTGTAATGATCGTGTTTAGAACAACATCCTTTGTATGAACAGTCCAAACCAATGACTCCCTAAGACCAGACTAGGTTCACTGAATGGCAGGAGTCCACAGAAATGCACTATGTTGATCTTATAGGTTTGTCTAACTCATTTTATGTCAACATTTTTAATGATTTTTTTTTTTTTTTTGAATGCCCATCTTGGATATAAACATATATTTCTTTCACGTCAATTGTATGCTTGTTAATGTGAGAAATAGCTTACAAGAGGAGAAGCCCAAACACTGTTATATTTCCACTTTGAAGGAGGATTAGGCCACACTTCTCATCATTGCAAACATGTCATATTCATGAACTGTTTTTTGCCATCTTATTCATCCGGTGTGTTGATACACAAGTTCAGTTTTGTTATATGCATATTCTGGGTTCTTTCTGGGTTCTGGGTTCTGGGTTCTTTCTTTTTTTTTTTTTTTTTAACCTGCGTTCTGTAAGGTTAGGGGGCAGCTTTTATCACATCCATTTCAACTATCAATATATTCAGCATGTAGGAAACAGCAGCAGTAGTTTTATCAGGGAATTCGAACTGACAGCCATCTGCTCAGCCATCTGCTAGGTTTAGTTCTTGCTCCCCAGAGTTTTCCTTTAACATTTATTCAGTAATGTTTGAGTGATGTTTATTCACATTGTACTTTTTTGAGAGGTTCAGTGTACTATTTAAGTTGGTTACTGGAAACTGTTACCATGTGACTCCCTCATAGACACTGACAAAATATAAAAGTATTATGAAGACTGGAACTAGTAGATTAGTTTATTGTCGGTGACAGGTAAAGAAAGTGCTGTTTTCTTTTTTTCTTAGTTTTGAAAAACAGGATGGAGTAAAAAGGCTTAACATAAAACAGTTGATCTAATATTAATTTGACATTCTAGGTGTGTTATTGCAAAATTTTGCATGGAGTCCCCCTTTACAGTGATGGATTGTGACAGACAAACACTTCAAGATGAAGTTTAAGGCCCCACTTACACCCTTACATGTAGGCTTTTGCATAGTATTAATACTTGCTACCAATAAACATTGGTCTCTTCATTCTGCCTGCATTGAGATCAGATGTCAATATGCACATTAGATTAGTCATGGTATTTGTCAACAAACATGGTGTGTCCTTGGTCAAGGGAAGGGATGCAATGCCATAAACCAGCTTTTTTTTTTTTTTCAAAACCTTTTTATAAGTGAAGAAATCCTAGCTGCTGCTGCTGCTACTTGTAGCTTTTGACAGGCCTGCTTATGATAGCGGGAAGAGACAGGGGGTTGCCTTTCAATTTGCTGGGTAGATTTTTTTTTTTAACCGTACGAATGTGATCACACTGCACAAATTCCATTTACACCTGACTCATATCTGTTCAGAGTGAAAATCAGGCCATCTCTGAATGTAGGCAGACAGAACTTATTGCATTCGTATTGCAGTATTGCAATGCATTCTGTGTGCATTTACCCCTAGTAAAGATACAGATCACATTATTGCTAGGTGGAAATAGTGTCTGCATATTCAAAGTGGTTTTTTGTTTGGTAAGCCAAGCTTGGCACAAAGGGAACCACAAAGTAAAAACAGCTATCCTCCATCAAAGAGAAAAATGCAGCATCCAGCAGCTTCAGAATTGTATTGTATACCTGTTGTAACCTCAAGTCTATAGTGCATTACAATTTCCCTCAGACCAAGGGTGCATGGTCATATTTTTTATCCTGTCTGACCAATAGTTCATAATCGAAAGATATTCAGTTTACTGTCATTTGTGAAGGAAAAGCCTTGAATTCTCACATTTGAGAAGCTAAAAACAACAAATATTTGACACATTTCCTTAAAAATGACGAGAAACGATCATTCAGTTAACTCCACTCAAGAATTAAATCCTGCCTTACTACACATAGTGTGTAGTTGTCTGTGTTAATGTGCAAGCCAAGCAGAAAAGTATTATTATAAACAGTGAACATCTATTTTGCTAGAAAAGGCCTAAATGTCACTGAGGAGCTTCAGGGAAGAGACAACCTGTGGGCCGTACAACAAATCTGAAACTGAAAATGTTCAAATTAGGAAAACACTTGTAATGCTGCATTTAGCATTCTAGCGTGTTTATAATTGAGGTAGAGGAATGTTGATGGTGTTGCACTTGCTTGGTTAACTGTGCCATTATCATCTAACTTCTCTGCCTCCATATTTATGTTTACATTACCCGGTTACTGGATGTGGTTATAACTTTATTTCAACACCAGTGAGGTAAAACAACTTTACAACCATTAAACCAGATGATCTGCAGATGATTTATTTGTATTATGCAAAAAAATGTAAATCCTACTTCTATTTTGTGTTTTTGTTTGTTTGTTTGTTTCCTTTTTTTTTTTTTTTTTTAATTTCCATCACCTCTTTCACTGTTTACCAGGAGTCGTAGAGCAAAAATATCTCTAGACTGTATCCAATCATAAGGCATTTAACAAACCTCTTGCTCCCATTATCTTGAAAGCAGCACGCCCACTGAGTTGTGACATACCTTCTAGATGGTAAGGAGCTGTTCTGCTTTAGGAGTATTTAATGAAACACTGATTGTGTAATTTGATACCAAAAACATTTCATTAAGTAGCTACTGGCATAAATGATATACTTGCTAGTATTAGTGGTATTTGACTAAAGCAGGTCTTTGAAAACATAGACCTTAAATGAAAGTGTGTATACAGACACTTGGTCAGGGTGCTGTGCTCGGCAGCATTTGCAAGTTCTGTTGTGCACAATTTTTTATAGCAACTATGTTGCTGCCTAGATAAATTGCCAATAGTAAACTGCATTTACCACAAGGCTAAATAGGGATAGCCAATAATGAGCCAATGTACAGTTTTAAGGTATCTTATTTGAAAGCTGGCAAATCATAGTTTAATGCAGCTTTGAAAGGCTTTTACAGAAGCAGGTTGCTTTGCAGCTTGTTTGATTTATAACAACAGGTACATGGCTTTATGTTGCAATCACACTGCTGCTATTCTAAAAGGGGTAGTTTTCTACTACTTTCATTTCCTCACTTTCAGTTTTAAAGCTTGTGCATATGGTTAAGTTAGAACTTTTCAGTCCTTTCATTTTAGTTGAAATTGTGAACATGGTGTTTCCTGAATTGCACACAACCGCATAGATCTATTGGGAAAGAGTAGACCTATGTGGTTGTCCTATTATTTAATTTTAATTTTCCATCCAGGCAAATGTCAAATTCTGTGTGGCCCTTGTTTTTTTTATTTCAGTCTGGCAAACGCGGATCATTTATTGCCCTTGTCTGTGCCATCATGTGAAAGCTTTTAATCTGTTCAGCCCATTAAATTCTGCCACAATTAGCCATCACAGTGAGACCTAGTGTAGACACTGTAAAATACTGGCCTTCATTCTGTGTAGATTTCATTCATAACTTTCACTGTGCTCATTGTTTTTGACCAAATAACTGTGTGCCCTTGCTATTATTTAGTTGAGCATCTCAGTTGAATACAAGTTTTGACAGCCAAAGGGTCTGATTTGTGTTATCTTCAGGGGTGGTTGTACGAATGTCGTAATGTGGCAAGCCAAGTAACAGATGTTCCACTAAGATTTAGAATATTACTGAAAACAGCAGGAGTTTTCTGATGTGGGGAGGGAGAGAGGTGGTAAGCATGATGATTGAGTAAACAATCAAAGGTAAATATGATGTGATATGTTATTCTCGAACTCTTGCAGCCACATTGATGCAGAAGTAGAAATTGGCTTTAAAAGGAGCAAAAAGAATCTCCTTATTACACCTGGGTAAACAAAGGAGCAACCCCTGGCTTCATGACTAAGCTGGCTTTATTTGTTCAGTATGGGTCTGACACTCCTTGCTTTAAAAAAATATGATCATATAGTTAAACCACTCAAACAACACACACTTTTTTAGCCTCAAATGAGGCAACATCAGAAACCACATCTATCAGTCTGAAAGTAAAATATTGTGCTTGATATGTACAGTATTTCCCATTTCTTAATGCAGGTTATTCCTGGGTGGATATAGTTGTAAAGGTTAATTTTAGTCTTTAAAATGACTGAAAAAAAGAGGCTGTAGCCAGCAATTTTTTCCGTATTTTTGTGATGAATGACTTACATGGTTGATTTTTTTTTTTTTTTTTTTAATCAAAATTACCAATAATGAATTATCAACAATTTGATGAATTCAATTGCTTTAGCACTTTTCAAAGTTAATTCTCGAGATTGTACGGAGGATTTTTGATAGGCAGTGTTGTCCATTTGCTGAGGAAATCTTTTGATGTTAAATAACACATTGGTCCCGACAAGCAAATGCTGAGCACATTACTATAGTTCAGTGTCCTTGCCTCATATTATTGAAGCGACCTGCTACAACTGTCATTGCTGCTTGTTTTTACTTCCTTTCAGGAAGTTTTAGAAGTTTATTATGGTTCAGATACATGGTGCTGATGTTGTATGGTACACTCTGCTTTCAAACGTAATCATCCTCTTTACTGGTAGGGTTACTTTAGCTTATGGACAGAAGCATAGGTTATTAGCTAACATGGTCCAATATATCTGCCACTAACAACAACAGATTTTTTCTCTGCAATCCCATAACAAACTAGAAAATGCGCTCAGTAGACTGCAGACTTCCACCGAACCCAACATCAAACAACATACACCAGACTTCAGAGGAAAAACTGTAATTCATAATAAATGATCCGGATCTGCCCCAAACTTTAATTGGTTTTACCCTGGGCCATGACCATTGGGTCATGGCCCAGACCTCCACCATATTTGGTGAAAATTGGTTAAGTATTTTTTGCGTAATCCTGCTGACAAATAAACCAACAAACTCAGAGGTGATTACATAACCTCCTTGGCGAAGGTAATAAACCCTCTAGTAGAGACACGAAGATTTAGACAACTGGGGTCCGTTCTCTAACAATTTTTTGACTGCAGTTCCTCAATTTTAGGTGCAACCTGTATTGTAAAAGTAATATATCTGTGTTTAGCATAGTGTATTACAAAGGTTTCTCATACCCCTTACTCCAGTTTTATAAATGTTTTTTTTTTAAAGTGTAATCACAGATATGCCCTTTTGATATTATTATCAGATAATATAAATATGTTATCATTCAGGAATGCTGACTTAGTTGATGGTTTCAAGCCTAAGTAGTCATCCAAAACTACATTTTTCCTTTCTCTTTGGTCTTTTTTATTAATGAATGTAAAAGGGAGCAAAAACATCCTTTCTCCGGGAACATGGTTAGTAAGACCTAATCCCAAAATCCTACTATCCACAGTACAATTCAAGCACAAGCCTTTCTAGACACTGACTAATCAACTTATCGTTCAAACAACTCACTAAGTAGGTAATGTTGAAAATGCCGTCTTCTGCACATTTAAAATAAGACTGTACCCAAGGTACAGAAATATCTTTTGTTAAGGAGCTTTATAGTCTTTGTAATGAGAATCTGTCAAAGAACAAAAATGACAGCAAACACCGTTAACTGTTAATGATGTTACAGTTGCATAGACACTGCTAAGATTGCAGTGTTCAACTAAGGGCAAACATTGGCCAGTTTGAACTTGAGGGATTACTGAAACACCTGTTGCCTGTCTCCTGAACAGAAGCAGCACTGATTGTTCTTCAGAACGTATAGGCCTAAGTAGATTAAATTAGGAGACACAAGCCAATCTCAAATTGTGAAGCGGAGGTTTTTCCTCATGGTGTTCATGTGCCCGAAGAAAATTAACGAAATTATCAGATCTGGACCTCACTGCTGAAAAGTATTGGCAGCAGCTAGTACGGACCTGTCTTTTGCCTAAAAAAAAAAATTCTGAATACATTATGCTTCAGGCCATACTTATGACTCTGAGCTGATACATGGCACATGCAATCGTAACATCACAGATAAAACCCAACCCAGGACCTCACATGCTCCCTATATTTTAAATGCTCATTTAAACAGACCAAGTAAATGCCACAGAAAAGTGTGTCCACACACACCACAGCAGCAATGCAAGGCAGGTATACTTATCTCATGGTGGCAAAAGGGTCACAGTTGATCACAAATTACATTCTTGTTCCTGAAGAATGTAGCCCATTACATCTATAATTGGATGAGGAAGTGAAGGCAGATAAAGGTTAATTCCCCAATGGAGGTCCAGTGGCAACTATACCCAGGGGTTACTGTAAGCTAATGTAAATGATGGCACAAGTACAATTAATACATATGCAAGTGGCTCACACTTTTGTTTAATTGTATTTTTTCAGTCTGAGTTATGTGTCCACATGTATGTTTCAAGACAGAACTGAATAAGGTGTTATATTTGGACATTCTGTCTTAATACCCATGCCTCACAGGGGCAGCATGTGCAAAAATCTTCATAGTGGCCTGGTGACCTGGCCCTTAGTGGTCAAGTCATGCATGCAACTGGCTTGATGGAGGACTGTTTTGGAATTGTGTTATTGAAAACCTAGTCTGTCAGTGAACAAGGACGTCTTATGGCACTTTGGGCTGCCATCCAGCCCTCAACAGTCCGGGATTGTATTTTGTTTTTAAATGTTCCATTCATCTATCTCACCCATGTTCTACAGGCTTCTGTGCACAGAATTCAGACGAACCCGTTTGATACTAGAATATGAATTAGGCCTGTGGTAGATTAAACTAACTTTCTATCTGCTTGCTGTGTTGACAGTGAGGGAGTGACATCATTAGTGTGTGCGTGTTTGTACGTGTAGACAAACAAGGTCAGGTTCTTAATTACTTTTTTAATGCTTGAAACCAAACTGTTTTTAAGACATTTAGGCCATTTAGGTTACAGCCTACAAAGAAGGAGCACTTTCCTGAAGACGGAGTCATATTTGGATCAGCTATATTGTAAAACGTTTATTGTTAGACGTTTTAGCCTACGTCTTGGGTCAAGTATACAGGACCCCATTGTAATATGATTTGTCTCTAAAGATGATTCCTGCTGAGTGTGTTTTTCAGTCATTAACTATAGGCCTGTATTGGTCAAACAAGACCAGGGCAGAGCTACATGATGCAGCATTGTCTTGGTGTCCTGTTTCAACAGTGAACTACATGTTACCCCTCCCCTACAAGACACCATGCAGTCATTCCTGTACTACTAAATTACTGAAGAGGCGGGAGTCCCCCCCCCCAGCATCACAATGAAACCTATGAATTCCTGTCTCATGTGCGCACAAGAATGAAAAAATGATTTGAAGTCTCTTTACGCAAGGGTTGTTTTCCCTGTCAGCACTTGGAAGAAAACTAGTTATGCAGCCCAACGATACTCAGAACTCAGTCTGACATTTTTATACACATAGGAAGTAAAACCTTCTTTATCACTTGGTTAGTATTTTTAGTTATTATCCAAAAAATTTTATGCCCATAACACAAAGAATTATCTCACAAGCACTGTCCATACCATGGTATTATTTATTGTTTATGTTCATGCTCTTCAACCAATGCTTTCTACATGTTCATTTTCTTTTTCCTTTTTTTTTTATTTATTTTTTTTTTTATTTATATCTTATCTGCATCAATGTTGAGCCAGACATTCAGACCTGTTTTTATCAGTGTAATTTACTAAAAAGAGAATTCAGTGATTTGGATGCACTAGTTATACTCAAGTATTGCTAGCATTGCCAGCACATACTGAAATGCAGCCTGCAATAACTGAGTAAGGATTGAGTTGTTGGCTACAGATATAGTTAACATAAGACACTTTTGCCTCTGAAAAGATGACCCAGAGCTCACTAAATCAGATGTCAGTTAAAAAACAAACCAAAAGAAAAGGACAGAGTAAATGATCTAAGAATCAAAGAAACAGAAACTTGTACAAATGTTATTTCAATTTGAAGTAACTTTGTATGAAATACTTTGTATTTTTAAGATGTGTAGCTTTAGAGTTATTTGGTCAGTACAGACAGCTGTTACCTTGTTATTATTGTTCCACTTAGCTAATGTGGTTTTCCTGTGCAGCACATCTGTCATCATGATTTTTAAGACTTCCTCTCTACCTCTCTACCTCCCTTGCCTCCCTGTATACCACATCTGTGGCCTTTTTACAGTTCTCCAAAAAATGAACAAGCGATAGTTCACAGGAAGCAGTAAATTCAGCAATTCAGCATTCATTGAACGGTTATTACACCAACATATATATCCTGAGTGACACAAGCCAAAACCAATAAGAGTTTAAAAACTCTTAGTCCTACTGAAAGTCCTGTTTTATTTATTTATTTATTTATTTATATTTACTTGACGTGGACAAATATTTGTGATTAGGAATTCCTTAAATTTGTATTTTTTTGTGTTCATTCATCGATACTGATATGTCTGCAAGCTAATATTGACGAAACTACCAAGGGCCCCAGGTTTCATCACTGATGACATGTTCAGGTGCATCAGCAGATGTATTTAAGAGCTATCTATTCTGGCAAAACCAGTGACAACCAGGAATAGACTGGCTGACGACCGGGAATAGGCTGGTGACGACTGGAGAGACAGTTGGCAGCTTGGGAAGACAGTGCCTGGGGCAGGGAGGGAAAGGCCAGCAGCCCAAACCACGTCGTCTGAGAGGAGGAAACCCATCAGAAAGCAGATTGACTCAAGATTCCCTAGACCAGGAAAAAGTGTTTGGAGGGAGATAACGTACCACAGCGCACAGGTTCCACATCTGATAAGATGCAGGAGGAGCCGGGCCAGGAAGCACCCCATAGAACTCAGAGCCTTCATGTGGTACAACCAGTACCTCCAAGTCTCTTCCTGGGCAAGGTTCGGATCAAGTGGCCACAGGCCTGTAAGACGACAGTTTGGGAACAGTTCAACGAGGATGTCGACAAGGTACTTGAAGCGTCGGTGAAGGGAGATGTGGATCGGAGGCTGCAGGCAATGACGACCATCATCACCAGTCTTGCCCAGGAGAGGTTTGGTGCAGAGGAGAAGAGACCTGCCCGGACAACCTACACCTTGAACCAGAGGGCAGTGAAGCTCCACAAGATCTGACAGGAGCTGAAGTCCCTCAGGAAGCAGTATAAGGAAGCCAGCGAAGAGCAGCAACCCCCTCTGGCAGAGTTGCGGGCCATCCTGAGGAAAAGACTGCTCTGCACAGAGCAGAATGGCACCGAAGATGCCGAAAGGAGAGAGCCAGGAAATGCACTTCTTTCTTAGCCAATCCTTTTGGCTTTACCAAATCGTTGCTGGGGCAGAAGAGTTGGTAACCTGGTCTGCTCAAAGGAGGAACTAGATCAGCACATTCGGAACACCTTCACTGACCCCATCAGACAGATCCTGTACAAGGTTTACAAGTACTGCCCATTGCTACTCAAGCGGCTCTGGAAGATCCTAAGAGTCATCTGGAGGAGAGGGAAGGTGACGCAGCAGTGGAAATTTGCTGAAGGAATCTGGATCCCCAAAGATGAGGATTCAAGGAAGATTGACCAGTTCAGAATGACCACACTGCTGAGCGTGGAAGGAAAGATCTTCTTCAGCAAAGTAGCAAGGCGTCTGTCGGACTTCCTCTCCAACAACAGCTACATAGATATGTCAGTGCAAACGGGAGGAATCTCTGGAGTGCCAGGGTGTCTAGAACACACTTAAAAGGTCATTCAGCTCATCCGGGAAGCTTGCGAGAACAAAGGTGACCTCACAGTCCTGTGGTTAGACCTAGCCAACGCATATGGCTCCATCCCCCACAAACTCGTCCAGACCACCATGACCAAACACAATGTGCCACACCATGTTGCAGACCTGATCCTGGGTTATTATGATCAGTTAAGGATGAGAGTCTCAGCAGGAGCCGTAACATCAGAGTGGCACAAGCTGGAAGTTGGCATAGTCACAGGCTGCACCATCTCGGTAACCTTGTTCGCCCTGGTGATGAACATGATTGTCAAGTCAGCAGAGCCAGAGTGCCGGGGCCCTCTGACTCAATCAGGGATCCGCCAGCTACCAATCGGGGCCTTTATGGACAACTTGACAGTCACCACGGAGTCGTGCCAGGATGCAGATGGATCATGCAAGGGCTGGAAAGGCTTATCCGGTGGACTCGGATGATCTTCAAACCAGTCAAGTCAAGATCACTACTGGTGAAGAAGGGCAAGGTCACTGAAAGGTTCCGATTCAACATCGAAGGGTCGCTTATACCAACCATCTCAGAGAAGCCAGTGAAGCGCTTGGGCAAGGCGTTTGACAGCAGCCTCAAAGACTCCTCATCTGTGCAGTCTACCTGCCAGGAACTGGACGGATGGCTAAGATCAGTCGACAAATCTGGGCTCCCAGTTAAGTTTAAAGCGTGGATATATCAGTATGGTATCTTGCCAAGGATATTATGGTTGCTACTTTTCTATGAGGTCCCCACGTCCACCGTGGAGACCTTGGAGAGGAAGGTCAGCAGCTGTCTCAGGAGATGGTTGGGGTGCCTAGAAGCTTCAGCAACATCACCCTCTATGGAAACAGCACAAAGCTCCGGTTGTCCAGGAAGTCTTTGGAAGAAGAGTTCAAGGTGTCAGGGACAAGAGAGGTGCTGATGTACAGGGACTCAAGAGACCCAAAGTTGGCCAAGGCAGGAGTGGTGGTGAGGACTAGCAGGAAGTGGAGTGCCCAGGCTGCTATGCTGGATGCTGAGTTCAGGCTTTGCCACTAAACTCTGGTGGGGGTGGTGGCCCATGGTAGGGCGGGGTTTTGAATTTTCCCAACACCGCAACGCAAGGAGTGCAAGGGGATGGAGAAGTGGAGGCAGATCCAGATCCAGGAGGAGGTGAGGACTGCAGTGGAGGGGGGAAAATCAAGCAAAGCAGGTGGTATAAGGCAACAGGCGGCCTGGACAAGGTGGGAGCAGGCCATGGACCAGAAGGTCACTTGGAAGGACCTCTGGCAGACTGAGCCACACCGCATAATCTTCCTGATCTGGGCAGTGTATGATGTCCTGCCTAGCCTGGCAAATCTCTTCACCTGGGGAAAGAGAACTGCCCACTGTGCTCTGCAAAAGGAACGCTAGAGCACATTCTGAGCTCCTGCCTAATAGCACTCGGCCAGGGCCGTTACACCTGGTGCCATAACCAGGTGCTGAAACCCATTGCAGAAGCCACCAGCAAGGGGATCAGCAGCTGTGGCCGAGGGCGCAACACCACCTGTGCAATCGCTTTTGTTAAGGCAGGAGAGCAGCCCAAGGGCAGGATGTGGGAAGGCAGTAGTGGGGGCCCTATCAATAGCCCAGGACTGGCAGCTCTCAGTGGACCTGGAGAAGCAGCTGAGATTCCGGCAGCACATTGTCAGCACCACCCTGAGGCCAGGTATCCTTCTGGTCTCAGAGAACACAAAGAACGTCGTAATCCTGGAGCTGATGGTGTCATGGGAGGACCGCTCAGGGGAAGCCCAAGAGAGGAAGAGGACAAAATACGAACATCTGGTGATCAACTGTCGAGAGCAGGGCTGGAAGGCCAGGTGCATGCCCATCGAAGCAGGCTGCAGGGGATTTGTGGGTCACTCACTCCACAGAGCCCTCAGTGTTCTGGGCATCACAGGAGGAGCAAGGAGCAGAGCCATCAAGAACACCACCAAAGCAGCTGAGAAAGCCTCAAGATGGCTCTGGATCCGGAGAGATGAATGCCACCTGAACACGGCCGCGATGGGGTCGCCTGGGGTAGGGAGTATGATGTTGAAAGACCTGAAACTACCAATTACCCCAGGTTTCATCATTGAGGACTTGTTCAGGTGCATCTGAAGATGAATTTAAAAACTATCTGCAAGCTAATATTGACGAACTCTACTGAACTTTTGATTCATCATCATTTTTGTGTAATGACTGAGAGGTGTAGGGTTACTCAAGTGTAATTTTGAATCATTGACATGTGAATGATTGCATTGTGGGATTGCTTGCAACTGTAATGTATATGCATTTCCTTTTAAATTGCACTATGGGAAGCTTTAAAGGCATAATTAATATTATGGATGCTCAGATAAAATGGCTAAGGGTAAATGCACACTAAGTAGCAAATTAGAGACAATTTCAAATACAGCCTATCAATATGTTTATTGTAAAACAATCAAGGATCCCTACCCTAACAGGGTAGTGCAGCCCCAGCCATGTTGAGGGGTTTGTGTTGTTTTCATGTCATTTTCTGTTGAATTTGACTTTGGTGTCTCATTTGGTTGAACTTTATTTTCAGATCGGTGATGGTGCCATAATCATAGGTTATTATTTTTTTTTAATTTATTTTATTTTTATTATTTTTTATTTATTTATTTATTTATTTATTTTAAGGCCAGTCTGCATGCCGATGCCCAGAGATTTTGACTGATGATAGGCAGGTCAGGATTAGGGTCAGATGTTCACCTCTCACCTGAAGTCAGCACTTCACAATGTCAGCCTTGTCTTTGCCCCAGTAAAAAAAAGCCTGCATTATAAGGTTGGATGTCAAGTCTCCACTTTGTCAAGGCTCCAGATCATTGTTATGAGAACAATTTGGTGCTTGGGTACAGCATCGGTGTGCAAACTAGCAACCTAAATACACATTTGTCTCAAAAATAGTGAGATTACTTAATGCTGACATTAGATGTGAAATCTTACAACATCTTCTGGAAGTTTTGAAAAAAAAACTGTTTGTATGATTTATTAGCAGACTAAAAATGAGCTGGATGAGAGAAGTTCTTAAGCCAAACTTATCCTTCATCAAGACAGTGCAGCTTCTCTTTCCAGAAGTGTATGGATACTGTTTTAACCCTGAGCAGAGGTTAATGTATTATGTTGTCCTCTCGCAGGTCAGCTTTGTTTTGTCTCATTTGTCTCAAAAAAACACAATGTTTACAAATGAACTTGCTTTTTTTTTATGTGAAATGGGAATATAAAACCGGTAGTAGTACCTTTTTATGTAGACAACACATGGCAGCATAGCCACAAATCTGAGCCAATTCAAAAATGCATTGCATAGACAGACTCAGCCTTCAACCACGGTGTTATTTGTTAAGCTGAAGTTCTGTTTTTGGATGGTGTATGTTAATAAAAAAATTTCTAATAAATATTCATTGTAAGTAAGAAACTAAAAATTCCAAAACAAAAAGTAAGGTACTGTACAAAAGAGATAGTTAAAACAATTTAAAAAAAACGGATAAAAGTACAAAGTGAACTAATTACAATGAGTTTTTAAGAGCGCTTTAAAACTAGAGCTATTTTCAGCTTGTTATCCAACTATGAGTGAGTCATATGCATCAACATTAAATCAATGGACCTAAACAAACTTTCGAAGAAACCAAAAAATCTAAACCATACCACTGCTGTGAGGCAAGACCCTCTTCTTTCCTAGACAGTTTCCACATGGATCCCATTTGCCTTATTGATTTAAATAATCAATAACTTGTTTTCCCCTGGTTCTTTCTTGAAATGCAACAAAATTTGCAATTCATATTTTACTATTGAATTGTTTTACTCTCCTTGCTTTGGTGCTTTGTTGTGTGTAATTATGAGGCCCAGTGATCTCAAGGGAACAGAATATGTTCAGCTCTGTGCAACACAGCAGCATTTCATGTAGTGTTCAGTATCAGGAACTTGTGCAGTGTTATAACATGCATTCGCTATGTTTTCATAATGTATTTGAGGGTTTTTTGGGGTTTTTTAGATTGTGGTTGGAGATAATTTTATATTTTTCAGGGTCATAAATAGGCCTAATGTGATTAGAAATCAGCAGTTGAACTGTACTGTGTTGACCCAGTTCTCCTTAAATCCACAGGTCAGTCTGCCATTGTATGAATCTACTGCCCAGTTAGTTTACACTTGTATACTGCAATTCATAATCTTCATTCCTGGTATCAAAATTTGGTCTATCCCCTTGCATAACAAATATAGGTTGTCAAAATATTTTTGCCTTTGTGCTATGGGGAGGGAAACGGGACTTTTGTTAATGCAGACATTCAAATTGGTGTTGATAAATTTGTCCAAACCACTTTGAGATTGTCAGCGTTCATAGTCTGAAATGATTGACTAATATTACAGTTGCATATCTGTGTCAATATTTGTCATTTTCCACAGTATGGTGGTGTAAAAAATATACAGATAACTGTTCAACCACGATGTATTCTAATTTCAGACTGATGGTTTTTGTACGTGTATATGGTTGTGCACTCTTAGGCTGAATTGATTATGGAGTAGAAACCATCAGAAAAAAACACCTTTATTCTTTATTCTTGGAGAAAAGGAAATTTGCAACAACTCCAAGGGAAGAATTTTCTGCCCCTGTCTTTTTAGTGCTCTTTAGTTGAGAGTCCTTCTGGAATTAAAGTTAATGCAGTTTCTGTTTTGAAAGTAGCTAAAATGATAACTATACCGATTTTGTTTGTTCGACTAAACTAGTGTGTCATTAAAAAAAAAAATTAAAAACATTACCATGCTTTGGAAAGGGTAAAAGTTCACAGAGGCTTATTAAATATTAACTTGCATATTGAAAACTTAAAGTTTGCATGGTTTAACAGATAACAGGAAGTCTGATCAAACCAAATGGGTTTCGAACTCAAACAGCAAATGTGTTTTTGCATACCTAGGCATGTAATGAATTAGCAACATGGTCAAAAACTAAACAGTTGTGGCTACAGTGCGATGTGTAGTGCACAAAAGATTCTAGTTAGGACCAACAAAAGGAGGAAGCAGCATGTTAGCAGTGGCGTGAGATCTGGAATCCTGATATTATCATTTGGGTATTTTAAGGCTGATTTACTTTACAGCTGTTCGTGTGACGATTATTGTAGTGACGACTCGTGTGGTTGTAGAGAAGTAAACAGTACAGGTACTACTAATCAGTGCAGTGTCGGTAAGATAGACTTATTATGGAAACAGTTTGTTTTTGGGGTTTTTTGTTTGCTTTTAGCAGGAAAACCCTGTGTACACTTGTCTTTGGCGGTACTATGCATTTGTTTTGGCCCGTTTCATTACATATTCCTCCATGCACAGAATCTCACATTCGTATTTCTCTCTCTCCTCTTTAGGGCATACTCCCTAGTTGACTCCAGCCAGGTGTCCACCTTCCTCATCTCCATCCTTCTCATTGTCTATGGCAGCTTCAGGTGAGTGTCAACACATAAACAATCACTTCAGCTGTCAGGAGAATAGTGGACAATGACTCGCGGAGCACGCCTTTTTTCTCACATTAACAAAACTTATAACTTAAAGTATAATTTCTTAAATAATAGTTTATCCTCCTACTTCAGTCACTTTTGGTTCTCTATTAAACAAAAGTACTAGTATGTTGTAATAAACCTACACCTTATAGGGAGAAAAGATGTTTTTTTTTGTTTGTTTGTTGTCATAAATATGTTAAAATCCTGGATGTTTATTTACCATGCAGTTGCTATGTGGACCTGGTTCACAGGGTAAATCTAGTAAGATCGTACATCATCTAGCTATGTGAATGAAGATGAAAAAAACCTTTTGCAGAAGTGCCAGGCTCTCTTAAAGTCAGAATGTATCCAGTAAATGGCAGGTGTAACATGAATTTTGTGTATAACGTGCAGAAAAAAAGGATCTACACTCCTACAACTAATGATGTTTTGATTGATTTAGTTGCACTAGGAAATTGATCAAAACACATTTGCTTAAGAGGAGCTGTATTATCAGGAGGATGGCTTCTCATAGACATTAATTCTCAGACTGAATAGTGACTCTGTATTTATTTTGCTTAACCATATGTCAGTGATGAAGCTGTTAAATCAATCATGTGTCCATGTGTCAGATAAACAGTCCAGTAATAGCTGAGCCATGAGCAGGCCAACTACATGGGCACACAACAGACAAAATCTGGTTGGGCTAATGGTCGTTGGAACAAATGAAGTTATTATTTAGGAGATGCAACTGATCTGATCAAGTTTCACTGAAACCTTTCTACACTTGCTGTCAGGAGACAAATTGTTTATGGTCTGTGCATTTCCTTCCACCAGTTTTCAGGGGTTTTTCAATTTGCGCATTTAAAAAAAAAAAAAAAAACGTACTTTAGGTGAAAACTGTAGATTTTTCTTTTTTTTTTTAAACTCTCAAAATATAATTTTTCCTGCTTGGCTAAAACTAGTCAATTTAATGGAAACTGACTTTTAGAAGAACTGGTGATGGGCATAAAACATGGGATTGAAACATCACTGAAGCTTCCGCAACATTTAAGAAACAAAAAATGGCAAGAGATGGAAATATCAGATATGTGTTGGCCAATAAGTGGACATTGTGTTCCTTAAGTAGATACATGAAATGAACATAAATGCCATATTTATGTGTATCTATGTGTTTTAACATAATTTTTGGTTTGACTGTCACTTCTTCTCCCATGGATTAATGGCACAAGACTGGAAAATTAGCGCCACCAATGGTCAAATGAGAATTAATTTGCACTTTCTCGTAACGATTTTCTGTAAATTCGGTTTAAATTTACGCTAAATTTTGATGAATATGTGACTATAGAAATGTTTAGCAATTCTGTACTTGCATGCTAAATGAGACATTTCCAGTCATAGACGTTTTTCACATCAGACATTTTGACTTGTCATAGTGGGAGATGCACAGATGTTACTAATAACAGTTGCGAGGAATCATTTCTATTCACATGTCCCAGTAAGCAGTGACAATGTGACAGAGACCCTTAAACTGAACTGATAGTATTATTTGCACCTGTGCTTTTCCTACCAAAGGCCTGTACCCTGTAGAAAAGGAACTAACACAGATAATGAGGAAATGATTGGTTGACTCATGGAAATATTATTTTTATAAGCCTATCTGATGTGTTCAACATGTTTATGACTGTATCCAGGACTGTGTGAGTTGTTATCAGAGGAAAAAAGTGCAACAAAAAGAGAATATTTTGTAGTTTAATGAGCGAGACACTTCACGCTTCATGTCAATATTTTCTTTTTCTTTTTCTCTTTTTTTTTACTGATATTAAGCTCTGTAATGAGTAATCAACGTAAAGTTAATTGAAATTCCCCTAAGAAAAACTGACTCATCTTCCATTGACAGAGATATTTATATGTATAAGAGCCACCAGCAGTCATAGTCTGACTCATTCACTTTAGAAGTAGACTGTGTTTTTAAGGCTGCTATACAGGCTGCTATATATTAACAGTCTACATACTTTTGAGATATTGATTACTGATGGCGGCATCCAAACACACCCTCTCCTTCTCTCTGCCCTCTCCTCTTTTTCTTACCTCCCTACTGCAGATCATTAAACATGGATTGTGAGAACCAGGAGAAGGATAAAGATGGTAACCCCTCAACAACAGGGTCTTTCAATAACAGCAACACAAACAACAGTGAGTGGCAAGGCCTCAAATATACAGAAAACATGTTTTCTTGGATTTACAAGTAATCACTCATTAGTGGTTAGCTGTTCTTGTGACCACATTTTTAAGGCCGTAACTTTTTGTATTTTTTGTGATTTTAAATCCTTCCGACTTTGATGTTTGTTTTTGTTTTGCAGGTATTCAGACTATAGACTCCACACAGGCCCTGTTCCTACCCATAGGAGCCTCTGTGTCTCTCCTAGTCATGTTCTTCTTCTTTGACTCTGTACAGGTGGTCTTCACCATCTGCACTGCAGGTAACTACCCGCACGAACAAAAGACAAGAATACTTTAGCTATAGAAGTAAACAGTCACATTTTCTGTTGAGTAGTTAAACTCCCGGGAAGACCCCTTTTCTGTGCTGATTATTGAAATTGAAAGACCTTTAGCTGCCCCATTAAGGAGATGGAAAATGACTAGAAAGCAGTTGAGGTGTGTAAGGCCTTTGCTCCCATTGCTGTGATTTTTCTTCTCCTCAGTTCTTGCAACGATTGCATTTGCATTCCTCTTGTTGCCAATGTGCCAGTATCTGACCAGACCCTGCTCCCCACAAAACAAGTAAGGAAATCATGTGGATACTTTGTGTCTCTATAAGCTGCTCCATGCTGTTTTGTATGCCTTTTACAAATATTCATAAAGCTCTTTTGTTCAGCCTATCAGTATATCAATGACTCCTCAGTTGTTCAACAATACTATAATCTCTTTAAAATATGGATATATCATATCTTTAGAAAATAAACCTAAAACTGTCTGAAATGTTTAGGGGGTGTAAAACAGGAATATTTTTTTGTTTGGATGTACTAGCCCTTTAACTTATCATGTAAAAAAGAACCTTTGGGCCCAGATATCTGGATTTATGAGCTCTTTCAGTTTCAAGCAATAGTAGAGCACAACACAACCCACCTACTCAATAACTGATATAAAAACACATCCTCTCTTGTTCCAGATTCAGAGCCTGTAAACTAAACACTGCAAAACTCTTTTCTGCAATGTTAGCTTGTTGTTACTTTATCTTAGTATGCATTTAACTAAAGGCTGCACAGGCTACATTTATCATTTATACACCTCAGGTGTCTTGTCAAACAAACAAACGTTCTATCCTCTCCGGAGGCTTTCATTTACTCCACTGCCTCACCCATACACATCAGTGCTCTCTCATCCTAGGTTCTTCTTTGCAAATCGTCGAGTATGCAATTGCCGCTCGATGGTAAATCATTTTGACCTGTAAATTTTTGCTGGTATCACTTTTTCCTTTTAATAGCCCTGTATTTCTTATTAATTGCAGGATTTCATTTGGTTGCTGTGGGCGTTTCACTCTGGCCGAGCTCCTGTCCTTCTCCCTCTCTGTTATGTTGGTACTCATCTGGGTACTGACTGGACACTGGCTACTAATGGATGGTGCGTACCTCTGTCATAACTCTCAGAAACTTGTTTTCAGGGGTCACAGTAAACGGCTGTGCAGCATGTTGAGTACAATGGAACCTCATGGCACATTTCTCTTAACTGCAGGGCATTGTGTGGTTCACATTGATGACACTAATGGATGTTAGAGTTGGATAAAGCAGTACACAGTCATGAGAAGTAGTAATGTATTAGCCCAGAATATTATCCAAGTAGCTAACTATTAGAAAAGGATCCATGTGTTTGGGGTAAAGTCCTGTTAGCATAACTACAACTATGATTCTAGTCACATAAATAATTAAATCATCCCAGTTTTCAATAAAAGCAAGGATCTGGACTTAATTCAGTTTTCATCATTCCGTTGGGAAGAAGGAACTTTACATGACTCTTGGCAGCACTTTTGTCAGGCTCTTTCTGCAGTGTGCTGCATGCTAACAAAGAGAGAATATACAGTACCGCTGTTCATCAGCTGCTGTAGAAAACAGTGCTGGCATTTAAGTAAACTGGTCTTATTCAAAGTTGGTGTCTCAGTGAAGCACTGAGGAAGCAGACAAAAGTGGTGTGTGTGGTTCAATTAATTAGGTCCAGTTGACTGCAAGAATCTGAAACATATTCCTGCCAGTCTTCTTCAGTATTTTGAACAATGCAGCCTTGAAATAAATGGCAACTTTTCATAATCAAATGGAAAAAAACACATACAAAAATGAAATTGGTAGCAGCTTTATTGAATTGAGAATCGATTTTGAAATGTAGATTAAAGTTAAATTGGAAAATGATACCAAGAATCAAATCTGATTATAAAAATTGGAAAAGATTGCCACACATGCTTTGCATTCATAGATGTCCCTGCGTTGAAACTAGTTAAATAATTATTCGGGTTTTGTTTTTGTTTTTTGTTTTTTATTATTCTGCATTAAACAACCTATATATAACACACTAAGAGGTCACAAAACAAAAAAGTCAAAAGAACAGAAGAAAACCATTCTAACACGGGACCTGGACATTCAGAAAGAATACAACATTAAATAAAATGAAACAAACTGTAAGTTCCATTGCCCCTGTGTTGCATTGCCCCTTTAGGTTTCTGTTGCCTTTACACCTGGCTGGAAGAAATGCATGCAATATACAGCCATTATGATATTCTAAAACTTGACATGTCGAATGTTAAATCTCAACACCGTCTCACATCTTATCAGGTCACACATCATGCACCCAGAAGTGAAGTAGGATATGAGCTGAGGATTTTCATCAGAATAATCTGTGATTAATTAGGTCTGCATGCACAGTAATTAATTTCTCTTAAATAAACTTACTATGATCCGTTCCCATGTTGCTATTTCAACTTGTTTCTGCTGAAATGTGGAATTGTATTTTTAACTGTCGTGTTTTGTTTTGTTTTTTTCTCCCCACAGCTTTAGCCATGGGCTTGTGTGTCGCGATGATAGCCTTTGTGCGTCTTCCCAGTCTGAAGGTGTCTTGCCTGCTGCTGTCAGGACTGCTCATTTATGATGTGTTCTGGGTAAGAAATGCTCCCATCCCAAACTTCACCTGTGTCACAGTTGACATACAAGCCACCACCATGAGTTGGAGTAAAAATTATGAGGACAGATAAATGAAGTCATTACCTCTCTCTATTAGTAGATTTTACAAAGTGGTAACAGGGTTTTAACTTAGTTTTCAGGAGGCTTAGTTACTGTCTGGGTTCCAGAGGGTGGTTGTGGTGGTTTTAAATTATTAAAAGGAAATTTTAAGTTATTTAAGTTTTTTCATCACAGCAATTACCCTCCCCATATTTATATATAAAAAACAAAAACAAAAAAGAATGTCTTACTTCTTGCCGTTTCCTTTGACTAGCAATTTTCATCAGAAAAAGCTAGTATATGTGAACACAGCCCAACTATGTCTACCAAACCACATTATATACTAATGTTAGTTCAGTTGAGGTATCTTTATGTGACCTTAACTAACTAGCTTTGCTGGCTATAACAGCTTAATTTAGTACACAAATATCATTGTAGTTTAGCTAGGTTAACAGTTGCTTTAGTTGTAAAAAAGGGCTGCATTATTTATTTCTTCTCCCTATCTGCTATCACTTTTGTTAATATCCACAAGAATAACTTGAGTTATCGGAGTCATGGGTTGTAACTACCATCCTGAGTAAAGAGATATATCGATTCAGCTCTTTATGAACTTGGTGATGAGCATCTTTCACACACAAGTCACATAAACATTAGTCCAAACATTGATTATTGATTGGCAGGTCATCCCTGTTTCTAGCTTACCTTTCTGTTTGAGATCAAGCCAACTCTCCCTCTTTTCTTTTGGGGGGGGGGGGGGGGGCAAGCATTGAACTCTCAACATTGTTTTTATATTCATTCTGATATGGTCCCTTTTTACCTTCATTTGTTATGAGGCATTTGACAAAAAACACTTAGGCACAGCCCCTAAGCCTTTCTGTAGTAGGGAATGATTTAGCTGTTGAGAGCCTTTGCATTTGTATTAATAACCTGAGCAGCACTGTTGGAAGAAACTGGGTAGTTAGCATTGATAGCAGTGATTGCCACCATGCCTGAACAAATATGACAGAGCTACCTACGAAAACTCAACCTTCACAAGTAAAAACTTCAAGGGAATGAACCAGAATAATCACCATGGGGAAGGTGAACAAGTTAAAAAGGACAGAAGCTGTCTCCTTGAACCAAAACTAGGATGAACATCACTATTTCCTTTTGAGATATTAAAACGCTTATGTGGAGCTGTCTTTTTCTGGCACCGGTTGATTTGGATGGGGATTTATTAGTCTCTACTGAATTATCAATACTTTGGATCAGCCTATGCACAGAGCCCAAAACACAAACAAAATGGCCACTTAAAGGCAGATGTGTCACCAAAGCCAAGGAGAAGCAATATGCCGTGAGGAGCGTTGGAGGATGTGTGTCAGTTGGTTAGTTAGTGACTTAAGTAGGAATTCCTGATTTTATCTGAGTTGTTTGAAAAAATTGCAGGCTGTATTTTCCAAAATTTAAATAAACCACTGAGCCTGATAATCAATTTAATTACAGATCAGTCTGAGCATAGTAAAGCTCAGTGACCAAGAGCAGCGTATGGCTGTTTAAGATATATTTTCTATTCATTTCAGAAAATAATACAGTTGTTTGAACAGTTATGCCAATACTTCTCAGAAAGGAATAAGATAAATACCAATGTCGCTGTCAAAAGACGCAGGCAAGAAATTTTTCAGTAAGGAGAACTGCCAGGCTTTCTCTCAGATTTTTCCGTCATAAAGAAATGTCATATATAACAAAAAAAAAAAAATTCACCCAAACACTGGGAGGAAAATATTCTTCCACAGAGTAGATTTCGTTTTGTTTTTTTTTTTTTTTTGCTGCTCTCATTGTTCTCATATTAGGCCCCTAGCAACCTGTCAGTATATCACTGCCTTCAGTGTTATTTCCCCTCGGACACTGACCATAAACATTTATAATAATGTTGTAATAGTAGTATTAATAATAATATTACATTCATTAGATGAATGAATGTCTGCTCTTTATTATTTGCTAGGAATGCATTCTTTTAGAATAGAAGTCATCAACGTGAATATAACTCAGATTAACAGGTGACAACCAGAAAATACAGCAGCAGAACAAATTGAAATGTATAAGCTGGAGTCAGATCTATCACCAGGAAGTTAAGCTGGTTACAGATTCTCAGAAGTGAAAATTTTCTTGCTTGTCTTCATATAATTATAAATGCAAAACATTTAGGTTTCTGATAGTTGGTCCAATGAAATAAATAGTAACAAAACATAATGTTGGGCTCTGGTAATGTCACGAGCATTTGTCAAGACAATTGGCTAAATTGCCTCCTTAAATTTTCCTTCAGGTGTTCTTCTCAGCCTACATCTTCAATAGTAATGTGATGGTCAAAGTTGCCACCCAACCTGCTGAAAATCCCATAGATGTTCTGTCCAGGAAGCTCCACTTGGGGCCGGGCATGGGCCGTGATGTCCCCCGCCTTTCACTACCTGGCAAACTGGTCTTTCCCAGGTAAGACTGATGCACCCTGAAGAAAGTAGTGTGGAGTATTGGCACTGAATGAAAAGTCCCAACACTTTTTAGGTTGGTAATAATTCTATGGGCTTATTTGGGTTTTTGACTGTTAGTTGGACATAGCAAGACGTCTGAAGATAACATCTGGGGGTTTAGGAAATTGTCACAGGCAAGTAATCAAGAAAATGATTGTTAGTTGCAGCACTCTTTCCCTTTTAAAATTGTCAAATGGTTACTATTCAGTGGATAATCCATTTCTATCACAAAGTGACTTACCTTTGGCGCCACCCCGAGGTCAAACATGTTTTGTGCCATTATCGCTGAGGAGTTGAGAATCCAAAAATTGTTAATCAGTAGTTCCTTCACTGAGAGTTTTCTGCAATAACGAGCTTCATAGCTTCATGGTGCAGCTTCTGTGACCATACACTTCTGTCTGTCTGTTCTGACACCTGGTTGGATTTCAGAAAGAAGTGATGGAACACTAATGATGCACATGGGTTTGGGGGTTACTTAAATTTTACAGCCAGCGTGATCCCATTGTTTTTGCATTTTAGCATTTTAAACCTATCCCTGCCTCTTTTCTTTTTTTCCCGTTCTTGTAGTTCCACAGGAAGTCACTTCTCAATGCTGGGAATAGGAGACATTGTGATGCCAGGGCTGCTGTTATGTTTCGTACTGCGATATGACAACTATAAGAAGCAAGCAACAGGGGAAGTCCCAGGGCCGGGTAACATGTCCGGGCGCATGCAGCGCGTCTCCTATTTCCACTGCACTCTCATCGGATACTTTGTGGGTAAGCAAGTAATCGATGGATGGATAGAAAAGTCGAGGGTTTTATTATTTCGGTGTTAAGTATGTTTTGAGGTGATCGATTTAGTTGTTGGGGTGCCATTATTTTTGTATATTGCAAAAGTGTTTCCAATCTTTTCTTTTTTAGGGTTGAACATACATTTTTTTAAAGACTGAGTATGTGATTGATGTGTGACTCTGTCTTCAGGTCTGCTGACTGCCACTGTGGCCTCCAGGATCCACCGCGCTGCTCAGCCTGCTCTGCTTTACCTGGTGCCCTTCACCCTGCTGCCTCTGCTCACTATGGCCTACCTGAAGGTACACTGGCGGGATGGGACAGCAGCAGTCTTAATTTGCCACGGATAACAATTCAGCGGTGGCTGTTTTGCAGAACCAGAATTATTTTTGTATTCTGTAATTGCAAAATAGAATTTAAGCCTTGTCAGAAGGAAGTGAAAAGCAAAATGTCTTTTTCTAAAAGAGAGAAGTATAAATATTCCCAATGGACCAGGGGGGTTTTCTTAGCAGAATACTACTCAGTTTCTTTTTTTCTTTTTTTACATTAACTTTTCAAGCATGTAACTGGTCTGGTTGTTAATTTAAATGATGTAACTCACTCACACATCCTGTTGAACTGCATTTTTCACTAATCTTGGGACAATGTTTTATGGGAAAAAAAAACTTGTTCCAATAGTGATTTTTAAATTGTGAACCAGCAGATGAATTGTTAACAGCAGTAAACATTCTACTGCAGGAAAAAAAAAAGTTGCCCATACTTCTGTATGTTTTATCATTTCCCAGATATTGCAATTTATTCCAATTCCTCTTTACTCTTAGATTAGGCAATAGTCACCTGACAGTTATCAGTGACCCATTGTCTAGTAAATAATTATTCATATTACAAAGATGAAAAAAAAGGTTTGGCCAAGTATAAATGGTAGAGAGATTGCTATTTTACTTTACTAAAATAGTACAATCAAATTTTTTTTCCCCGACTGACCTGGTCAGTTAAGGTGTATCAGGAAACATGACTCATGTCTGAACCGGTGTTTGCCCCACAGGGGGATTTGCGGCGCATGTGGTCCGAGCCCTTCCATGCCAAGACCAGCAGCTCCCGCTTCCTGGAGGTATGATGCACCCTGGGATAAACGACCAGCACGGGGAGGACTGCGGATCCTTTCCCTTAATTAGAGGGAAGGAGAGAGGGTACACTCACAGTGTGGCCATGTTGTCATCACTTGTTCATGCTTTCCGCCAATCTTCTGTGAAAACCCTCAGAAGGACACCAGTGTGTGGATCACAAAGCCCAAACACGACTCATCTTTGGTCCCAACATCCTCCCTGTTTCATCTCCGCTTCCTCCTTTCTGTTTATTTCCTCTTCATTATAGCACATCCTGCCTGTGCTGTTTTTGCTCTGCCCCCGTCCTCTTTTTTTCCTTTTTCCTAGTTGGTCTAATTTGCCACTTCCCTCTCGTGGCCCGCTCCATTCGACAGGCTTCTTGTCTCTCTTCGTTTTTCGTCTTTCTCTTCGTCTTTAATTTCCGCGGCAACTGTTGTCACTGACTCAGATGAACTTGAGGGCCAGACCTCCCCCCTTTTTGTGGACTTACAGTTGTGAGACATGGCTGGGGTTTATATATATTTTTTTAGCATTGTCGTGGTCATTATTATTATTGATATTATTATTATTATGGAACGATTTAAACAAAATGTTGAAGAGGCAGAGTGTTGCGGTGGCACAGGACAGTGCCCGGGAGCAGCAACACAATGAAGGAGAAGAGTCTTCCCCCTCCATCCATCTCCCTCTCTCTTCCCTGCTTTCTTCATCTGTTCTCTTCATCATCCCTCTACGATGGCTTCTCCCCAGTGCTCCTGCCCTCCCCCAACACTCCCTGCGAGCCCCACCCTCTTCCTCTCTCATCATCTGCTGTCCCCATTCCCAACCCTCACAGATAACTATGTATTTTATTTAGAAAAGTTTTATTCTTGGCATATACAGAAATGATGCATTATAAATTGTTAAGCTGCCCCCAGTGTTTGAGGGACCGCTTCTATTTGTATATACGTGTACACATGTATTTGCGGTATCTGAGTTTGTATTTGTGTTTGGGAGAATGTTGTATAGGGTGGGAAACTAAAACCAGCTAACAGCCTAGTAAAGGTAAATTTCGGCTGCCGTTTGTGTCGAGTTGACCGGTGAGCATCCATCATTCAGAGGTTGTTTTCTAAAGTTTGTTGGTTTGTGTGATAGAAAGGTAGCTGGTGGATTTTTGAAAGAAGAAAAAAAACAAAAAAACATGTTCATCATTGGCTGGTTAATGAAAAAGTTAGTTTCCTGCGTGTGTGTGTGTGTGTGTGTGTGTGTGTGTGTGTGTGTGTGTGTGTGTGCGTGCGTGCGTGCGTGTGTGCGTGTGCGTGTGCGTGTTTGTCTTTGTGTGGGAGGAGATTGAAATAGGTGAGTGAACGTTTGTTTTACTCGGTTTTAATTTGAAATCATAAACTTGTTAAAAACGATGACAATAGTCAGGTTTCCAGTGAGCTGGGTGTGTTGGATCATCTTGTCATAAACACATGACATGTCTAATGGAAACGGTTTGTGTTTCATCTTGTAAAAATTTACTGAAAACTTACTCTCAACAGGGGTCAGTTTTTTTTTATCAGTCTTTGTGCGGACAGGTGGAAATGTAAACAGTGTTGTTGTTTTTTTGTTTTTTGTTTTTTTTTTTTTCAAATAAATGAATGTTGAATTAATTTTAAAGTATGCTATTTTACTTTTCATCATGAAACCTCATCATGCATCATGCTGGGTTTTATACTGAATTTCTGTTGTGCACATCCTAAATTTATACATGTATGGCCATGGAAACACTAAAAGCATTTTATGTCAGCTTTCACAAGTCTATAAATGTCTGAGCATGATTATATCAAATCAGTGTTTATATACTTTGACAAAAGACAAGCACATCTCACCTGAGCTTTGTATGTCAGTGTTTCACCTCAGTCGATGAAGACCTGACTATTGTGAAAGTTTGGACTCAAAGCTTGGAGAAAAGGGTAAATGGGATATGAGGAAGCACTGTGGTGGGATTTTTATGTAGTTACAGATAATGCATCCTGTGGGTGGATGTGTGTATACGTGCGTACACTTCTATCTTTGTAAGGACCTGCCTCGGTTATAGGTCTCACCGAGTGAGGAGATTTTGGCTGGCCCTCACAACTTTAATAGGCGGTTTTAGGGTCAAGACTTTGTTTTAAGGTTCAGGTTAGAATTAGGTCTGGGTTTGGGGCTGGGAGATGCATTATGTACATGTGTGTCCTCACAAAGATAGAAGTACAACTAGAAGTGAGACTGAGTGAGTGAGAGAGAGTGTGAGAAGTCTGTTAGGACCTAGGGAGGAGAGAAAATCAGATTTGCCCTTTGGAAATTAAAAATGAAAATTAGAAATTAAGGCTAACCCATAGGATGCTTTACTTTTACTATTCGGTAACAGACAGTCCTACATCTTGGGGTTTTTGGTGTGTATTTTTTTTTGTTGTGCTTATTTTTCGTTTTTTTGTTTTTTTGGTTATTTTTTTGGTTGTTTTTTGTCCTTCCAATGTTTTTTGGTGCTTGTCAGTTAATATCTAATGTATACTGGAAAAAGTGCGAGTGAGTGCACGGCAGAAGTTTGTTTGTTTGTTTGTTTGTTTGTTTGTTTTGTTTTTTTTAACTTTTTCTATGCTAATCTGGCCGTGCATGTGAAGTGTACAGTGTATCATTTCTCAGACTGCATTAACAGGGCTACTGAAGTCTTGGGTCTCTGCTGGCTGACAACGAGGCACTGGACCTATGAGCTTGCATCAGTGGGTGGGACAAAGGCTGCAGGTCAGAAAGACTGCAATTGGTCAGCTCTGACCTCTGACTGATTCAAAAAAAAAAAAAAAAAAAAACTAAATATTATGACCTGAATATCTTCAGTTTGGGACGTCCAGCCTGCTGCTCAGTGCAGTTTACTCGGATGTAATGGAACCACAATCCCCTATCACCTCTACATGGACATGGAAGGAAAAATATAGATTTATATGCATATATATATATATATATTATATATTTATGTATGTATGTATATATACATACATATATGTGTCTATATATACACATACATATATGTATACACACACATATATATATATATATATATATATATATATATATATATATATATATACACACACACACACACACATGTGTGTGTATATGTATATGTATATTCATGTATATATGTGTGTGTGTATACATATATAAATAATTGATGGCGATCATGGTGATAACAAAAGGTTTCTTTTTTTATAGAAAATAAATTTCTTTTTACCCCCTTCTTTGTAAAGCTTTTTTTTTTTTGTTTAGTGCTTTAGTTTTGTTTTTTTTTTTATTTTACTTTCCACCTCTTCTCCCCTCCAGCAGAGGACTCCTACTCTGTTGGTGCATTGATATCATGGTTGAATGGATTCTGTATAGAAAAATGGTGAATAAAATAAATTAAGAACTGTGTAGTGAAACATGAATCCTGAAGTGCTTGATCTAAAAGACTTTGTCTCCTTTTAACCCCTCCCTCTGCCCTTCCCCCTTCTTTCCCTCCTTGTTCAGGATTCTGCTGTAAATAAACATGACTCTAACTGTAACACCAGTGTGTCCGTTTCATTGTCTCTTTTCCCCTAGTTGTTAAAGGCTTATTTTCATCTGTTCAGGGGGTCCTTTAACAACCACAGTATTTTGCTGCTAAAGAAAAACCCTCCTGAGAACCCTGTGCCTGTATAAACTGTTATCTTACACTGCAGAAATGTTTTTTTCTTAACTTGTCCAAATAGAAAATATGAAGGAAAAAAAGGAACTGTGATGCGCTTTTTTTTCTCCAAATAGATTCAGGGAAAGATGGCACTTAAAAAAGATGTAAGAATCACTTCATGTCTCGAGGATCATTAGGATTCACTAAAATGATACAGCCATTAATTGCATTATTACTACCAATATCCATTCTTGGTTGGATTGGTAATTGATTTTAACTTAATTTAATCTTTGTGTTAAGAATAATTGCATGATGTGCTAAGTTACAGCTCCACGCTTCAACTGAGGAAGCCCAACAAATGCTTGCAGGATTTGATGATAGTTGTTGGACAAAACTCTACAAAAATTATGGTTGAATATGACTTTTAAACTTTAAAAATTAGTATTGAAGTAAACTGGCATTAACACACACACACATCTTGGTCTTGATGGTCACACCAGCTATCTGGACTCTGTAAATCTTAATCCTCAACTTCAGCTTCTGTGCAGAACAAGTGTTTGCAGATATCATTCTCTTGATTATTTGTAAAAGTAATAGAGCACACGTTTAGATACTGAGTGTGGTATCAGCAGTGACAGCACATGAAACCCATGGTACATCTTGAACTGAGAAGGATATGTGGTGTAAACGAACCTTCTTAAACAAAGAAAAAACTGCTTAAATGAGGCATTGATTCCGTTTGTTTATGAGTTCTTTATGAGGGCTAAATGCCTGGTTATTTTTAGCAAGCACACACAATGCACCAGTGAGCTTTAATATCCACAGATCCTCTAATATGGCTGATAAAGAAGTCAACCACAGCTTTACTGCCAAGGACTCGGTGAAAACCAGAATTCAGGAGCATCAACCTTTGACTTAATCTTAAGTAGCTTTGCCAGCAGAATGATTTTGGTTTCAAATTTATACAGTATATATTAGGTATTTTCTGTCACTATCACATCACATTATTAACAGCTGAGAAAATAAAAAATGATGTCTTAACTGCACATACTGTACAATTCTGTACCAGTCGAGCCTGGACTTAGATTTGTCTTTTGACGTTTATTTTGACATGCGAAGGTCTAGTAGGCCATTACAGAAATATAGCTGAAAGAGCGCTTTGAATCTGTGTCCTACGTTTCCAGTGAAGTCTTTGCATTTGAAACAGGTTTTTGTGTGTAAATTTTCTATGCAGCATTTTTTTGGGGGGAAACATTCTTCCACATTTTATATAGAAGCCAAACATCATCAGAACCTTCCTTCCTGCCCTGAAGTGGGTTTCAGATGCAGCATTCAACTGGCAATCTGCAAAAATGCGTGTTCAATACTCTCCAGCAGATGGCGACACAGTACAAATATCTGAAAACACTGTCAGAGAAGTCAGGAATTATGAAAGGCCTGATGTAGTTTTTACATTTAAACACACCATGATCAATTTGTTTTCACATCATGCATGGGCATCGAAACCAATATTATATGCTCATTTTCCAGTGTAGCCATCTTCAAGCAGCGTTACAGAATCTTTTCAGCTAAATATATCAAAATACAGACAAACCACAACAGTATGAAATGCACATATCTACAGTGAGCCTTGGAAAGCTGCAGAATCAGAACAATGAAAGAAATAAACCATCCCTTGATCTGGAAGTTAACTGAAATGAAAGGCACGTTCTCATCAAAGTAGGGTAACCAATTCCTGCAGCGCAATGGGAAGAGATCTTACAAGCATCTGTGGGAAAATGGCTGCCTCGATGACAAACCAAAGATGCTGAGTCAAGAATTTATAGAGAGGCTGCTGCAGAATGGGAATAACACCCCGAGATGCTGAATTCATCTGTCTGAGTTTGTACTGTACTTGTATGTGTAGTGGATATAAAACCGTTTCTGTCTCTCTGATTCACTTTGGCTGCTCAGTGATTACAGATCTGTGGAGAATTGGTGTATCAAAATGACAAATGCAGGATAAACGGTTGTGTATGAGCAGAGTCGGGAATGAAGAAAAGCATAAAGAATGACACTTTTCTGGAAAATGTGATTACACTCACTGAGCAAATCCATTTATCCTCCCATGAACAGTCAATTTAATGAAAAGAAAAGATGTCATGAATAGTGATCTTAATTTTGATGACGGTGAAGTTTAGCTGAGGCCCAGGCTATGGTTTATTTCCTCAAAGGGAATTGTTACTCCAAATAATAATATTTAGTGCAGAGAGAAAGAAATTTTAAGCTGCCAGACAGACGCACAACCTGATCCACTGACTGGCTGGCTGGATGGATGAATTGGATGGTGGGGGGATGAGTTGTAGGACACTGGGTGGATGGGTGGATGGGTGGGTGGGGGGAGGTTGGAGAAGGTCGGTGAGGTCAAGGCAGGCAGGGTCCACCCCTCTTCACCTATTGGCCAGACCGCCCAACGACTCTTGTGCAGCTTTGAAGCCCTGAAGTGGACAGAATTCCACCACGACCATGGGGATTGTAGCACGTCATTTGTAAGAAATTTTGGCGAGATGGTCCTAAAAACGGAGAGGTTGGTCCACGCCTGGAATGTAGGGTTTTTTATTTAGAGGCACTTGTAGGGTCTTCTCCTATTGATCCTGAAATTACAGACGGGCAGGTGAAATGCAGTCCCACTTAGAGAACAACTGGTGCTGGAATCATCTGTGGTTTTGATTTAGAGGAATATAAACCACCAAATTTACAGTTTTAGTTCTGATTTTTAAGCTGATGGCATAAATTTAGAGAATACATTTTCTAATATTAAATGACTGAAACTACATGAAATAGACAAGGAAATGTGCATTGATCTTTTATGTAGTTGCTTTTTTTTCAAACTGAGTCGGAATGAGTTAGTCATTACAAAGTTTTGCTGTGCTGCCAAATATTGTTCACACTCACAGAGCTTCACTTTAATTTCTAGTAGAGATGCAAAAGTTTCCAAAGATGCCAAATATGTTGTAGTGGCTTTGGAGGTAATGTGTATAAAATAATGCAAAAGAAAACAAGGCTACTTTCATTCTATAGATTGGTGCAGCCAAAAAAAACATCCTGGTCCTAGGTTTGAACATGTCACTTAGTATAAACCTCATAAAGCTTCAATTAAAAGCTGAAAAAATGAAATACACAATACATATTATAAAGTCAGACAGTATGCAATACAACAATTTGTCCACCTTTGAAGCAACATGAGGGGAATGAGAGTTTAAGGCGTAAGTTCAAGGGGTTGACTGCACCTCCGCTATCCTGCACAACACATTAAACACATACAGTGATTTTGCGTCCCACTACAGCAGCAGACATCTATTCCCAGTCTAGCTGGTGAATAAATAACTGGGAAAAGCTCACAATAAATTTCAGAGTCAGTAGCACATGAAGTCAGCCAGTGCAGGTAATTTAAAAAGTGCTGGTATTTATTGGCGGTGCCCCCTGCTCATGTTAATGGCAGAGAGGTCCCTTCCCCTTCTTCTTCTTCTTCTCTCTTCCAACCAGGCATTCCTGGCTTGTTTAAATAAGGCCTGCCTGCCTGAGCGCGGGTGGATTCCCCTCTGGCCCTTTGCCCTTTGACCTAAAGTGCATTCCATATGTAAAGTGAGGAATTCCTCTGAAGTTCAGTTAATGGGGTTGAGTTTTGTTTTTTTTGTTTTTTTCATCCTTTGGACTCCGCTCTTGCACTTGCCCGGCGGAAAGGTTGAAAAACAAGCTCGATGTAAATTCATCCGGAGGCTGTGAGTCCCAAATGAGGTTTGTTGTTAATCCTTGATGGTTAAAAATCAGTTTCTGCCAGCAGTAGATATGGGCCTTCAGCAAGTGTCTTTAATAATCCTGTAGGATCATGACTAACTACTTTAATGGAGGCTGCTGTGAAGTGGAAGTGTGCAGGTTTGAGGAAGTGAGGTTTAGTTTGTCCATTGGTTGCTGCCTTTACAAGTCAGTAGATGAAAAGACATGATGGCTATTATATAAATGAAATTCTCTCTATTGTGTATGAAATCGAAGGGTTTTTTTCTCATATAAACTATGTCTAACAATAAAGGCTGTTGTATGTAAAGGCCCTTGCAGCAAATTTGTGATTTGTGATAATGACCTATATTCTGTAAAATAAAACTGACTTGACTTGACATCTTAAAAGGTCATATGTAAAAAAAGTGTGAAATTACAAGTTAGTAAATGCAGAAATGTTTCTATTTTGCAGTTTCAAAAATAAACCAAATCAAATATTAAAAGAAGACCGATTCAAATTCCAGTAGGTTTCACAACAAATCTTGTGTTAGACCCCACTGTTTTATGTTTGAAATAATAACAGCAATTATAATTATAAAATCAACCATTTTTTCCTTTAAATGTTTTCTTTTTCTCTGATCTTATTAAAACCCGGTGATTAGAAATGAAGTGGTGACTGACAAACTGGGCTTTTGATGAATGTGACAAAATACAGAAATGATCAGGAAGTGTTGCTGTTACACGAAATACAGTAAAATGTCTTGTTTTATATGCCATATGCTCTATGCATGAACAAACATATTTCTTGTTTTTGCCAGAAAGTCATTCAGGGACAAAAAAAAAACATGTTGCTGTTACTTATCAGTGGGCTAATTCTCTGTTTGACCACTTATGAACAAACTGATTATAAAATTCCAGTCACAGAAATCCAAATACACTTTTTGCAGATTTGTGAGGGTTAGTTCTGTATAAAAAGTTCAAAAATCACTGATATAGAGCAGATGAAAATACACTATTTAACCATGTTTTACAGATGAGTTCTCTGGGACCCCAAACGGAAGTAATGTGCTGTTTTCTGTTGCGGACTTTTCGTCAGTTCAAAAAAAATCATCTTTCTAAGCAGTCCTGATTAAATGAAGTACATTTACCCGAGCACTGTTCACTTGGGAATGTCCATTTTATGCCACTTTCACAGCTGAAATTACTAGTTACTGTGCAGATCCAGATTTTAGATACAAAATATGTGATAAACAAATTAAATATGAGACATTTGGACATATTAAACTAGACAACAGCATAGTAAGTAGTAAAAAGTTAGCCCCAACTCAACCCTACAGAACATTAAATACAGTTTACATTTTAATGAATCAATAAAGTCTATAATATAACATATATAAAAATCATAAACTCTGAAATAGGACACTCTGCTTAATCAGCACTTTTACTTTTGATACATTAAATATATCTTGCTGGTAAAAACATACTTTTACTTGATAAATTAATTGAAAATAGGACTTTAATCGTCACTGAGTATTTTTACATTGGTGTATTTCTACTTTTACTAGGTAAAAGACGTGAGTACTTCTTCCATGACTGAGGAAGAGTCATGAAACAACACGATATTGAAATAAAACAACCCTAAGAATGTCTTTTGAACTGTTAAAGAGGGAACCGCGTCCCCAAACAGAACATTAAGGTTTTGGACAAAAGAGGGAAGAAATGTGTTGATTCACACATTGTGCTTTATGGACTTCTGGGCCTGCATAAATACTAAACCAACACCATTTCTCATCAGATTTTCCAGGTAAACTCACAGATAATAAAGAGCATGCCCGAGTTCCTGATTGAAGTAGTGTATCTGAAGATGGATCATAGGTCGAGGTTCCTCTGCTGTTGTGCTTTAGGAGCCCTGTGTACTGTTGGAGACGCTGTAAAAGGCTGTGCCACCCACACAGCTGGAATGTCATGCATGCAGTCCATAGAGTCTGTTTCGAGAGGGAGGCAGAGGGGGGAGGAGAGGAGAGGAGGGGAGGTGAGGGGAACCCTCTTTGGAAGAGACAGGGTGCACAGAGGCTCGGTGCTCGAGGTGGGGTCTACTACCTCTACTACTACTACTTCATGAAAAAGATGAAGCAGAAAACCCACTTCCCATCCGCCCTCCCCCAAAAAAAATTCTCCATTAACCTTTTTTTCTTTCTTTCTTCCCTTCCCTTTTGGTGGGAAATTATCAATGACGATCCATCATGGTTGTTTGGTCTTCAGCCGACGAGAGGAGAGGGGAAATGTGAAGAGAGACGTGAGATGGAGGGATGGGGGTTGGTAGAGGTTAAAGGGCAGAGGAAGAAAGGAGGTACATTTTCGGAGGATGGGAGGTTGGACAAAAAAGAGGGAACAATAACTCCCATGTTTAAAAGGCTTTTCTCAGCCCCCATGATACCTCACACAGCCAGCAGTTTAAAGTCAGGCTGTTCAGCAGGGAGTGGTAGTTTGTGGCACTTTCCCCTCAGGCTCATTTTAAGAAGAAGCATTTTCCAAGAAATGAAGCTTATTTTTTTAAGTCAGTTTTTCTCCCCCTCTTCTTTTCTCTGTTTATCAGCTTTCAACATGGCACAAACCAAAAATTCTCCTTACCTTCTATATTTTTCTGTAGATGAAACATATTCGATAGCTTTGAGTAACTGTCTTTGTTTGTTTAAACATTATTTTCACAAACACTTTTTAGAAAATGTAACCAAACAGGAAAAAGGTTGTAAAAATGGAAGGAAATATAACTGTTAAATCTCTTCACTCATGATTAAAATGTTTAAAGAAATACATTTGTTCAAATCTGATGACTTGTTGAGATGGAATTAGTTCTTTATGTTACAGGAATGTATATAAAGTACACTAAGAAAACACTTATTTTACATTTCACCAGATATCTAAGGAATTGTACAACTAGTTCCATGAATTTTTATTCAGATTATAGGCCTGATTTCTGTGGAAGTTGAATTTTCAGCAACAGTAAAATATATTAAGTGCCATTACTTAGTGCCATTAATGTCTATTTGTTAATTGTTGATTTTTTTAAATGTTACAGTTGTGGAGTATTTTGCAATTTGAGAAAACTTCATAAAAGTAAGCTAAATGTGGCATTAAAATCTGAAAACATGATTGAAACAAACGTATAAAATTGTTTTGGTGTAGGTCCCCAATCGTTTTATTGGATTTCTATAAGAAAAGGCACATTTTAGAATTAATCTTTAATCATTTTAAGCATTTTGCTATTGGTTAATTTCTTATTATTCAGTAACAGGGATGTTTTCCTTATTTAAAGAATTAAAAAAAACATTAAATTTGAATTAAACATAATTTGGGGTCAAGGTTTGACAAACCCTAAATACATAGAAACCCATGGATAATGACAGTAACAAAAAACTGATCTGAGGATTTCTGTAAATTTGTTGAGGAAAAATTTGTAAATGAATAAATGATCTTTTTACGCTTTGTTACCGGATGATGTTTGATTTAAAAATGTAATGTATATAATCCATTGGACATTTTAATTAAATAAATGTGGTGGAAAATCTCAAGGTATCTTTCAGTAGATTCTAACGTTTGTGAATGAACTTTCACTGAGTTTATTCTGTTTTAAAGCCAGAAGAGCCATTTTAACAAACAATCATTTCAGCAAATCAATTATTCATATCAAACATTAGTTGTGTTGACTGCTGTGTCTTTCTCATACTAGAATGATTTTTTAAAAAACATGTGTTGATGAAGGGAAAAGCAACTAGAGTAATAACAGTTCTCTAATTCTTCTAAAATAATTTTTATTCAATTCTTATACATTTTGAAGGTTTAAGAGGAAACTGGGGGTGATATTCCAGTAGAATAAATTTTATCCTCTATGAGATGACATATGAAATCTTTAAGGCTAAATCTAAATCATCAATGACTCATTTGATTTATTTAAATACTCTTTGAAATTGTTTAATCTCAGAAATTATTCTCATCACATGAGCAAAACAGCTACAGCTTTTTATTTTCACCTTTCATGGATTCAGTCAATTCCACAGTGTAAACACCTCATCTTGCTTTTCCCCCATAAATAATGATAATCACTGTCTTTAAATGTTAATGGTTCGTATTTCTGACAGATAAAATAACTTAATCTCCCAGGGGCTGATGCATGAATTCCCTCTCTGTCTGTTTGTGAAATAGGAAAGGAAAAAAATACGTACAAATACAGTTTTGGCAGCGATTATGAAATCACAAGATATAAGTGGATCAATAACCACATGTGTCATGTTCAGCTTCAGAGGTTAAACTCTGGTCTTGTGTCCTCCACTTTTACAGGACACTCTCAGTCCAGTTTGAGGAGAATCACCGGAAAAAGCCTCCCTCTCTGTGAAGAGGCAGAGGGGGCATCACTGCTCCAAACCTTCACCGGATCCATCATGCCCCGCCTTACATCAAACATTTTTTTTGCCGACTGGCTGCACAATCAGATCCCTTCTGAGTGGGCTGGAGTCGGGTGGGTGTGTGGGGAGTAAAAAGTGGGCCCTCTCCCACTGGATAATGCCATTATTTCAGCTCCTCTGGCCAGGAATGCCAAATTTCACAGCCCGCTACTCCTCTCTGTGCGTCAATCAAAGCTTCGCAAGGGGCCGAGGCGCCCACTGGGTCCGCCTCCAGCGCCGTGTGAGTTTGATCCAACCATTGATCCCTCGGAAACTAATATCATAGATGCTTACTCTTCATGTTCTCGCTCAAACTGGGAAGTCTGGGCAACTTTTATAATTATTTATCTCAGTCAATTCTAATTGTTATTAGGATAAAAAAAAATGTGCCTAGTGCGCAACTTGAGAGATATTGTTGGGAATTAATTTATGTCTACGTTTCTTTATTAATATCGAAATCGATTATTTTAAACCGATCAATTTTGTTGGCCTGATCCCCGCTGCCAGTGTGAGAAGACAAGCCGGCTTAATCCATATTTGAACTAATAATCAGCATTACTATCCCTCCGGAGGCCAGTTAAAGGCTAATTATAAGCCCCCTTGTTGCCGCACACAAAATATTTTTCGCACCAAAAAGCAAATACATTAATTAGTGATTAAATATCCAGATACAGTGCGTGGACATCATGAGAAATTTGTGAATGGGAGTCAAATAATCAGGTATTCGTTGCGCGCTGTGACGCTTCCCGGCGCGCAACCAATCCCGTGCGCTCTGGAAACGTTGAACACGCCGAAACCAAACCAATGGCTCATCATATAGCAAAGACTAGCGCAAGAAGAGGCCAATCAGTGGGAGGCATGCAAACGAGGAATTTGCTCCGCCAGGCTCTGAATGTCAAGTAGTCAAAGATGGAGTCCGGATCTGAGAGGCCGTGTGCTTGTGCGTGGAAGACTTGCGATTTTTTCCGACTCTTCAAGCGCCGCAGATTTGATCTCTATTCGCTCCCGGCCGTTTGGGAACGACGCCGCGAATCCCCAAAGCAGCGGACCGCAGAGTGTGGTTTGTGGAGAGGGTTCCTTTTCTTTGTTTTATGGACAACTTTTTTCCCTTCTCTTTTTTTTTTTTTTTTTTTTTTTTTTGCCTATAACGGATTGTCCCTCCCTTGGCTAGATACTATTCATGATTTTGGAGGAGGAGGTGGTTGTGGAGAGAGAGGGAGTGGAGGAGGAGGAGGTGGAGGAGGAGGGGAGGAGGAGAAGAGGTGGTGGTGGTGGTGGCGGCGGCGGCGGCGGTGGAGGGAGGTGGGGGGGGGTCGTCCACTGCGAGTTGTAGCCAATTTTTACGCGTAAATTGTCAGGAGCTCAGTGCAAAACTTGGAAGTTGCAAAGGTCGAGATGTTAAGATTAAAGGTTTATTTATGAGACTTGGGGGAGGGAAACGGCAATAGGAGTTGATTCCACCCCTGTGCACAACGCATCTGGAGGCTCGCTTCAAAAACTTGATCGGGACGCGATTTAACGCCTTGTGGATAGATAAAACGCGTCCTGCACCTTATCGGGGGCCGTTAACCTGGTGTAATGGGTCTCCGAGGGAGGACGCTTTCGCGGTGCTGGCGTGCGTATGCAGCCTATAGGCTGTTGTGCAATCTAACAAGTCGTCAGTATTGTAGCCTGCTGAGGGTTTGTGAGCTGGCAGGAATGGCTTGCAGAGCAGATCCAGTGCTTCCAACGTGAAGGAGGCGTATAGGCCGCTCACACAGATGTATGGCGGAGAAAACGTAGAGCTTTCAAGAACAGGTAAAGAAAAAAAAAAAAAGAAGATGAAGAAGGAAGAAAACCTTGATGTGGTTTACAGAAATAATCTGACGGATCGGGCAAGAGAAAGCCACACGGTGTTCTAGAGATTTCCAGCGTCCTCTTTTTTTTTCCTCTAATGGTATAGATTCTGTGTTGTGTAACCACGCATTAATTGTGCAAAGTTGCAGGACCTGCTTTGCCTTTATTTCCGGGGCTTGTTACAGTTTCTTGTTTAGTAATTTCACCGTAATTTTAGCAAAGCAACTTTTTTCTTTTTCCTTTTTTTTTTTTTTAAATACACAAAGTTTTTGTCGTTTTGTTGAAGAAGTCAATTAATTTATTTCCTAGGATTCTTCCTGTGTTTATTTTAACCGATAGGTTGGACTAAGAGGAAAGAATCGTATAACTGAAATGATAAAAATGGATTTGGTAGTTTAGGTGTGGAGGGTGGCAGCCTGTAGCTCTCTGAAAGCTTTGGGTGTGTGTGTGTGTGTGTGTGTGTGTGTGTGAACTCCCCCCACCCCTGTCTCCAACCTCCCATTTCTCCCCCAAAATTAGAATGCATGTCATTCACAGGAGAGAGAAGTATGGGCCCACATGCTGGGAAATTCCCATTCTCCCAGGGTGAGAGTAACCAATGCTGTTTAATTTAGGAAGTTCATTTAACTCCAGCGTTGTAAAGTTTTATTGTTAAACTGTGATATTCTAACTTTTGCTTCCCTCAAATTTGAAATTAGTGCTGAAATATTTTCAATATTTCACCTTAATAGGCAGATTTTTGTGCAGAAGAAACTACAAAGAAGAAATGTCAGCAGTTCGCAAACTTTGGACTTTTTCTGAGTTAGATTAGTTTGTGAGGCATCTGTAGTTTTGAAACTAACTGATCATATTTTAAAATAAAAGCACTTGAGAGTATAATGTATTGATTAGTCATATACCATACATTTTAAGTGATTTTTTTATTTTTTTATTTTTGGGGGTGGTTGGACAGTTGAGTTCAGTTATGTGCGGTGGATGGTGATGGTGTCCATGTTGTTGTCCAGTGCCCTTTTTCTGTTGCACTACTGGACATTGAGATGAGCAGTGCAATATTAAAAGGGCATTGGCTGACGAAACAGAGACCCACACCTCCCTTTACTGTCTTAACTCTTAACCTACATGGAGCTATGAGGGTGTCCTTAAATTCAATCACGTATGTGTGTGAGTGTGTTTTTGAGAAAGTATGTCTCATAATGTAAAAAAACAAAACCAAAAAAAAAAAAACCTACCCCTTCCTCTCTGTTATTGTGCACTATTTTGAAGGCATAAAGATGCTGTATTTGTCATTAATTTCATTTCTTGCCCTAACTTAGCAGCCATAATGGTTTTAACAGCAAAGAAATCGGCTAATTTCAAATTTCAGCACAATCTGAACATTTCAGTACCTTCCTTTTCTTTTTTTCAACACCCATCTAGACAAACAGCATTGTTGCTTATTTAAATGTAATTGGAGTTTGGCAGTGAAGAATGGCTGTCCCCATGTCCACGTGCTGACACATGCTGAGGTCAGCTGCTTTGACAATGTTGCACTACTGTACCATCCATTCTAGCAGTGCAATAGTATTGTCATAGCATTTGGCCTCAGCTCACACTAAACTGGTGCTAAAGGGCTCGTTTCAAACGAGTTTGTGTAGAACTGGAGCTGATGACTGATAGCAGGTGGTGGTGCAGACCAAAAGCCTCCTAAACTGTTTACCCAGTGCTGTATTTACAGAGTAGAGTTTACACACATATGTAGGCTGACATAAGCACTCGTGACCCAAATTTAAAGTTGTGAGTACAGTCAAACCAATGCCTATTCAGTAATAAATCCTTTTAAAGGAAGAAAACAATTTACAGAACGCTTTTTTCTGAAACTATAATAATGATTTCTGTCCATCTGGTACAATTGGTACAGTGATTGGAAGTCATCATTTACACACATTTTAATTTACATCACAGCTCATGAAAAATGCGGCTAATGATGTAAAATCAACTAAATAAACATCAAGGGGGCAAATCAACTGCTGAAGACAAATTTAAATGTAAGCAGATATATTAAACAAAAATATAACCCTGATGCCATTTAAAACCTTGATTCGTCTCTTTATCTAAACTTGATTTTTCAGTTTTTCCTGTTTTTGCGGTGAAACAATTCTCCGTTAAATCCACAGTTTTTTCAGCCGAGTTCAGTCTTCTGTGTTTTTCTTCACCTGTATGTTGTTTTTTTGTTGTCACACCAAACACTGTGACGGTGTCTATAGGTGATGGTAAAATAAGCAGATGGGGAAAAAAGGAGGGTGGGGGAGAGGTTGTTGTGTGTTTTTGTTTTTTTTGTTTTTTTTTGAGCATCCTCAGCGGTAGCAGGTCGATGGGGGGAGGGGACGCTAGGGAGGAATGTGGGGAGCAAGGCCCTCTCTCCCCCTCGTGTTTTTCCTTCCTTTCTCCTCCTTTCTTTCTGTGTTGAGATTAGGTGTCACTCCTCTGTGCGTGCCTCGTGTTTGAACCCTAAAGTAAGAGAGTAAAGGCGTTTGTTTGTTTTGATGACTGTCGGCAGACCTCTCAGGGTGGAAATGTTTAACCACAGTCCAGTTGCTGTTACAAGCTGCCGCAGAAGGACATGAGTAATTATTAAAAACAGAAAGGAGACATGGGGCACAGATTACCATGCTGCAGTACAAGGTTTCAGGTTAAAGAGATTTTTTGACTGTGTATCAAAGCCAGTCTGTAAAGTCTTTATTATGTAAAAAAAAAAAAATGTGTTGAATTTTGGGAGAAGTGACTCTGATGTAAAAGTATTTTTAAGTGATTGCAAACTGAAAGGAAAGCAAAAAAGGAGACCTCAGTCACTTGACTGTGTGAAATTCTCCCTGAGTAAAGAACGTGACTTGTTTAGGCTTGCTTGCAATGCTTGCTGGGAAATCCTGGAATGTGTGGAATGGGGGACGGTGGTGCTTCTGCAGTTATCTGACTGCATAGAGCAGCAAGTATCCTGCAATGAAACCCAACATGTCAGCGGTGCTTTTTTTGAGCAGCTTTGAATGTGAATTAGAGAAGCCACAGTGCAGATTAAACTACAGAGAATACAAGTTAATGAGATAATGACATCTGCCTTTCATTAAATACATAAAACACAACATGCTCACACTGCTTCACATAAAACAAATGTTTTTTTCCCTCCTCTTGTAATGTGTTTATTGGCTTGCTGTTTATGAGTGGATGTGTTTGTTGCTAATGAAGTTTTTTTTTTTTTTTAATGTAAATGAAATCACTGAGAATTTGTTGAAGAGAGTGTTGGGAGGAAAAGAAAGGTGTTTGTGATTGAAACATTTGACATTAATATGGGATAAACAAATAAAATCTTTATATATTTTTCAGTTATTTATCTTGTCATTTAAGAAACATTTCTGATGAAATAAAGTGCTGTTAATTATATCTGCCACATGTCTAAATAAAGATGATTAAAGTCATGTTGAGTCGTTACATTTTTCTTGGCAAAAACAAATTTAAAAATCAAAATTGGATGTTTAAACGAAATCAGTTGATGGGTTTCCAGCTGTAAAAATCTGATATAGACCTCATATAGCCAAACTGACACTTTTATGCCCGAGTGACTGGTGTATTAAAGAATTAGAAAACAAGAATAAATACACTAAACAGCGAATAAAAGAACCTTCTCCCTCCTTTAAAAAAAGTTTCTAAATTGAATTTTTACCTAACCATTGAAATGTCAGGCCTGACAATGCCCTGTTTGTTACAAAGGTTGCTCTTTTTCAAAGGTGGTGAAAATAAATTGAGAGAGTAAGTTTTGTTGGTGTGTTTTTAATGTAAACAGAACTCAATCTGTCTTTTTAACTTGCAATCAACTTATAACAGATTTAAAAAAATATATAAACTCATAATACTTTGTTCACATCGCTCTATTTTTAGTTACAATGAAAATGAAAAAAAGTTTGCAAAGACATCAAATAATCGAGTGGAATTTTGGGAGAATTTTGAAAAATGTATACTTAACATCTTTAAGACGTGTACAATTGATCTTATGGCACAGGTTGAAAGAAAAAAAACACACAATTTCTTAGGTTTCTATTTTTATTTTTTAGGTTCATGCATTGAAAAAGTGGATATAGAAATTACAATACTGTCATTGTGTGAAAAGTGTAATTTCTCTGAACTGAAAGAAACTTAAAGGGAAAATCACAAGATGAAAAGCTCAATGTTTGGTGGCAGCTGCGTGAATTGATGTTTGAATAACAAATATTTTACATTATTCTTACATCATAAATAATAATTCTTAAAAAAATGCTACCAATACTGAAAACCAAAAGTTTGCCTCCAGCCAAATTGCTTCACCACTGATATTTTTAATAAAATATGAAGCTGTACAAATGTTAACCGCCTTGGTGCTGTGCCAAATTTTACTACTTTGATAACTGATTTTGTTATTTTTGAGGTTGAATAACCAGTGTACCTGGTAAGTTAAGATAAAAATTTCTTAACTATCTTCACACATATTGGTAGCAGTTGGTAGCAGTCTGGTGTCAGACTCATCTTTCAGCTCCACATGTGTTTTATGTTTTTCAAATCAATTCAACTGGAGACTGGCAGTTTAATGCCATCCAAAGGACAGGAGATGTAGTGCAGACTCTAAGATCTGGCTACATTTTGATGACTCTGACATTATCATCCACTGATATAATAAATAATAAATGATAATAGAAGTTCAAATAAAAAACAACATATCAAAAAACAGATTTAGATTATTACTATGTGTCATTAAACATCAAATGACAAAGAACGCTGAGGTTAGTTCATATGCACAGGGACAAAAAATGGGGGATAAGCGATTAAAAAAAACATTATATAGTAGCTGGCAGAGATGAAGGTGTGTACAGGTGAGAAAATGATATACAACAAACTGAATCAAATGAAACGGACAATAACAATTAATCCGGTTGACAAGCAGACAATGACGAGGGAAATCCAAATAAACTGAAATAGCTCTCATTCAGGAAATGAAATCATCTAGGAAACGTGTGTGTTTGTGTGCATATGTGCGTGTGTGTATTTGCAAGGAGGAGGTGCCAATAAATGCAGTGGGTGTTTACTGCTCTTGGACTTTCTTCTCGTGTTTTATTTTGAAGACCAAAGAGAGATGCTGTTATAGACCACACATCAAAAGTCAGATTTTAATGCACTTATATATTGAACTGTAAACATTTAGTAAAAGCACAAAAGTAAAAATCCAAACTGATAAAATTATGTTTTTTTAACATCAGTGGAAGCTTTATCATGAGCATTGACTTTTCCACTGCCTTTACTTTTCTCATCCTCATCCCCAATTTCAGTATCAGAGATCAAATCCAGGCAAGGGATTAATGGATTAATTAATGAATTTCTGCAGGTTGAAATGCATCCAATGCTGCATAAATAAACTGTTCATGAGCACAGCAGGAAAATTGTGATACTCTTCACACCTCAGCCCTGCAAGAACAATGTGTCACTTGCAGTGTGAAAAAATTTAGTCATAAAATACATAAGCACATGTGAGCACTTTCACAGAAAGGTGTATGTGTGTGTGTGTGGGAGAGAGAGAGAGTGAGAGAGAGAGATAGAGAGAGAGGGACAGAGAAAGAGAGAGAGACAACAAATTCCTCTCAGCTATCTCCTGATAATGGTTCAGTTCTTGTGAGAGCAGGACTGTCTGAACCAAAGAGAGAACAAGAGGTAAATATAGAGTGTGTGCACCACAATAATTCACAGGTTTGTGTGTGTTTCACTGTGTGCATGCGAGTGCATACTAGGGTTCATGTGCTAAAAGCAGCACAACTATCACATTTTGATTATTTCACTGCTTTTGATGGTGAGTAAAGATAATGCTGAAGGGTCCTGATACTATCATCTGTTGCCACTATGATGAGAGCAAAATAATATTGCTTTAATCATGAGAAATACAAAATGATGCATTGGTTTAAACTCTTCTGGTAGATGAACTGTTGTTATTTTTACTGTTGAGGTTTATGAGAACATGTAATTTTACTGTAATTAACTTACACCACAACATTTCGTGGAAAAATGGAGATGGAAAAAATGTTTCAGGTAGAAGTTTAGACTTGTTTGCAGTGAATAAAATATAGTCTGGTCCCATTTAGTTGACTCACACAAAATGATTGAGCTGCAGGTCTGCTACAAAGGTTATTCACTGCCACCTAGTGGACAACAGATGGGACACCAAAGGAAGACCTTAAAGGGGCGGTTCACACAAACGAGTGGGGTGGGGGAGCATTATCTAACCTGCTTCTGGTAACTTCTAGCGCTTGGAGCTCTGGTTTTATTAACTAAGGTTTGGCAGGTTTGGCAGGTTTGGCGCTCAGAGCACTATGTGAAACAACAGCAGCGTGTCTTTCCAGAAACAGTGTCATGGTTGCTCAAGGTAATCCACAAAACATGGTGCCGTTTTCACTGGGACCACCCTCTACAAAAATAGATAAAATTCACTAACACAAAATAAAATGACTAAATGAGCATTTCCTTCAATATTAGCTGAGTCCCTCTAATACCATACACACCTGGCTCTTTAGTCAATGTTGTACCACGGCAAAGACAATAAAAAGTGATTTATTGAGATAATTCAACAGATGTTGCTCAAACAACAAATAAATAAAGTTGCTTCTTAAAAACCATTAAACAAACCTCGGATCAAAAGTGCACATGCAGCACTACATGCAGATAAAAAACAGAAGAAGACAGATTCTCACTCGTATATACAGTAACCCTGAGTCTGTTCTTGCTCTGAATCCTAAAATTTCAACATACTGAACTTGTGGATTTATCTGGTAAACGTTACGTGGCAATGCAATTCATATCCAGCAGGTGGGGCCATAGGTTCGGATTTTTTTTTGTTAAAGAAGGAGGCACATCATGGCTGCAGCAAACGCCTCATAAATGCACAGGTGTAAACAGTCACCCTCATGTATGAGCACATTAGAAGATTTCTCTGGAGTCTTCCCATGCTCTCCTTCGTTAGGCTGTCGTCAGCACTACACCAGAGAAAAAAGTTAATAACTGAATCCCTTATCTGGAAACCGATTGAGTAAATATCAAGTTAAAATACTGAATCATAAAGATAATAACCTTAGGTTTCAACAATGTGGTTGGTGACAGCAGTGAGCTCTGATGAAGCAAAGTCAGCGGAGTTTTGAGACGATGCCTCATGGGGCATCTGAAACAGTGAGAGTGAGATGAGGAGTGACCGGCACCATAATCTATGGATTTACATGGATTTATTTTCCTGTGCAGGTGTTTGAACAAGGGAGACGACTGACCAGGACTGGAGGAGCCGTGAAGAGATAATTGAAGGGGTAGTGCAGCAGGTTGATGCAGGTGGAGGAGTAAAGATCTGCATAACGCATCAGCTGGCTAGCGAACAGCGTCTGTCTGGAACCGCTGCGCAGGAGGCTGCCCATCTGGCCGTAGGATATGTCCATCCTGTAGGTCAGCACCTGCAAGCACAAACAAACCACCACATCAGAGACAAAGCCTGGCTACAGTGCAGTCAGACAAGGAGACAATCTGAAACACAACTGGGCAAACTAAATGAAGAACAGACAACATATTAAAATGTTCCCTACTGGCAATAAGGATCCTCTCAAGTTAAAATAACAATGCTGTTGTTTGTTTACCGCCTTGTGCATGACTAACTTGAAAGCACAAGACTTACGTTTCTTTTTACGAAACGTGGAGCTCACCTTCATTCGGGTCTGAATGGCACTGACATCGGGACACTTTCGACTGCCACTGTCCAGATGCCTTCAAAGCACAATCGCAGAGGAAAATTAACAGTGGAACAGTGTTGTAGTTCAGGTGGACAGTAAAATGTTGAAACCATGGCAAAAGTTCTTACTAGAATTTACTGAAAACTAAATTAATGTCATTTGTTGCAGTTTAGATCAGGTGCTTCAAAATATCAACAAATCTTTAGAAGACTTTTACTATTTCACCAAATATTTTAGAAGAAAAAGAGAGTGATTTATTGACTATTTTGATTCAGCCATTGATGACGACTAATTTGTTAATCAACTATACATGTTACATAAGAGTACTCGACAGCTGCACTTTTACATGCATTACAACAGATAATCATTTGCAAATTATAAATCACTAAGGCTACACTTGACTTTAAGATACTATAAATCAATAAACAATTGTTTTTCAGGGGATTAATAATTAATAATACATTATATAGTATTCCACGTGAAGTTGTTATTAATTCATTATAAACCAATTGCTTACTAAGGCCTTATAAAAAATTAAAAAGTATTAATCAAGAAAAAAAATTACATTTGGATATAAACTCACTTGTAAAGTTCTGCTAAGAAGACGTCGAGACGTTTCAGCTCCTCAAACAGATCTGAAAAACCAGGAGAGCCATCATGACCAAAGTGATCCCGTTAACACAATGCCGTGATGTTGTCTACTTATTCTTACTTCTCTTCTCCTCCCACACGTTCAGCTCCTTCGTGAGCTCCGGCACCACCAGGAAAGTCTTCCAGCCCTGACGTTTCTTAGATTTGAGGATGTCGCCAAAGATGTGGTCTCCAATGTAGAGAATGTCCTTACCTTTGACGTCCAGCAGATCACAGACGATGTCCGAGGATCCTGTGACCGTGATGTACAAAGTAAGATAGCATAGAATTAAATTAATAGAACGTGCTAATACATCCACAGCACATGTGCACCTAAAAACACACATGCATAGGGAGGCTAAGAAAGGTCATAATAATTTAATTTTATAAAACTGAATACTTATTGTGTGAAACTGAACCACTACTGAGTATTTACTGCTGAAATTTGAAATATTTGATGTATTTACAGTTCAAGTTTCTATTTCCATTGAAGCAAAACTATGTTCAAGTTGCCAAGATTCATGTGGTGTTGTCATTTGATATCTTGGGTTTAAAGTAAAATATTTCAGTGCTATGATTTCAGTTGTATTTAAATTTCAACATCAAGTACCTAGTACTGATTTTACAACTGGGTATTTAGTTACTTACAAAATGTAAAATATAATGTAAAAAGACTTTTTTATTCCATAAATGCACGATTATTTACCTTACCTTGTACAGAATGAGTATGTATTTTGGGGTTTGATTATATTTCCTTGGTAAACTACACACCCAATGATCAAAACAGGGTAAATTTGGGTATATCTTAGTGTGTACTAGGTTGCACTAGGTGCACTAGGTTAGGTATTCTCCTTTTCCACGCAGTGTTAAATTTACTAGAATGGATTTGCTCCCCCTCCATTTACCAATCTCAAAACTCACAGTAAACATAATGAGATAGGCCAATGCCTCTAAACCTCTAAAAACAAAAATCAAAACACATAAATAAATATTCTCACCTCCAGAATAGACAGTTCCATGCTGGAGGTCACCTGTGTAGGTCCCAATACGAAGCTTTCCCGTGTCCTGCATCCCAAATACAACATAACACTGAAAACTGCGCTTGATCAACACCGATATGTAAATGTGCACTTTGAGACATGATTTGATACCGTGTCCACTTGTCTCAGCACAGTCCCCTCTGCGAAGAATAGTGGCTTTCTGGTGTCCACGACGACAAGGTCGAAGAAGGAACGCCAGGATTTTTTCAGAGTTCCCGACTAGATTGGAGAATAATGTTAAATTCTTATGATCCGTGATATGTTCCAAAAATTCAAATCAAAATTAAAATTGCCTTACCTTAGCATTACTTTCAAGCAGGTATTTCATAATGGCCTTGAGGAAGAAGGTGAATAAGTAAATTGTTAGAATAATTTTGAGCTTTATTTTCCCATAATTTATTGATAAGTGTGTTTAGTGATGGTACAAAACGCATTTATATGCTCACCTCAGTGTAGGTGTAGTCGCTATTGGTGGCAAGAAAGACCTTGGCCACCTCTTTAATCCGACTCAGGAGTACAGGAATTTTCGCCTGTAAAAAAAACATTTATCTGTTTATCAAAATAACAGTCGTTTTTAAAAATCAAATTGTAATACATTGTGGTGCCTAATTTTGCCAGTTTACTCACATCTTTGATAACATACTTCTCCAAATTCTTGATAGTTCGTTCTTTCAGCGCTCCCTATGCAGCACACGGATTTTAAATTTAGTATACCGCCGGTGCAATTACAAGTAGACACACATCGCAGTATTTCTTATTAGAAAAGTCTCATTATGACAAGTTTTGTTAATTCACCGTATCGTGAATGAAGTCCATTGCGTCTCGTACATCCTGAAACATGCTTCTGTAGGACATAAACAAGTCGCCGTGCTGGTAACCTTTCAGGTGGCTGGATAAAAAGAGAGGTGGAAGGTTTTTTAACAATTCTTTATCTGTTCATTTCTAATAGTTCGGGGGTGAAAGAAGCGGAAAGGAACAGTCCGACTCATGGGGCTAATTAGAACTCACTTTGTGTATCTGGAGCATCTGGTGAAGAAGTCCACAAGGCAGGCGTAGAGATAAGTCTCTGCAGGGTGCATGGGAACGTAGGCCAGTTAACTAGTATTTTTCATTTGCTTATATATATATAAGCTAATATATCTCTTGTTTTTTCTATTTTATTTTTTTTTACCAATAAAGTATTCATTTATAAATGGAAGAGTAATTCTGAAGAGATAAGTCAATGATGACAGGATTACACAGGAAAATTTAACTGAGTTTTATCATGACTTTGATTTTATATTAAAAATGAAATAAAGAATAAGAATAAGAACAGAAGAAGAAAGTTACATTCTTTACCTGACAGATTGAAGAGTGTGTTAAGAATGTAAAAGCGGTCAGTGTCATCTCTTTGAATGAATTTGTTGGGGTAGTATTTGTGAACGTCTTCTCTGTTGAACACATACATAACACAGGTTAGTGCACACGCACAAACTAAAACTCTCAAATGGCAAAAAGCTGAAATGAAATGTGCATGAACTTAAGTCTTTGTAGTGTCTTTTGTTAAAACACACACAAATTAGATCCAGTCATGTTTATCTGCAGCTGTGTGTTGCAAGCAGAAAACAAATGAAACCACATTCAGCCAGCACATTTCAGCTGACTGTCATACTGCAGTCAATACTAGCTGATTGTGTTTAAATAAGTATGACTGTCTTCCAGACACAAACAACGATGAGTCAGGTTTTAATTAATCCGTAGTCGCAGGGGAAAAAAAAAATCCACATAGTCACAGAACAGGTGCCGTAAAATGACCCCTTTTTACTGTTGAATCCAAGTTAGTTTTATAGAAAGCACTTTAATTTTGTAGTTGTTTGAGGAGGAACCGATGGCCACTCTAAGTCGCATTTGTGCTGAGGTACCTCGACAGTTTGTTCGTTCAAGATGAGCAGCTGTTAACATATGGGGAAGATTGTCAGACCTTGATGTCACATCTGACAGTTGTTAAGAGTGTTGGAGGAGGTGTCCAAAAAATATTCCTGAGTAAAAGTAGCAATACGACAATGTAAAAAATACTCCATTATCAGTCCTGTAGTAAAAATTCAAAAATACATCAATATCATCAGGAAAAATTTTAAAGGCAATTATATACTATAGGATTATTATCACTGCTGTATTAACATGTAAACAGCATTTTAATGTTGTAATTGTCTGTTGTGGTACTAATTGTAACCATTTTATATAGTGAAAGGTGGTTTAATTTACTATACAGCAGTGCATCATATTTCTCTTATTGCCAAATAAATGTAGCAGAAGTAAAAACAAGCAATTTTTGCTCATAGACTTTAGTGGAGTAGTAGTAGAAAGTTCCATAACATGGGAATACTTAAGTAAAGTTCAAGTACCTCAAAATTGTGCTTAAATGTAGTCGTTGAGTAAATGTACTGATAGTCCCACTTACATCCTGTTTGAAAGATTTAGTTTTTAAATCACTAAACCTGTAATGTCTTTGGACTTAATATCGCAACATACTTCTAGTATGTCTTTTTACTTTTTTGTGATGGGTTGTTTCTGTTAAACATGTTGCATTTTTATCTTTGTCTTTATCATGTCTCTCTTTCTTCCTCCAGCTCCACAGGTAGAGATGTCTATTAAAAAGTAGCAATACAATGGAGTGTGTGCCACCAATTTTGTGCTGTATTTCTCTAAAAAGCTCAAATTTACCCTTTGAGGAAACGGAAGCCATGACTGCAGACTAAAATATTCCCATTTGAGTCCACCTTCAGGAGGTTCCCGTATGTGGTGTCAATCACTAAACCGCTGAAGGTGCAAAAGAAAAAGATGGAAAAAGGGAAAGGAGAATGAGGTTATTAAGACGTGACATGACCCGAGAGTTAATGCAGATATAAAATGGAGGAGCAGTGTCTTCTTTGTTTTTATCTTATACCAACTTCTGTTTTTATAATCTAATTTCAAAAATTTGAAATACAATTTTTTCCTGACGTTTATTTAATCATCCGTAATAAAATAATAATTTTGCCTTTACCAAATTGTGTTCCCTAGGCAAAAGACAAAGAAAATATGATTGTAGTACAAAATATGTAAAAAATGTTCTTTTGTGTTTCCATTGTACAATTAGATAACTGTATAAGTGATAATTACTTATAATTAGATAACTGTATAACTTGAATCTTCAGTTACAGAACCAACCGTGTAGGGAAGCTTGGGTCATATGTGTAGCGTAGAAGTTCATGAGGGTATCCAATAGATACCATCCTGTCTCTTATCAGCTCAAAGCCCAGGCTTTCGTAGTCAGGAGACTTGTATACTGCCCACAAACACACACACACACACACACACACACACACACACAAACACAAACAGACACACACAGCAAAACCTTTAGCATGAAATCAGCAGGGTGACACCGCATTTCACACAGAGGTCTTTCTGTTGTGGTCACGGCTTTACATACTTGCCAGCGTATAGTCCATGTCAAAGCCATAGCATTTGATGTTTTCCAGCGTTAGACTTCTGTTGACAAACACCCTGTGATCGAACACAACAAGAAAAGCTGAAGTCTGCTGTTATATGACCAGGACAGGGTGATTAGTTTGAGGATGAGACCTTTAGACATGTCATGATTTGGGTTTCATTGTACAGTCAACATCTGTGGTGGATCTGTCTGAGTGAGGTTTATAAAGATTCAGTATGTTGCAGCACAGGCTCAGGTCTCTGCTAATCAGCTTGCATTAGAATTTAGAATTAGCTTGCATTAATTCTAAATCCAAGGGGAAGAGACCTTTTTTTTGTTGTAGATTTGTTGCTTTTCTGTGACATTAATTGGTGAATCCGTCACAGAAACCTTTTTTTGAAATTACCGGACCTCATCTACACCTCGACCTCAGTTACCTTGCCCTTGTCACTCCCCGCGGTGGGGGTGGAACTGGGTGGAGGCTGCAGATGTTATCATTGCCCCAAACTATCTCCACCACTGTTTCAAATGACTTCATATCAACAGCAGAGTATCAAAAAAAATGATCTGCGGCGTGTTTTGAACTAATTGTTGTATTCACTGGTGTAATCTGCACACAGTCTCCTGTGTCACTCACTCCCTTCTTTATCAGTGTCACCCTGACAGAGACAGAGAGGCCTATCTGCAGCACCTCCAGGCTGGATGGCCCGGCCTCAACTCTCCTTGACAGTTCATAAATATAAGGTTCCTGTAAATAATTTACCTGTATGCTCTTGTTTCCTAAGTGCATTGCTGCTGAGCATCTGAGCATCAAGGATCTTTCTCCCGAGATCTATCCAGCAAATAAAAGCTGGCAAGGAGTGAGTGAATCTGATGCCAGGGCAGTCTCTGTGGAGGGGGGCTACTGGTTTGGGTATCTGCTGGCTAAACCACTTATTTAGTGGTGGGGTCAGAAGCTGGTGAAGAGTGTCAGGCAGCAGAGTCAGGTGGCGATTACAGAATAATGTCATTTGTATCCGTTATTGTAACATCAGAGAAAATACTATGTGAATAATAACATGTTAAAAGGAGAGAAATGGGCTTTCTCCTGACCTGGAGCATTGACAAAAGAAGCATTAACATGACCATAAACGCCACTGATTGTTTTCTTTTATTTTTACCATGTAAATACCAGTTTACCACTGAGCTCAAAAGGATGTTAAGTTGGTTCTTGTTTTTACCTTCAGAGTATATGTGCGATATTGGATAGAATGAACTCACTTTTGGTCAAAGCCTCTCTTCACATTGGGCTCACCAGGGGAGATGCTGGAGTCTGTGTCCATTGCGTCCGTAACTTTAAATGAAGCCTGCTGATGTCCAGCTCCCGTTGGTTACGTCCGCATGCAAACTGCGCTGCGGTCTGTCACTCGTTGAAGGCATTTAAATGCACAAATTTACCTGAATTTCGGAGGCGTGGACAGGAGTTGTTGTTTTTAGTTCTGCTCCCCAGGCTGAAGCTCCTCCCCGAGACTATTAGCTGGTCGGTGGTGTCAACGGCTGCGGGACATGCGCATCCAGCCTGTTGCATTTGTCCAATATTGGTCCTGCGAGACTTTTGGCTTTGCGCATGTAGATTGTGTTATCAGGGGCGCACACATGTGCCGGGGCTGCGTGTCTGCGTAATTGGTAGGAGTTTCCCGAGGACTGCCAGAGCTGCTGTGAGCAGCTTGACTACAGCCTACTCACCAAATGCAAATGATTTCAGATATCTGCATGATCCGTTTGGCTTTTCACCAAAAGCTGAACCATTTGCGTATTATCAGCTACATGTGCGTAATGAATCCAGGGTTCAGTGGGTGCAAAGCTAAATTACCAGCCTGTTGGTTCATGAAGAACTTCAAGAGTCAGGATCTGTGCTGTAAGTTACATTCAGTTACACAACCATTATCTATTGATAATGGAGCAGAGGCATTAAGTTGCATAACATGTAAACACTAAAACAAATAAAACAGTAAAAAATACACCTCAAAATTGAGTAAATTTAATTAGTTATATTCAAATACACATAATTCTTCCAGATAAAAGCAAACACTGCAAATGTGGCCCCTCAGTTGAGGGGGGCCACCTCCGAGACCAAAGCCGAGGGACATTTTTAAGTGCAATAGCAGGAGTTCACTTCTAAAATAAGAAGAAATAAACACACAAAAATTCCATGCTTTAAATTGCAAAAGCAAATTACAAACTATAGGAAGTTTTATTGGAAAGAAAAACCAGAACAAGTAATAAAAGCAAGCAAAGTCACGTTTTTTAATCTGACGGTACAGCACTGTATTAACAGATGGTCTGTAATGGCCAGTTTTATCTTACACTTTCTCCTCAAGTCATTTTAACCACTGATATCCTTATATCCACTTGTATTCTCTCAGTCTGACTTCTTCGAGTTACTTATTTGCCACTCTGAGTGAATATGATCAGAATTTGGTCTCGCACGTTTTGATTCCACTGAGGTTTTGCTCGAAGGATTTCTTCTTTGATTCTTCAGACTTGCAGTGCATCCTCTCAAACTCCACAGCAATCTCCAGCGCTGTTTGATTCTTGGTCTCAGGGACGCAGAACCACACATAAAGCCCACAGGCGGTGCAGAAGATCAGGAATATGAGGAAGCAAAAGTAATCCAGATTCTCCTGGGAAGGAAAGATTTTGAAGAGTGTTTGTCATTGAGAGGGATGCATTTTAATTGAATGTACCAGTTTAATGTTTTCCACATATCCACTTGCCTTATGTAAACATTTTATGATGAAAATAATGTGCTCACCACTAAGACAGGGAAGAGCATCCCCAACAAAAACAGGCCAGTCCAGTTGAGAGTGCAGGCGATGATGAATCCAGCTGATTTAAATGACTGAGTTAAGATTTCGCCTGGGAGAGGAGCTGTTACTGCAGCTGAGGGATAAGAACATCAGCGGGATAGGTATACCTCACTGATTTAAAAGAAGGAATGCTCAAAATTTAAATCCTAGATAAATAGTTAGGATTTTGAGTGATAAACAAACCTGGTCCACTGGAAAAAAAAAATATGAATATGAAAATGAGGGCCATGCAACAGTATGACATCCAGGAGACCTTAGTCTAAAGAAAATAGAAAGATCTGTTGGATTGCATACATTTATAATTGTTTTGCGTTGCCGTCAGTTGTCGCTTGCCTTATTGTAAACATCAAAATATGCAGAAATATGCCTCAAACTGTGGCTGATTTTGTGGTGACTCACTTGCAAGTACAGAGTGATGGTGAGGAGAGCCAGTGTCACAGACATTGCCATGTATCCTCTGAACAGCAGGACTTTTTTCCCCAAGCTCTCAATAATCATGAACTGCAACAACAAAACACAGTTTCACCAGCAAACCACATGGGGAAGCTGTAACTACACATTAGTACCGGTGTCACAGATGGTCCATATTAAAAGGAGAACACTCAGACAACAGTGACAGCATAAGAAAAGGATGTTTTTTTCCATGATCGCTCTCCTAAATCACTAAAAGAAGTAGAAGGAAAAAAAATTCATGTCAGGATGAGTAAAGCATATTACATTAAAAATTCATTGACAGACAATAAAACAGATGCAAAATGTGATGGGATATCAGTGAAATTGGACTTACACTGACCAAAGAGGTGAACAACTCACACAGCCCTGTTCCCAGAGCAGCATAACCTAACTGCTGTTCTTGGATTCCTGCCGCACGAAATACATCAAAAGAATAAAAGTACACCTGGAGAGTAAAGCCCCAAAATAAAGACTTTTAAAGATGTAGACATATTCACATTCTTTGTTTCAGGTCAGCATGCAGGCCAGGATTAATTGCAGGGGTGCAGCATTGGTATTTCACTCATTTTCTATTTTTGAAAGTAAATATTTCAAACTTTCATTTAAAAAATATGATTGATGTGTTTTTCTGTTTGTTTATCCACCGCTTCGTCTAACTCACAGCATTGATTCCACAGAGCTGCAGTGCAGTGAAGGTGGCAATGATGGTGAGGAGCTGCCAGCGGACTGTTCGGTTCTGAATCAGCTCCAGCACGGAGTGGCTGTGGACACTTTGAAGGGCAGCCTTCTCCTTCATCATCTCCTCCACCTCCCTGCTGTAGTCCTTGTCACCCCATAGCCTCTTTAAAGCTAAAAGGAGCATAACAAAGCACCAGATTTAGGGTGGTGATAGCATCACTGGACATCACGTTAATTTAGTTTTGCAAACTTTAAAAAAAAATTCTAGAAAGGATCCCCTAAAGCTAAAAGTCCTTTCTCGCACCTTTATCGCAGGCTTGGCGGTCCCCTCTGTCTAGGAGCAGGAAGCTCGGAGACTCTGGCATGAAGGGCAGGGTGGTGAGCTGCAGTAACGCAGTGAAACCATTGAAACCAAGCAGCCAGGGCCACCTCTCCTCTGTGCCAAGTAATTCACTGTGAGAGCAACATCAGCTTAACATCATGCAATATTAGAGCTGTTCTAGTGTTATACAGTATGATGGCATGCATCCAAACACCCTCTGGTGAAGTGTTTTGTCAAGTTTAATGGGACCCAAGTTGTGAGGTTGTTAGGGTTTATTACAACTTGGGTCTTATCTCTGAAGTTTCGGCCATCATTCTTATGAATAATGATAACATTTAGTTACTTTCTGAGATATGGGAACAAAGAAACATGACTAAAAAAAGCCAAAATGGGCAAGGAGCAGTCATTTGACTTCTTTTGGTTACTTTTTACATGCACTTGTTATCTTAACTGATTCAAATATGAAAAGTGAGAGGAAAACCCAAGTTACAGTTCATGACAGTATGTAGATAATTCCATGACAATTAATCTAATATCTGTTAAAACATTTTCAAACACATAATATGTCAACATCATGGTTGCACTAGAGGAAAAGTCAGGGGATTACAAAGGTGGGCGGGATTCATGAACATCTGTACAAAATTTCATGGCAATCTATCCAATAATTATTGAGATATTTTAGTCTGTACCAAAGTGGTGGACTGAGCTCACAGTGGCTAAGAAAGGGAATTTTCCCTTAGCCCATCTTTTCATCAGGACCCTAAAGATTTGGTTCAAAAAAGTAAAAAGAATATTCAAGAAATGCTGCTGCTGATTTTCTCTGGATATGTTCTTTTACATGAAGATGGTTTGGGCGATATAATGATTTACCCTATTTCACAATCAAAATTTTGTCAATCATTAGATATATTGTCACACTGTTTATACCAAGGCAGCAATCTTGCAAATCAGTGAGCAGGAGCTTTTTGGCAAGATTTTGTATCATTCGAGAATGTTTTTGTTTTCAAGTATTTAATTCATTAGATTACATGTTACAATATTATAATACTAAACATCATATACAGTGTCATTATATATATATATATATATATATATATATATATATATACAATATATATAAATATAAATATAAATATAATGATATTTATTGTGGTATAAAATTACACATACCTAGATTAGAGAAGACCCCATACAACAGCTCTGTCCACGTGTGAGCCCTCATTTGAACCAACAAACACCTGATCTGTGAAGCAGGACACCTCACCTGATCCCCAGCAGCTGACCGCTGAACTTTCCCAAGGATATGAAGGTAGCGATGGTCACACCCACCATCCCTCGCAACCTCTTGGGGGCGCATTCAATTAGGTACATCGTGTGAGCTGAGAGACTGATTCCTGGAGGTGTACACAAGGGAATCATACATTCTCAGAAGAGTCAATACAGGTCAATAACCCGGTGACAAATGACCCAGAGAACTTAGAAATATAATAGTCCCAAGTATAAATAGAAATCGATTGTCTGTAGGGTTAAATTGGGAGCCAAGAATGATGGAGGAAAAAAGAGATGTAATAGCTTCCCCACACAGCAGATTTACCTGAATTAATGCCATAAAGAAACCGTCCCACCATGATCATCTCAAAGGACATGGCTTTTTGGCTCAAGAGCATCAACAAAGCTCCAAGAATAGCAACAAAATTGTTTAACAAAAGGCACTGCTTTCTGTGGGACAAGGAGACAAAGACAAAGTTCAGAGAACCAAAGCTAAAAAAATGGAATTTTGTTCCTTCTTTGATGGCACATTGAAGTTGTGTCTGTTCCATTAATGTACACTAACCTGCCATATTTTGAGATCAGTGAACCAGCCAACAGTGACCCTAGTAACCCCCCAAAGCAGAAAATGGACACAGTGAAGGACCAGATGAGAGAGATCTGCCATTTCTCCAAGGAGACACTGTATCTATGCAGACATGTGTTGTTCACCAATTCCTTTATAAACTGCAAATATCACATTATAGTTAGTCTCATTTTCGATTTAGTTACAGCAACATCAGGTAATTTTTGCCATATTCTGCTTTCATAGATGTGGAAAGAACTAATATAATTTTGAAAAAATTTACTTGTATATCACACACACGTGACATTTTACTGAGATTTTTTTGGAACAGTTCTGCTTACAACAGAGGGGGAAGTCATCACAGATATACAGAATCCATACTGAAACGTCCCTCCAATGCCAGAGACCAAAATAGCAGCAATTAAGACCGGACAATCAAGCTGCAGGAATTCAGCGTATGTATGGTTAGAAATTGAAAAACTAAGTCCATTTCTGTTCGATATCAAACAACACATTTTACTTTTACATTTACATTTTTCCCAAATCTTATATTTTTCAGTGTCCATATTAAATTATTTATTCTATGTTACAGAAGCCACTGAGAACATTTAATTAAATGTAGTATTTGGTCTAATTTTTTATTATTATTATTTATTAGAGTTTTTTTCCAAACTTTGGAATTAACAAATGTATCTTAACAGAACAAAATGAGGTAGACACATAGAATAATTTTAAATATAACCTACCAGGAGTTTTAAGTACTGTGACATAGCTGCAGTCAGGTCGTTGTCATGTCTGGAGTCTCTTCCAATCATTCACAATTTAAAATGGTGGAATTTAAACTCTCCACTGTAATGATTAACTTTCTATTCAGGCCAAATGTAATGGAAGATGAAAAAGCAGCTACTATATTTGCTAAGTTTGTTCGTGTGTGTTAATGTGGATTTCTCTGTTTGTGTGTGTGTCAGTTCTGTTCGTGCAGGTAGATTAGCTGTGTGGATTTGGTTTGCTTAAGAATTTGGCCCAATAATGGTGAAATACTTTGGACAGAATACTTTAAGAAAGTTATTTATTGTCCTGCACTCCATATAAAAGAATGTTAAACTGCTATTGAACCGTGAAACAGTGACATTGAAATTGTGGAAAACTGACTCTGTACCTCAAGAGATGACCTCAAGCTGCACAGTAGGCGAGAAATAAACAAAGAGTCCAACCAAAATTATTCATCACAAGTTACTAAGAAAACTTTCCTCCTTGCCCCTCCCTTAAAATCTAACTGCCTTTAACAAGTCAGTTGATTCCTTTGTATAACAGATTAGATTCAGGAATTACATCACACTAAGAAATTACTGTCATTTCATGATCACAACAGACAGGCCCAACAACACTTAAAAGAATTTTCAACATTTTAGTAAATATGCTTATTTATCTTATCAATCAATCTCATTTATTTTCTGTGAATATGAACCTGCCAGTAGCAGTTGCTTATCTTATCTTTGCTTTTTGTACCTGTTAACAAGATACGCATAAGTTAAATATTGGGCTTTTAAAGAGTTGTGAGACAATTCTTTTTAAATAAATGTGGACAGAGTTAGGATAGGTGTAACCCACTGATTCCAGTCTTTGTGCTATGCTAAGCTAACCAACTACTGCTTGTAGAGTGGTACAGAGTTTCTCATCTAACCCCTGGCAAAAAAGTGAGCATATTTGTTTCCCATAAATTTCTTTGATAACCCTGCACATGTCATCATTAACTGGAAACCTTTGGTGGATTTTGGCCTTATACCAAAGTATATGAAAACCTGATTCTAATGAGAGCTACACTGAATCAAAAACAGAAACCTCCTGCAGTGCTTCTGCTCATCATGGCAGACTATCCTGCCAGATGTGACACAGCTGACCAACAGGAAGGAGCTGGGGAGGCCTGTCCAGTATTCTCTCCAGGAGGCAGCAGCTTTGAATGACAACACACTCCAGACAGACCACTGAGAGACTGAAACTTCTAAAAAGCTGTCAGGAGGACTGTTTCCTGCAGGAGATGAAATCACTTACAGCTGCCAGAGAGGCTCTATTTACAGCTCTACACAGGCAGGAATGGCTGACACTGTGTAAAAACAAAAGCATTAGAAGCCCCTTCTTCATTTTACATATAATCTTTATCAATTTATACACATAAATAAACTATGCTCAAATAAAAGTGGCTGGCGCTGTCCAAACACAAATGCCCTTCATATAGTCATCGAAACACTGAGCGGTCACTGACATATCTGTAAAGAATCATAGGAGATCTTCATTGACAAGAAATCAAAACATGCAAAATTATTGTGAAGTGACACCACTGGGGGATTTAGGTCATTAAAGGGGCTGCAGAAGATTTGACAATAATGGATTGATTTGACAGTTATAATGGTAAAAACAACACTACAATCACCTAGTCCTCACATCAAGAGGTAGGCTGTAAAGCTCTTTGCTTTCATAATTTATTATTTTTCCTAAGTAGTCCGTGTTATCGAGAATCAGAGGCTGATCCATTGTGTATTGTCTTTTACTTTTGCAATGCACAGTTCATTGAACTCTAATCTGACTTGTTTTCACGGTGTGAATTAAACTCAAAGTGCTAGGTTGTTTGAATTTGCCCAAGCATCTGGTGAAGCATATGGACAACATCCTGGTGAACGAGGTAAAAAAGTGTCATCCTGTTCCTTCAGAGCCAGAGTGAGAAAAACAATAGAGAAGGAAGAGAGGATATTAGGGCTCTGAGATTATCAAAATAAACATAGAGATGCACTTTCCTTCAGTTGGAGCAGGGATAACTGATACTAGATGCTGATTATAAAGGGGAACTAGTGGGTATGGTACATCTGACAAAGGCCATGAGTACATAGGGAGGAAAAGGAAAAGCCTGAAATTGGATCGCAAACTAAATCTACAGTTGTAAAACTGTAACAGCATATCAAATCCTCAAAAGATACACTATCCTATTTTTAAACATACACAAGACCAGCTGTTCAACTGCAATCCAGCTGAAAAGCGCCAACTTTATTGTTGGATAGAAGTTATTTTGAGCAGCTGTGAGCCCGTTTGTCAGACTGCCCACTGTGAGCAGAACACAGAGATGTATGCGTTCTTCTCTTTAAAGCTCCCTGTAAAGCAGTGACTGAAGCTCCAGCATCCTGCCGGGCATAGCGCTCGAATGTGTGGCCGACGCTCCGAGAGCAGTGAAGATCACTGGCTTTAAAGTGAAACTATGTGACTTTGGAAAGAAGAAATAACACATTCTCACTCTTCAAATGAAAAGTTGAATTCAAAAACAGTAAACACGAGGCTGCAACAGCTTTTATGTGTTATCAACAGCAGATTATGATGGCTAATGTTGGCCAAGATTAACAAACTATCTGAATATTGCTGTGTAACTTATCACCAATTCATTTACTGACTTTAATACTCTACGTGTGCTGCTGTTACACATATACCAAATGCCATTTTTCAATAATAGTGGGGCTACTAAGCTAAGCCATGAACAACTTTGCATTTTGAGCAAAAAATGTCAGCATGCTAAGATGGTGACCATGTTGAGTATTACGTCTCCTAAACACCAGCAGATTAATATTGTCATTGCATGCATGTTAGCATGTTGACTTTGGCATTTAGTTAGTTGGTCCACAGGTTGTGGTCTCAACCACTGAATGGACTGCCAGGAAATTTGGTATAGACATCCGTGGTCCCCAGAGGATGTATCCTAATGACTTTGATAATCCCCTGACGTCTCCTCTAGCACCATTGTGAGGTTGACATTTGCAGTTTTGAGCAAAATTTCTTAACAACTATTGGATGGAATTCTATGCTATTTAAGCAGGCATTCATGTCCCCTTCAGTCATAAACAATACAATGGGTTATGAACAAGTTATTATTATTATCATTACTATTATTATTGTCATTATTATATGATATTATTTCATTTATATAGTGCTTTTCAAAAGCCTAAGTGCAGCATCACAATGCCTTCAGCTCATGTTTTAAAGTATCTGTTGTGACTCCCCCGGCTTAATGGAAGCGTGGAATTAATCACTGGAGTATGCCATTAAAAAGTCAGCCAGCGAAACTATTTCAAAACTTTCTTCCTGGAGACAAAAAAGAGAAATATCAAATGTCACTTTAGCATTTTCATGGGAGCTGTTATTTATTTTTCCATCACAATTATCACAATGGCATTTAAAGCTTTATCCAAGCAGTTATGAAGTCTTGCCTTATACATAGTGCCTGCAAACTTTTTATCCACAGGGGTGACTATATTCTTATCCAACACAGTCTACTATTTTTTTGTAAATGTTAACAGCACCTTGGAAAAGTATCAATAAAGCTATACTGGATATTTCATTTGATATTTAATTTACTCTGTAGAGTATTACAAAGTTCTGCAAAAACAACACCCAATATTTTTGCTGTGACAAAGCAGTGAAGCACAGTATCAGTCAGGCTTGCCGAAAACATCACATCTCTGTCACTCTCACTGTCTTGCACTGGCTTTAAATTTGCCATGTGGTGGCAGTAGCACAGTTGATATTCTCAGCATGTGTCTCTCTTAACAAACCCTGTATGTATCTCTCGGTCTGGACTCTTTGTTTCAGGCCATCAAAGAAACACTTGGCAGCAGAAACAGATACTCAAGGAGTCGTGCCAAACTTGTAAGGTCCTCCCAAGTCGACAGAGAGTCATGGCAACGCTTGATCACGATGAATAATGAATGGCACACAGGTTCACTTTACAAGGAGCTTTTCAGGTTCTGACATACTCACTATATTCTCATTATCTGTGTGTGAGCTGCAGTCTGGGCAGGTTGACTTATACCAACTGATGCTTTTACAAATTCTACTCTGAAGAAAGTCAATATACCCTGCTCAATGGAATCAAGACATGCCAAATGCAGGTGCAGCTAAACTTGAATAAACATGACGACAAATCTTAGCGTTACATTAAAACAATGTATTTTCAACTTTTCCAGTGGTAGGGTTCATCACGATTTAGCACCAGCCAGAAGTAAAGCAAACACAGGCCAGATTATTTGTAATGAGAGTTATACACCAAATATTGATCTACTCTGGAGTTATAGAAATTTATGTCCTCAAGGAGTGGTTCAACATTTTGGGAAATTATGGGAGTTAGATGAGAACATCAATAACACTCTTGTGTCTCTAAACTAAATATGAATTTACAGCCAGTAGGCCATTAGCTTATTTTAGCATTAAGACTGCAAGCGGGGGGGGGGGTTACCCTCTAGAACTCACTATAAACATAAAAAGAGAGAAAAAAAGAAAGCTTGAGGCTCCACAGCCTTGTCCAATCAAGGAATGAAGTGGATGTCAATATTTCAATGATGATCAGTAATCAATATTTACAGCTTGTCTCTAAAACTGGCACACATGTTACATTCGATAAAACCAAAAAAATTCTGGCTCACAAATACTTCTGAAGAGAAATAATGAAATAATAATGATGAACTGTGTGGTTCAAATGGCTTCACTGTGCAACACCATTCACATCTGTTGTTTGGACAAGTTGCCCTGATCAGACACTTTGGCAAAAATGTTACCATCAGTTGATGCTTAAGAAATCATTTAATCAGTTTTAGCCATGCTGGCGGGATGGTACTAGGGATGGTAATGAAGGTCAGTCCACCACCTTGGTTCAAGACTCTGCTTAAGTGGCATTTTCTCATCTGCAGGTGGATGATGGCACAGGCCGATGGGTTACAGACCAGAAGGTATCGAGGAGCCAGCACAGGTAAAAAAAAAAAAGCAGCCGGTCTTGGACTTTCAGATAAACGATCATCAGTGTAGCTGACTCACTGCTTAACGCAGTAAGTCCTCATAATAAATATGACTTTTTGCTCAAAGCAGTAAATCGATATACCTGAGAAATTGTTCATTTCTGTACCCATGATTTGTACTTACCTAAAATTTCAGAGACTCATGAACTCGAGCTCTCTTTGTCAGGCACATACACAAAAGTACACACACAAAATTCAAGGATAAAACATGCAGAGCTTGTCAAAGTTGTCCTCAAAGTGCCAGTTGCGAGGGAAACATTTTCTAATCATCAGCGACAGGAAACAGACTGGTACAGCTGAAGACACAACAAGTTCAATAAAAGAATTTTGCAAGCATTGATGTTGATAATAATAATTTTCAGGTACATCCAATATGTTTTTTTTGAAGTAACCAGACAATCTTCTTTCTAGGTGATACCAGTTAGAAAACACACTTCTTAGTCATCTGGCCATAAAACAAACTTATGCACAAGGTAACAAGACAGAGAGACTAATCATGCTGTGAATGCCTGCCCATGCATGCAGGCTTGTTGTCCATGCTTCATTTAAGAAATGACAAATTCACAAAATTAACCAGCATGGCGGCAGTATATCACCCTGCTCATGGAAAAAGGTTGAAACCTGAGAGTCAAAATCTCACATTATATATCATGCCATCGCGCCCTTGAGCATTGCACTTAAACCAGATTGCCAGTAAATCTCCAGCTAAACACAAATGACTTCTCTGTCAGGTGTGATGCCGCCCAAAAGCCCTCTGGATTCAGATATCAGGGACCTTAGAGAGGGAATTGGAATGAAAACAAGTGCAGAATGCTAGTGGAGGGCAAGTTTCTCACTCAAGTCAGGTAGCCACTGTCCATATGACTCACAGCTAAATAAATCATGTTCAATTCATTTAATTTCCTGCACAATGGAGACAGGTGACATTGGATTTTTGGTGAAACCCGCAGGAAAGGATATATCTCAAATGTAATTTATCAATTACATCTAACCTTTAGATGGTTTGGAAGTATTTTTCTATTTAGACTATATTTAACTTTTTTTGCATGTTTTCTTTCATTTCTATCCTTTGATGATTATTTATTTAATTGTTTTCTGGGTGAGTTTATTTACCCCAATGATATTTCTGTCATTCCTTTTTTTGCTATATTTAATCTCTTGATTATAAAGCATATTGTGGTTTTGCTCTGAAAAAATACTGTATAAATACATCACTTTCTATTTTTTCATTTACAAACAGATTAACATGACATTAACAATGACCTTTGTCCACCTGGAGTGTGGAGGCTTTTAATGAAGACTGCAACACAAAGAGAAAAACCATGTTCTGCAAAAACTCTCTTAGCTCTACTAATATGGCAAATATTATAAGCCTGTTCACCTCTGGTCTTTGTATTTGTAGTATCTTATTTGTTCACAACATACCTTGTCGGCTATTTGTTATTTGTAACAACACGTGTGATATTTTATTTATGGGTTAAGATTACAGAGAGTTTAAACACCGGCTGAAAGAAAAACATCATAACAGTGATACTGGTCATTTAACACATATTTTGTCATTTCACCAGTCTAAAATTCTGTATTTATTCTTGTAGTATAAGTCTCTTTTTAAATTTAAAGTGTTATTTCTTATTAGGATTAAACTAAGTGGGCAGTGATGGACATTTATTAATAATTCTTATTGGTGTCAACCTAAAATAACTTTTTTGTATGAAATCATTCTTTCGCATCCTGAGGCAGATACGAAGGGAAAACTCCCAGTCCCAGCACCGGGACAAAAATATTTATGGACACACAGTGAGCCTTATTTTATGTGTGATCATGCGTGTTACTGATGTGATTGGGTTTTACATAGGGTTGTAAAATGTTTCCACTGTTCCCAGAGTTACAGTGTTGTTATATAATTAGTTATTAAGACTTAATGCAGTTGCACCATGAGTGATGTTGTATGCGTGATGGGTGAGCTGCTCTCCAGTGTGAGTGCAGAAAATGGACTGACCGAGGTTCAATAATGAATGTGCTGTTACTGCAGGTATTGGTGGCCAGAATCCCTCAGTAATTCTCTCCAGTCAGAAATCTGAATTTTAAATCATGCTTGACTAACAGGCCAGAACATGTAAAACATGATGCAAAGCTGCACTTTTGGTCATAACGAATATACTCTCAGCTGAATAACATCAGCTTCAACACTTGATTTTGATCATGATTGCTAATACCTACACTACAACAGTGATGGTTTTTAAAATGCTGTAAAAGCACACTGATGGATGAATAAACTGTGTTTACAATTTGCTGCAGGTGCATCTTATTAAGTCTCATGTTGTTCAAATATATAGTCCTGTTGTTCATTTATGGATCCATTGATCACCTGGCAGACGTACAGAAAATGTATTTGGTTCTGAAAGAGGAGAACAAACCTTTAACAAAGCGATACACCTTTTGCTTTGCACTTTTTGAAGAAGGCAAGGATGTGGACAATTTGTGAAAGGACCAGGTAAAACTATTGATCTCTATAGACTCACACTTGCAAATACTGTAATATGAACTGCTTAAGTATTATGAATAAGATGGAAAAACCTTCATTTGCACTGAAAAACTGTAATTTACAATGATTTAGAATCATTTAGCATTATTTGGGTTCTTGATGTCTTTAGTTGCTTAGGTCTCATCCGTGTTGTTTATGCTTTTCTGAGGCCTTGAATGTATTAGAAGGAAGTGAAAAACAATAATATAATATAGTATTTTCTCATCTTAAAATCTTCGGAGTTCAGAAACAATCAATGTTCTTCAAAAAACTTAAAAGTTTCCTTCTAATTATAAATGTACAGGAAATTGTTGTGGTGGCATTGGTGCAAAGACATATCGATGACTTTGAGAGCTACAGTACATGAGGGGTGGGCACTGCTGCAGATATGCTGCAAAGGAATGGAGCCAACCATACTGAATAATATGGACAATACATGAGACTCATTGAAGTGGGATATACAGTTAGATATAGCTTTGCAAGAAACAGGAGATGGTGACTGATTGTGACTGAAAAGGTTGCACTGAATGAGATGTAATGACACAGTTTAACTCAAATCGGTGTACTAGAATGGCCTGGACCGTTATGCTGAGTTAAGTGTTGTGTCCCTGCTCTCGATACATATGAATATGTAGACACTGTAGGGAAATAGAAGTGATGTACAGAAAAGTGACTGACATCTGAAGTTTTTCACTTCAGAGATATGAAACAAAAAGTCTTTGAAAGAAAGAAGTTTCTTTCGGAGAAGAAAAAAGGTTATTTAAGAAACTGTTTCTTTCAGAAACTTTTTGTTGAGGAGACTTACTAAAAGAAAGAATGGCCACAACTCTCTGGAGAAAACTATCGGGGTCAAGGGTGTTCTTGATGTTCCGTACTGGGCATTTGCCTTAACCAAAAGAAAGCTGGGAAATGACTGCTGAGCATTTGAGTGGCTGTTTCTGTCAACCTAAGCAGGCCGCTCACTTTGCTCCTTGCCTCACTCCATGCTTTTCTACCTACTTGTCAGCATGATCAAAACACACTCCAATGGGCAAACACATGAAGCGGGGTAGAAAACCAGTGCTGACTCTGTAATTGTGTGAGGCAGCAATATGTTTCTCTTTCAAGGTACATCCAAAGGAGAACAGAAAGGGCTGCATGCTCACAACTCAGATGCACACTTTGTTTTTAATTCATGGACCTAAAAATCAGAATTTTGATGTACAAACATCTCTATTAAGGTTTTTCTTTTCAAAGAAATGAATCTCAGTCATTCTCGGTATTATGCATTTATATTTCTACATATCTTGATTGGGATGTATTATAGAATTCTCTAGACCTATTACTGTATGTATGCATGCATCCAAATGTTTTTATACTCTGCAATTTCTGCAATTTATTTGATTTTGTATTGTTGATTCCTTGTTCCTTTAGTTAATGGATGGATGTTAGGCCTCACTTGGACTATGAATAACCTCTCTTTATCACTCTTTATCTATGATTTGAAACACAAGTCCCACTCTTCACATGCCCTCTGCATCAAATGTAGTGTTATCCCAAAAAATTAATGCTGCATGTGTGTTTTTCTTCTCCTCTTCTCCGTTAATTGCACTGGCCTCTCGGTCTCCACAATCATTTCCACCACTTGGGGGAGCAATAACCAGGTCCAGAGACAATCTCACAGAATAAAATGAATAGCATGTACAGTATATGACTAATATGAATGCACTTCCACTAATTATAGTGCCTTGATCATAAATCTACAACTGAAAGAAATTCATGAGGACTCTATGGTCCTGACACTCATCACATTTCCTCCTGATTCAAATCCTCTCTTTTGAAGTAATGCCAGGATTTTGTAGTATGTTCCGCTTTTTGATAATCTTTTTTATACATTGCCACTTTTCCCATATTCTAACATTTATTATTGGTCAACAGTATACAGTATCATTTTTCTTTCATTTACCCAGGTATCCCTTGAAAATGATGTCCCAATCTCAGAAGGAATAAGAAATTGGACCTTGAAATGTCATTTTAAAAAAGCCTATAAGCAACGACAGTATTAATAGTTATCAAGCAGCTTTAATTCAGCCCCATATTTTTAATAGATATCATGGGTAGTAATCAGATTTTAAACAGTAACACACGTTTGAAACGAGTTAAGCAGAATGTAAGATATCTTAAGTTTTTATAATGATAATGTAGGAAAGGTAGATTACTTTAATGTAATTTTTTTTTACTGTAAATTCATTATGAACGTAGGCTTTCATATATTTAAAAAAAAAAAAACTTATTAAAACATTTAAAAGATTGATAAAACAAAGTTCATAGCTGCTAGTAAGCAATGGTGTGGGTACTTTGCCAAGGTAGCGACAAGGCAGCGTCTGATTAAATTACTGGTAAAACCAGGACAGGGTAAAGCTCAATAGATAAAACAGGGGGCAAACAGACTACTCTGGGCGGACCGTGATATACCAACATATCTGGAAAATAACCACACGGTAGGGGCGCATCCTTCCAGATTACACCGCGTAGAAGGGTCCTCGTTGGGCTCGAAAGATCACCTCTCCAGCCCCGTGTCCTCTGACCGCGTCCCACAGAATAACGACGGCGGACAGGGGGGACCGTGTCCGTCCAGCGGGGCGTTGCGAGGCTCGACCGTATGAGACCTGCGTTTCATTCACCGGGCTCCGCACGCACACGGCAACGCACGCAGAAAAAGAAAAGCGAGGGGCTTCCAGCCGGGAGGAGGTGGGAGGCGTCAAGTGGTGTGTGGGTCCGGCCAATCAGGAGTGGGCTAAGTGCGCATTGCGATCCTGTGCAGAAGGATTGTTTTATTAAGAGGTTGGTAGTGATCAATGGGCGAGTGGAGCTGTCCGCGGTGCAGGAAGTTACTTCGTGATGGATCTGCCCTTCAGCACCGTGGACAGATCCAGTTCCCTCCCAATCGGAGGCAATGCATGTGAGCCTCGATGCATCACGAAATAATAGTGAATAACATTTATATATGTCATATCTCGGCCCCAACTTCACACTGGTTTTGTTTCCCATGGACCATGTTCGGATTAGCCATATATATATCAGTATATATCAATATATCAATATCTATATCTATATCTATCTCTATATATAGATATATATCTATATCTATATATGTATATGCTATGTACTGCTATATACACATGGGGGGAGACTTTACGACTCCAAATCAGCTGAAGCAAACAAAAGCCCTGTGAGCAAACTGTGCAGCTCTGACTAAAATCCCACCACAAACACAAAAACATAACTCCAATACAGCCCTAACAGCCCTAAGACTAAATTTGTTGCTGCTGCAACGCCAGGGACGTGTGGATGATTGGGTTTCAGGCTTTGGTTTATGCCTCCACAGCCGCTCAATCTCGGGGCAGTTGGCTGTATTTCCTTGGGGTGATATAACTCTTCTGCTCCATTAATAACGCAGCCACCAGCGGTCACATCAATCTGCGGCTGCAGACGCAGGCCCCCGGTCATGTAGGTGCCACGGGGCCCCGCACGGTCCCATGGTCGGCGGCCAATGAGCTGAATGAAATCAGCACCTTGTAAATCAGGGGGTTGCAGCGAGGTACGTGTGTTTCCTACGAAGTCAATAAATGGGGAATCAGTGGGGAATTTATGACCGGGCTCGGCGGATTTGTGTTGTGTTTGCAAAAAAGCAAAATGACATCTGTGGGAATGGAAGTACCTCAAAGCGGCGAGATGTTGGTGAAGTGGCATCTAACAACAGTAAAATGTGTGTGTGTGTGTGTGTGTGTGTGTGTGTGTGTGTGTGTGTGTGTGTGTGATTTAATGTACACTTTTTTTTAAAAAAACTCTCTTGTTTTGGCCACAGTATCAGAGACAAGTTAAGTATTTTATCATTATTATTAAAAGCTCAGCCCTTTGTGAGGTGCAAATGTTCAGCATTCATTCTACAGTTTCTGATGATCCCGAGGAAACAAGGCTGGGCTTCACGTCCCATTGTTGCAACCTTTTTCATGACGTCGAGCCAGTTGTTTTGGTCCTCTCTGCCCAATCGGAGTCTCCTCTAACAGTCTACCGGAGCCGAAATGGGTCCATCCATGAAGCCGCTCTGTCCTCCCCTAAGTACCATAACGCCCTTCCTCGGGTGCTGTGTGGTACCCGGCTGCTGCTTTAAACGGCAGCACTGACATGGAAACCCCTTTGCAGCTGCGGAACGATTTCTTTCCAGAGCAGCAGCTCCAGCACTGTAAGTACCAGCACTACTGCGGGCGGGAGGATCGGCTCGGCAAGCAGCACGACCGATGCTGCACCTGCAATAGCTGCACCTGTGATGCAAGGAAAAGCCTCGTCTTCCGCGGGACGTCGCCGGCCACTGTAGGAACTTTGAGGACACCTTCGGAAACGTCTTCGAGGCAAGGTTGCCGGTACAGCGTCTGCGAGTTCACACCCTCTAGTCATGGTAGTTCATCCAGACATCATCATCATCCTCACCGTCAGCAGCAGCAGCATTGCCGCGGTCGGCAGCGGGGCAGCCTGGGCAGCAGCCACAAAGACAGTAACTCCTACAATGAAATAGCCATGAGCAGCTGCAGATACAACGGCGGCGTAATGCGGCCGCTGAGCAACTTGAGCTCGTCCCGCAGAAACATACACGAGTTTGATTCCGAGTCCCAGCCTCTACAGCCCATCTCAGCCGCGGATGCGTCGGACGCTCTAGTATCCAAGCCAGAGAACAATTCCACCACCCTGATGCCTTACGCATCGGGGGACGGAGGGGGAGGCTGCGGCCACGGCGGCGGCGGCGGCGGCGGCGGCGGCAAATCGGGTAAAAAGAAGAACCAGAACATTGGGGAAAAGCTCGGGCACCGGAGGGCCTTGTTTGAGAAAAGGAAGCGGCTCAGCGACTATGCTCTAATCTTTGGGATGTTTGGGATCGTTGTTATGGTTATAGAGACTGAACTCTCGTGGGGAGCCTATGGAAAGGTGCGTATTTCTGCCGTGCGGTTCCCCCCTCCAGAGCCAGAGTTAATTTAGTGGCATGCGGCTTTTAAATTAAACAACTTCTGACAAAAGTGGTAAAGTGGTCGGGGCTCGTTATAAAGTGTCCCATGTAGGCACATTTCCTGCCACATGCAGGCCAAAAGGCTCACTGCTGTCCACCCGTGAAGGGGAACCCCATAGTGCAAGAGGAAATCATGTCGTTTGTTGTAGCACGCCTTAAGAGGCGCAATTCTTCTACTCTGTACTTTTATGTATTTTTTTGTCAGACTTTTGTCACACAAGTAACAGCTGATTTTACCATGTAAGAATGTGATTTTGTGTCATGATGCTGTGTTTTGTTTGGCTTTAGTGTTGTTGCTCTCTTCCAGGAGTCCCTGTATTCATTAGCTCTAAAATGCCTGATAAGCCTTTCTACAATCATTCTGCTGGGGCTGATTATCATATACCATGCAAGAGAGATACAGGTAATGTGGAAACACTCTTCTTATTCTTTAACTGAGGGTGAAGGGTCATCCTTCCATCTGTCATCACATTTAAGAAATAGTAATGTATCTACACAACCATGAAAGTGCACTTTATAGGATGTCACAGATCAGTTTGGTAGGCATTTAGTTTTGCAGCAAATTCCCCTAAGTATTTGCTTGTATAATAAAGTTCATAACTGCTAGTAACCTAGTAAACTGCTAATAAATATACTTATATAAGAAAGTGAACCATTGCATTTCAGTTTCTCTGTAGCATTGGACAATGTCATAATTCAATGAACCAATATTTCAAACAAGAAAATTTTGGATGGCATCAACAGTTTAACTCATCTCCACCAATGTGTCATGCTTTTTCTACAACTACAGTCTAAACAATATTGTAGTTGCCAGCAGTGGTTTTAGACCCGTAGACTGTATTGGTAGCTTGATCTTCTTTTGAAGCCGCATTAATAGTTCATTATACATTTTGATAAGATTTAGGAAGTCTTCAGAGTGTTCATTGGATGAGTATAGGTTGTCAGCTCCTCCTGAGATGTTCCAACCCTTGGACAGTTTCATGCCCCTGTCTCAGAGCATTGTTGCACTACGTACATTTCTTCATGGGCTTCAGCACTAGGGCCAGCTGCAAAATTATTGGCGCCACTTGCTGTTTTCATGTGTATAAGACATCCTTTTCCTTAAAAAAATTTTTTAAATCAGCTTAAAAGGAAAACTTGTAAAGAAACACAGCTCCAGCGATTGTGTGAATACTAAATAATCCTGTGTTTAATCCTGTTAATGATTCCAACAAGATGGTGACTTTTTGAAAAATGGGTTTTACTGTGATGCATGAGCTGATCCATCCGTTTTTAATGTTAATTCTTTCCTTTCAAATCTTAGATTCAAGGCGTAGAATGGGTTTAAAAAAAAAAAAAAACAAAGATATCACTTCTGGATAAAAGATTAGCTTCTTATCTATTGTATTAAAGGTTGCATTAGTTAAAGCCTTGATGGTATATTTAGGACTTACAAGTCCCAGGGTAGTATCAGTCATTGAAATAGCTCAACAGTAAAACATGTCGCCCCCTTCAGATGTCTCATTGTAAACCTTTCTTCATGAGGGATGATAGAAATGCACAGACATCATTACCGTATTTCAATGCATCACAAAAGCGTTTCCATCTACCTTGCAGTCAGCTCCCAGGAGCTGTTTATAAATTAGAAAGCATACTGTAAGTTTGCGTGAGAGCATCACATTCATTCTTCCCTCCCTCTGCTTCTGCACCTTTTACTCTAATCCTGTGTAAATTATTCAATTCATGAACTGAGCTTTTTCACCTCTCACCTGTCCAAACTTTCCTTGATGCTAAATAATTTAATGATTTATTTTATTGCAAAGCAGCATTCCTCATCACAGCAGGTTTCATTTAATGAGTTTTACAAGAGATTGTGTTAAATTGGTAGTTGTGCTTCAGACGTGCATTTATTGTATCGAGTCACATTAACCAAGCGAAATGCTTAAGCACTGAATTGTGCCGCATACTTTTGGTCACTGTTGATTATATATTCTTATATTGTGATACAGAAATACAAGTGATGATACCCAGTTTTATAAAGCTTGGTTCCCCTGTTTTACACTTTAAAAATTGTTGTGAAGAAACATTCTTTCCTTCATTTCAGGTGAGCTGAAATGCTCATTTTAGCTCTAAAATGAGCTTTTTGTTCCTTTCCTTTCATTGTCAGTAGCTGCATATTTATCCCAGGGGAAGGCTGTTCAAACCTTTTTGATCCAGACTCCTCTGACAGTCACGTCAATATCCAAAACATTTTTCACCCTAGATAGCTCTCTCTTCACAAAAAAGACTTTTCCTCCTTTGTTGACCCAGAAAACTTTATGGAGGCAGTTGTAGGCCTATGAGTTGATTACTGCAGTGCACATTTCACCTCATATCCCCTCTCCACAATGACTTTTTTACAGTTCATTTAGATGTGCAAGCCAGAGCCCTTGAATTAATCAGAAAACACCATCACCTGACTGCAGTCTTCCTTGCCCCCTGCTGCTTTTTTAAAGTTGACTATAAGGTCTGTTTTTGAATTCAGCGAGTCTGTTAGAACAAACTATCCGTCAGTTCCTTTCTGACTATTCAAAGCCAGTTCACAGTGTTGATACTTTGCTTCAGCCAAGCCAGCTGCTCCTTCCTCCCTTGCCTGAGGGACTCTTGTGCCTGCTGTTGCTAGTCTGTCATACTTGGTTCTTGCAGGCTGGCATATGCGCTTGTGCACAAACACATACAGATGAATTAATTCTCAATCTATCCTACTAATGACACACACATGCAAACACAGAATCCCTGGAGTGTGTGCTTGGTCTCTTTTTGTGTGCATGTGTGCATTTTCTCTGTGCCTCCACTACAGCTCAATCCAGGCTCTGTCACACACTAATCTGATCTGAAACAATTGGGAAAAAAAGCGATTTGACACACATTTCATTCGACTTTGAAATGTAATGTGTTAAATTTAAAGAGTAGAGTTTAACCTCAAATCCTGAACTATCACACAGTGTGAGGTTGAAGCAGGGCTGGATGAAGACTGAAATTAAACCCCATAGATGACGAGTATAACTTAAAATTTTTCAAATTCTTTTCTTTGGTAATGAGTTATGGCAGGTGAAAATCTCACTCACACATTTTTCAAATCCTAGAGATGCACAAAAAGTACTAAACTGATTTGCAACAAACCTTGTGAAGGGAGGGGGCATAGGCCAGGGAAGAGCCAATTAAATTTTGTGGCAGATCTGGATAATTTACCATTAATTTTAATTTATTCCTCTGAAGTCTGGTGTATGTTGTTTGACATTGGGCTTTGCAAAGGTATGCACTCTACTATTTTCATTCTAGTTTTCATTACGAATTGATCTGCTGGCTGTTTTCTCAATCAATCTTATAGCTGACCTTTGATCGAGTAATAACTGAAGCTCAAATTTTATGTACTGTTGGGTATGTTTACTTTTACAGTCATCATGTGTTAAACGTTCGTCTCTGTCAGATAAATGTGTTTGTGTAAAAAGTCCATTTCCCTATAAAATTTATAGAAGTAGTAGTACAAAGTCTCATTAATGGAAATACTCAAGTAAAGTGCAAAGTGCATTAAATCTGAACTTAAGTACAATACTTGAGTTCATTTACTTTGTTTCTTTCCACCACAGAAAATTGCTCGAGTGTCCCTTTAAATCATTGCTTTTTGTCATAGAATTTCACTAAACAAAACAAAAACCCAATGACTACGTGATTCCATATTTAGTATTTTCACATAGATACCAGAGATACTTTTAACACCCTGTCTGAATGAACCTAGATCATTTGTGGTATCAGTAAAGTGCTTTCTAAACTGCACTTTTCCATGTGGCAAATTTTCTCCTTCAGTGAAATAGATTATGCATGCACATCCATGTGTACCCACAGATGCCTGTCAGATGTTGAGGCATAAGTCAATTTGATAAAACATTTCCCCACCACTTCCAGCCCCTTAATACTGATTTACTTGTCAAACTCAGTAAAGTCTGTACCCTTTCGTTTCTACAGGGTGTATCAACAGGAAGTTCTTCTCCTCAGAGTGACTAAAAACTCAAAAGGTCAGGTGAGACAGAGTAGATGTCAGACACTAGCTGTCATTTGAAAATATTAAGGGATACACCCGCTGTGCTGCAATGGCAGTGATGGGCGACCTAAAGAGTCAAGTGCATTAACAGAGAGAGACAGAGTCAATGTTTTGTTTAAATGTCCCGAGATTTGCACCAGCATCTACAAGTAGGAGACACAATATTAATATTCAATCCTCCTTCGTGTTCAGGAATATGAAGCACATATCTTTGCATACGTCTCCTTGAAATGTTATCGACCTGATTTGGTCCCACTAATGTCTTTTGTTGACAGCTGGCAATCCGCCCAAGGAATTTTTAGACTTTTTAGTTGAGTTGAGTTTGCTGTGTTGGCAGGCAGCGACTTACAGTACAGTGGGAGTGGAAATGGAGAGGCTAGAGTCTGAAGCTCGTTCCTGACTTTGATTTGTCATTGTCAAAGTTTGATATGAGCTATAGGCTGGGAGCATCTTCCTGCTCTCACTGCTAAGACACTGATGAGTTCGCTTTTTTCCCAGGCAGACAGAAACTGACTGATTTTTGGAAAGTTTTTCTCTTCTTCCCACATCAAAGGCTCCTTTGCTGTGGGGCATTTGTGTTAAGGCCATTGCTACATCGTCGTACCTTGTGATGACAGTTCTGCGGAGTTTTCTTAAGCTAATGCAAGATGCTTTGGGGGACTGTTCTCTCTTTGATATGTACTTTTGAGATTAAACCCAGCGCTAATGTTTCACAGTAGCGTATTATTATGTTTCACAATCTGCAGAAAAGATAAAATGACAGCACATCGCTCCAAGCTATGCCAGCAAATCCTGCCAAGGCCAAACTTGGCCGTGCTTGTCCGACCACCCCTGGGTGGTGTGTATATGTCAGAGATATGGTGTAACTGCAGAAGACGCTCTGCATTTCTCACAGTGAAATCTGTCCTCTACCTGAGACTCCAGACTAGAGTCAGGTAACCACCACTGGCCTGTGACCTCAGGGTTTTCACTGAACATCCAGGCTTTCAAGGACAGAGACACTCAGCCTCCCATAGAGTTGAGAATCTGAAATATTATTTATTGATGGCATTTACAAAATTGTGCTCTGCATGTGGCTTTAAACATGCAGATGATTTTAGATTATTAATGCGTGCAACTTGGCTGCAGCAGCAACGGTCTAAGGCAAGATTTATACGGGCTCTTACTTTGGTTCAGAGAGATTTGACTTGGCTTGAGAAGAAGAATGTATATGCAAATTTGAAAGTTAATTTCCGGAACAAAAGTAAACTGAATCTGCAACAGCTTCAGATTTACTCAGTAAAGTGGCCTCTTAGTGGCTCACTTTGATATCATAAATAAAGCATTGCATTAACGTCTAATTGGGCTCAACCTCTCAACGTAATTCCCTAATGAGATTGAGCGATTTCATCCTCAGTGACAAGATATATGTTCCCATCTCGACATTACACAGATTAAATATTGAGCTGGACTCCATTAGTTATATTGAGTGAAGTGAAACCAGTAACCAACCCAGCAAGCATCACAGGTGAGCTCGTCGAAGACCGTACGGTATAGAGACGGGACAGCAGCAGGCGGGGAATGATCTCAGGACTAATATAGCTGGGATGTCTCTTGGCCAGACATGCATGAGACATTCCCATGATGAGCAAAGGACATGCAAAGGACATTGTTTGGAAAAAAATGAGTTGGGACATGGATGATGATACATTTACAACTCTGTTACTGTTGTTATTCCATATTGCTTTAAAAATAATCATATATCAATGGGCCAAACTGTAGACGTCTCGGTTTCCTTCAACCTTTGTGGGCATGTGTTTAACTGTTTATTAAGTCGGTTCAATTCCAAAATCCTTTAACTTGTGGTATTTAAATTATTTGTCAGCCTCTTGTAACTACTGTAAAAGTTCCCCGGCTCATCAGCCGTCTGTTTTAGTGCCCTGACACCCAGTGTTCTGACATGATGTAAACCACACAGTTTAATGTTTTTCTGCCGGAGAAGTCAATTCCTGCCTCTCTCTGTCATAACTGCTGCTTCTGCTGCTAGCATGGAATATTTGATGCTCTGAGGTAAAGGGCCCTTGAGTATTGTATTTCAGGTCATCCATTACAATAATTGCTCTTACCCACCAAGTAGGCTTTCCTTATGCAACCCATGTTTAAATGTTTAATCACATTGTTTTGAGGCAACAAACTTTGAAACTGCTTTTGACAGGATGGGTTTGTCGGTTCAAATGTAAAGTAAAACAAAGCTTGTGCTGTGTGCAAACAATAGATTTAGCTGCTTGCAGAACCCTAATTCTGAAAGTAAGGAACCGTGGCAGAGTGGAGTCCCAGCTTGCGTTTCCATGTCTACATTACACTCACTTGGAAAGCTGAACAAGAAGAGCTGTGGTTAGAGTTACACACTTCTCTGACGGATGTCAGTTTGTCAAAGGAGCTCAGTGTGACTCATTTGATATGAACAACTGCCCTGGAAATTTAAATCATGTGTTTTCTTCGTTTGGGGGAAACTTTGATTGTGGCTCTTAAATAAATATAAATGAGCTACAGAGGCTTTGTGGGGCACTTATGCTGTTTGTTCAGGGACACATGTCAGCTGTGGCTTGTTCTGTTTCTGTTGTTATGTGCCAGCCTGTTGGCAGTTGATATTTCTTGTACAGTAGCTGCCGGGCATATAATTGGCTCAGAGGCTCTGATGAGTGTGCAGTGTTTGCCATTGTGAGTTTAGTGAGGTTTGTGTGTAAAAGTGAAGCGGGCGTTGGTGGTGTCAGGGTGACTTTAAAGCTGTCAAACTTCAGTACGTGGAGCATTCATGTATGTCTATGTGAAAAGTGGCGGCGCACAGGGTTATTGATTTTCCTGTGTGCTTTCTTCGTCCTTGAGTTGAACTTGATTGAACAGGAGCTTTCTTTTCAATGTAAGAAATATGACAATTCCATTTTATGTAACATATCGGCGCTAAATTTACAATCTAGGTCACAGATCCCATTAGCCCTCCAGGACTGGGGCAGTTTTTCTACTTCTGTAATGAGAAATTCCAAATTGAACTAAATGAGGACTAGCTGGCAAGATGCCGAGTCGTGATGTGTGCCTCCCGTGTGTGCTGAGAATTTTATTTCTCACAGAATTTAAACTGCTGTTTTACTGATAAATCAACATAGCCAATATATTTCAGACATAGACATCTCAGGGATTGTATGAAATGATTTCATTGTGGGGGGGTTGAATCTTACGTTTGACTTCTTAAAAACCAAGACCCTCCTGAAAGATATTTATATTTGGTTTGGACCCTGCTTTTTGACATAGAAAAATTTTTAACTTAAACCCAGGAGATAAATTGCACTTCCAAAAATATGAAAAACATGATGTTTTCATTTTATTTACCAAGCATTCTAGCTACTCTCTGCACCAAGAGCTACTCCACAAACAGCTATTACCCCTGTTGTTGAATAAATGAAAGGGGCAAATGCGTGGAGCTTCAGGCCTGTAATATTTTTTGCTTCATCCATTAGTAAAACAGGTTGTGGGAGGGTTGTGCTTAAACTGCATTATATTCTAGGATAACTTTATATGATACATATAACCTTACTGCAGTTCTGTTGAGATGGAGAATGCCCACTTTACAAATATAATGTTCACTGTCACTACTTACTATAAAGACATACTTCTGCTGTTTCTCAAAACTGACATATTGGCTCTATCATATAACTGGAGAATAAAGTCCTGACACAGGGACATGAATGTTATTCTCTGCACAGGGCAAAATATGCTTTATTAGATTTTTCTCAGAGTAAATGCTGCAAGAAAAGGATGAAATGAAATATAAATCTGGGGCATGAAAAATTTAAAGACCCCTTCTTTTTCAACCCAAAAATTTCAGACCACCCTCCTCTCAGCAAAATACATAACTCTCCCCCTTTTCCTTTCTGCCTGCACCTAATAATTTCTACAGTCCCTAAACTTAAAGTGTATATTAAATTCTTTCTCATTAGTCTTTATGAGTAATGCATGCAGGTATTTGTGGAGCAAACAATAGTCCCTGAAAATCCAAACTTAAACACTTGAGCTGAGCTGACAGGTGAACTGACCTGAGCACAAACCTGTTTGCATGGATGCTGTAAAACTGTAAGCAAAGAACATTGTATGTGCATATTTTCATTTTGAATCCTGAGCAGGCACAGAACATTAAATACCAAGCATATTAGGGAGGCTTGTGACAAAATGTAATCACGTGCAGTTTTTCGTTTCTCTGGCTTCTGCTTCCATGGAAAAGAAAAAAACAGCCAACAGGAAGCCTCACTTATATTTGCTGACAGAAACACTTTGTGAATTATCTACTGCCAGCTGTGATGGCCCGTACACAGGCAGAGGACCTTGAGGTGATAGAGTGGGAAGAATTGGAGTAGCTGTGGAGTAATATCAGCGGGGCGAGTCAGATAGAGGAATTATCTGAAATATTTTTGGGAAGTTTTTAATCTGCAACCGCATTGGTAAATATAAATCTCTGCAAGAGGAGTAAGATTGAGATAGTGCATCTAAAGCCATGAGCATGATCAGGGATCACTGTGAATGAGCAGGTGATGGTGGTCATGGGCTCAGCCATTAGTTCAGGGTGAATACACTGAGCAGTGAATCTTCTGACCGAAGATAACTATAGATTGGATTGAAAGTGATGAAGAGGAGGGAGGGGGAGAACAAGAGGAGGGCGCAGCAGCAGCAGAGGTGACCATTTGAGGAAGCTAGTGTATAACGGTGATGAGGGTTGTTGAAATCCATGCATGCAGAAATCCCCATTGAAATAGGTGAACTATATCAGTAAAAATAACCTATTTTAGATTAATTGTTGCCATCAGAATTTTGAATAATCTAGAGTAGACCTACATCTAATTATTTCCTTTCTATTATCCATTAATCTGCTGAATTATCACACACACATATATATATATATATCAGTCTTAAATGGGGAAAAAGCTCTTTTAAGGTCTTTTGATTCAAAAATGTGATTTAATGACTGGAAGCTATTTGTGACTTCTTGTTTAATGGGTTTAATGATTTCCTGTAGCTTGCTGTGTCACAATGATGAAAATGTTAGCTGGCTTTTACCCTCCATCATCCTCACTGTGCCCTTTCCTTGCAGTTATTTATGGTGGACAACGCAGCCGATGACTGGAGGATAGCCATGACATATGAGCGCATCTTCTTCATCTGCCTGGAGATCCTGGTGTGCGCCATCCACCCCATCCCAGGGAACTACACCTTCACCTGGACTGCACGCCTGGCCTACTCCTACGTGCCATCCAAGACGGATGCGGATGTGGACATCATCCTGTCCATCCCCATGTTCCTGCGGCTGTACCTCATCGCTCGTGTCATGCTGCTGCACAGCAAGCTCTTCACAGACGCCTCATCCCGCAGCATTGGTGCACTCAACAAGATTAACTTTAACACACGCTTTGTGATGAAGACCCTCATGACCATCTGTCCCGGCACTGTGCTGCTGGTCTTTACCATCTCACTGTGGATCATTGCGGCATGGACTGTGAGAGCTTGCGAGAGGTGCCTGGATCAGTTTCTCACGCTATACACTGCTGCTCAGCATGAAAGATAGATAAGGCATAAAAATAGATAATGTACACACTTCTAAGCTCAGTCTATGTCTGAGCATCAGGACAGAAGGATTTACACATGCAGAAAAGATTTTTTGCCCTATAGTATTTATACATTTATTCTTATTTACTACATTGAATTGAATCTTTTTCTTTCTTTCTTGTTAAATTAAGAATTAGTCATTTGGAGAGGTTGGAGGGCATCAGTTTCTGCAGGTGCATGGGGGTTGTTCAACCTATGCATTTATTATTTATTGCAGGTACCATGACAACCAGGATGTAACCAGCAACTTTCTAGGAGCCATGTGGTTGATCTCAATCACGTTTCTTACCATTGGATATGGGGATATGGTCCCAAACACATACTGTGGGAAAGGAGTCTGCCTCCTGACTGGGATTATGGTGAGAAAAGACTGACGGGAGGCTTTATTTGTTTATCTGACTAATATACTGTCTTATATAATATTTCCCAATTGGGAAAAGTAGTTGACAAGCAAATGAAATAGGTATAAATCCACATTGTGCCATTTGTGCCTGTCCATCCTTATTATTTCGCAGGGTGCTGGCTGCACTGCTTTGGTGGTGGCTGTGGTGGCAAAGAAACTGGAATTAACCAAAGCTGAAAAACATGTTCACAATTTTATGATGGACACCCAACTAACAAAAAGAGTAAGTGAAGGCTCCATATTCAACCATCTGACATCGCAGATATTTCACCTACCTGCATTCATGACCAAACATCTCCTTTCCTGGCATCTTAGGTGAAAAACACAGCTGCGAATGTTCTCAGGGAGACGTGGCTCATCTACAAGAACACCAAACTGGTGAGGAAGATGGACCACGCCAGAGTCAGGAAGCATCAGAGGAAATTTCTTCAAGCCATTCACCAGTAGGTACCAAGCTATTAACCCTGATCCGGCCACTTATTTTGGTTTAATACCTTTGTATCCACCAGTGTGTTTATGTGATTCACCAATTCAACACGAACCTGAAATCTGAATTGTTTGACACCTGTAGCAAAAAGATGTGCTCACATTATTGAAGGATCTTGTATATCATCACTGTGTTTCCCCTGACTTGACTGACTTTATATTTGCAGCTGTGGTAGAGAGTTGGCCTGTTGATTCAGCATTGTGCAGAATGAGCAAAGAACAAGATTTATGTAAATATTATTCAGATAGACTGGAGGTTCTTGTAATTCATTTATTTTTAAAACAGGGTAGGAATTGTCAGTATGAAGGAGACACATTTTATCTGTGTAAAATAGTATTAAATCGTGAATGAGATTCGGACAAGTTTACATTTTCCCAGAGTTACCGGAAAAGTATTTCTGGAAAGTATTCCTGAATTTTTTTTATTTTTTTTACGTTGAAATATTCTCGAGTTACAGAACTGACAGAAATAAGATATTGAGCTCGCTCTCGCTCTCTCTCTCTCTCTTTCTCTGTCCTTTTGCTGTCACACAGGCTATTGTGTGTGTGTCTCTGTCACTGTGAGTCAAATGTCATGCTGACCTCAGGGCTGACACATCTGGCTTCCTACTTTTCTAGCTGCTGGTCAGACACTTACCTGTCAGCTAGTCTTTTAGTGGGTCCCTGAGGACCCCCGGGGTGCTATCAACTCCAAAACAGTATCGATTTTAGCCTCACCTCACTCTTGTTTTAGTGCTTACATGCACATGTAATGTCTGGCATGTTTCAGAAACTAAAACTAAAACAGTGCTTTATTAAAATTAGTAACTAAACGTACAATGACCTTGTTATTATGTTGCTTTATGCTTGAGTAAAATTGTAAATCTTTTGTTGTATGTTTGTTTACTTTTTGTGGTATTATATATGTATATGGGTCTTTGTGGTCTCCTGTGTACAACTTTGATTTGCTCATGAGTCTTTTGAACATATATTTATGTTTTAAAGACATTACAATGTTTATTTACAAGGTAGAGAAACACACAAACAGTCTGCTGCTGCAAACCGCATCCAAATTAGTGGTTAAATCGTTTTTTCTCACGGTTCCTTTGGTAAGTCATCATGTCCTTGCTGTCATATTCAGACGATTTGCAGCATTGATGACAAAATCTGATGTCCACCACTCATGTCTCTAGGACAGCCTAATATTGGAAAGCCCTCTGAGCTAATGCTAAATCTATTGAAAAAAAAAAAAAAAGATTTGGTGGGAAAAAGTCACGTCCAGCTCTGTGTGCAAGGACAACTACTCGGCATGGTGTCAACATTCTCCCTTCACAACTTTATCTTGCAAAGATTCTGTTATTTTCATGAGGTAGCGATTTTCACAGGCCTTATCTGAAAGTGTTTTAGGTGTTGCCTCTAGCCTACGTGCAGGGTGTGTTATACAAAATTTGAATTGAGATAAATATAGGACAAGAAATAGCCTGACAGCAAGCAGATCACTCAGTTGGAGGGTTGGAAAAGGCCTACAGCTGTCTTTGACATGGCATGAGGCAATAGCAAACATCAAATCAGATATCCTGTTTCCTCTAGTCAAAGCTGCCGGTCGGTGTGGAAAACTCACTCGGACATCACCATCAGTCACAGTAAATGATGTGAGATGTAAAAGTTGGATCACAGACGCTTTGAGGCACCATCTCCGTTGGGGAATGTTACAGACGTCAACAGGAAGGTTGAACCATATTTCTGATAACCGGCACTAGTGTGGGGGAAAAAAAGGGATTAGACTTAGAGAGTGAGTGAAGTCGCAGCTACAAGAATGGAACCAAACACGGAGAGATGACCCACTGGTCGCACGGAGAGATAAGTCAAGCAAAAATTGCTGTTCAGGTTCGAGGTGACAGTGTAGCGATAAGGGTTACAGCAGACAGACTCAAGCAAACAGATTTTGCCATCTGAATATGTTTATCTGATGTTGTAATAATTCATTTGTCTACTTCATGTTTCCTTTTTTTCCTGTTTGTGTCGACACAATGCAATAGAGCTCGAAAGTAAGTCTTCGCCTCACATGTAGATACAGACCTGTTGTGTGCATGCTTACGAGAGCTTGTCCTTGAACCCGATAATGTGACTAAAAAAATTACACTCCCTCATTTGATAAGTGAAATTCATGACGCAAAAATGTTGTAGTTTGCAATGATTGAATTGTTTCACATGACACAATCCTGACGTTGCCAGACTGATTCGTCCAAGTTTCTACAATGGTTTGCTATTAGATGTCTGTTCAACTGAGTAGCATGTCAATTTGATAAGATACACCAGTCTCACATTCAATCTTCACCATTTTGTGTTGCAATCAAACAGCTTTAAATAACCAGCACAAACACCTTTTACACCCCATTATCGAGTAGGCCAGTGCTGCACATTGTAAACACACCCACAGGTGCATATAATGTGAATTTCAATTATCGGTGATGGAGGGTGTTTTTCTTTCCGTTTCTGCATGGATGTGATGAGAATTTGATCTTTAATCAGAAAGCCACTGATTAAACTCCAATCGACTCTGCTTTCACGTACCGAAGGATGACGACTAGAGCTCTACAGGAGACAGACTACTCAGTAGCACAAGTACAAGATTTTTTTTATGTCCCTGATGTCATGTTTTACAATTTAGCAGTCATGCTCATACAGATCAGGGCTCAGGGTCATCTTTCGGCCTGTGGAACCATTGTTACGCCTGTTACTACTTATGCAGCCACATTTCTTCCATTTCTCTGTTGGATGACACAGTAGGAAAAGACGCTGATCCAGTGTTATCATGGCTGTTAGATAGCTTATTAAGAGTGACATCGAACTTTCATGCATCTCTGCACTAAGATTAATTAGAAGAGTTAGCAATAGACACAGCTGAAACACTCCTAAGGCTATCTGGGAGCATCGAAAGGCAAAATGTTGCAGTATGTTTTAGGTCACAACAGCTGTTAAATCAAGCGATTCAGTCAGTACAGTTTGACCATCCCCTGCGCAAATGCTGTCCCTTTCCACCCACAAGGTTGAAGTGGGAATCATAGCGGAAAGCAGGAGAGTGAGTGCTTGTTAGCTCAGAGATCAGTGGATTGGAGAAACAACCTGAGAGGAAGGTCAGAGGAAAGCCTCCAAGCAATCCCGTTTGTGCCCGAGAGGCCGCAACCGTGACCGACGGCGTAAAACTGTCAGCGGGGACAGGGAAAAAAAAGGTTGCAGAATGTCCATCCTGACCATTTCGCTTAAGAAAAAAAAGAGCGTTTCTTTTCACAATGGGGTAAACGCAGGTCATGACAAAGAAAGCAAGGCGGGAGGGTAAAAGATATGGCCAGCACTAACTGAGATTGCCTTAACAGATTTAGTGGGGTATTGAAAAGCTTAGCGTAGCCGTTTTCCCCTGATGAATAGCAAGCAGACTTAGAGTGCCCATTCAGAAGCAGAACTGCCCATGAGGAGTGATTGACTGAGGGAAAGAGACACATGGAATATAAAAGACAGGGCAAGTAGGCTTCCTCATCCTGACCTCAAGCCGTCCCGTGCTTCAACCCCATTTGACAGCTATTGGTCATCCAACTGTGAAATGTATAATTCTAACAGGTCTTACATCAACTGCAAAACCATTTAACATTAAATATCTATGATCTTTCATCATTTTAGATAGACTACCTCCTTCCTATGTTCTTTCACTCAATTACTTGAATAAAAACGTGCTATTTTGCAATAGTATCTGCGCTTGTCTTCAGAGTCTGCTCTGTATGAAACTGTTCGGGTCCTCGGTTGTCAGGACATCTTCCCTTGCCTGTAGTTTCCTTTAGTGACTCCTGTGGCACCCCCTGTTGGTCTAAGCTGTCATCTTCACTCCGCATCTGCCTGTCTTCAGGAAACAGAGAAATGGTCCTGCATTGCATGAGAATGGGTGAATCTTGGCTAAATAGCAGACTCCTCAGGGTCCCCTCAAATCCCTTCTCAGTCTTTATTACCGTTTACCGTCAGTTCACTACACAACCTAATGATCACCTCACACTCACACTGAATTCATGACTCAGTTCTAGGGTTTTTTTTTTAATTATTATTATTTTAGCAAAATCTGATACGCTGGAAAACTTGCCCCCATGATATTTTTTTTAGATTATTGTGCCCAGTGTAACTTAGCATGCGTGGTTGATTCGTGGAGGGTGGGGACTAATATCTTGAAAAGGTGTGGTCGACAATCTACAATACTACACAGTTGCTCTTTTTGAGCCCCCTGAGAGAATGAGTAAAACAAGCTTTGGAGGCCAAATTAAACAGTAAGATGTGAATTACTTAAGCATGTTGTATGGAGTAGGTAAGTTATTCTATGCAGACTTTAGAAGTAGGATTCTTGGTTGGGTTAAAAAAAAAAAAAAACATGACCTATATTGAAGGTTATATTATCTCACAAGTGAGCTATCACAGGAAAATAATGCCCTTTGGGTCTTTTTTTTTTTTTTTTTTTACAAACTTTAATCAACAAGATCCTTAAAATTACAATTTATGAAGACCATTTGATTTCTCAATTCTGATGTCACATTTTTTTTAATGTTTATATTGGAACGTCTCTGAAGTAAAATTGTTTATATAAAACTGTTTTTATATCTTTGTCTTTTTGAGCAACTAAAAAAAAAGAGAGACGGTGTTTTAACCAGAAAGGGAACTTTACAGATACTATAGTATGTCTTCTTTTTTTTTGGTATTTTATATTCTGATATGTCATGTAGCCATAGGACTTCATAAATGCTATTTACACTGCGATTCGACCTGACTCCTCATGCCTTTGGTATGGTTGTATGTATTGGTTGAGTAGGATGTAGATCTGGTCTCATTCTCCTCAGTGGCAGCTCTCCCCCCTCCGTGGTCTCCTGTCCACTTGCATGCTGCTCAACCAAACAGATTGACCCCTGCAATTCCCTGCATTCTCTACACACATCTTGTGCATGTCCTAGGAGTGCTCTCCATGTGTATGCCTTTGTGTGTGCACAAATTTCAAAAATGATAAAAACTTCTGATAGCGTTAATTTACTGGGTTCTGAATGGTCTTGTGTTCAGATTGAGAAGTGTTAAAATGGAGCAACGCAAGCTGAATGACCAAGCAAACTCACTAGTGGACCTTGCTAAGGTAAGCTAGACTAACAGTCTACTACTGCATTGTACATGAGGATGGACAGCTATCCTGACAAGTTTTTTTTTCCTTTGTGTAAATGAATTCAATGCTTACTAGATCACCCGCTGAATTAGTTGTGCCTTTCTAATATTATCAAAGTCTACAGGTGTCAAATAAACAGACAGGCTTCTCATAAGGTGATTGAAAATAAATCTGTGTGATGATTCTGGTTGACTGCACTCATCTAATCCTTGACTCCTCTGGATGTGAAATAATAATATTGTTTTATTTTTACAGTTCGAATTCTTATCCCCAGGACATGTTCTCCTGAAAATTACTGAATGAGAGCAATAAGAAACACTTTTGGGTATTCAAAAAAAATGTGCTTTTTTTTTTCTTTTTGCTTAATGCAATCTCTGATATTTGTCTCCAGATGCACTAAAGAGAAGTTGACAAACCTTAGGGAAAGACCAGGCAGAGAGCCAGCCTGACACAGCAGAAACAGTAACCTGGGAAGGGAGACACACTGTGATCTGATGATTCAGCCAGAAATAAAGGCAGAGAAAGAGAGAAGAGAAAGGCAGAGGGCTTTGACATTCAAAAGTACACAGCAATCAAACTGGACTCAGGCCAGCATGTCATGAAAGGTATTAGTTAATATTGCTCAATCACCTCCTTCTGTAAAACAGTAGCAAGAGCCAAGATGTGACTTTGGATAAAGTGGCTTCTAGCCAGTGCCACTCAGCTGGCTCTTTAATCATCGTCGTAAGAGTCCAAAGCCATGAGAGGGCAGTGTAGCTTCAGTCTCTTCATGCTCTCAGTGCAAAGATGGAGCTAAATAGAGCTGAACATATCACTGGCAGCTGCATCGCCACTGCAGTGCAATGTGAAATTCCTCAGATTGCAGTGTATCTCCTTAACTTAACTTATTCAAAATGCATTTTTTCATTTAATGTGACTTATGTTAATGTAGCATTTGGTTGAAGGTTGTTTCTCTACACAGCATTGTTTTGCACTTTTTACCATTCAGGCTGAATTACATGTCCTCAATTTGCAAATTTTCTCAAACAAGCTGCTGTTTGAAACAATCTCTCCTCTATCTTTTTCTCTCCTTCTCTTAACCAGAAGTAGGTTGTTAGTGTCCATTTGTGTGTCCTATGATCAGTTCATGATATATGTATTATCAGTCTACTAGGCCTCTTTCCTTTCACTCTGGCATTTTATGTCATTACTGTTTAACTTGTTCTTGTTTCATTTCATGATTTTCACACATGAGGTCCAGACTTGGTCTATTTCAGCTCTACATGTAGACCTGTGCCTGGTTGCCAGAAATTCTTAGTCAGAGGGAGAATTACATATTTATTCATGTATACACAGAGACATCTTCATAGAAAAAAAGGATCAGATTACTGTTGATGTAAGTGGTACAACACAGCAACACCCTTGTCTCCACTGGCTGTCAGGCTGAGCACCAGCAGTGCTGCGTTAGTCCTCACTGATTCACATAAATAACCTATCCCATTATATGCACCTCAAATCAGGGGACGACAAGGTAAGTGATGGATGGCATTGCCTCCAGGCTGCCAGGGATTATTATTCCTCCACAGAAGAATACCTCAGGAACCGCCCTCCAGCAGCAACGTTCCCACTCCTCTTCCTTGATGTGACATAGATTTCTCAGTGTGTTGTTGACTATTTTTGAAGACTGAAAATTGAGAGTTAAAAAAAAAATAGCAGTCACGGTATATTTTTAAAAGTTTGTGAACAGATGTTGATGGATCAAAGGAGCAAGAAGGATCTTGCAAAGTCAGCAGGCACCTTTCCTGTCTCCTCAAGGTCATAGACTAACGCACACTGGCCTGCGTGAAAACATGAAGTCCTGTAAAGTGTTCAAACAAAGTCGACCCTTCTTTAGCTAACAGAAAATGTGCCAGTTCTCAAGGTTGCAGCTATTTAACATAAAAATGACTTTACCTTTAACCTTTTTTTATTTGGAATTGACATTTCTGCTTACAGCCTCTGCTCATCCAAAAGTGGTGGACAATGGGACAGTCACTGGGAAACTGCAGCCACCAAAATAGCTCATTTGGACTCCAAGACAGGACTAGAATAGAAGCATTTACTTTGACTTGTAAAATTTGATTTGTCGAAAGCTGATAACTTGAAGTTCACATTTTTTTCATCTCTGTCTTTAATCAATAGACAAATGTCTTAATGTATGTTGTAAATGTTCTTGTTCTCTGTAATTTTTCCTTATGTTCATGCTGGCCATGTTACCATCCTAAAGCTGTTTCAATTTACAGTAAGTGAAGGGTGCAAAATCCACAGTCCTCTCTCAGTGCAAAAATGCAATTAAAAGTTCATTAAGACTTAATATGAGCCTCAGGAGTCTGCTTTAGTCAAATAATGTGGATATCTTACAAATTCCCTTTTTCCCCTCTGCTCAGCAAGCGAATATTGGTCAATGGAGAGCAAATAGAGAAAATTGTATTAAAAAGATTCTAACTTGTCAAGACATTTACTTGATTTGTTTAACTCAGACCTGGGTTATTTTCAACTTAGAATCAGAATGTGTTTTACACACTGTACCGACTGTGGATTTTGTCTCCCATTACTCGCACTGACGTGACTCTAGAAATTCATCAGTTTAAAGCAAGTTTAGAGAGGAAAGACGATTGCAATAACCAATGATGTTTGAAAATGTAAAAATAATGAATGTAAGCATGTTAATTTATTTGCCCTTTCTGCAGACTGAACCAGTTGTGTTGAGAAAAGGAATCTTTTAATATCAAGCTTCATACCTCCTCTATCTACTTTCCTCTTCTTTTCAGTATGATCAGATAATCCAGAGCACTTTCAACTTTATATTTACTAAATTACTGAAGGAGCTTGTGTTTTTTGTCTTTAATCTTCTTAATAATAATTGACACCTACAGTATTTTCAGGTTGTCCCTCAAACAACAACAACAAATTGGAAAAGGATCATGTTAAGTGTGTTTCCTCTCCCTTGTTCCAGACTCAGAACATCATGTATGACATGATATCGGACTTGAATGAGAGGGGAGAGGACATGGAGAAGAGGATTGCCTTGCTGGAGACAAAGCTGGAGACTCTACTGAGTAACTTGCAGGCTCTGCCAGGACTCATCAGCCAGGTCATCAGCCAGCAGCACAGGGACTTCCTGGAGGTGCAGCTCCAGCCTTATGACAAACACAGCCCTGAGCGCTCACAGTCAGTGTCCCGACGGAGGTCGTCCTCCACAGCACCACCCACCTCCTCCGAGAGCAGCTAGAGTCTAAGGGGAAAGCCTCCACTGAAGACTTTTGCCATCATATGGCTAAGTTGCATTTATCGTAAAGCCTTATGGTTTCAATAAGTATTATCCAAATTCTGATGACAGAATCCAAGATACTGGGGACAATGCATTTTAATGGATAACTTCATGCTGTTATTTGTTTTTTATTACCTCAAAAGATGTTGTTATCCTTGCTCTGGTGACAAGACCTCAAATAATGGCGCTTCACTCAGTAAAAACTAAAAGGCCTATCGATGGGGCTATGATAAGAACTCTACTCCATCTCTATGCAGAGGTAGCCAGGTTTAGGTGGCAAGGTTACCAAGTGTGAAACTATTGCACTAAAATAGTGCTTCTCACAGACTTTGTGCTTCTGCGGGCTTGATTCAGTTGCTGTGTTCCTCGAAGCAAACTGAGAAACCACTGAGAAATCAGTCAGGGAGAATGGCAGTGATATTGAGGAAAAGTGCTGTGTTTGATGGACTGGAGGGAGCTGGTAGCAGAAGGCAGATGAAAAATCACTCTTACACACTGTCACTCAGAGATTACTTAAAAAGCTTGAAAAGAGGGGGGGAAGCATATATCTTTTAGGTTAGAAACAGCAGCAACTATAGTGGTTTTCTTTTTGCAGAGTGCCCCTGTAGAATGACTATTTTTGGGGTGATGCTGCAAATAATTTAATCCTCTAGTCAAAATGAATGCATTTAAAATCTGTACTTGCACTTACTTTTTAATCAATGCACTTCAATGCTGACTGACTCATATGATATAAAGATGCGTTGCTCATTAAAAGAAGAACATTTGAGATGTTTGGGCATGGGTTTATTATTGTCAGTTCTCAAGTTGTGGTGAATGTTGATGAATCAAGTCAAAGCCCTTTTCTGTTTTTCACAAAGAAGCATTAACTCAGACCTGCAGAGGTCGGCAGAAATGTATTGATTGATCAAAGAATCAGTAATTAAGCCTTGTCTTGCTGTGTCTCACCTCCTGTCCTTCCTTCCTGTGCTATTTATGCTTGCTGTCATCCCGGCTTGGCAACAACAAGCGCTGAACAACAACTCGCTGAAACCGTATCTACCTTTTAAAAAGAAAATGCCTATTTTTATATATTTTGATGAGGACAAGCACACCTCTTACAATGAAACAAACAACAATGGGAACGTAAGAAGCGACAGATTCAGCATATCTAGCATATGGTTTCATATTTCTTGGACTTGAGTTAAGATACATACATAAAATAGTCCACTAGGTTCTTTCCTGAACTTAATTATACACAGATTTTAAAATTGCATTATTCTTCAGATTGCATTTATTTTTTACAGAAAATGCTTTAAATGACACTGTGGGCTGCGCTGGGAGAGAAGTATTAAAGAGCAGAGCTGGTAAATCTACCTATAGTGAATGATATTTATTAGGTTTAAATGTTTTGATGTTAGAAAGCAAATTAAAAGATTTTAATTTGATTGAAGTATCCTTCTCGGCCCTTCATACAGTATATCTCCATATCAACTGTGTGAAAAGCCCTGATGTGGCCAATAAACCTTCTGGACATTATTATTCACCATATGATGATGATGCAACTTTTTCAACATTCACAGAGCATAGCAAAGGTCAGACAAGATCTGGTGGTCACTCATTAAATCAGCCGCACTGATCTCGATCAACCAGCCAACCCACTAACCAATGAGTCAATCTGAAAGGTCACCAAAACAAGAGTTGTTCAGTCCACAAACTTCAGTAACATAGAAACCGATGAGAGATTATACTGTATGCGACATAAAACAATTAAACAATAAAAATATACATTTGACAGGCCTGTGTCCTTTTTTTTTTATTGCGTGAGAATTTGTATTAAATAGGAAAAGTTATGATGTGTATTTGTGTGTCCCTGCATAAACAAATAAGACAGTTACATCAACGTATAACAGTATAATGTGTGATTGTGGTCAAAAACCCTTTTCAGTTTAACTGAATTTAATTTTGTGTGGAAATCTCTGTTTTTTCTCTCCCATCAGCCACTGAATTGAGTCAAATTAAGGAGGTGTCCCTACTATATACATCTTTGGGGTAAAGGGTTATTTTAGGCATTCTAATATGTATATATATAGAGAGAGAGTGAGTGAGACAAAGACAGAGACAGAGAGAGAGCGTGTTCTTGGGCCTCAACACTTATGAAACTGTTCCCTTTTTTGCAACTGCTAACAACTTGAAGATATAAAACCTCAGGTGTTCTTGTTTATAGTGACATTAGCAAAACAAAGTTGGGAGACACTAGTTCGAGCTTAGAAATTACACTATTTTATAAGCTTACTTGTGTTTTTTTCATTTAAAAATATTTGTTTGAAAAGCAACTGCTGATTGTGGCAGTCAGATGAATGTAGTGGAGTAAAGGGTAAAATATCTATCTCTGAAAAGTAGTGGAGTAGACGTATAAAGTCGCATAAAATGGTTATGTGCAGGCAAAGCACAAAAAATACCTCAAAATTGCATGTAAATGTAACTTATTACTTAAAGGCTGTACAAAAAATGTTATCAGTATGATGCAATACAAATTATTATTGATTGATTATCATTATTCAATGATTATTGAAGTGTTATTAGATACCGTATCTATAGTCTAAATGAGTTTTTGTCCTGTGAGGCAACACTTTGGGCGCAAAGCCCCTAAGTTGCACAACTACGTTCTCGCGAGATCTCCCGCGAAGCAGCGCACAGCGGCACTTGCGTGGTGTGGAGCTGTGTGCCCGCTAAACAAAATCTAACTTTGCCAACTTCTGTGCTAAATCTTCCCGGCAACTTTCGACAACGCTGATTTTGTACAGGAATCGCCGCCACCATGAGCATACTCGCCAAAATAGCGGAGATTGAAAATGAGGTAAGGTAAAAGTTGATAGCAAGGTAACCCAATGAATCAGTCACGTTTTAGCTAACCGCTAGCCGTTAAGGCTAGCAAATAGTTAGTCTAGCTCCCACAGCTGGGCCTCGCATTTTACACACTATTTCAACTCCACAGTTCCTTGACAGGTCACAGTGTTCATCGAAACGTGTGCGTTCACTTTGTAGGTGGTTTATGAATCAGGAAAGATGATTTAGTATGTTGCCAACCGCCGGGTCTCTAACCTGTGATGCCAAACCTCATCTGTACAGGGTTTGACAGGCTGGCGACTAAACAAACGTTAGTAACTGGGCACGAATCAGTCTGGCGTTGCCCACAAACAACCTAAACCGAGACGAAAAATAATGGAAAACATTTTTGACTCAGCAGCCAACGTTATGTAACACTCGGTGTGAGATTTCCCCGCTAAAGTAGGTCTACGAAGATGGTATTTAGCAAAGAGACACATGGGAATTTAAAAGTGGCCCCGAAAAGGAGACTCGGAAATTGGGATACGCCGTGTAAAATATTTAGTTAGACAAGTGGTAGAAATACAAGATAACGTTAGAATAAAGCGCTATCTTGAATAGCTCAGCAAAGCAGTTGCTGAGAACGAGAGGCTAGATAGAGGAAAACTCATAAACACACCTATTCAGACAGTTTCAGCGCAAGTCATCATTTACCGGTTAGCTGGTACCTGCAGCCCTGATTGGTGGTTGTTTTACGAGGTGCGACAAGCTTGTTACTGTAAGTCAGTCCTAGATTTTAGGACTGGAATTAAAACTAGTAGAGCCCCTATTGTCAGTCCTCAGTGTACACAACACTGGTGCCTTTCGGTTTATTCTCAAATGCCTTTTAATCATCAGTAAATGTCATGTGAAAGTAGTATGTCACGATTTCTCTTCAGATCATTAGAATCAAGAAGGAAAACCTTCATTTGAGCCATCATTTTTCAAGCAGACAGTTTTTAGGATGTAGGAAACTCTATGCTTAAGGCTGAAAAAGTTGTTGAACTGCAAATTAAACAGCAGATATCTTGACAATTAGGTAATTTTTCAAGCATCTGAAATGTGAGATTTGCTTTTTTCCTATTATATAATAGTAAACTGAATATCTTGTGGTTTTGAAAAGTCCGTCGAGCTAAACAGAACAACTTAGAATGTCACATCAGGCTTTAGGGAATTGTAATTGTGAGATTTTCATTTTTCAGTAATTTCTGACACTTTTTAGACCAAACGATTAATGATTGATTGTAGATATCATCAACAGATTAAAATAATCATCAGTTACCATCCTAGTTACATTATGTATTAACATTATCTTTATATGTACTTTTATTGCAATAAAGGATACACCATTCTTTATACCTACTCATTCTAATTCAGAATTGTGGAGGGCTCAAGCTTGTCCCAGTTCTAAAGGATAACAAGTATGTCTGCTTCTCTACTAGTGTAATACCAGATAATATATTGATAGCAGCAGCAAAAACTACTTTCTTTGTGCTGCTCACTGGTCATGCAGAGAATAAGTTTGAGACCTCATGCTGGTGTTGTTACTATTACTGGTAGATGGCCAGGACGCAGAGGAACAAGGCCACAGCTCACCACTTGGGTCTGCTCAAAGCACGTCTTGCTAAGCTGAGGAGGGAACTCATTACACCAAAAGGAGGCAGTGGTGGTGGAACAGGGGAAGGTAAGATTGATATTTTAAATGCTTTGTTCACTAACAGTTCTTACCTAGGTTTATGCAAACACACCTTTGAGCCTTTTCTGATTTGGTTTGATCAATGATTATGATTATTTTATGATTATTTTTGTTTGTTTTAGGATTCGATGTGGCAAAAACCGGTGATGCTCGCGTTGGCTTCGTTGGTTTTCCTTCAGTAGGAAAGTCTACACTACTAAGTAACCTTGCAGGTGTGTACTCTGAGGTTGCCGCCTATGAGTTCACCACTCTCACAACGGTTCCTGGAGTCATTCGCTACAAAGGTGCCAAAATTCAGGTAAAAGAATTTATTTGTTCAGTATTCGTAAAGGAGTTTATGTTTTGAGCAGATTGCTTATTTTTCCATGCTTGCTTTCTTCCTCCTAAGCTCCTGGATCTCCCTGGAATCATTGAGGGGGCCAAGGATGGCAAGGGCAGAGGCAGACAGGTCATTGCAGGTAAACATGTGATCAGTGAGGTTTCTGCTAAGATTGATTCCAGTATTAATTGGTAAAAAAGAATCATAAAGCTAAGGATAATACCAGCATGATTTACACTTTTCCAGTCGTTTCATTTAATGAGACACTCTTCACTTTTGTCATTACTGTGTGCTGTTTTTATGTGCCCCTGGTGGCATCTAAGCAGCAAGATGAAATTCAGGACTGAGAGGTGACATTTAAAGGCCATGATTTAATTTGCAGATACATTCTGTACCCACCACGGAAGGTATGTAACTCCGTTTTTCATTCTACTCTAACCAGTGTTTTTTTCCTCCTTTCTGTTTTAGTGGCTCGAACCTGCAACCTAATCCTCATAGTGCTCGATGTGTTGAAGCCTCTTGTTCATAAGAAGCTAATAGAACATGAGCTGGAGGGATTTGGCATCCGACTTAATAAGCAACCACCCAACATCGGTTTCAAGAAGAAAGACAAAGGAGGCATAAACTTCACAGCTACAGTATGTCTCACGCAGGATAACAGCAATTTAAATAAAAAGATGCAAACCTCTCACAATTTCCACATCTTAATAAGTCAGTGAAATTAATAATGTGACTGATAGGAATTATTTTTTGGTTTTATAAAATGTTTGTTTACTTTAAACCAACTGATGAGTTGAATGTGATGTGATACTTCCATTATTCTGACATGCAGGATTTCAGTTGTCAGGGGTATCTGTAGTTTATCTGTAGTTTATTTATCAGTTCATTTTGATTGGCTTTTTTCTGGCATCTCATTAGTTGAATCAAACATGCGAAAGCCTTTGATTAGCTGTGGATACAGATAATTTAAAGATTTTAACTTTTTCACAGAATTAAATGTCAAAAATTTTTTCATAGTTAGGTCCCATCACAAGTAATTTTTGATGCTGCCCTCTGCTGGATATGCATGAGTTTACACTTCATTACTGCAAAACACCAGCTATTGTTTTTTATCTGATAAATGATACCATTGACTCTGCATTTCCCTACTGATGGATTTTCATCATAGTTTACGAGAAGCAACATGACAGTTGTACAATGTAAACTATCCAACAATGGAGATGCATCATATGTATCAAGTATATTTTCATCCTCTCGCTGTCTTGTATTGATTGACATCATGCCTCCCACCCCACCCCACCCCACCCTATTCTCCCTCTCTCTCTTTAGTGTGCACAAAGCGAGCTTGATGCTGAAACGGTGAAGAGTATCCTGGCAGAGTACAAAATCCACAATGCCGACATCACTCTGCGCAGCGACTCCACGGCTGATGACCTCATTGATGTGGTGGAGGGAAATCGGTAAGCTGCTGAAATGCCAGAATGGGCCCTCCTTAGTCATCCTCAGTGGGTGTGGCCTGTTGGAGTCTAAAATCCTACTTCACTTCCCACTACAACACTGCAGATAAATTGGAAAATGCATTTTATGTGCCATACGGGCAAACAGACATGGCACTGTCTGCCATGTCTGTTTAATGTGTTAGGAAAAAACATTTGGTTTGTAGTTGTATCTGACAGCTCAAGCTAGAATTGGTTTACCTGTAGTTTATGAGAAGAATCCAGTAAAAGCAGTAAAAGGATTAAATCAGCTGGAAAATGTTTGTGTTTTTTTTGTTGTTTTTTTCTTCCTACTGTTAAAAAACAGTTAAAAATACACACACAACACCACAAAGGTGTGAATTCATTTCAGACTAATGAAGAGTGCTGCCTGCTGCTTGTGCATTCATTTCATGGACAGGAGGCATTTACATTCTCTTGTCACAACAGGGTCTACATCCCATGCATATATGTGCTCAACAAAATCGATCAGATCTCCATCGAGGAGCTTGACATCATTTATAAGGTGCCTCACTGTGTACCTATCTCAGCCCACCACCGCTGGAACTTCGATGACCTGCTGGAGAAGATGTGGGACTACCTAAAGCTCGTACGCATGTAAGAGTTGTTAATTCCGTCACCACAGGGGGATTTGATAGACGATCGGGGGTTTAAATGCTGCTGAACAAGAAGACTACATAAAATTTACTTTTTTTGTGTTAAGACTGGAAAATTTTCTTTTGCAGCTACACTAAACCAAAAGGCCAGCTTCCTGATTACACATCTCCTGTTGTACTCCCTGACGGACGAACTGCAGTTGAGGATTTCTGCTTAAAGATTCACAAAAACCTCATCAAAGAATTTAAGTAGTGAGTATTATAGACTTGGCTTAATTTTGTCAGTTTTAAAGGGAATTCTGTCTCTGAGCACCAGCACAGATTTGATTTGTACAATCTTGGACACTGCTCCCAGAGAAGTAATTGTTTTATGTTTTTATTCCATCCTTTTTCTCATTTCATTATGTCCCTGTTTCATCCGAACAATTGACCTTAGGTTTCACTCCATCTATTTAGTACATCCAAACTGTAAACTTTCTTAGAATTGTTTGGGAAAATGTTTGGGAAATTACACCTAATGTTATACATGTTAAAAAGGTGGGTTAGTCCGCACTTTACCTAATTTATTTCCCTGTTTCTTCAAGGATGACAAGGGTTGTTACTAAAAGGTATTGATAGAACTACCATACAACAGAATGACAACTGGTTATCGAATGGTTTAAAACAAGACAGTCGCTTCAATCACAGCCAAATACACCAGATAAGCATTAATTGGAGAGTCTGGATTAGGATCTGAGATGATGTGTTGCACCATCTTCAAATGGGAGAGCCAAGATCGTTAATCAGTCAATATGTTAGTGCTGCTAAGCATTACCCATCCTCTAGGGAATGAATGGATCAGACAGTGACACATGTGATTAGAGAGCCTCTGTAACTAAAGGATGTCATTTTACCGTGTAGGTTACTTTATGGTGCAGCACAATTGTCTTTGTGGCAAAGAAAGAATGGATTGATCATTGTTTATTTTATATTGTAATTAAGCTGTGATTGCGTGGATGACGAGCTCTGTCATCTCTTCATTTCTCCTCTTTAAGATGGTGTAAAATGAAACATGCATCCTATTTACTGTATTGAAGGAATCCTTCAAGTACAATAATTTCAGTCATTTTTAAACTCTTCCTCTTTCAGTGCTCTTGTCTGGGGCTCGTCTGTGAAACACAACCCTCAAAAGGTGGGCAAGGACCATGTGTTGGAGGACGAAGACGTTATCCAGCTGGTGAAAAAGTAAAAGGCGTCTTAATTCACTGCATGGCCTGCGTATCACAAAGTCTTCTGTACAGTTGCTCTGCAAATCACCAAGCATATCCATCAGAGCATCCGTGACTGCGGTTCCCAGTTTTTTTTTGTTTTTTTTGGTCTAATTTAAGAACAGTGAAATGAATTTGAGTGTCAAATGTAAAAGAACCCACAGTACTTAGCACCATGAATAGTTCATATTGAATATTGGTTACGGCTTGCATTTAAATCTAAAAAAAACTGTACAATAAAAATTTAAAGCAATCCTACGTCATTCTTACCTTTTCTTGTTGTGTTTTGGGTTTTTTTTCTTAAATCAGGCTTTTAATGGATTTATATGATCGGTCCATATGAATGTTAGCATATATTTTATAGCAAATACATCCAGACACACTTATTTTCTCTGTTTAAATCAATATGATTTAATGTGCTACATGCGGTCTGCGACTGAAGCCGCACAGAAATGTTGCAGCGTTGAATCCTCCCAGTTACATGGTCTCCCTCAGACACGGCAGCACTAAGCAACAGCGTTACCACGACCACTTCAGTCTGGCTCAGAGGAAAAAAAAGTCGTTTGAAAGCCCTGTCCAGCTAAGGGATTTATGTGACATTGATGATGAAGGCAGTGATTCAGGCTGTTGGCCCACCCCCTCTCTCTGGTAAGGACGGCCACTCAGGTTAATCAGTTCATTCACTCAGACGCAGTCTGGGGACATCATACACCAGCTGTTCGAAACTAACAGGACTCCACAAAATACAGAGCATTTCATCAGATGCGGGTGCGTTTCTGGAGGCTAGCATTATCTAATGCCAATATGTCACAACCTGTATGAAGTGTAGCAGCCATTTTGTGTCTGACCACCTGATATTAGCCAGTGATTGCTGTGGATGGCGCCAGTGAATACTCAAAAAAAAAATAGTACTGTATTGTCAGACAGGAAATTTGAAGAACGAAGACTAAACTCCATCAAGCTGAACAACAAATCTACATACAATTTAGTTGAGCTTTTCCAAAGTTTTATGTGTTTCTGTCATAGCATATTTAATATGCTGCAAAGACGTTGCAGTAGAATTGTCAGGGAAAATAAACTTCCCTGAACATTTCTAATCGTTTACATAAGATGTATCAAAATGGAGAAGGTAGGCGTCTTAACAAATACTGAACATCTTTGGGGCAATCTGAAATATCCATAGTATACAACTGCAACTTGAAAAAAAAACCCTCTGAATTTACTAAAAGAATATGATATTGTACAATATATATTGGAAAAGAAAAATGATCTCAATACCTAATCCCCTGTGAAAGTGTGTGTGGTCATGGAGGCGTTGCATGACCACAACATCTTTTTTCTGAACATATATAAGGCGTAATCAAAAGTAATATCAATATGGTCCATTAATTAATGGTTACACTGTGTCTGACTAAGAGCAACATTGGATGATGAACAAGAGCTTAGATACGCAACAGGATTCAAGTTAATAGATATATAAAAAGCCAATGTGCAAGAAAGGCAATATGCTCACAATACTTACACCAATGCTAGAATGGTTCAAAAAGGGTGCTATCAAGGTTGTATTTGAAGTTATAGACTACAGTTCTTGCTGAGAGAACAGCCACTTTTTAGGAAAAGCTGCAGCGGTTGAAGGTAATGCCTGCCTGCCTGTCCAGCAGCAGTAGGTTCAACCCTCCTCAGACACCGCCTCTTCCCAACCCCCTTTTACCCTGTAAATTATAGCAGCACTTTAGCTAATGAAAGAGTTGAAGACCGGGCACTAATAAAAGCCATTAAGTGAATAAAGCACTTCCCCCTCTAACAAAATTAAAGAATCTACCCATTTGGAGAGGGAGGACTCTGTATTAATATTTATGAAATGCGGAACCAGTGGCCCCCCCAAAACTCCCCAACCAACGTCCAATCCGAGCCTGACCAAGTCCTCCTTGCCAGCGCACCTATCCCAAGAGAACATCACCAACCCCTCCTAGCTTGAAGGAGGGGCAGGAGATGGGGACTTGAAGGGTGCTGAGGACGCAGTCAGGACAGTCTGTCTCAAGTAGAGCAAGCTGAAGGACCCCAAGCTCACAGCTGAGAGCGCCCTACCGCCTTCATCACCACTCAACCGGCTGAACTTAGCAACAACTTTGGGGCCAGCGGATGGAAAGGTGGGTTCCTTGGAAAGACCAGATGCGTAGAAGTTACTTTCCAAAGACTGCAGCTGAAGGTAGTCAGTAAAATACAGAGTAAGTTAGGTATGAGTCTCATATTTGCAGTGTTGTATTGATAATTTGTTGGATTGATCACTGTGATCTCTAGTCTGAAGAATATTTTATGTAATTTTGTGCTTTAAAATTTTTAATGGTAAATAACTGAGAATATTTCAGCATTCTTCAGTCAAATTTAGAATTAGATTCTGAGATTTATACACGAGTTTAAAACTCCTGCATGATCCTGCTTCTGTGCATCCATATCAATTTTTCAAGAAGGAAAAAAAAAACAAAAAACACCAAAAACAAGGTAAGGGAGCATCGTAACGTATCACAATCATCCATGCGTAAAAAACCATCACACCATCCCATCAACCATACAGCATCACTTTGAAACATCCTCATTGTTCTGAAAAACAGAGGTCTGTCTCATCGCCACCATCCACCATCTTCACCCAAAGTACTCCCATTTTCTTGCCATTTGTGCACTACAACTGCCGGGTTTTCTCTATGATGCATTAATATGCATTACGGTGTAATTTCATCACACAAAGTGGTTCAGTTGCCTGAGCTCTAAGTTGATTATCGCACCATGCCCTCTCATTTTAGTAAGACATCCCTGGGGAGCTAAAAGAAACACAAGAAAAGGTAACAAGATTGCCGAAACCTTCTGGAGAAACAGCTCTCTGAGCTTGATGGTATCATGACTCTTGACATTGCACTCAGTCACCGTTAACACAGTTAGGACTAAAATGTCAGGAGTGGTTCTGTCTTTACTACAAGGAGACGGCAAATGTCCTCAGGTTGACAACAAAGATGAAGCTATCATTCTTCAGTTCATTGTGTCACTGGCTGCCGAGACTCTTTTTTTTTAGTCAATTGTAAGTAAAATGATCGGACTCCATCAGTTGTTGCAGTTCTTAACAAGATCCCTGATGATATTACCCAAACTCTGTTTCCATTGATCAGTTGAAGAACACCCAGTAGACTGATGGACAACTAAATTGATTAAGCCACCATTCCTCAGGCTTGCTCTATATATTTTCTTGGAAATGTTGAAAATTTCAACATTTGTATCAAAGAACAGAATTTTTAGATTTTTTTTTTTTCCGATAGATTTGGGCGCAAAGGACAGGAGGGAGGGGTTTGACGCAGTTTGTGCGCAGGAAGGGTGTAGCCCTTTTTTTTCCGCAGCGAACATGACCTATGACTAATCGTTTCTTTTTATTCTGCAGATATTCTTAACGGCAAACTGTGTTACCATTCTTTTCCGACCACTTGGTAAACCAGTGGTTCCATTTTTTTGCACAACCGGTCCATGAGCTCGGATCCCCTCCCTCAAACCTTTGGAATTTTTTCATCTCTTGGATGAATGATGCCACCACAATGTGGGACTGTCCCTCAACCCAGAAAATACTTTGATGATATATTTCATTCAGGAGTTTTGATACTTAACTACATTTACCGAGAATGAGTTAGCTATGTTTAACTAAAGCAAAGAGATAAGTTAAATTTTTTTCCTGGTCTTCTTCCCTTACTTTACATAGTCAACTAAGCTTTCAAGTCCCTTGGATGCTTCATACTGCGCTGGATCCTGTGTTGACTTTCTCGCCTTTGCCCAGGGCCCCATTGTGCTTGATCTAACCATGCAGTGTGTCTTCTGTCCATGGTTGTGCCAAGCACCTTGGAGACTTCGGAGCACTACCTGCCTTCCGCTGTGAACTTCTAAGCAATTTAGAATACTCCAATATCCATTTTCAAGTCACTGATGTGTTTGTGCATTTTTTACCTTAATTTTTTCTTTTTTTTAGAAAAATATAACGGAAATAAACACTGAAACAGTGCAAAAAAACGTAGGTATTTTGAGAAAATTAAGACTGTAGAGTACATAAGCAACAACTTAGGTGCAAAAGATACAAAAGGACCAATAACCACAACGTGCTTTTAATTTTTTCTTTATATACAGTTGTATCACCTCCATGCGCTGATTTTCTTTTTATTCTCAGTCATATTGTTTTATCTCATGATGTACTAAGTTGTAGGACTGTAACTAATAAATATCTTTTAAAAATCTTGTGTGTTTTACTGGCACAATTTTTTTTTTTTCATCTTTGATGAATTGTTGAAATAAAAATGGGACTGAGTGTGGGTCTCTCGGGTTTATAGCATTTATATAGATAAAGCTGTCATTTTCTACAAACTGGTTGGTTTCAAAATGGCAGATTTGTGGAAACGATCAATTACAGTAAGTGCTCAGTGGCTTTTAACTATGGCCAATAATTTCAGCCAGTAGAGGTCATATGTTAAAACAATGTGCACTCTGTTAAGGCTGCAGACACATCACTGTTGTGTAAATCAAACAGTAAGACATTGCGCAATGCCTGTGGTCCAGACAGTGAGTTCTTGAAATGGTGATAAAAAGAGATACAGTGCTTGGATACTTATTTGGAATTCAGTCAGCGATTCCTCATAAGTTAAATCGAAAAAAACAATGCATCTAACCAATAAATTTTAATTGATTAAACCAAAATCATTTCCATATGACTCTTATTTGAATTAACTCAGTCTTTACTTCAGATAACGCACACCATAGAATATTGTTTTCATTTTTTTCCCCTTTTGAATTACTGTCATAAAGATCACTTAGCACAGAAGTACACAAAGAGCCTTGTTTTATTATGTTGCACTGAGTCCATATATTCTATCCTAGAGAAATATTTATTCATGCATTTGTCATTTTTCCAGAAAAATAAACCCTCCGTGCCAGCAACCTGTGCAAGATATAAAATGGTAGATATCATCCTTGTTAGATTCACCTTTATTTTATCAAACTGCACACTGACCGTGGATGAGGTGGTGTGCTATTCCACAACTGTAGCTGCCATCTTATTACAGTCATCATTCATATGTTTATTTTAAATACAATTTATCAAATGTATTGTGGTGTTACAGTGACTCTTCGGGACTCTAAAACTGACACAGCTAAATGAAATTCAGCCTTCATTAATTTTAGTGTTTGCACCTGTGGTTTTCGTGTGGTCACACATCCTCCATGAAAAAAACGTATTGGTGTTTCTACTATGTGACTTAGCAGCAGTTTAAAACCGAATACATAAAGACTGCGGCAAAAAGAAGTAGAGGTGTCATATTGTCAAAACAAAACCTATGAGTAGGGTTGAACCAAAACTGACTTATAATCATGTTATCTCAGTGAAATGCAAAGTTTAAGCAAAAACTGCTGGATTCTGACAATTTAGTCCTGTATCACAAATTCACTCTAAGCAGGTTATTAGTTTGTACTGGGTTGACGCTAGAAAAGTATACTCAAAGCAGACAGAACGCAAAGATTTAAATAAACTGTATGTGGTGATATAGCTCCCAAAAAAATGGGAAACAAAAAATAAGTATTACATTTTTAGGAAAGAACTTTGACAGTAGCATTCAAGAGTTAGTTTGACTGACAACCAGTGTCACACATATTCTCTCCTTAGTATAAACTGTTTTTTTTGTATGCTAATTGCTATAATAGTAGGATGATTTGTAGGAAGCACAAACTTTTTATATTTAGCGTGAAGTATTGGCTTGGAACACAGCTACAGTCTTATAACAATAATTAGTCATGTTAGAAGCTCATCAGTTGAGCAGACGGTGCTTACAGTAAACTGTGCAGTCTGACACTAACCTCTTGCCCAGACAGGGAACGATTTACAGATTAGCCCATTAGATTGGACTATGGTGGCTGCTTTGCACAGGCACAAGGGTAATCACCTTTTTCTCTACCAAGACAAGGTCAGAACCAAGAGTGCTCTAGAATCAACAGCTGAACACAGTACGACACACATGAACATCTGTTTATTTGATCTGATTAGTTGCACCTCCATCTCAGTAACTTGAAATCACAAGGTTACAAGTGCAGCAGCTCATAGAATTATTCAAACTCTTAAAAGTAATTCAAGGTTGGCAACAAATCACAACAAATGTTATACTTCCTGCAGAAGGAAAAAAACAAAAATAATATGACAACTCTTAGACTACTGCAGGTGGCACGCAGGTTTCTACATATGACAGCATCAAAATGTTACATTCTCAAGCTGAACATAAACAGATATTGCATAATGTTCAAATGGTTTATTGTTATCTCATTAAAGCCTCAGTTATCTCTGAGCACACAAGATAAATATCAAAAACATATAATTTCCCCATTTACATGTTCGACATAGAGCATTCATATTTTACACTGCCATTTTTTTTTTTATTAAAACAGCAGGAAATACTTCAACATAGAATAGAATTTTACATATTTTTGATATAGCAAGGAGATATTAATATTTGATGTGGAATTTCCTTCACAAAATGGAATCCAATATACTCCTTTATTCTGAAACTACTGCAGCGGATTCAATTTGACATATTACCTACAAGTGAAATTACATTTTAGTACAAGAGGAGTTGTTTTTTTTGTTTTTGTTTTTTTTATTGATGGATTTCAAGTTATTTGCACCAGATTGTTGGGCTGTAAACAGTGTACTTTATCAGGCGATGTCTTATTTCACAGCATGTGGTTTTCTCTGAACATTTACAAAGGAAAAATAAAACAAAAACAAAACAAAAAAAAAAACAACAGCAATAACAAAAAAACCACCACCCCCTGCAAAATTGAATGGTGATTTGGAAGGATGAATTGTATGGCATATTAGTAGGACCAACATTGATAACAGAAGTTTTAGAATTAGAATCACAATGCAGGAGTAAAATGTTACAGAGCTTGTCATATTAATAAGAACAGGGAGTTCCAGTACTCAAGCTATGGTTTTATGAATGTACAAGTTCTACAGTAACACAGAGAAAACACAAACACCCATAACTCTAGTAGTGCAAACTAAAGTGACAGCTGTTGATAACACCGGTTTATCAAAATAATTTCCAAGGTGAAATAGGACAACTTCATTTCTTCTTTTTTTTTTTTAAACTGGCATGAAATGTAAATGGATTGTTATGTGGCATGAGTGCTCAGTGTTTCTCTAAAAAGAGCACTACTTACTTAAATGTGTCTGTGTAGGGTTGCTTTGCCTAGAGGTGCGTTAGTACCACTGTATCTGAGGATTTTTGTGGTTGTTATAAGACACTATGCCCCTAATGCTGAAGGACTGGTTTATGTTCAGAAGGCTGTTTTTTTCCAACGCTGGCAGTTTTGAACAGTCACACAGACACAGTGAGGCGGACAGTGTGAAACCTCTGCTGTGCTGACAGCAAACCAACATGACAGCCATCCCGAAAACACAAAAAAAGCACTATATTTTACATTTCCAGTTCTCTGGACGACTGTTCCAATAACGCATCAATGTTTTGTTTTTAATCCATCCCATCCAAGATCAAACACTCATGCTACAAGCAAACAGGAAACCGATCGCTTTAAATCCATGAAATGAAACATGTCAGAAAGTGTTTCCCACAGGGGCCTCGATGCAGGCCTTCATCTGTCACCGCACATGTCTTGGCCATAGTTTTCTTACCATGACAATGTTCACTGGAACCCAGTTGTAGTTACCTTTCGATGTAAAAAAAACTGCCCATCCATTTCCATGTCACCTTGCCAAAATCACACCACAGACACTACTAGAGTGATGTGGCTGGTTGGTGGTCTGAACAGCATTTAAAGTCAAACATTTTCAAACGGACATAGAACATTAAATTGAGAGAAACAGTGCTTTGGCGAAAAGTATCTCTACAATTCAAAATTTTGGCTAGATCTTATAATTGTGGGACATACATCACTACCCAAGGAGGCAAAAAAATGACACATGGCATTGGTTGGCCGGGAAAAAAAAATTGTACAGAGGCCTGCAGTCTGGATGACAATTGCCATGGTAACATTTGCTCCAAAGAATAGTAGCCAATACACTGCTTTGTTCTTGTGACAACTCATCTACAACCAATATACCCACATCTATGGATGGACTTCCAGTATATTTGTCTTTACTGTAGGTTGCAACTTCCATTTGCAGTTCAAGCAATGTGCCCAAATAGTTGGTGTTGGAGGGTTTGATGTGGGTTCAAGTGTAAGTGAAAACACACCAGCATAACCCCTGATCTACAAAATATCCACCTCAAGCGTAGATTTGTCCAGGACCACCTGTGTGTGTGCTTTCTCCACTGAGGCGCTCCTGGCTCGGCTGGCGATTGGTGTCGCTGGATTTAATGACACCTGCATAGTCATGGATGCCCACTTCCAAGTTCTTGGCCCTCAAGGCAGCAGTATGCAGCTTATCCAGAAAATCAGGCATACCTGCCAAGGTGCAAAGAATTAACCTCAATATTAGGGAGATTACACCAACATGACATATATGCGAGGGAAAAAATAAATTCACAAATATAAAAATGCATTTCATCTCAATGTAACAAGCAGGGAAAATCCCCAACATTTGCAGGTTTCAACAAATGAAATAAGCTCACCACTTGACACCATCCAGCTCACACAGTAACGGGGAAAGACAGTCTGAGGGTCGTCACTGTAGGTCAGCAGGTAATCAAACCCATTCTGTTGAGAAAAAACACAAAGTCAGAACCAGTTGCTACAAAACAAAGGCAGCTGGCTGCAAATTAAATTAATTCTTGTAGCAATACGTCCTCCACAAACCTCATCAAAGGACTTGTGAGGGCGAATGACCATCTTTGACTGGTATGAATGAACTCTCACAAATTCCTGAGTCTCTGGTACTCTGGGATGCTGCACAGCTCTTTACAAGGGAATTACAAATAAAATAAGATAAAAATGGCACTGTCAAAATTAAACTTGTTCATTTAGTAATGTATCAAAAACACCAGAAATCCACATTTTTGTAAGTCCCACCTGGATACCAAGATCATCAGGTTGTTTTCAACATCAACATCATACCGGCGCACATACACATAGTCCCTTGAGTACATTGGATACTGTGGGAGGAGATTAAACAAGATTATGTAACAGCTGACAATCTAAAATACAAACTGATGAATATAACATTGCCAGTATTTGTTCTTATACAAATGTCATTGTTATTGTCCTTCACATTTGGCTTGTACACATAAGTGCTCAGTGAACACACATTAGGTGGAATAAATATCCACATCCCTTTAGGCATATTAGCAATCAATAGAAACTCACAGGAAAGTGTGTAGCCCAGTGCACAACTTCAGAGCTTGTACCGACATCTCTGTCAACCACTTCAAGCTTGATAACCAAAGAATCCCACTTCTTCCTGTACTCCGTGTCCAACTGGGGGAAAGGGGAAAGCATAAGTCAAGGGTAAAGTGCTTAATATAGCACATGGAGTGTTACAGATGCTTTTATGCTGCACACATATAGCACAAACACGCAGGTTATGCAAGAGCAGCTGGGGTAATGGGAATGCAAAACAAGCTGTCATAATTCTTATATATGTGTATATACATACACACACACACACACACACACACACACACACACACACGTGTACAAAGTTCATGAATAGAATAATTACATGTCAAAGTCCCACTGCTATAAAAATGAAATCTTCAACCAAATTACAGTCATTATAAGTTGGATATACTTGCATACTTATAATTTTATTTCAGAAATACAAACACTTCCCCTGGCTGATAAGTTGAGACTTTGGGAAAAAGAAATTGCTGCACAATTAAAATTCTGATAAAATACTAAGAGTGTAGCTCTCTTGTACTTACTGATATTTTCTTATTGCAAACCAGTAGCTAAATGACTTAAGTTAATGGTTTCCACCTTACTGAGACTGACATATCCCTAAAAGCACATACCAAAACTTGAAAAGTCTGTACCTGTACATTGAAGAACTGTCTAGGGGTGACATCGTTGTAGGAGCCCAACACTGCAATCATAAATAAGGGATACTTACTTTTCAGATAAGTCATGCCCATATCATCTCAACCAAAAGAAAAGCCCAAAGCACAGGAGAGAAATCTGAATGTGTGCATAATCTGCATTTCAGACAACACGTGACACATTGTGAGATTGTGCATTGGCTGACCTCTGTATTCATAGAGGTGACTGTTGGGAATAGGCCGCTTCCACACTCTGAAGTCTTTCTTCTCCATCACAACTTCCCAGGTCTGATCATGTTGTCCAGCCACAGCCCCCAAGGATGTGCTTAGACGTTTTACAGCCTCCAGCTCCTGCAGCTCAAGTCCACACCTTCAAAAAGGATGCAAACATCAGCATAGGGTTTGAACATATTGTTCAGTTGACATTATAGATCACGGTCAGGTTGCTATAACATGTGGCAATGCACACACAGATTGGTGACAACTTGAGGGGAAAAACTATATATAGTTTCCTAGTAAGAAGCCGAGTTGCAGAACAGCTTCAGTGCTCCTTTATATAAATTCTACTAGTCTCTATAACTCTAAAATCCCTCTTACAAAAGTTAAGATCTGGTGAACGTGAAGGTCATAGCATTCTCAAATCGTTCAGTGCTCCCCTCAAGCCCTGCAACTGTCACCCTACTGTATGTCTGGGCGTAAATGAACAGAAAGATTTCCAACCTGCGAATTTCCTCATCTTGAATCTTCTCATTCTCCCACATGAAGACACCAGCCAGGGCCGCGACGAGTTTCCCAGTAGGGGCATGCTTACTCTGAAGCCTGCGCCATATGTTCCCGACCAGGTTCCATCTTGTGCGCTCCGAGTACAGGTTTGAGTAAAGCTCGCCGATCTGACAAGCACGTCGGAGCCTCTGTCCGGTCACGAAGCCGCAGTGGTCCGCAAATATGCTCAGCAGGTCCTTCCTCTTTCGACCGGACCCCGCGGCCTCTCCGGCACCTGCCCTCTGGAGCCAGGACAGCAGCAGGCCCATGGTCCTGCCCAGCCACGGGACACGCTCAAGCTTCCCTCTGCCGTCCTCCACAACCCGTCTGAAAGACTTGATGCTCTGGAGCCTCATCGTACTCACGCCGATTTCGCAGATCGGACGACGGGGTACGGAGTGAAACATGACAGCTGTGACCGTGACACGAGTTGTCAAAGACAAAATATCTGCCAGGGACTGCAAAGTGCAGCAGCTAGCTAACGTAATTCGTGGCTAGTACGCTGATGCTCTGCGGGTTTGCACCATGCATAGCCTCTAAAAAGACGATAATAAGGACTCTGGGTGAGCAAAAGTCATAATTTTACTCCACTCTGCTTTTGACGTTGGTTATCGAGCTGTGAACACGCGACATGTAACGTTAGCTAATGCTAACGTTATCTCTGTTAACTGCCTGTTGGCGCTACACGGGAAACATACACCTCAACACCGCCGTGCTTGTATCTGAATCGAAACTATGATAACTGCACTGTAAACTATACCATCTACTGTTACTCCAATACAACCGGCTACCTGTATATTTTTCTCCTGAATCCAGACTCACGTTTCCCAGACTCTTGCAGTGCCTTTGACCTCCTCCTCTTCCTGTCGCCTCTCACACGCCCACTCGGAGAACCCGCCTTCCAGGTCGGGGGAGCGGGCGATCATTGGCCGGTTGCTGTTTCTCGGACAATTTTGATTGGGCCTAGCAGGAGTCCGTCTTAAAATTTGGCAGCTCGGCCACCAGCATGTGCGTCTGTCCAGCTTCCACCTGGAGCTCACCCCGCCGTTTTCTGTCTTCAGCGATCTGGGGTCAGAGTTTGCGTCCGAGGCCGCTCAGGTCTTAGCCGCTTTAGTTCTGGTTTAGGAGGAGATGATGCGGTTTTAATATCTTAGCCAGGATCGGTGTCTGCGGGAGGTTGAACTCACAACACGGAGGGGAAGTGAGAGTCGCCCTCCGGCGGTACAGTCCGAAACCAACACCTTTAGTGTTAAGCAAGACTCAACACGTGTCCGGAGAATCTGTTTCATAAGATGGCACCGATGCTTATTGTTAAAACATTCATATTTTACTGGCTGTAATCGTGCAATTGAGTATAAAGATGTTCTAAGGACCTTTCTCATAAAGCTCTTGTGAAAACAAGGTTCTTTATGAATTACTGTGTATTTGATGTCATTGTCCCCAAGGGAGAATATGTCTAACACATCTAACGCTTACTCGATGTGAAAATTAGTATTTAGAGGATAGCAGTTAAAATTCTTTAAGAACAGACCGAGGACGTAGAGAAAGTAATATTGATGTTATTAGAGCATTATTCGCCAGGTGGCGCCATAGAACTATGCAGAGGGGAAAAAAATGCCATAGATCAATCTGGAGGGCTGCATGCACGATACAAACTGAGGACTTTGATCGAAGTTTTTTAAAAAATTACACAAATAAAGCTTTAAAACAGGTACATGAGAGGCCTGGGCTCAATACCTTCGACCAACAGCACGGAACTCAACATCGAAAAGGCTCAGTGCGATCATTAGGCTTCCCGGGAATCAATGGAGGCAATGGCCTATAATTGCATGGCATTTCCCTGTGTCTAACAGTATCGTTGAGTCGTTTATTCAACGAATCATTAAAGTGTCTAACATTTCAAAAAGCTTTACAAACAGTATAGGCCTAAATAGTAAAAATGTTTTTTTAAATGAAAAAATAATAACCTAAATAATAATACATTTTTACGTTGATCTTCTTTCAATTCTTTTCTTTACCATACGGTATAATTGCATGGATATTATTTAACCATCCAGGTTCTAAGCACATCCACTCTCCTTTGAAGTCATGTGTGTTGAGTTCCTCATGAAAGCTATGGGGAATTTCAGTATCATAAGACCATGAGAGAAGATGTTATTGAAGAACCTCGTGCAAACAAAGCATGTGCCTCTTGGTTTACTTATCTCTAAAACAAACAAACCCACACAATCGTTAGTCTCCTGACTGCTGCAGAGAGGTACGGTGATATTTGCATGTAGGATGTTGACTAAAATACTGCAAAAGTGGTTTATCACGTTGAGCGTAGTGTTGCAAAGGAAACAGCCGTGGACTGTAGTTCCGAGTAAATTAGGCCTGTGTTATAGCAGATTCAGGCCTATTGGAGTAAAAGGTATCAATACAAACATGAGTAAACACGAATTCCGAATCCCTCTATGACATTGACATTTCCCACCATAATCTAATCTGCGCTTAAACTAAGGTCAGTTTTCTTTAACTGGCTCGCAGTTACCGGCAAGGGAAAAACCAATGACTGTCATGGGAGTAAACAAGGAGTCTTACTGTAACTGTGAGTAAAAACCATATTTGAATGAAATAAGATTAATATTAAACTATTTGTGATGTTCTGGAAAATTCTAGTGTCCAACTCCCTGTTTGAGTGGTTTTGAAATAGACGCACAGCAGCTGTAGTCGCCACTCCCTCCATTGTGAAACGTTGTCTCTATGTGGTCGTACCGAAAATCGTAATTACAGGGCCGACCCTAAACATTGCCCAATAGAATAAGGGAGAGGCACAATTTTTCCATGATCATCAAAAGAAGTGAAAGGTAAAACAACAACAACAGCAATAATAATAATAACACCTAGTGTTATCACAGAGTTATCTAATGCAAAAAAGGGAAGAAATAATGATGTACTCTCCCTGATTTCCCCGTTGCTTTTCAGGCAATAAGAAAAACACGTTTTGGGCTAAAGTATTAAATCAGCCAAACATAATTCACTATGCTTATCGAGCACTCCTTCCACTCGGCACATCACGTCTCTCCCGATGAACCTAACAAAAGAAAGAAAAATCACCAAAGAAAACGACTTTTGTTGGAGGGTGAATGTCGTAATCATTTCCGGACGAATGCACTTGAATGAATGACAAGTCTTCTGCAATGCAGTCAACATCACCGCCGCCGGGTGTTTTCCTGCTCTGTTTTGACGTGACATTGTCTCCCTGTAAGCAGTGGTCACTAGGGGTAATCGTGATTTGTGTCTCTCTCTCTGTGTTTATATGCGTACGAAGCTACGTTTGAAATGTGGTCGCATGACAATTTAGGGAGTGTGTGATGATTAAAAAACATTAGAGCCGATACACAGATAGACCGTGTTTATTGTCTTGTACTGGTATGGCAAGGTACCTTCAATGGAAGTGCATATATGAGTGTTGAAAATAACTATATTATATATATATATATATATATATATATATATATATATATATATATATATATATATATATATATATATATATATATATATATATAGAGAGAGAGAGAGAGAGAGAGAGAGAGGAACTGGTGGAAGAAGTATCCAGATCCTCTGCTGAAATAAAAGTCACTGTAACATGGTGTAGAATTGAAAGCTATGCAAAAACAAAAAACGGCTCTTTGTGTTACTGCGTATCCATTTAATTACTATTGATCATGCATTTATGTATATGCAGCTTTTTATGTCACTGTCTAGTTGACTTTTAACTTAAATTGTGTTGAGTATTTAGCTATAGCAATGCATTGTGTTTTATAAGCTCTTCGTAGGTTTTGAATAGGCCTATAATAACTTGATTAGCAAAGTAACCCGTAAATGCAGCTCTTGAATAAACTTAGAGCAGTACAAAGTGCAATGCATCCATTTTAAAAGTAGTTAAGTAGCAGCCGTAGTGGTTGAAAGTAACCAGGTGTATTTATTCAAGTACTGTACTTGAGTACAGTTTTGACATATCTGTACATTCCTTAGGGTATTTCCACTTTATGCTACCTCCAAACTGTACTTACAGTAAAGCACTTTTGTAAATCTACTTAGTCACATCCCACCACTGTACATAGATCTGTACAGATATACAGGTAGGTATTATTAAGTGACATCTGTAGACTACAGGTATTGTATTTACAAGTTTTTGAATGAATCGTCCTACTACTGACAGAAATTATTCGGAAATGATTCTTTAGTAGTGACTGTATCTGAACCTGTGTTTGTGGCTAAATATAAGTGAAGGAATATCGAGTAAATGCAATGCTGTGAAAGATGACACTCATTCACTGAACAGATGACTAGAGAGAGACAGACAGAGAGACAGAGAGAGAGAGAGACATAGAGATAGAGAAACAGATGGAGAGAGAGAAACAGAGAGATAGACAAAGAGAGAGAGAGACAGAGACAGACAGAGAGATTCAGAGAGCGACAGAGAGAGAGCAGCAGAGAGAGAGACATAGAGGTAGACAGAGAGAGAAACAGAGGGAGACAGAAAGAGAGACAGGGAGAGAGACAGACAAAGAGAGAGAGACATAGAGTCAGAGAGAGAGACAGAAAGAGAGAGACAGAAAGAGAGAGACAGAGAGAGAGACAGACAAAGAGACAGAGAGACACTCAGAGAGACAGAGAGACAGACAGAGAGACAGAAAGAGTCAGAGAGAGAGACAGACAGACAGACAGAGAGAGAGAGAGAAAGAGTCAGAGAGAGAGAGAGACAGGGAGACAGACAGAGTCAGAGAGAGAGAGACAGACAGAGAGAGAGACAGGGAGACAGACAGAGACAGAGAGAGAGACAGAGTCGTGCTGACAGCTGGTCGGGGGCGGGGCCTACTGAAGGCTGTACCCAATAAAAAAAAAAACCTCTCCCTAGTCCGGCACGATCAATCCAGTACATGCGGCGGCGGAGCCCTCATTCAAACGGAGACGGCCCCGAATCCTCAAAAGACCATTTAATTTCGCCCGTACCGGACAGTCGTCGGTAGCGTTTGTCTTTGTCAACCTGAGGCAGCTTTTTTTTTGTTTGTTTGGGGGGTTTTTTTAGCGCGATTTATTTCTTCCGCTCAATTTTTTCCCCCCATTATCCCGCGCGCTGTCGTATCGCAACGGTCTGTGCGCGCTAATTAGCTTACCGGCTAACAAGCGCTATTCTTCACGGAACTGACAACTGCAACGTGTGGTGAGTTTTATGATTTAGCTTTTCCTATCGGACTAGAGAGCTCCTTGTGGTTCGTTCACGGAATCCTAAGATTAACATCCCCGCCCGAGTTTAACGCGAGAGCTAATGCTAACGATAGCTTTGGTTAACAAACCATTGTGTTACGTCTTCGACAATAGCGACAGTAACGCTCTGCCCCGCGAAGTGGCAACGTTACATTCGGGTAAAGGCGGAAACACTTGTTAACGATGAGATCTCTCGTTCGACCGACGGTAGGAGACGGTCGCCGGCCGAGAGCCGTCGTTAACCTTGGGTCAAGAGTAACATGTGGCTCGAAGTAAGGTTAATGGCGTAACGGAACCTGCCCCGTAATGTTAACCTAAGGTTTGGGAGCGTCGGCCGTCAGTCCAGCCTACGGCCGACAGACAGGCCGTGGAAACCGGCCCGACACACATGACGTCGACCGGTCGGCCGGTGGTTCCGCTGCGGCGGCGGCGGCGGCTCCCATATCGAGTCACATCCGGTTGCGCCCCCCCCCCCTTTTTTTTTTTTTTTTTTTTTGGAAACATAATCAAAATCGCAGATCTCAGTAGCCATCGATATTATATATATCGATATGATCGATCGGGAATCGAGGTCGAGTTTCGGTTTCTGCGGGTGAAGGGGCGCGGGCGCGCGGCGCTCGCGCTCGGGGGGCTGCGTTCTATGAATGGATAAAAGACACGTGCGCACGTAAGGAAGATATTTCTCTTCCAGACGAGCTGCTCGTTACGCGTCGACCGTCGTCCGGGGGTCGCGGTCGCCCCCGGGAAAGCGGACGGCGATCGACAGACGCGTAGACTTAGAGGACGTCGGTGTCAAATACACGATCGGGGCTTCTTCCTGCGACACATACCAAAAAAAAAAAAAAAAAAAAAAAATGGCATCTCGTTTGGTTTTTCAGACAAGGAAGCTGCTATAGATCCTTTTTTTTCCGGTTCGAGCGATCACTCCTGGCTTTCCCACGTTTCTTACGTTGTTTTCTTTCTTTGTGTTTTGTTTGTTGTATTTTTTTTCCTCGTGTTGCCTTTGCTGTCTTTTTCATAAGCCTCATAATGAAGTTGGAATGATATGTGCACTCTTATTATTATTATTATTATTATTATTATTATTATTATTATTATTATTATTATTATTAAAGCGGGCTCTTTCTCTTGTCATTTCAGGATGTACCCCTGCTCATCTACAATTACAGTTGCACAATGGCTGTCTTTTCACTCTGCTTGAAAGCTCAGAAACCAAAGAACAGCAACAGATCTAGTATCATTATAGGATAGCAATAAGCCCTAAATATACCTCTGTTTACCTTAATTGTTTTCTGGTCAGTTCCAGATAAACCTCTACTAGTTTGCACTGATTAATCTCAGAAATCCTGTTAAGACAGGTGGGCCTGAAGAGAAGCTAATTATTTATTTTTACCTTGTACCTCTTTATTTTTATTAGCTGCTGTCTAAAAATAGCATTATATAAATAAATAAATATTCAGACAGGCATTCATTCCCTTTAAGATTGTGAAGCAATTCCTTATTAGTCTACAATCATGGTTTCATCAACTGCGACTACAACGTTACTGGCCAGCACGGGGCTGGCGACTCAGACTGCTCTGACAGATTACATGTGGCTGCTGATTATCGGCTTCATCATCGCCTTCATCTTAGCCTTTTCTGTGGGTGCCAATGATGTTGCCAACTCATTTGGTACAGCTGTGGGCTCTGGAGTGGTCACCTTACGACAGGCATGCATTCTGGCCACCGTGTTTGAGACTCTTGGCTCTGTGCTTCTTGGGGCCAAAGTGAGCGAAACCATCCGCAAGGGTATCATCGACGTGGGCATGTACAATAGCTCTGAGTACCTGTTAATGGCTGGATCTGTCAGTGCCATGTTTGGTGAGTATCTGGGGCTTATCTAACATGTAATTAAACCCACAGTCACTGAACCCAGTGGAAAGAGCTTGGTGGCACATGGGGTTCTAGAATTTGTAGATGTCAGACACCTAGGAATAGTTCTCTAACATGTCTAAATCACTCTTATTTCAGGTTTTGATTTTTATCATTCGATTGGAGAAAGAAAAATCCCAATTACTTGGAAAATTTCCAATTCGAACTGTCAAAAAATGAAGAAACAAATAATTCATATGAAACAATTACTTTTAAAAAAAACAACAAAAAATAAGTTTTAACTTTTACTAGTTTTCACAAGGTTTTGCCTTCCAGGCAGAGACCCTTAGACTGCTATGAGCCTTCAAATGTATTAATATGTGATATTTGGCAAAAGGGTATGTAGAAAAGCTGAGCTCAGGCTAACTTGAGTCTAATGTGATCAATTTATTTACTCATTAGGGTCTGCTGTGTGGCAGCTGTTCGCCTCTTTCCTTAAGCTCCCCATCTCTGGAACACACTGCATTGTTGGTGCTACTATCGGCTTCTCACTGGTTGCCAAAGGCCAGCAGGGAGTCAGGTGGTTGGAGCTCCTCCGTATTGGTAAGTCTGACTCTAATCAGCTAACCTAGAAATGTCCTCACTGATTGTTTGAACTGCATCACAGATTATATCACATTTATGGTACTGGTAATGCAGTGTTATTATACAATGTTTTGTCTGTGTTTTATATCTAGGTCAACAATTCAGTCAAGTTAATGACAGTTGCAGGTTCAGAGCCAAATCAACAACACCTAGAAATATAAGATATTATTGAAATATAAATCAGATTTTATTCTATTAGTTCTTATATAAAAAGCAATATTGGGATGTCCTGATAGGGAAGTAAAGACATTTGTCAGAGTACATGTGGCAATTTCACTTATAGCTTTATGGGTAGCAGAATTTTATTTCACAAAGTTTTTCTTACTTCTTCATTTGTAGCATTAGATTGTGTTTTTCAGGTCTGCTTTCTTCTAAAGAAAGTGCAAATGTAAGCCAGACTGTTTGTTTGCAACATGGATCATAAAATGTTAAATGTTAACAATCATTATGCAATGGAAAGGATTTGAAATTGAACATCTTGATCACAAGAAGAGCCTTTAATGATTGACCAGGTGAATAAAGTGCCTGCCCATGAGACAAATAGATATGTTGACAAATAGGCAAAGAAACTCCACATTACAAGGGAAATGATTATAGCTACTAGCAACTAGTATGGCCTGATACATGAGCTGAGTTGAGATTTCCTTTTTAGACCAAACCTGAAATGATTGCTTCCTAACAGGTATTTTATTCCTAGGGGAGAAAAATGGCATTGCATTTCCTAGATGAAAATTATTTTCAAGAGGGTCAAAGAAGCAGTTTCATTAGTTCTATTAAAGGCTTATCACATGTTTTATTTTTGAGTTAGAAAACAAGTAGTGCAACAGGGATCATCATTGTTGGAGTGGTGTATATAATTTCAGGAGTTAAACGCCAAAAAGTTAAACGTTTTATGTTTCATTTTCATGACAGTTGTTGGATATTACATGACTTCGAAACTGCAATGCTCTTATTTCTGTAATTTGCAGTTGGTTCCTGGTTCCTGAGCCCTCTTTTGTCTGGAATAATGTCAGGCGTTGTTTTCTACTTTGTGCGTATGTTCATCTTACACAAGGTAAGCTGCCTGTTATCAACTTGTAGGTAGTGTGTGTATTTGTGAGTAAAATGAGAACCTTCAAGGGTGTTTTGTGTAGGTTGATTTCAACACTGTACTATCCATGCTCAAAATGAAATAAAGGAAGTGTTTGTTACATGGCAATAATGAACCTCCTGTTCTTCATTCTCTGCATCATACAGGGAAATTTAAATTACAACCATACCCCTGTTATGTCATCAACTGTAACGTGACAGCAAAATGGGGTGGCTTTGTTCACAGTGAAATATTTATTTCTGACTTTGTGCTCTGTTTTGTCCCTGTAGAAAGACCCTGTACCTAATGGACTGAAGGCCCTGCCTGTCTTCTATGCCATTACCATGGGAATCAACCTGTTCTCCATCATGTTCACTGGAGCTCCGAGTGAGTATCATTGTTTTTAGTCATTTTGCTCTGCATGCCTGCTTGCAGCCACAGCTTAAAATAAACTGCTCCCTCAGACAGCCAGAGGCCCACACATTTTCCAGACTGAACCAGGCTGTGTTTACCATTTTCACAGAAGCTGTGTTTATTTTAACATGTTTTCTGGGGCTCTCTTGCTTGTGGTTCTATGTGGGTTAGAGCTGGAATAAAGTTTTAATGCGGAGCACAACAGGGAGATGGAAATAAGATTTCACTTAACTCTTGACATCACTGTCTGTGCCCTTCAGACATGGAGGAGGAAAAGAGAAGTAAAGACAGTGTTTGAAATGGTCATAGTTGTACTACTGCTCAAAATTGGTATAATACTGCTCTGAATACTTGTACTTCAGAGACTCTTTATTAAATGAGCAACTTTTGCTCCTTTTTGTTTTTTTTCTCTCCACAGGGCCTAACAGTTCAAGATGTTAGCTGGCCTGGGCCATTAAATGGCTGCTACAGGCCAGAGTTTGACCAGATATGATGCGCTGATGTGCATGCACACATTAGCGCACTCACAGAGAGGAGATCACTTGCAGTTCCAGCATAGACCGTAACCCTGCTTAGTCAGGCACATTCTGTACAGTTATGTGAAGTCCCTCACACCTCATCATACTGTACATGAGGACCTGTACTTGGGTACCTCACAGAAAAAAGGTGCGAGATCACATTTACACGGACATCATTCCTTCCATATGTTCCATATGTTTTAGATAAAGATATATTGTCACCACAAACAGGCTCACTGTTAAAGCCTTAAGTCTGCAGTGAAGCCTGCTTAACAGTTCCTGCATGATCATGTAATGATTTTACAAAAGCAAAGCAACACAGCTAATACATATGCATTGCTTGGTTGAAAATTTCAAAATGGTATTGTTCCTCAAAGTCAGATATATCATGCCCCAGTTTTGGAAAGAATACCACTTTAGCGCCCAGGACCACAACAGAACATTGCTGATGCCTCTTGCTGATATGTGCACTCTAATGCAGTAGCAGTATCTGCTGCCAACTAAGTACTGTATGTCTGTATCCTGTGATAGGACTCATTGTTCCCCTGATCTATACTCTATCATAGTGGTATAATTGGACAACCGGCATCCCACAGTACATTCCAGTACTCAATATATAGACCAGTGCATAAGACCTCAAGTCGGTATGTGCAAAAATTTGGGCCAAAGAATTTGAGGGTCAGCTGTCATTTCTTTACAGTTGAAGTGGGGTTCTTAACACCTTATAAATCACTCACTGCTGTCACTCCACTGCAGCCCGATTTCCTTTTAAAGTGAAAATGAACCCAAAACAGAATTGTGATCTTATTCTTACCCTCTTACACCTGTTTATGAAGACTTCTGGCTTCCTAACTCAGTATAAAATTCTCTGTCAACTCCTCTAGGCATCTCTGAGAAATACTCATATATGTGCTGCCCCCAGAGAAGCCTGCTTCATATGCCCTTGTTTGGGGGGAAAGAATATTTGGATACTTTTGTTTTTTAAAAACATATAATCAAACATATAATCATATATGTTTGATTAATCATAAAAACATATAATCACCGGTCATAGTGACCGGTGATTATACATTTTTACCTGTTCACACCATTGATAAACACAAATGCGTTATGAATTTTCTACCTGGGTTCACTCCAACATAACTGATACTCAGGTCACAGTACACATGTCTTATTTTAACCTTAGCCATGGTCATGAAACAAAGCTTGGGTGTCTTCAGAGACTGTTATAGTCAAGTGCTATATCAGGGATAGATACTTACTGTTGGGCTTACAGATCCCTTCAGTGCTGATGCTCAGTGCAGCTGTTATTTAATTCTAATATTCTTGGTAAGTGCTTCGCCAGGTTCTAGGCAAAAGTGAGGACAAATAACCAGAGGTTTCTTTGCCAAGTGAGTCATAAACTAGCATTTTAACTGTTATGGTAATTGAGGTTAGTGGTGAGCAGCACATTTAGTCTTGGGGGGGGTAAAAAAACAACAAAAAAAAAAAAACCAAACATGTTATTGTGCAACGTAGGCCGTGGAATACAGAGGTTTCCGGGAGGGGTTTGGAGTGCAGACGTGGTTAAATTCCATTTCCTGTTGCAGTCCCATTCATCCCACTGCATGGCTGTGGTATAAACTCACCCCTTTGTGTGGGAGTGTTTATCAGGCCACTAGACCTAGGCTAGTTTTTAAATCCTTTATTTATATTTTGCAAGAAGTTCTCTACAAACAAATCACTGACACAGATTTTTCATTTGAATTCTGTAAGGCCCCCTTGTCATTTGGCGGCTTATGTGCCCTGTTATATTATTGAGTTCCCTGTAATGTACTGTAACGACAAGTAGTGTCCAACTGAACCACACCTGTCTCTAGATGTCTCACTACATGTGAGCCAAGGCAATCCCGTAAAAGACAGGAGGCTCAGCTGTTACAGAGCCATCTTCCGTTTTTTCCTCTTATGCCTCTCCCGTCCTGGAAGGCCTGAGCTTCCATTGCGTAACTAAATAAACATCAGTTAGGTGCTCTGCAGTCTCATGCTGCAGTGTGACTCAGTGGAGAGAGTGCACTGTGGACTCTGCCCTCAAATGAACACGGTGGCCTCAACACTTATCGCTTAGCCTTGGCCCTTATTTCCTTTTGTTTATCTTTAAACTTCCGAAACAGTTCCAAGCTAGTGGAAGTGTATGGGTTTTGTTTTTTTGTTTGTTTGTTTTTCTTCTCTAAATTATGCATGGCCAAGGTCACCTCACCAGAGGTGTTGCTGGAATATTCAGCAGCTCATGTTTTTGGTTTTCTCCTAACCACACTGCTGAATTGTGCCCTCTCTGTATGACAAAGAGTACTGCTTTCCCAGGGCAGTTTAAATGGTTGCATTCTGCCAGCGTGCTCTGCATTATGTTTACCTATTCTGCACCAGCTTTGCTGCAGTCTTGGCAAGAGTGTGCCTTTATTGCTACAGCAAATGGCCCTTTTTTTCTCCTCAAGTAGTGTTGCCTTTTAAGGATCTCATTGTCCATGTGTACTTATTAGCAGGGCACTTGGGGGTCATGGTGACATCTTTGCTCTTTCACCTATTAGGTCTTACATAACTGTTCACATCTAGGGGGGTACACATGCTTTCCATATTTAACTTGGAGGTGGCACAATGGGGAAATGTTGTCAGCCAGTCATATAATGCCAAAAGAGGATACACATGGTCAGAAGTCATTGGAGTTATAGCCTTCTAATTAATATTCAGTCTCTACTACATCAATATTTTAAATGAGACATCATATTGACTTGTAAATACTATCATGCATTACATTTTTACAGTTTCATAAAACTGCTCAGTTGTGTTTTTTGTCACATTGGTCTTAATTCAATTTAACTTTGTGTGTTGTTCACTAAGAGGGGCAGCACCTTCTGCCTTTTTTTTTTTTTTTTTAAACTGCCTTTCTGTTTGCCTTTGTGTGTGTGTTTGTTTGTGTTTGTGTGTGTGTGTGTGTGTGTGTGTGTGTCTGCCCATGGCACCTGCCGGTCCTTCAGTGCTGGGATTTGACAAGATCCCTTGGTGGGGCATCCTGCTCATCTCATTGGCTTGCTCTCTGCTGACTGCCATTGTGGTCTGGTTTATTGTCTGCCCCCGTCTCAAGAAGAAGATTGAACGTAAGTCACACTTACCTTTTTAATTTTTGGCAACCTGATTACTCACTTTTCAAGTCCCAGGGGTCACCGGTTTGTGCTGACCACTGAAATGACGAGTTCCCTCTCATAAGCCACTGGACAAGTGAGGGATTAAGCAATGCACATGTAACCTAAACCTATTCACAGTGAGGGCTCATATTAATCCAGCAAATGGAGCTCGGGGATATTTTGGCATAATGGAGTTGCCCTAATGAAAACCAGCTCGAAATATTGTCACCAGTTTTTGTCCTGTAATCCTGGATTAAAGTGAAAAGCCAAGAGCCATCTGCATTTACACACCAATAGTGTGGTTCTGGGGTTGAAGGGGAACACCATTCAGTTTGAACCTTCATGAATGTATTATAGTTCTCTCTATTGTTAATGATACTTTCATTCCTTTTATATTCTGTTGTCTTGTATAAAAGGTTCAGCCTGACTTTCTTTTTATAGCATCAGTCATTATTATATCATCACTTTCTTTATTGCATCAATAAAGAGAATAATTACAGAATAGCTGTATCTGACATTCTAGGGACATGGGCCCATAAAGTATAGTTTTCAATTTTATTTTTTTTTCAGCCTTTTGCAAAATGAAAAAAAAATTGAAAACTTGATTTTAAAAACGGGTCTTTCAATTTTCTCAACTTGTATTAATCTTGATAGACCAGTTTATTTTCACATTGATCTGACTCTCCCTGATCTAACATCTAACATCTGATATTTAAGATGTTCTTTGAGGGAACTTGCCTTAAATGTGTTGTCTGTTCTAGTAAAAGAGAAACAGCAGGCATATCTGTCCAAGCATGATCTGTCGAGATCAGCCTCTATCCAATAGACAAGCAGCCTAATTGGGTAATAGTGATCCACTAATTGGTCTTTACCTCCTTGACTAAAATAAGCCAGGGTTGACTTAAGGTGTTGACATGGCATTTGCAGTGCATATATGGGGAGAAGGTTGAAGGTGACAACTGCTTCAGTTCCTTAACCATTTTGGATGATGCAATGCAACCAACTGAGTCAGGCTCCTATGATTATCGCATAGAAAATATTGGCACTGAGTATCTGATTCACTTTAAAACCACAAATAAATGTCATGTGAGCTACAGGGTGTGTTGAGTCTTATCGTCTTTCATAAGTTAAGCTGCCAGGGGTAGTGTAAATATGTTCTTTGTAAGATCATAATCCATTTATCTGATCCTTGAACCCAGGCGCCTGCTTTTGAAGACAGGTAATATTGCTTTATAAGACAAAGATTTTTCTGTCTCTCTGCTTATGCAATCCCTACAACTCCCCAAAGCTTAGGTTGAAAGGAAACACATGTTTTGGGCTAGTATTTCTCTGCTGTAAGGTGTATATGTTTGGACGTGACCCAAGCAGTCTCCCTCGAACTCCTCCCCTATCAGGAGAAATCAAGTCTTCCAGCCCCTCTGAGAGTCCCCTGATGGAGAAGAGGGAGTTGAGAGAGTCCCACTGTCCAATCCTGAAACAGACTGCCAAGGAGACATCTACGCCTACCACCCCAGCTGTCAGTCAAATCCTCTCTGCTCAGCCCCAGGCTCCCTCTGAGGAGCGCAGGGTGGCGTTTAACATCGGAGATTCTGATGATGTCGACAATAATAAGGAACGCAAGGTGGCATTCGATATCGGAGATTGCGATGACACCGACTACAGCAGTGTAAATGGGGGTAAGTATTCCAAGAAACAACAGTGGTAGTACTTTTATATGTAATCAAAATTAATGTAGCAAAAAATTCTCTGATGCAATTCCACAAGTGAAATGACAAATGAAATTCATTCTGAACTGAAGACTTGATAAAGCCTAATTTTAATTTTTTTAATCTCTTTTCTGTAGCCCCTAAACAGCTACAATCAAACAGTCAGGTCCAAATCCATAACCAGCAAGCTCAGCACAGCAGTGGCTCCGCAAATACCCCCAATCAGGTCCAGTTCAGTAATCAGGTTCAGTTCAACAGCAGGCCAGCACAGATGCCAAGTAACGGTTACAGCCAGTACCACACGGTCCACAAGGACTCTGGCCTCTACAAAGAGCTACTGCACAAGCTCCACCTAGCCAGGGTCGGTGACTGCATGGGCGAGGGGGGTGACCGACCTATTCGGCGCAACAACAGCTACACCTCCTACACCATGGCAATCATCGGCATGCATGGAGACTTCCGGCATAAAGAAGGCGATTTTCGTGCCAGCGAAGACGGTGACAAGGGCCAGGGGTCAGGCGGTCAGGACAGGAAGCGTGTGCGTATGGACAGTTACACTAGCTACTGCAATGCCGTGGCAGAGCACACGACTCCTGAGGGGCTGGGAGATGGTGAGGTGACACTAGAAATGGGGAAAGAGGATGCAGGTAGCAGCCAAAGTTCTCTGGATGACGATGGGCTTGAGGCAGATAAACCCGAAGTCTCAACTCTCTTCCAGTTCTTGCAAATTCTCACTGCCTGCTTTGGATCTTTCGCTCATGGAGGAAATGACGTTAGGTATGAAAACTGCTTTGAAGGTTTTTTTCATTATTAGTCATCAGGCTAAAAGATGACACGTTTTTTTTCTCTGCCATATTGCTGGTGACATTTTTAATTATCAAAGTACTACCCAAAGTCAGAATTTTTAGCCATTGTCATGAAATGAGCTCATTCTCTCTCCTCTGCAGTAATGCTATTGGACCATTGGTAGCTCTGTGGCTGGTTTACCAAACCAGCAGCGTGACTTCAAATGAACCTACACCCATTTGGCTCCTGCTGTATGGTGGCGTGGGCATTTGTGCTGGACTCTGGGTGTGGGGTCGCCGAGTAATCCAGACCATGGGCAGGGACCTCACCCCCATCACCCCCTCAAGGTACAGACACCACACAGTGCTGACCCTGTTTCTTCTTAGTCATAAAACCACATCCTCAACAGACATTACCAGTCTATGAATTTAGCAGGCATGCTCTGAGACGCAAGTGTTGTTTTATTCCCCTGCAGTGGTTTCAGCATTGAATTAGCCTCAGCCCTGACTGTCGTGGTAGCCTCGAACATTGGCTTGCCTGTCTCCACTACCCACTGCAAGGTAAGCTGATCAAACATTGTGGTCTTGGACATAGACTGAGACCCAGACGAAGAGACTATTTAGTGTGAGGGAAGCTACGGTAAACTGTCTGGTAGACAGCCCAAATGTGGAGCAACTCTCCCTTCATTACATTCTTTATTTTACATATGCTGACCAGTCATTTCAAGTTGTGAACCCACAAAAAAACAATCCAAATTATCTGACAATTGCTGTGTTTCCAGGTGGGCTCAGTGGTTGCAGTAGGATGGCTGCGTTCCAGGAAAGCAGTAGACTGGCGTCTGTTCAGAAACATCTTCATGGCGTGGTTTGTGACTGTGCCCATTTCTGGCCTGATCAGCGCTGCCATTATGGCCATCTTCATCTATGTCATCCTGTGAGAATACAGCTACTTCCCAAGCAGGGGAGGAGAAAAGAAACTGCTCCAGTGCACACCAGGAGAAAAGTAATGTTGGAAGGCCAAAACATATCGCTTACCTCAAGCCAACAACTGATGAAGACAAGGAAAAAAAAAAATAGAAATGTTGAGAGGACTTGTGATATGGGTCTGTGGTTCTTGGCTGCATAATTTTCAGCCTAGAATTTACTTTGTTCCATTTGGGCCTCATTACTTCCAGTGGGAAGCTTGCATTTCTTTGTTCTGAGTAGCTTTTACATAGCTCATCATTCTGTAAAGAGTTAATCTAAAACCATCAAAAAAAGCTTTTTTTTTTTTTTTTTTCTAATAATCATTCTTCAATTTTTTTACTTTGCAAATATGTATATACCACCATGCTGTTTTAAATTTTGTTTTACATGTTAGTAAGAAATGAACAATTAAAATGCAGTATTAGCCTTTTGCAGATGTAACTCTCCAGTCATAACACATGCTGAAAGTAATTTTAGATGCAAAATGCAGTTTTTTTTTTTTTAGGTGAAAAACGAGGTTATTGGTGTGTATGTGTGTGTTTTCCCCTTTTCCAATTATTTGTTATGAATGAATTCATACTTTCCATCTGGCTTTCCGTTATCCCCTAATTGGGACAAATTTTTTTCTTTACTCTGGTAGAACAAAATTGAATTTCAACTAACTGTAGATTTCACAGAGGCTGGTGAACATATACTTATTATTTAGTCACATTGACAGCACCGCTCATCGTCTTCATGACGCACCATTATCTGAATACTTTAGAAGTGGTAGAAGCACTAACAGTTAACACTGGATGACCCTCTGAAGAAAGATGAGAAATGCTCTATCAGAAGCATAAAAAGTCAGCACACCTCTGGCTGGACATGACAAAAGACCCAACCATTAAAGTGATGGATCATCTACAATCCTGTTCTTTAATTAGAATCCCTTGAGGTTCTACATTGTCGATCATTGCAGAAACGACTGAAATTTCTTGGTTACTTGAATTTGAGAAATGTATCAGCAGAATGTCAACTAATGCAAAAATTTGCTCTCAGACAAGACCTTAAGTCTCCTGTTAAAACTTGATTTGCATCATCCTCGATGGTTAAATGCTTTAGGCCTGCTTCAGCCTCTCCTACGTCACCTTTCATCAGCTACGTCCCAGTTTAGTTTTTCTGTGGAGCTTGCACCTGCACTAGACTGGGTTGCTCTAGCTTTCCTTGATCTCTCCCTCAGCCTGAAAAGCTGAACTAAATGTGTTAAGTGAGGAGGAGCAGGAACTTAAAACTAGGAATTTATCTAACTGGGTGGTTTGATGTTGAGCTGATCTGGTCTCTCTGTTTGAATGAGGGCGGACATACGTTGCATGCCACCAGTGTGTGGTCATTTGGCTGCAGTACTAAATGCATTTCAGACCTAAAGATGCTGTAGTTGCCTTAAATGTTTTATTTTCCCTTAGGCACCAAAGAAGAGTTGTTTCTTTTTGTTTGTCTGTTTTTTTTTTTTTTCTAAATACACATCAACATACTTTGGTCCACATTTGTGGATAGAAAACAAATGGAAAAATAAAAATGGGAAAATACTGGTGTTGTAGTTTTATTTGATGCGTGAAACCGAGGAAAGGGCCTCTATAGAATCACGTACTATGTAACAGTACTGTTTCCTATGGTAAAATAATATATTAGCAAAACAAGCCTTGTAAAATGAATTTCGTATGACAAGTATTCTGTCAGGGCATAGACACAAAAGAAGACACAGGTTATATAGGTAGGTAGGAAAGTTCCCTTTTAATTGCTGATAAATTCAGTGCAGCTCAGGCTCCAAGTGATGAGTGAGCGTCGGGATCCACGTCTTGCTGCGCTTTCTCACTCCAGTACATCTGTGATGCAGCGACAGACAGAAAGGATTCCTTCACGCTAGCTTTACATTGCAAACACATCACAATTCAGTAATTTTCCAGGGCTCTCAACTCAAGTATATGAATAACATCTCTCCCAGGTTTTTTTCTAGTGTGACTCACTTCCCCATGGGCCTGTACTGATGAATGATGACTGCACCAGTGTGATTTTACTGCTGTAAAGCACAAAGCAAGGCCTCCTCCGCCCCTAAAGAATCAGAATTTATAACCGAAGGTTGAACTTCCCCTTTTTAGAATGGTGCATCAAGGGTTTTTCCTTCTCAGGAATTTAGCTTTTCTAATATAGAGGATGATGGAATGACCTTTATCACTGCATCCACAGCCTTGTATCAAAAGAATTTGATCTTTAAAAAAAAAAAAAAGTTCCTTTAGGCATCTTTCAGGACAGGGACAGCGCATCCTTGGTCCTAAAATAACCAGAAGCCGATGATACAGTATAAATCAAGCACAATAAGCACCTGGGGACAGACATTTCAGAGTGCCCTGGATTCTTGTCCTAGATTTACTGACATACAAGTAGGACTGTGTTCAAATAAACAACCCTAGCATCCCACTTTTGAGGTCAAACACTAAACAGATTCTGTCCTCATTGTGGTCACTGGAATATCTCCAAAGCAACTTTTCTCGCTCTAGCTCTCTCTTTTTTTTTTTTTTTTTTTTACTATAAATCAAACATAAAAAAATTTAAATTCTGCAGTTTTTACAACCCGGTGAGTTGTAAATCTGTAATTGCTCCTGACTCATTTTGCTGTTTACGTGATTTAGAAACCACTCTATAAAGGCCGCTATTTAAATCCAGCTGAGACCGGCTCTGTTTTTCACTATCCGCTCAATTGCTCAACCTACAATTTAAATTTCACTGGGTTGTTCAAAACAGTTTCACCTCATCTCCCCTCAGCAGGTACTTTTGAGTCAGCCTTGAAAAATGTTAAAAATGTTAATCTCTCAATGTTACCGGGAAACAGATAAGGATATAACCAGCCTTATATGTGGATTTTTAAGATAAACCACTACTGATGGATGTTTTTAACATTTAGAGGTTTTCACCTTGTTCCTTGGTTGTATCCTGACTGACTTGATCTGCAGGGGAGAGGAGAAAAATGAGAAAATGGGGATTTACAGCGGGTAGTAACAGTGTGGCGACCCATGAGTATACAGAGTTCTCAGTGGCCATTTCACTTGATCTTACCCAAATCGCTCACAGTCTCTGTAACTGCTTCATGGTTCTCTGGGAAGAAATCAAAAAGTAGTTTGATGTGAAGCAAACAGTGCCACGGCTGTGTACTGTCTGTACTTATTTAACTCTGCTTTTTTCAAAAACTGTTTTTATAACATTAACTAAAAGCCTAAATTAAATATGACTTGATGTTCATGAGTATGCGGATTACCTTAAGAGAAAGTTCACTATCTAAGTTCATAATTTAGTGTTTTATATCTGTTTGTTTGCTAGTGTTTCACAACACTTACCCCGCCTCTGTCTCCCTGTCAAAAATAATAAGGACAGAAATGATAACTGATAAAATGGCAGATGCTGAAATTAAGCTTTGATGTGTTAAATTTAGGTTCATGTCACAATCTCACCATCTGCTTCCTCAGAGGACTTAGACTCTGATTCTGTGGTTAACAGAGGAGGGAAATCAGTTAAAAATGATGATATTTTATATGCCAGTGTATTTGAGGTCCAGTCCTGCAATCAAAATCTTTTTAGACCTTCTCTGAACTGTCCTTTATTGCCATCTACAGGCCTTTTTCAAACAGTGATATCTCTCTTACCCTCATGAGTTGCACCTTCAGAGTCGCCAACTCCCTCTGCAAGAGGAGGATTTCACAGTTATACTATGTTGAGTCTCAGGTAAAAAAAAAAAAAAAAAAAAAAAAAAGATCACATGTTGTCAGCCGAAGCCAGCCAGATGTTTTTACACACCTTTCTTGTCTTCCTTAGCTTCAACATGCTCCTCCTCTGTTGGAAGCATTTTACAAGGTCATTCCAACTTTTAACACATGATCAGTCAGTGCTCAGGTTTCCAATCACATGATTAGGTGTAACTTACCAGATTCATCCTGAACAGCCTCTGTAAAGTAAAAGATTAGAAAGGTTTTAATTACCGACTGAACCTAGATCAGCCTTTATAAGTTCTAAATAACATGAAAAGTCATATCGTCCCTCTCACCAAGGTAGTGGACGTCTTCATTCGGCTCCTCTGTAACTTGACATGAAAAGATGAGAAAAAAAGATTATTGGTGAAACAGAAAAATATTTTTATTTTAAAACTAAACTAATTTTGGTTTATGGTCATCGCCTTGGGCTTTGGTCTCTGTATTACAAACGTACCATTCATCTGAGCAGCCTCATTCTTCTGAGCAGCCTCAAACTCCATCAGGTCTGAAAAGACAACAAGGCAAATTTATGCAAAGCAATATCCAAACAAAAACACTTGCAGTATGTGTAGTAATGGAAGTAATGTATATATATATATATATATATATATATATATATATATATATATATATATATATATGAATGAATTAAGAAACAAGTGAATGAATAAATGAGAGGATAAATTCACAAATAAAAGTGTATTTGAGGTAAATCAGTCTTGATACAGTCAGTCTCCCTGTTCCATTATAAAACAATAGGCTGCCAATCTTGCAGCCAGGTGAATTAACACACACAGACTAGAACACAAATTCATAAAAAAATTTAAAATAACAATAAATACATAGAATATTAATTGAAAATCTACTTCAAAATCAGCAGAAATCTCAATTGGACCAATGAGCTGTACCTATTTTCTGCAGTTCAGTTAGCCCATCTGTACAAAAAAAAACAAGACATTTGGGTTGAAATTCATCAGTTAGAGGCATGAAAGTATCATCACCCTTACAGAATTAGTATTATTGTTGATTCTCACCGTGCTGAGCAACTTTTTCCTCTTTCTCCGGCAATTCCAGAAATGACGAGAGAGCTAAAAGTACATCAGTCAGCCTTCAGATACGTAACTGAAAATCTATGTAGTCTATCCGCAAATAAGTATAAATTGTTTTTCCGTAGAGGGTCAGTAATACATGTTATCAAGCAAACATTTATAAAAACAAACAAAAGCGTCCATCAATGGGAATCAGCACATTTTAAATCATAGTAATTCTCTGATTCCCCCGAAAATCACAAGCAGAACTTTTTATTCTTCTTACCAGTGTGAAATGCTGCCACAGCAAGGAAAACAAAGACTGGCATTATAAATCTCATCTTGACTGCTGGTCTGTTGCTTGTGGATGATTCTGGTTGTCACTCCAAACTCTGTCGCGCTGTTGTCACTTTGCGGCCTCTTATATCTTCAGTCTCATCACATGCTTTGCATGGACAGGCGGCTCTGGTACCATTGTCCCTCCCTACCTGAGAGGACAGCTGGGTGGCACATCATCACACAGACGTATCCTTATTCAGGCCGTCAATACCACCCATTGTTGGTTACTTAGTCACATGGGCCTTTATTTGGGATGTTACTGTGTCTGTTCGATGAAAAAAAGGGAGTCCTTGAATCTTAGCTCAAAACAATGTTGATTTCCTTTTGGGACTGGAAGTGGTGATTTCACCACACACCCATGGTTTACGAATGATGAGTCACAATGTGGCTCAGTGAGACAATTCCTCAATTAATCAAAGAGATCCTGACATCTCAGTCCTGAACTGTCAAAACAAGGCAAGTATTTAGAAAAATCTGAATTTTAATTACGATAGTATAAAATTAAATTGAATTTTAACCGTGGAATGGGGCAGAAAGAAATACAAACAAGTTGGATTTAAAATATAAATCTATAAAGGCTAGACTAATAATATAACATAGACTTCATTTCTAAAGCAAGTTTGCAAACGTGTGTTCTATATGAGTTCAATATGTGATGGGAGTGATTCAAACATTGGTTTAATTAGGGCAAATCCGGCTCTGGAGCAAAAAATCAAATAAGAGCATGAAGCAGACATGGTCTCATCCCTTTATTGTGATAGTAAACATTTTAAACATACAGTATGGTCTTGGAGATTTTAATTTGAAATCAACTTTATTTTTAATTCAAAGTTGCATTTTATTTGTGCAGAGGAATCCAGTTGATACACTGAATACTTGGGGTTTTTTTTGCATTTGCGAAATGGATTTCAGTGTAAAACTCAAGCTTTTCTATCAATTAAAGTGCATAATTAATATTCTTATTAAAAGTATGTGTTGACACATACAGCTGCACAACATCTTGAAGAATTCTAGAAAAATACACCTCTAAAAGTGCTTAAGAAAAAAAATCTGCAAACGTTAGTGTTCTACCAAAGTAAGTAGAGAATAAGAAAGTGGTCTAGGTAGGTACAGTGTCTTTCAGCGACAGATCACGCTGTCATTTGTTATGACAAAATACAGAACTGCATCGGCCATACTGCAGTTGGGTCCTGGTGTTCAGACTCTGGTGGCAATTTTCACTCCATTAAAAATGAGTCAGGAAAACCCAGATGATTTCTAAAATTACTGGGAGAGAAACAGATAAGCCAATTACTTTGATAGTTTTAAGGCACCACAATAGTTTTAAATGGTCAATCTGGTATGACTCTCCACCTGCATTACATAATATTATCAGCCTATTCAAATAGTAAGAAAATACATTAATTTGTTAATACTTTTTATAAACATCCATATGATCCAATTAAAAAAACAAAAACAAAAAAAAACCTCTTGGTGGCACAACTCTCTTATTGACAGCTGCCTGTGCTCGCTAACAACATATACAGTAGTTTACTGAGGAGGTAGAGAGACTGAGAAAATCATTAGATGACACACGCATCCTTCAAGAAATACTGATCATCAGATTATTGAATATTATGCAAGAATTTTGCATGGTATCAGTGGTTGGTTTTTGTGGCACCAGCAGGCTGATTTCTTAGATTTTAGCTGTACCAAGTTTATAAAAGTGGAAATGCACATAAAAAAGAAAAATTCAAAAATTTTTCAAGACACTCTTGTAGACAATAGGTTTACCCTGGAGTGCAGCATTGTTCACAGTGATCACAAAATTATGCACAGTACAATGTTCCACCATTTTGTTCGATTTGTGCTGCTGTTGCTGGTGATGCCTTCGGGTTTCAACACTGACAGCTACTAACTGCAGCTACTGTTAGAATGATTAAATGATCCATTTTCCCACTTAGCTCTGGCCAAAATTGTAATAACATTTTACTCACCAAGTTAACTGCTGAGGTCTTGGAAATGAGAGAAGAAAAATGAGCAACCAACCAACCAGACAGGTTTTAAAGAAGCCTGCAGGTTAGCCAGACTTATTTGGAGGTGAAAACCAAAGAGAAACATTAAAATTTTTACCCAAACTGTCAGTTTACATGATTTCATGGTTCAAGTTTAGCCTGCCATATTTGAAGCAGTTCCGTGTGGAATGACATTTATTGCCGTCATTTCAGGAAAGCTCTCTTATGGTTTTTTCTAGTAAATCAGGGTAAACTGTTGGTTATATTTAAACCTTTTCTGATTTTTTGGCTGCTCTTGTTTGTTTCCCTGTCAAACTGCACAGAGATGTCACCTCGGCCTGCAACTAATGATTATATTCATATCGATTAACCTGCAGATTATATTCTTGATTTATTGTCTGGTCTATGAGAGTCTTGCTTTGTCTAAACAACAGTCTATAAGTAAAGATTCTTCACTTCACTACAATGTAAGACAATAACAAGGGGGAAAGTCTATTTGAGAGGCTGAAAAAATATGACATCTTTGCTTGAAAATCAACTTTAGTCAATTATCAAAATAGTTGAATTTTCTTTCGATGACTAATCATTCAATCAACTAATGATGCATCTCTGATGCAATGATGTTATCATATCTCAGCAATTACTTTGTGAGTATACTGTCATCTGACCAATAGAAATGTTGGCCAATACTGCAATAATAGGACCCAAGTTGTGACAAACTAGAATATAAATTTAAATTTAAAAAGCCCAGAGCATGCCAGGTACCTGAAGGAGAGTTGGCATTTGCCTTGACTGTGCTATTACAGTGCAGCAGGCATGCCCATGAGCATCTGTATGGGTATAAACTGTACTTGATTGATAGTATTTTATTGCTTTTGGCTCTCATCTCAAGTAGTTCTAACTTATCAGAGTTCCCCTCTGAGTCGGGTATGCAGGTCCTCCTGGTCGATCTTGCCGACCTGTCCATGCCAGCGATGGTGTGCCAGCAGGGCCACGTTCCTGGCGGAGATGGCGCTCATCTCCATGGCGCTAGCTGCCCACTCCACAGCGTTGAGGTAGTACAGCCGGTTGTGCAGGATGAAGGGAGGGGTCTTACGATGCGGCGGGCGGTATGCAGGATAAGCCAGCCACCGAGTCTCTGACACTGAATCCCAGGAGAGGAACATGTTCTGCAGCTGCTCTTGAGACAGCGGCTGTGGAGAGAACACCTTCCAGACCTTGGTGTGGCTGGCGGGGGTTTGTTTGTAACCTGAGGGGATGTGCACGGGGTCCAGAGAGGTCAGGCTATGGATCACAGAGTCCTTCGAATCAGTGGTGAGGACATCAGACACTGTGAACTCTGAGGCTGGCGCTGCAGTCCCGAGGTAGGACGTGTTGAGCAAGCCATGGACCAAAGTTGACACTGTCTCGTGGTAGCGCCCAGGGTAGTGAGACGGGATCGGAGGGGAGAAGCCTGAGAAGGAGATGTCCGACTTTCCCTGGTGAAGTGGCGTCGCTATTACCACAATGTCATACAGAGAGTGAGCTGAGCCTGATTCCCCAACATAGTTGACCTCGTAGAAACTGGCCGTGGTGCCTGGCAACGAGAGGCAGGGGGAGGGTGAAACGTTTGAAAATTAAAAAGTATGAATATACAGATGACAAATCCATCGAAGAGAGAAAACAAGAAGTTCCGTACAAAAAGATGTGGATATTACCTGTCTTGGAAGGTCGAACCTTGACTGCAATGGAAGTCACTCTGGCGGGGATGAGCTCACTTTTACTGTGGTACAGCAGTCCTGAGCAAACTCTCTTATTGCCTCCGTCCACGGCCCACAAGCTCGAATCTGTTCCTGCTAATGACACGGCCCCTAGTAGACAGGAAACAAATGTTGACCCTATTTCACTTTTAAGTCCCCCCCCATGAACAACAGCCCTGTATTATTAGATATATGACAAACCAATACAGGGTCTTACACTCTAAAACATACCCACAAAGCCGTGGATGCGGACACTTTGACCATAGTTGGCACGAGTAATGGGTGCAACAATGTCATTGAGGAAGATCTGTGAAAATCCTTCGCCTATCATGGTTTCCTCCAGAGTCTGATTCATGAGGGTAAGAAAGCTATCGCCACCCATGGCGTGCAAGAGCCTCTGCACACTGGAGAATGAGTAACCATACTGCTGATACTGGTAGATCCTGTGAATGACAGGATCCCCATGTTTATTACGACAACCAACGGAACAAGGAACAGCAATTTTGTGTTGACACTCCTAGATCTCGTTAAAAGAATGACATTTAGGAGCCAGGTCAAGTGCTTTTCCTCCTTACCGCATAAATTTGTCAAAAATACTCTCCACCCACATCTGCATTCGAAGAAAGTTGAACCCGTATCGCCAGAGCATGCGTAAGAAATTGACTATAAACCAGTCGCTCTCTTCAAACATGAGCTCCTTTCCATCGAAGATTGCCATTTTAGAATAGACATCTTTCCTTGGAGAAATACCTGAAACATAGAGGAAACCTATTGAAATACACTTGGCAACGTACTAATTCATGCTGAATCTGTTTAATTTCAGATGTGTTGACATCACCTAATTTTTCAATGAAGTGCTTCATGTGTAGGTTCAAAGGATGGATCACTGAACCTCCCGTCTCATACTCATGATCCCCAAACTTCACCGTCGCCAGTCGCCCACCAACAGTGCCAGATTCAAAGACGTCGATCTTCACCCCGGCTCCAAATTCCTGCCTCATGTAATATGCGGTTGCTGTTCCACCGATGCCTGCTCCGACCACAGCTTTGAGAGAGCAACGACAACATGGTAAAACAGCTTTGCAGCAGGATCAGCTGGAATTGTTCTCTTGAGGTTACTGCGTGAATCTAAAAGTGTGAAATCCTGACTCAGTTAAATAATAGGCAAAACATCAGGCTACTTTCTGATGCGTTACGGATCAGACCAAGACGAAAAGACATCACATTATTGGAGATCTTCCAGACTGACTAATAAATTGATAAATTTGACAAGCTTCCCTCTTGGAGTCATTACAGGAAAACTAATCAGTATTTTATGGAAAATGATAACTCAGTGTTTAACACAAGTTAGGGCTGCAGCAGTTTTTCTTTGGTATCAATTAATCTGTCCATTACTTATTCAATTAAAGGTTTAGTCTATAAATCACTATAGAGCTAAATCACTGTCTTTGAGAATAAGGAGATCTCATTTATTCTGTCTGACCAATGTTTTTTAAAACCTAAAGATTTTCAATTTATTATAAATGTACGCCCATGAAAATTGGCAAATTCTCACATTTGAGTAAATGGAACTGTCATTTTTTTTGGCATTTTGACTTGAAGAAAATAACGATTAGTCAATAATCAAAATTAACTTAATCATTAATTTTCTCTCGATTGACTGATTGGTTATCAATTGATTGTTGTGGCTATAAATACCAGCAGGTAATGATCTAATTTGTACAAATATAAGATCATTATCAATTAATTCATTATCAATTAATCTTCCGATTATTTTCTTTCTTAATTGGATAAACATTTAGTCATTTAACATTCAGTTAATCAGAAAATGGTGGAAATCGTCCATCCCAGTTTCTTTAAGTCCAAGGTGACATCTTTAAATTTCTTTTGTGTGATCAACATCCTAAAACCCAAAGATATTTAATTTAATATTATGAACAGAGAAAACCAAGAAAACATTATATTTGGGACCTGAAAGTTTTTTTTCCCCCTTTTCATTTTTTTTTCAAGAAAAAATTACTTTAACAATTAATAAATTATCAAAATTGTTTGCAGTCCCCCCCTGTCTATCAACTACTCAATCAACTAATCGTTGCAGCTCTATTGACATGTATGCAAATGATGATCTCAGATAATCCTTTTTGTACGTTCCATGTACTTGAGGCGGTTTTTTATTGATTGATTTATTGATTGACTGACTGATTTTGTCGCCCGCTTTTGTCGATGCACTTGTATCATGGGTGAAATCGCAATGAAGAATAATAATACGAAGTCGACCCTCTACCTCAAGCGACCTGGGGAGGATAATGCTCATCCATCCTCCAGGAAAACATTAGAAAAATTAAAAAAAAAAAAAAAAAAATAGAAACTTTCAACAGCATCGGAACGGACGGAGGCAGCTGTTGCGGACAAGAGTGGCCCCCTGGTTGGTTACTGGGCGCAGCCTGGGACTAAGCTTACCGATCTTTTTGGGCTGGTCCTGCAGCTCTGGGGCCGAGGCCAGACCTCTCCTCCCAGCGTGCCAAAGCCCCAGGAACAGCAGCGCTCTCAGTGACAGGGTCTGTGGATTCATCGCGGGCCCTTAGAGCTCTGCACTAAGGAGCATCTGCACGGGAGAAACAAGGGTCAACCACCGTCGGCCGAGTGAGTAACTTTCTGTCAGTCTGGATCAAAAGTTACACGCTTGGAGATTTCCGGCTCGAGCAAAAATAATGATGATGATAATAATAATAATAATAATAATAATAATAATAATAATAATAATGATGATGATAATAATAATAACAAGGGAAATTGGATCATGAATGATTTTACAGACTCGCAGAACGAGGTCCGTTTCATTTCTTTTTTAACTTCACACAGACAAAAAGTGTCGAGGCTCACATCGTGGACGCGACTGCTCTGATAGGCGCTGCGAGAAGGCTGCGCTGGTCCACGAGTAGCCTCCCCGGAGTTATCCTCGCCCGCTACGCCCCAGAGGAACTTTAAAAAACTCTCCGACACGTCCGACCGTGCAATCAGACGGGAACCAGGGCCGCCGGCGGACGCCACTGACGGAGGCGACGGGGATTCAACTCGCGAAACTCTCGTCACGACCCGGACCACGTCCGAGCGCCATGAACGATGGCGAACGGCGAGGGACGCGCTTCCGGGTACGCGTACGTGCCCGCTTCAGAATAAAAGCCCCGACGAGTGGGTTGGAGGGCCAGCTCGGATAAACGGTCCATGCTCTTGTCTTTGTATTGCACGACCCCCCCCCCTCCGCCAAATGAAGTCATCGGCTTTAGTTTCAATTACTTCACAGTTTAGCCGAAAATATGAGGATCTCATACAATATGACGCAGTGCTTTGCTACCACACTTAACCAGTCTGTGTGTTAAGTAACTAATAGCATTAAATAATGATATATCATATTTGTTATTAAGTATTTTAAGTATTTCAGTGACATTTCCACTCTTACTTAAGTAACGGATCCGAATACCTCTTCAACCTCTGTTCATAGCCTGTAACTTTTATCTAATGAGGTAATCTCACTGAAATCAAGATCTGACCTGAGAACAGCAGATGACATAAGTTAAATGAATAAACTCTTGAGCAGTTGGGTAGAAATATTCTGCCTTGGGGTTGTGTGAAAACCAGTGGCACAGAACAAATTGCGTTAGTAGAGGGAGGAAGAGATTTCACTAAATTTCAGTAACTTCTGGATGTAAATGTCATGCAGTCAGTCCAAAAAGTGAAACTGAAAAACAAGGCTGTCTTCTAGAACAGGACAAAGTACAAAGTCCAAAGTACACCTCAAAATCCGCCATGAGCTACTTCAACAAAAAGCACACGCTGAAAATGTTGCCCAGAAATCTGTAGGTAGATCCTATACATGCTGTTTGCACAAGACAGCCCCAAAATAACTCTGAACTTGTGATCTGCATGAGGGACTGAAAATTCATAAATCAAGAATAGAAAGAATCTTAGCTTTTCACAAAAAAAGCGTTTTTAAGCTATGATATTTGCCAAAGAGAGCATTAATAAATACTGTCTCAGTAGGCTGCCCAAACCTTTGCACATGGCACAGTTACTGTTTTGTTTCTTTGCTTGCTTGTTTTATTTTCTCTTTTTTTTAGCCCACGAAAAAAGGCTATTTTTAAAACTATCTATTATTTTGAAAGGTCATTCGATCCGTGCAGTTAGAAGCCGAGCGGAAGTGTTCGATTTCTCTTCTGTCCCTAATCATAAAAGTTATTTTAAAAAAAAAAAATGTTGAGAATAGTTCAAGAAGAAAAAGAAAACACCTGGTGTACGACAGTCTGTCGTATCCTTCAGCGCGTCGACTCTTTTCAAAGTCCGACCAAACAAAACAGAAAACGGAAGAGGACTTTTTATTTTTCAGTTGCGGAAGAAAAGCGGAAGTGACGCAATAATCGCTCGTCCTGAACCATGCTCGAGTGGAGGTGACCTTAGTTGTTGTCAAATTGTAAAACAAGGAAACGTAACGACGGCTTTGCCTCGGACGCCGTGGGGACGCCGCGCCGGTCCGGGTTAGATGCTCCCACGTTCGGCCTGAAGAGCCGCGAAGACTTTGCGAGTGAGCAGGACGAGAGGAGATGGCGGAGGCGCATCAGGCACGCGTGCAGACCGTGGTGGAAGAAATGGTCCAAAGCCTCGAGAGGGACCACATCCGCAAGATGCAGGTAGGTGCCTCACCTGCGGGGACGCGGACCGCGCACGCATCGCCCCGCTTCCATGCGTCTGCATCCATCACATGTCCCGTCTGTGCCGCAGGGTCGCATGTTCAAGTGCAGCGCGGACTGCTGCGACCGCTCCACGGACTCCATGTCCCAGGTGCACCAGTGCATCGAGAGGTGTCACACTCCGCTGGCCAAGGCTCAGGGGCTGGTCACTTCCGAGCTGGAGAAGTTCCAGGTGAGAGGCATGACATGTGTGGTCTTCAAAAGTAAAAACGATCACAGTCATCACGGCCAGATTAACCCAAAATGGGCGACTGCTCCTAGTTCTGTCTCTATCTCCTGCCGCCTTCAAGTATACCAATAAACCAGATATATACAAGAATAGAGGGGCCGCATTTAAGATGAACTATTGAAGATATTAAAACCACTTTTTAACAGTTGACATTTTCACATCAGCTGAAATTGTAATTAAGTGGTTCACGTTCACAAATGAATCAAATTCCATTAAAAGAAACAACAGAGGGCACCCAGGTTGAACCTGAGGCTTTTGAGGCCCAGTGTCCAGGATAGTTAAGAGCGATGTCCTCAGGGAGAAATAATCTTTAGGTTTGCAGCCAGGAAATCAGAGCAAAAAACAAAAATTAGTTAAAACTGCATTAACAACATCACACATCATGTGTAGTTTAAATGTTGTCAGATCCTCATAAGCATCAGAAACTGGACAAAACCAGGAACAGCAACAAGATGAGTCGACCAAAAATACAGACAGGTTTTCTGAGATATAAAGAGGAAAGAAAGAAACAACACAGTTCTGTGACATGGTACGAATACATAACTCCCACGCGGGAATCAATACCATCACCTCATCCCTTTGATTATAAATTTATTAAAAGTAACATCCAAGCCCCATTTGGTGAAATAATTTTCCATCCCATTACACATGAAATTCTTTCATATGATGCAACTATTCCAAATTCAAACCCCATCCTGAAAATGAGACATCTTGGATTTCCGGAGTTCTGGGTCTAGTCCTGGGTTCTGGGTCTAGTCCTTTAATTACCACAGAAAACTGGACAGATCCTTACTGTGTCGTAAAATATAAGGTTTAGGACAGAAGGAAAAAACTTGTACCTTCTAGCGTAGTTTTAGCCAAAATGCTTAGTTGGCTCTACACCTGAAAACTTGCTCGAAGGTGCCCTTCGGGACCTCTCTCTCTGCCCATCTTTTTAAAGTCTAAACCATGTTTTCTCTCATCTTTGCCCCCTTCAGGACCGTCTGACCAGATGCACGATGCACTGCAACGATAAGGCAAAGGATCTTTTTGACTCCGGCGCCAAGGAGGCAGCTGTCCGGTCGCTGATGGATCGCTGTGTGGGCAGCTGTGTTGACGATCACGTTAACCTAATCCCCAGCATGACCCGAAGACTCAAAGAGAATTTGAACTCTATAGAGCAGTGATGAAAGGGGTTCGTGGCTGTGGTCCATCCAGCAGTGCAGGGGTAGTTGACTCGGTCGGTTTGATGAGTAAAAACTGAACATCAAGAAAAGGCAGGGGGAAGCAGTTTAATTTGAGGCGAAGAGTAGAGTTTTGACAAGTGACTCTGAATTTTGGCGTTATGGGGATTTAAAGCTGCTCAGGGTGAGACTTATTATTATTCTGTGTGTCATCTACAAACAGCGACCTCCCAGGAAACTGGGAACGGAAAGTTTTTGGCTTGTTAGATCTTGGTTCATCTGCAGCTAGAAAGAAATCCAGCGATGCATCTGGTGTCTCATGGTTTGTGAACAAGATAGCAGCTAAAAATGGTTCAAGAGTACACAAGTCTGATCACATTCCTGTTCCTTGCCACAATGAGCCCCCTCAGCCTTGCTAATTTTTTCTCATTTTATTGTGAGTTGTTCAGTGATTGTCTTACCTCCCCCGGTCAGATGTGTTTATATACCCGAATTAAAAGTATTGTAGATGTAGCTGGTTTTTGACTCTATTACTGCCATAATATCAACAACATGTCTGGTCATGATAAAACAGAACTCATACTTTTGTTACATGTATTTTAATGACTGCAAAAGAATATTTTCAGTGGTCCTAGAGAGGCAACATTGATAGACAGCAGCCTGAATGACTGCAGGAGAAAACTGTACAAGAATAAATAAATGATACTTTGTAGACCTGATGTAAATCCTCGAACCAAATTAACTGATCCAAATCTAATATACTGTTGAATTTCATTTAGAAAACGTTTTAATTTCACAGCTAGTGAAACTTGTCTGCTGAACTGAGCAAGAATTGAGTAGGATATCAGTAACACAGAACACATGACATCGATAAGAGTCAGCAGATGATACACCAAAATCATGTCAATCAACATAGAGGGAACCACTCTACAGTTTTCTGAAAATAAAGAACAGTTAAGTCAACCTAGCAGGATTAACTGGGATGTGAAACAACTGTTTTCATCTCTGCTAGAAGACTATATTCTCTCTTCAGGCCCTTTACATCATATAAATATAAAAAAAAAAACAAGTGACAGGATGATAGTCTCTGTAAAAGTGTCGTTTCTAAATCAACATAGAAAGGAAGCTCTTTAGTAGTAACGATTGTTTTTACCCAAACCACTGGAGCAGCATTTGGTGAGGGGAATGACTAAAGCATCATATTCAAACTTTATCACAGATAACAGCACTAACTCTGGAGAGAAGCCAACTGCAAAAAAAAAAAAAGTTGTGCAACCAACATACTGATCTTTGAGTCTTTTAAAGTGTCTAATCAGACTTTTTAAAGGTTCTTAAAAATATAGATATACTGTGGAGAGATATAGATAGATATAGATATAGATAGATAGATCGATAGATAGATATATAGATAGATATAGATAGATATATACATACACACACACACACTCTTTTTCTAGACTTCTCACATGCTTTACGGTCTTGTGCAAATCCTGTCATAACATGTAATCTTTAGGGAAAAAAACATTTCTAATTATCTCTACTTCTAAAATCTGCAGGTTTTCATTAAACCTCTTTCATTCCTAACCAATCCTGGTGTTTGTTAGGAAAGAAATTTCCTAAATGTCACAAAGGAGATTGAACCGACTCCAGAAGATATGATTTGATCTTCTAAAAAAAAAAGAATAGGGTCCATGTGTTTAATAAAGGAGATAGCACCACAGCCCATGTGAATGGGCAGTTTTATTGGCAGTTGAGCATTTTGTACATATTTTCCTTTGCAAAAATAAATCCATACAAATACAAATGAAGTAAAAAATAAATAAATGCCAAATAAAAACACCTTTAATATTTATCTAGATGACAGTTAGTGTTGCTTCTGTACAGGCGAGTCACAACGACAAGAATGAATTAGCAGAATGAGTTTGTTTTACAAGTCTGAAAATCCCCATATTTATTAGTTTTCAAAAACTACTTGAGGTAACAAATTTTTGCAAAATTGCCACACAAATAGTGACCTAATTAAAAAAGTACAACTACATAACTGCAAAGGTACTTAATATGGTGAGGGGAGCAGTCTAAACATTCTGCTCACTTGTATCTATACAACACAATAAGAAATTGATATAATAAAATGAACCGACTGCACGATTAGAAGAGCAGGAGACTCCAATACCTGAAAGATGGTGTCAGTAACAAGTATTCAAAGTGTGAACTGAGTAAACATAGTAAGAGCAAACACTTTGAGACTCCTGGAGCCTCATGTCTCATGAAGAAATATTAATGGGTTACATTGGGCTTTTTGACCTCATAATGCTGGTTCACTTAGAGGTACTGTATGTAACATCAACATGGTTACTTATCCTATGCTAGTTTACATATATAATTTGATAGTTATTTTTGTTTATATAAAGCTTTATAAATCAAATTTTTGGAGTTAATATTTCAAATAGTCCATCAGGTCCCTTATAGGGTTTCTTTTTTTGTTTGTTTGTTTTTTAGTTTTTTAGTTTTCCAATCTGAAAGCGTTGACAGGTTGCTCCAGTGTAGAATACAATGCAGACAAGCCCACCTTAAGACTGAGCTAGCAAAGTGCGATTAACCCATGGCCCCAGTAAAGTTAAAGAGTGAAAACAGGCTAAAAATCCTGCCCTAACTGTACCTATCAATGGCTGCGCTCCATTCGACCCTGCTAGCATGCAACATTTTACATAGCAGCAAAGTGCGGGGAAAGATGCTTAAATGAAAATGTGAGATCTATTAAATTCTTACCAAATTGTTGATATACAAGGTATTTTCTGTGCTTGCTCCACTGAGCCAACTATTCAAGTCAGTTCGAAGGAGGCCATTTAGAAATGGAGTGGAAAACATGTCCATCCGGCTCAAAATGGTACCGTGCTGGTTGAGTTTGCCAATGCACCAATCAGCAGAGCGAAGGAGTACACTTCTGTCCACATCCCAGAGTAAACAGTGCAAAAACTGCTCTTCTAACACTGACAATTATAAGTTTCTTCACCTTTTAAGTTTGAAGTTACTGATGCAGTTGTCAGGTTTCCTGAAACAGTTCGCTGAGTTCTGAGCAATGGACAAACTAGGACAATAGGTTGTCTTTCATCTTGAGTCACATGTGGGTTTACATTTGGAGAAATCCAAAGGATTATGTTAATCAACAATTTCTGTTTGCCAAGAGGAACTGTATTCCAGTTAATCTCATGGAAGTCAATAAGTCTGAGGTTATTTTTCCAAAGGTTCAGTTTCACCATCTGGTGATGCTCCCATATTCCAGGATGATAATGCTCCCATACACATTGAAAAGCAAATTCCAGAGGGGTTTAATTAACACATGTGTAAGACGAAACGCTTCCATGGTCTTCACAAATACCAGATCTCACTATCATGTAACCAAGTTCTGAAGTGCAGAGTCTAAAGCAGATTTCCACTGTCTCAAAAAAAACAAAGGTGGTTTTCCATCTTGATGAATGGCCCAACATCTCAGTGCAGGCCGTTCATGATGGAGATCCAAGGAGAAGGGACGCTGCTCTTAAGGCAAAGGGTGGCCTAATCCTTCCTGGCCACTATGGTGTGTCTCTGTCACACTGTAAACTCTGTACAGCTAATTCAGAATGTGCCAAAACATCGAATACCTAGATACAAAACATTTTCCCATCACACCTCACTAAGTTACAGAGCATGCAGACGATATGTCCGTTGTAGAAATGGTGTTGAATATCGTGGTGGATTTTACATACAAGGATGTGTCAGTGTCTTGGCGTCAAAATAGGAATGGTAGCAGTTGGACAGGCATCAAGACACATTGTGAGCAGTGCTTTCTTGTTCTGAGGAATCTGGACGGTTGTCCAACTGGGGCGATGTATACAGGAAGTTACAGCACAGATAGAGGGGGAATGATAACAGGCGGCTGTCCAGGTTCATCACCACATACTCCTGAGTGATTGCAGGGAAAGGAAGAATATTAAGTAAGTCTGCAAAATAATGATGTGACACTTAAGCCATTTAAATTGCAGCCATATGTATGTTAACAGTGCTCAATGACCTGGTCTTTCTCAAGGGTGAGAAGCTGGTAACCTGTTGAGCGACTGCAGGCCAGCTTTCCACGACTATCAAAGGAGGCAAGACGTAACCTGGACAAATAAAAATTGAAAAAAAACAAAAAACAAAAAAAACACAAAAAACAAAAAGATAAGTTTAAGCTTTTCTGAAGACCAAAGCCACTAATAAATACATACTGCTTTTGACCAAATAGTAGATTTTAGTAGATTCATTTTCTTGCCAAAGACTGGTATCACTCGTACACCTATAAGGTAGTTATGAAGCTATTATCAGCATAAAGACAGGAAACCGCTGGTCTGGCTCTTTTCGAAGATAACATCCAACTGTCAGGAAGAAAGATTAAGATTTGAGTAGAATATTAAGGACATTTTGAGAATACTAATTATTAGTCAATTTACTTGGTTATTGGAGAAGTATAACAGCCACTCATCATTTTAAATTGAAATTTGTACCCAGCAAAATAAAAATAATAGGTTTTTGACTGAAATTCTGTGAATGTAAGCGACTTCAACAAAAGCTAGATCACTGTATATAGGTTTCATTTTAGACTCTTCTTATGATGAGGTATAATTTATTGCTTAGGTTATATCTATAATTGTTATTGTATAATTTGCAATATTTGCAACATTTTGTTTGAAATGAAATAGATGAGATATAATCACCGGGAACAGCTTGGCACTGAATCTCTGAGTCTCTGGATGTCTGCTATAGGGATGGAGACCATTCTTAAAAAAAGACATTCCCTCATTTAGAATTTTGATGATGCGGTGGAGAGCCCTGTCTAACATGTCACTCCAAAATCTCCCACAGTTGTTCAGTTGGCCTGTACCGGTCTCTTAGTGTACGCCACACATGCACTTGCCCACTTTTTGAGAATATAGTAAATGATGAATCATCTGACTATATGACTCCACTCTTTTATTCAGGTTTTTCCTTTAATTTGTCACCTCTCTATATATGCAGTCTGTAAATACATTAAATGTTCAAAGGTTGACTGCACTACTGACCTGTATGCCAAATGCCTCCGAGGTTGTAGACTCACAGCGCCTCCACATGGCTGACTCAGAGTATTCCTTTTGAAGACTATGAAGCGATTTGTGTAGGTTACCAACAGGTCAAAACCAAAGTTGAAGCCCGTCCACCGCCAGCAGTACTGAGGAGAGGGAAATATCACTGTTTCTTCTGTGGAAATTGTACTAAATATATTAACTGTATGGGAGAAAAAGTTACTGTAACAGTGAGATTGCCTTACTCACATCTCCATCTTTTGTCAGCTTCCTTCCACACCTCATACTGCTCAGCTCAAACTCCTCTTTATTAGCTTCCTGGGGACTAATGACAGACAGGTGCCTTTGTTATCACACAATTTTAAAATCATATTCTATACATACAGTTTGTGTGGTTATATCAAGATGCCACAGCAGTCAGGTTACTGTAAATCCACTGACTCATTACAGCAGTTAAAGTCTCAGGCACTCACCCATTGTCATTGTCAAACTCTGTCCGAAGCATGGCAAACCACTGGTTTTTGTACACTGATGTTAGCCAATCTGGAATATAAAGTATGAATAGAAAAATTTCACAGGCATAAATACATGGAGAAAGGCTGTTCCTAAAAATGAAATGACATTGTTCTCTGCTAGTTTCTCTTAAATTTAAGTTCAAGTTAAGTGGGTCCGTCTAGTTTTTTAATGGTGCTTCAATTTAAAGGAGACAACTCAAGCACCTGAATCAAACACAAACATGGAAACAGACTACTGGTAACATATTTGCACCAAAATTAGCAGGGATGTGAAAGTCCATGAAAACTAAATTTAAGCATTAAAATGCTTCAATTAAATTGTACACTGTATTCAAAATCACTTCACTGCTTTGATATGACTAATGAAATTAAAGACCTCTATTTCCAGAGCATAGCAGAAGCGAATTCATGATGAAATTATGTCCGGCAGAACCAAATCTTACCAGGGGGCAAAATGTTATCCCTCTCCAGGATACGTGCAGATGCGAGATCGTTGATGATATACTGGAGACGGACGTATTTGAACACTGAACGAAAGGCTGCACCTTCATCTGTGTTCAAGAAGGGCTCTTTCTCACACAGGTCTGTAGACCAAGGTTAATTGAAAACATAGTTAAACATCTGTATGTGGCTATCAAAAAAAAAGATTTATTCAAGATGTGGCTTAACAGTACCAGTTCTGCGTTTGCATAGCCAGGCATCAGCGTCAGCCAGAAGCTGCTTGATGGGGCCATCCCATGATGGATTGAGCTGCAGGAACATCCACTACAGAGAGAGAAAATTATGAGAGCTATTAACACAAGTCTGATAGTACAGTGAGTGTCTCTGGGAGAGATGAAGTACATAACTTTTCCTTCTACCTTTTTCAGAGCAGTGTATACATCCATCTCCACCTGCATGACAAAAAGGTCAGAGGACTGAACGAGCTGTTCCATCACCTCTGCCCTGTATACGCAGTGCAGAAGCAAATGTTAGTATGGCCACAGTAATTAATTTCACAGCTTGGTTTCACATCTAATCATTAAAAACAGTCATTTCATTTCACTGTCCTTATTAAAAAGTCCCAGCACTAAAACTAATTAAGACAATTTTAACCATGAGATTCATAGCGGCATTAAATTAGATTTGATAATTTCATTTTATTCATTCAGAAAAGTTACACTAATAACTCAAGAAAGGATATAGGTTAGAAGATGACGCAAAAACTAGAAGAATTATGAGCCGAGCACACATACCCAAGTTCTTTCATAAGGTCGACATTTTGGTGGGTCATCAGGTTGTTCAGAAGCCATTCAAGGCACCTGCAGCAAGAGATACACACACAACACAAACATATAGCATAAGTTACAAACTTACCTATTAATTCTGGTGATTTGAAATGATTAATAATTTAAAATCAGACTTTTTCATGACTGAATCCAAGCCATAGATACTGGCACAAGCGTAGTAGCCACAAACGGTCTTCACACTGATGTTTTCCTTCATGGTCTCTCCACACTGCTGGATCAAACCATCCTGCAGACAACAACAAACCACGAGACTTGATTAGGTTTGTGTCATATGACTGAGAGACAATAACTTACTTCTTTCAATTTACTGACCAGTTGCAGCATACAAGCTGTGGCAAGAATACTGACAACTCTGCTGGGCTTGATCAAAACATCATCCTGGTACAGGGATCCAAACACGACCTGCAGAGCTATGTGCATTAAACAGTAAGGGCTATCAGTTAAAAACAATGTTAACAAAATAATCAACAAACACATTCGAACGCTGGCTTCTGCGGCTGAAGTGCTCTCACCTTCAATGTCGATATTCTGGTCTGGGATTTCCAAGTTAATTTCCATCATGTTGGACTCCTTCCAAGAACCGCTGAACATACTGGAAAAATATCCTGACTGCAAAATTCAAGAAAGGGGAAGAACAAGTATTACAGGACAATCCACATGAAAGAATATATCACTGACTGTCTCTGAAGTGTTTTTCTGTTATTATTTGCTGTTACTTGCTATACTGTTATTATTTTCTACCTGGCAAAGGTACACCTTGTGGAGGTTCCACTCCTGTCCCAGAGCACAGATGCGAATGTCACTGTTTGCACCATTCAGGAACAGGGTTTGATAAATGTATCTTGATGTGCTTTTCAGTTTCTTCCTGCTCAAGTTTTGAAAACACAAACAACAGATGAAAGACCGAAGCCAGGGTAAGAGATAATGCTGATGACTGTAAGATACCATTAGCTCAATAAGTATTTAGACAGTGACACAGTTTTCTTAATTTTGCCTCAGTACACCACCATGGTGAATTTGAAACAAAGCCATTATGATCTGAATGAAGTGTAGACATTCAGCTTTAATTCAAGGGGTTTCACAAGAATTCACATTGACCGTTTAGAAATTTCAGACATTTTTATACATAGTCCCTCATGTCAGAGGCTCAAAAGTAATTGGACAGTTGACATTGATTGATTTTATAGCAAAGTGTGGCCTGTTCCTTCATTATATCATGAACAATGAGGCAAATACAAGGTCTGGAGTGGATTCTAAGTGTTGACTTTTGATGGCAGAAACTTTAGGAGTGGCCAAATCAACAATGTGAAACGTTCTTAAAAAGAAGAAATGCAATGGCAAGCTCAGCAACATCAAGTGGCCTGGAAGACCAAGGAACACAACTATAATGGATGATCACAGAATTCTTTCCTTGGTGAAGAAAAACCCTTCACAACATCTAGCTAGGTGAAGAATGTTCTTGAGGAGGTAGGCATATCACTGTCAAAGTGTACAATCAAGGGACGCTGCCAATAAAACTGGGTCACTGGTGTTTATTGATGATGTGACAGTTGGTAGAAGCAGCAGGATGAATTCTGAAGTGTATAGGGCTATTCTGTGTGCTCAGATTCAACCAAATGCTGCAAAATCTATAGGACGTAGCTTCAAAATACAGATAGATAATGAACCTTAACATATTGTGAAAGCAATGCAAGCACTTCTCAAGGCAAAGAAATGGAATATGCTTCAACAGCCATGTCAGTCATCCACCCTCAACCCAACTGAGATTGTTTTTCAGTTCCTGAAGACAAAACTGAGGGAAGAAAGACACACATACAAGCAGCAACTGAAGACAGCTGCTGTAAAGGCCTGGAAAATCATCTCAAGGGAGGATAATCAGCATTTCCTGATGTCTATGTGTTCAAGACCTCAGAATTATTCTTTTTAAAAAAAAGGGATTTAAATCCAAGTACTAAAAAGTAATCCTTATATTTACTTTGTTGCTTGTCCAATTACTTATGAGTCCTTCAAAATAAGGGATATTGTATAAAAATGGCTGTAATTCATAAATGTTAATGTACTGTCCAAATACTTATGGACCTAGCTGTATTGCACACTAAATTAATCACAGCTTCTTTGACTGGACTGACCTGCGAGGTGTGTCGAGTATCGTATCATCCTCTTCTTGATCACTGTCACAGTCACATTGGGCATTTCTTTTCCTCTTCTTACACTCACAACTGTGTTTGCGGCTGGTACTTGTGCCCTCTGCAGCCTCATCTAGACACTGAGAGGGGGACTGGAACCTGCTGCCCAGACTTCCCATCTCTACCCTTTCAAACATGAAACAAACAAAACAGTTGTCAGAAATAACAGATAAGCCATTCTGTATCTTAACATTGCAACAAGGTTGTGTAAATCAATATATCAATATCATGTGAGCAAATACTGTTAGGGTTTGATTTTTGCAGTATTGTGATATAGCTTGAAGTGGCGTTTTCTGCTGCTCCAACTAACAACTGATTTAATACCTGATTAATCTGTTGATTTATTTTTAAATTTATTGATTATTTAGTCTATTAAATATTTAAAAAAAAATATGAAAATTACAAAATTATTTTGCAGACACAATGTAATGTCTTCAAATTGCATGTTTTATTTTGCAGATGCAAGGTAACGTCTTCAAATTGCATGTTTTATTTACCAAAATCCAGAAATATTTAGTATATATAAAAATATAACACCAAAAGAAAAGAGTAAAACTTACACATCTGTAAGGCAGTAACCAGCAAATGTTTGGCTGTTTTTGATGCATCACTTACATGATTAATTATTGGAATAGATGATGATTAATTATCTGTTGATGGACTAATTGAGAATTAATAACAGTACATTTATTTTTTCATACAGCTGCACTACAATTTAATTATGCAATTTTATGAACTTCTTTAACTGTTTTACTGCCTTATACTGTGATTTCTTTTTGTCGATATTGCCTTACCAGCCAATAAGAAGATAATCAAGAATGGTATCATCCAGTTATATATTCAAGGAAAAAGCAGATGACAACGGATCAAATTCTTTGGTTAATGTGGTGCTACTCTCATCTGCCTCCCTGACTTCAAGAAAGGTCAATGTGGCCCTAGAGGCTTCTAGACTTGTATGTACCTGTATTTATGAGTGTGAGGAAGCAACAAAACAAAAAACCTGAATAAATTTTCATTAGCTTCACTTGTCCATAACGAGAGTGTAATGCAAGGGCTCGCTCCCTTTGATACCTGCATGTACCGTACGTTTAATAAACAACAAAAAAAAAAACGACTGAGAAAACTCACCTGATTACCAGCAGCGATCAGGCTGAGGGGAGAGGTGTAAGGTTTATTTGGACGGTGAACACCGGCTGATTATCCCTGGGTCAGACAGTCTGTTGACGGGCCAGCTGAAGAGGAGCTAACCTCGAAACTAGCTTACCAACCGAGTTAAAAGAAAAAAACAAACACGTCAGAAAAAAAAGAGAACGGGGTCACTTTTGACAAGCTGCTCCTCCGCACAAGCCTCCAAACGGCCAAACCCGCATCGTTTCCAGGTACATGTTTTTCTAAATCGGTGTAATTGTAAATAAAGAGAGACAGATGATGTGTAAACACTGAAAGTCTGTGGCTGCTGCTGTTATTCTTCTTCTCTCCTTGGTTACCACTTGCATATCTACCTAACAGGCGGCCGCTGGCGGCGGTGGCGCCACCTGCTGTTAGAAGGGCGGATTACAAGCCCGAAAAACATCTGTTTGTTTCCGTCTGATTTAATCCCTTGAAATCCTTTAAAAATGGATATTAATCATCCCGTGAGATATTTATTAAAGCTCGATGACCAGTCCTACACATACAGACGACAAGCAACAGTAGCTGAAACCTGCCGGGCGGTGTCTCATGCTCCCTTTGAGTCCAAAGGGCACAACCGAATAAACAAAATGTGTAGGTTTATATACAAATGAACTCCGGGGCCTTTTTGCTTGGCAGAGAATTTTATCATGGCTGTATTCAAATTTTAAAGACGAAAGTTACTGTTGAATTATCTATACTCCGGGAATTCATTTAAATTATATGTACAGTATTTTAAAGGCTGCCTTTTTAAAAACATGTATTTATTTGATACTTTTTAAACACAGACATTTTTCTCCCCCGTAGCCATAAAAACATAAAAGCTGAGCATGTCAAATATCATATGAAGAACGTATCAACCTGCAGTTACAGGTTAATAGAGTAGACACACACTGTAAACACTTTAAAACAGCAGGCTCCCCTGCGGAGTTGACGAGCTTCGGTGCACACACACCTGGCTGTATTAGGACAGTGTCACTGCTTAAGGGAACAGTTATGTTATGTTTCTCCAAATCAGACCAATAAAAAGCCTCTCAAGACCCCCTCCCCCGACACAACACACAGAAACACACGCACAAAGCAACAGGCACGCACGCACACACGCGCACACACACACACACACACACACACACACTCTCTCTCACACACACACACACACACACGCACACACACATCTGGGAATAACCCTCTCCAGGTAGACCCCCTGAATGGGATGGGTGAAGTTTTTATACTACAGCCATCTGCAATGGCCAAAACATGTCGCTTGTTTCCACAGACATCTGGGATTCAACAGATGTGCCCCCCCCATCACCCCCCCCCCCCCGTCACCCCTGTATTTATACACATGACTTTATTCTTTTTTTTGTTCTTGTAGTATGGAAATAAAACAAGGGACTACCGGAGGCAGGATGTGACGCATTGGGTGCTCCACCTGGTGGGCGTGGCCACCGGAGGAACCGGCCAATAAACGACGAGCACCTCTTTCACAACATTCCAATCCTTCCCGCCCCACCTTCCTCTTCCTCCTCCTCCTCCTCCTCCTCCTCCTGCCCGAGTGTTTGGGACTGTGACACGTAACTTTGTCCGTTTCATAGACGTGACCAGGCGGGACACCTCCGCCCTGAGCAGGGAGAGCAGAGAGAGACGCTGCCCCCTCGACCCCCTCGACCCCCTCGACCCCGACCCGCGTCGAAATCCGTCTGATTCGGTCCGTTCCGCGGCAATGGAGGCGAGGGACGCAGCGGCAGGTGAGGGTGATGCCGGTGGTGACAGCCGGTGTGGCGTTGTGTTGTTGTTTAGCAAGTAGGAAAAAAACAAAAACAAACAAACAAACAGTCAGACCGAGATTTAACCAGGGGTGAGCTGTTTAAAACACAGCCGTCTTTGTTGTGTAAATATGGCTGCATATTTTGGAAATCCCAAAGGGGTATAGAGGGGTGTTTTTTGACATAAAACAAAGTTAACATCGTGTTTAGCACAAAATAAAACCTTAGCCATAAAAACCCTACTTCATTGTAACACGTCTGTGGTCCTGTTCATCCTCTAGGTGCTCTTGTGAGCAGTGACGGAGAGGAACAAACCGCAAAGAAGGATGCAGCTCCTAAAAAAGGCGAGCCCCGGACCGAAAGCAAGATGGAGCAAATCCTCGGGTTCAGGATAGAGGACCTGGGCTCCTGGCACAGCCTGGTCGCCCTCCTGAACCGTCCCACAGACCCCGCGTCCCTCGGCGTCTTCCGCTGCCTGTTCGGTGAGTTGAGCCAGCAGCCATTTGCTCAGGGTGCTAACTGGGTCCGACTGACTCAGCAACAGGTTTGAGGTTGCTCTCAAACCTGTTGCAAAAAAAAAAAAATAATAGAAAACTTGATTGAGAGAGCATCTCACAAAGCACAGGAACTGAGGGTTTTATAACACAAAACAATAAGTCAAGAATCAAAAATGAATCCAAAACAAGACAAATAACTAAAACAACTGCAGCAAATACCACCAGTTAAGGAAAAGCCATAAGATGAAAGTGAGTTTAAAGGATGGATTTAAAGAGGATACAAAGTTTGCCTGTTTTAGATCATCAGGCAGTGAGCTGCACAGCTGAGTGGGCCGGACAGCAAAGGCCTAGTCCCCTTTAATGACAAGTTAAGATGGTGGAACAGTTATTTGGAACCTGCTGGAGGATCTCAAGTAGTAATCAGGCTCAAGAGGGAGTTAGAAGTACACAGATAAAGGCAGCAGCCTGACCGAGGCTTTAAAACCAAGTGGTAAAATGTTAAAGTCATTTCTGAAACTCACGGGTAACCAGCGAAGGGCAGCGAGGATTGGTGTGATGTGGTCACTTTTGTCAGAACGTTTTAAAGCCCCTGGCCTTGAGTTTTGTATCAGCTGTACTCTCAGGATGTTGATAACCAGAATAAAGAGCGTTGTATCAGAGTCCAGACTGGAGGAGATAAAAGCATGGAGGACCTTCTCTAGATCTGCAGATGACAGGAATTACTTAATCTGGGTTAGATATTTCAGTTGGAAAAGGCACGCTTACACAATTTTCTAAACGGTGCCCTCCTTCATAATCTATCTCTCTTGCAGGTCTGCTGATGGTCATTGACATCACACAGGAACGTGGCCTCAGTCACCTGGACTACAAGTACCTGGATGGAGCCCCTGTATGCCGCTTTCCTCTCTTCAATTTTCTACAGCCCTTGCCAATGGACTGGATGTACCTGGTGTATGTGGTGATGTTCCTCGGTAGGTCTAACTCCTTGTTTTGTATTAAAAGCTTATGTCCTACAGATTTGACACTGAAAGGTTCCCACCTCAGCGTTTTAAAGGGGTTTGGTAAAGGAAGGGCCCCCCTTCCTTTTTTGAGCATAAGCTGAGGCACACATTTTACAGGAGATAGTCTCTGTAGGTGGGCTGTCTATGGTAAAGATGGAAGCATACCAGCATACCAGACCTCCAAAATTCCAGTTTTATTTTTCCTCCAAGCTAACTAACCTATGGAAGAATTTGCTGAAAATCCTGTAGATCAAGCAAGGAGGCAAACAGAAAACGGACACCGTGACAATCAAAGCAAATCAATACTGATTTATAAAAAATGAAAAAAAGGAACCCAAACACTAAGGCCACAAACCAAACTATACAATGTAAACACACTATCTTTTGTACAACTGCATGTTCTATTCCTATTTGAATACTTGCAAACTAGCCAACATTTGTCTCTCCTGGAAAAAAAAAAATCTCCTAGGATGGTAGCAGCTTCACCCTGATTCCATAACAGGGAAGAAATCAGTCCCTACCTTTAAAGTCCCTACTTTTTTTTACTTTTTTTTACATTCTTAACATTTCTAACACTAAAACCACCAGTAAAACATTGTATATAGTACTTAAGTATAGGTTTGCATTTAATGATAATTTAACCGATTTGTTACATTATCTATAATCACGATTTGTCTAAAAAATATATAGAAACAGAAAATACTAAAGAAAATGCCAATCAAAACATCCTAGGGCCCAAGCTGCACCAAAACACCCAACCCACACATTTCTCTGTATGCAACACGTTAACAATTTTCATTAGACTCTCCCTACCTGGTAAATGCCCTTCTCTCTCAAAATCCACTCCGCCAGTTTGTAGTGCAGAATTCTGTTATAAATTTCTGAAACAGAAATAACCCCGATGACATCACGGTGACATCCTCAGGGTAATTTTCAGATTACAAATTTCCTCCAGAGCCACAGAGGACACACTACTGTATTCACCAACCCCCCAAGGACTAGTTTCCGACATTTGTGTAAAAAATGGACTAATTCATAGTACCAACAACTGTTAATGATGTCATGACTTTAGTTGTGTCTTTATGTTTCTTACTGAAGGTGCCCTGGGCACCATGCTTGGCTGTTTCTACCGTCTCTCCTGCCTCATGTTCGTCTCAACCTACTGGTACGTCTTCTTTCTGGACAAGACGGCCTGGAACAATCACTCGTACCTCTACGGCCTCATCGGATTTCAGCTCACACTCATGGATGGCAACAGATACTGGTGAGAGGATGTTTTTCGTGCTGTATTTATTTGTGCTTATGCATTTCTGTCCCGTCTATATGCATGAGCTCAACAGTGCGGGACATTTCAAGCCTGTGTCTGTTTGCAGGTCAGTCGATGGATTGCGGAGACCTTTTATAAGAAACGCTCATGTGCCTCTGTGGAATTACACTCTGTTGAGGACACAGGTGTGTGCGTCAGTGACTTTTTTAAAGTTTTCAGTTATTTTTCATCTTGAATTATTCATGACCATGGCTTGAGAACAGGTAGTCACAGATGTCTGTTTGTTGTTCCTTAAAGATATTTATAGTATACTTCATCGCTGGAATCAAAAAGCTGGATGCTGATTGGGTGGAGGGATACTCCATGTCATACTTGGCAAACCACTGGCTTTTTGATCCTTTTAAGTAGGTGTTATGAAGCAGCTCCATCCAAAGTTAATTTTGCTTTTAACCCCTCACTGTTTTATCTCAGTACGATAACTCTGATCTTGCTGTACAACAATTATTTTTCAGGGTGATTCTTCCGGTGGAGTTAGTAAGTTTGCTGGTGGTGCACGGAGGCGGTCTTGTTCTGGATCTTACCGCTGGCTACCTGCTCTTTTTTGACACCACCCGACCTTATGCCTTCTTCTTTGTCTCCTACTTCCACTGCATGAACTCTCAGCTCTTCAGCATTGGTAAGTCACTAAAAGCTTTGTTTTTTGTTCCCTTTGAAAACTTAAAATTTTGCCTTTAAATTTGTGGGGCATCTTTTCCCTTCATCCTGTTGATAATGTTAATCCCCCTCAGGGATGTTTCCCTACACAATGCTGGCCACCAGTCCTCTTTTCTGCTATCCCGACTGGCCGAGAAGATTCTTTGCGCATTTCCCAGCATTCCTCAGGTTGGTCCTGCCACTCACCTCGCCGGACCCTCAGCCCAGCCCCTCTTGTGTTTACCGTGAGATCCAGAGTCCAAGCACTGAGCGCCAGGAGACCCCACCTGTTGCCAAAGCTTCCAAAATGAGACTTAAACATAAGCTGGGAGCAATTTTCACTATTATCTACATACTTGAACAGTTCTTTCTGCCTTACTCCCACTTCATCACACAGGTATATATATTCCTCTCCTGTTTTTTTGTTTGTTTTTTTTAAGCCTTAAACAGCTTTTATGGATATACTTGATTTAAAAAAAAAACAATTAGTAAATTGGAAAAAAAAAAATCTTTCAGTACTTTTCTACACTGAGAGCTTCTGTTTAAAAGGACTGTATGTTAATGTCAGCAAAAGCCTCTTAAATGCTCTGAGTCACAGGTAGTTGCTCAATCAGAGTCAACTGTCATTGATTCACAGCAAACAACAGCTCAGACTAGTGTTGTCAACAGAAGGGTGAAAGCCCTAAAGAAGCAAATATGAACACTTGGTCTTCTTTATCTTTGTTATCTATAGATTTAAACTCCTGGTTTATATACAGGTTGTATAGCAACTGGTGATAGGGTTAGAAATCTTTTTAGTGTGATCAATGTTTTTGTTTTTTTTTTTTTTTGGGGGGGGTGGCATCAAATTATCCTAATATTTCTTTATTGTCCAGGGTTACAACAACTGGACCAATGGCTTATATGGCTACTCTTGGGACATGATGGTTCACTCTCGCAGCCATCAGCACGTTAAGATCACCTACAAAGATGGAAAAACAGGAGAGATCGGATATCTGAACCCGGGAGTGAGTTTCAGGGAAAACACTGGTAGACAAGACAATGTGAACGTTATTTGAACTATATATCAGTCATTGTCTTCTGAGATCAAAATAAGTAATGTTACCAGAACAGTTTGAAATGACTTAGCTGCTGCATTTCATTTTTACTTTTAACTTTCACTGATATTCTTTTACAACTTTTGACTTGACTATTGACTATTATCTTATTTTTCTCTTTGTTTGCATGTAGGTTTTCACACAAAGCCGTCGGTGGAAAGATCATGGAGACATGTTGAAGCAGTATGCCATTTGCCTTAGTCAGTTTCTGCCTCGCTATAATATCACTGATCCAGAAATTTACTTTGACATCTGGGTGTCCATCAATGAACGCTTCCAGCAAAGGTAAAAGAGCTTTTGTTTGAGAAAAATATATTCATGAGCGATAATTGCTTCAGATGTTATAAAATGAATTTTATAAAATGAGTTTTTGTTTTTTTTAAATAATTTCAAAATGATATCTTAAAAATTTTGCTCTGGACTCCTCTCTAAGAATCTTTGATCCCCGTGTGGACATTGTGAAGGCTGATTGGTCCCCTTTCCAACCAAACACATGGCTAATGCCTCTGCTGGTGGATCTCTCACCTTGGAGGACCAAGTTCCAGGATATCGAAGGCAGTTTGGACAATCAGACTGAGATCGTATTTATCGCTGATTTCCCAGGTTGGAAATGTCCTTGTCCTATTCTTCATATACAGTTCCAAAAGTATGATTATGCTTGTGGTTTGCTTATTCATTCTTGTTCATGTTTCCATGTGACTGCCTTTTTGCCAGCTTACAGTGTGTTACCCTTTTAGGCCTCCACTTAGAAAACTTTGTGAGTGAAGATCTGGGCAACACCAGCATCCATGTATTGCAGGGCAAAGTGAACATTGAGATAGTTGAGGAAAAAAAGAACTACAGTCTGCAGCCTGGTGAGCAGATGAAGGTACTTCTACACACCATTATCACAATTTACACTCATTCTGTGTAACCTGAACACACTTAATCCTTTACAATAATGTGAATGAATGTTTGTGTGTGTGTGTGTGTGTGTGTGTGTGTGTGTGTGTGTGTGTGTAGTTACCGGCTGGGGCTTATCACAAGGTGTACACAGTGTCCGAAGTCCCCTCTTGCTACATGTACATCTATGTCAACACTACAGAGGCAGCACTGCAAGTGAACTTCACCAAGCTGTTTGAGCTACAGGAGCGCATTCGCAATGGGACAGGTAAACACATGTTCATGTCATCAGGCACTTAACACAATGAAAGTAGCACTTAATTCTGGAATATTATATTTTTAAAAAAAAAAGAAAAAAGGCACATGTTTCAGTGAAAATATTTTTGAAAATTTAAACTAAATAAAATAACATCAAAGATATCATTCAGCTCCCATCTAGTGTGTCAACTTCCTCTTTTTTGTCCATATGCAAATGAAATGTCAATCGAGGAAAAAAAAAAAAATCAGATGCTGACTGATTTTTGCCCCACAGAAACTGAACCTCTTCCTCCTGAGCTGCAGCCTCTTGTTGCGGCAGATGACCAGGAAGGGGCCGAGGTCAACGCCACCGACCCCATTGTGCGGCTGTTCTTGAAAAGGCAGCGCCGCATGAAGGAGGTGAAGAAACGCAGGGAGGCCGGCGTGCTGGAGCGACTGGACCGATTTGCTGTGAAAAAGTACTATACGATACGGAGGGGGTGAGTGTTATTAACATGCCAGATTTTTGTTGCATGTGCGCAGATAATGTCCAACCAACCACTAAATGAATCCTTTAATGTACTGTAGCTCATTTACCTTGTTCCCTTTTCTTGTAAGGTTCTTGATGACTGCCATTGCTATGAGGAACCTGGTGTTGGGCCTGCCTCCTCTGGAACAGCTGCAAAGAGAGGTTTCCTTTGCCAACATGAAAGAGCCCCAGGCTGAAGCCAACCAGGATGAACGGCTCAAAGATGAAGTAGGTCACGGAGAACTTTAATGCTGCCGCTAGGATGAAAGATACTCGACAGAATTGCCTGCAGGTGCTGGATCACACATTCCCAATAAATGTGTGTGATATTACTACTGGACTGTTACTACAGTGGGACATTGCTGCCCAAAAAAAATCAAAGAATTTTTCAGTTTTCTGTGCTTTTGAAATATTTGGCCTTTTCAGATTATTTCCAGTATTTTGTTAAAGCTTTTGTTTATGAATCTGAAGTTTTGCCGAGAACACGTTTGTTACAGCTCCAACAAAACCAGAATACTGTGTGTTAACAGATATGCACTGCTTTGCCGTGCAAAATTACACTTTGTGTTTGTTTGACTTTGTGTAGGAATTTTATAATTGCATTATGGCTGGGTGATGTGACCAAAAAAAATGTGATGACACTGACAATACATTGAGCATTATTCTAAAATAAGTGTTCTATGACAGCTACACATTTGCATTATATGATCTGCTGGAAGGTCATTTGTTTTTTATCTACACTAAACCTTTAATGCTGCTTTGTTGACACATAACTGAAAAATGAATGGCTGTACATTTTAAAGGGACAGATTTTAACAAACAACTTGACACTAACAGGATCATTTTGGTCGACTCCGGTTGGTACGTTTTCATTTTATTGCTCAGCTCTAATTTCAAAAATTCTTGCCAAAAAATTACAATTTGTAGATATACAAATACACAATAAATGTGGAGGTTTCACTCTGTTTCCAGGGACTATACTTCTCTGACCTTTTATGCTAACCCTATAATGTGATCAAAACAGAAAACAATTGTTACCTTTTTGGGACTTTTCTAATAAAGAACTTGTGCTGTAAATAACCCTGATGTTATTTTAGTTTTAAAAAATGAACTTTCAGTCTAACAAAGGTGGTTTGCAGAAATAATGAATTTTATTGGTGTCAGTATTTTTACATGTCGCCCATTTTAAAGTGCTACAGTAAAATTCCAGTGTTCACTGTAGGTTGACACTATGGCACATTAATGATACTTTTCACGTAATCAGAGCACAAAGAGTAAGATGTTACACAGTATAAATACATATAAATCTACAATATGGATGTCTAGGAAAAGATTTATTTTGTAAGAAACATAAAATTATGATCTGTTTAGTTGAGGTTAATTGTTCAAGAGTCTTAACTTATTTTTGTAATTACTGTGCTGCAATGGAGCTTCGGTCACATTAGAAAACACAAAAGGCAGTTCAGACGAGTGTTCTGTCACTAACTACTGTGCATCAAGTGACATGCAACACAATGCTTTACTACATGTCATTTACAGTGTTCACAACAGGAGATGATTTTGTAGTTTCACAGACAATTATTTACAGGGAGTTACATAAACACTATTTGTATTTTCATTTCATATTACACAGGATTTTACTGGTTGTTTTAAATCACCAACCTCCTAACTCATCCCTTTTGCACATTGGGTGACTCTGCCTCTAATCACTGCAACTGAAAAACAGGCCTTCTATATATTATGTATAAATGCAACACTGAATGCAAAATGACTGGTATTAGTGTTAGGTACTGGCCTTTATTGAGTGTTATCAGAAATCTTTTTCCTACTCCTGTGCACAAAACAGGATCCTCATTTCCACTAAAAAAACTGAATCCTTGATGTGAAAATGTACCTGCATCTACACCTCCCAAGGCTGTATTTGTGCAGAGTCTGAAGCTGGTTTTCATCATCCTAATCCTCTTTGAAGTTCTCCGTCAACATCTATTATTTTTACAACTCCTAGTGACACCAAACCTAAGCTGAAAGTGTCTTTCCTCACTCAGGTTGTGCCACATATTTCTCTCTGTTGTGGTTAAGTTTCAAATTGCCTCCGTGCCCAGAAACCCCACAGAGCTCCCAAACACCGCTGTCTACAATACCTACATTACCCAAACACAAGCATCTCATGCTCAAAAAAGGAGGTCCATATCTGGTCCCAACCTCCACAAAAAATTCCATTTTCAAACCCATCATGTGGCAAATCTAGGTCAACCCCACCAGCTATGAAAATTCATCCACGTTGTCCCACTGCGCTCCCTCAGCTGGCTCCATTTGGCAGCTGAAAATGGATTCAAAAATGACTTCAATGGCAGCGACGTGGTGGAACCTCCCTGTTTGCAGGCCACGATCCAGCTCTACACTCCAGCCCTGTGCCAAAATGCTTCTCTCGCTCTGACAAAACCTTCAGTCCAGCTGACATTAGCAGTACCTTCTCATTCCCCATAGCTGCAGCACCACTGAAAAAGTTATGGTGTTAACTAACTAAAAAACAAAACACACACACACACTCCAGATCTCCTCTACTTTAAATTATCTTCTTACTTATATTTTCAGTTTTCATTCTAAATGTTTATTTCACTCATTGCTCCCTTAAGAGAGAAGTACCACATAGTTCATTTATATAGCTGAAAATTTTTTTTAACTTAAGACGATTTTCTAAGGAGAATTAGGCAAATTCATTGAACTACAGGTCCATACTATGGCCCTTAATGTAGACTGATGTAAATCTGGAAGTGGTACTGGGGGTAAGGAAAACAGATAAGGTTTTTTTATGTTTTAAAATGTGGTGCCTGTGATTTATTGAGAGATTGGCACCTTTAGAAGAAAAAAAGTGCATGGATTTTTGTTAAATGCTTTTGGAAATATAAATCAGGCTCAGTGTATCTTAATGTGTTATGTCCTTGCTGATGCACACCTAAAATGGCGTGAAAAAATGAAGCATCGGTCTTACGGAGATATTTCCCGGCTTCAGCTCTGCAGCTCTACCTTGGTTGAAGATCTGGGTAGAAAACCCCATGTATCACACCTTCAATCACAACATTAGAAAATGCATCTGAAAGTAAAGAAGAAAAGACAGTTTTTAAAAATGAAAATAAGAAGATAAGATAGAGATAAGAAGTTCTTGCCTGCTTTTCACTGAAAAAGATTTAGAAAGTAATAATAAATAATTGTTTAAATAATTAATTTTTTCAACAATGCTATTGGAATGATTAGTTGTTGTTTTTTCTTAAGTAAAGGACAAATTGGAGTTTCATTATATCATCCAAAAGAGGACAGAACTTACCGTGTGCAGATGGCAGCAGGTAGGGGTCTCGCAGAAACAGCATGACTGGCTGATGTGAAAGTTTACTGAAAAGAGTCAGAGAAGGAGAAGTCATGAGGTTTGTGGGCGGCATCAAGCTACATATACTCAACTGTATGAAGACACAGGCGGATGAAGTCCGAGTGCAGAGCAAATAAATAAAGTTTTTGCAGGGGGGGTGTCACTGAAAACAGGAAACAAATTGTCTCACCTTGATTCCTCTGATTCTGTGTCAAATGACCTTAAAGAAGAAAAACAAAGTTTATGACTCAGTCTTCCAGCAGCCTGTGAACAAAAAAAAACCCAGACCAAAAAAAAGCAACAAATTGGTCGTTTATTTTATATAAAACCCGGAGTTCCAACTCACCCACAGCTTTCTGTTTTTGGCACAGAAGGAAAGTGCCGGATGTTCAGGAAATCCAGGAATATCTTTGGAAGAACCTCATTTTCCATAATTATAGTCTGAGAAAGCAGTCAAAACAAAAGCAAATTGCAGTGTGCGCGTGAAGCAACAGTACAGAACTGAAGTGACCTGCTTGACTTTTTGTTAGTTTGAATTTTTTTTAACTTTTCTACATTTGTACTTTAGTTTATATGTTTTCCTTGGATGGAACAACGTCGGTATTTAGTAAAAACAGAAAGATGGCTTGCATGATAGATTTTTGTTTTTTTAGGAGAGAAAGTCCCAGCAGCTGGAGTGAAGGTGTGTCAGAGTACCTGCAGGTAGAGCTCTAGTCCTTGTCTCCTCTGCTCCAGGACTTTAGGAACCCAGTTTCTAACATGTTTTGAAGGGATTTCAGGTGGCTTTATGCTCTTCTTTAGCTGGAGGGTTTTAAAAACATCAGAACAATGAACATGGCAGGTCAGGAAAGAGGAAAAACAAGAATAAGAGTCTACAGCCAACTTCAGGACAACTGATGAAACAAGACAAATGGAAAAATAACATTACATTAAAATGAATAAATACAGTAAAAAAAACTATTGTAAAAAAATACAGCACAGAGGTTAATTGTTTACTCTCTAAAATATCCGACATTAAAGATGGAAGACCAAATGGATTCAGGTTATATTGATATGAGAAAAGCTGTAGATCAACACAACGATGAAGTGGGTGACATTTTCCTTTGATAAATTACTTTAAATTGATTATTGAAATGGCTGTCAAACAATTTCCAGTAGTTTCACCAATCGATGTGTAAAAGCCATAGGATTTTCACATTAATAAAGGCTAAGTTTAAAGACTTGAACACTTAAGCTTTAACTCATGAGAAAGGAGGACTATGTAACTTCTTATAAATGATCATAAACTCCGGGAATGGACTAAATCTCACCAGTTTATGCAAAGCGTGGAATTCGCTGTAGCGTTTCTCAACCGTGTGCTGTCTGCCATTCATCAGCACATCAATTTTAAAGACCTGAAAGGCAGAAAAAAAATTAAATGCTACTTGTTGGGAGTCAGTTGGAAGAATCATGATTTATCACCAGAGTCCATCAGCCAAAACGTCCCCTCCCAGTTCACTTAGTGTCCATGACTGACTGACCAGCTGACCGACGAGCTGTCAGTTACTGTTGATGTCAGCTAGTTTCCAAGAGGAAACATCTGGCCCCTGTAGTAGGGAAATAATAATCCATCAAGAGTTACTGTTAACATCCCTAAACAGATTGTCCTCCACTTCCTTCGTTCTGCAGCATTCTTCCATAGTTTCACTGAATGCAAGTCATTGCTCTTGCCAGCATTAATTCAAGGAGGAAATCCACTCTTTAATGACGGCAGTGTTGTTAGTGCAATTCTGGGCTGTTTTCATAAAGACATATGACTACATCCCTTAAGCAAGAGAGCCAAAGAGTAATGATTACCAACAAATTCTGTTACAGCTTAAAGAACCTTAAATGACACGACGGCACACCAATAAAATGGCATCTACACTGTGGGGAAGGAAAAAAAAAAAAAAAAAACAGCAAAAGAATGTGAAAAATGTCCAAAAGTGATAAAAATGTTTCCATTTGTTCATAGCATTTGCTTTTTGTTTTAAAAAAAAACTCAGTGGTTTTTCATTGCAAAAAAAATAAATAAAATAAAATCTATTTTCACAGTTCATAGACAACCGTGACAGCTCCCTTCTATATCATAGGCAATAAAATGCTCACAACGTTTATTGACCGATGTGATTTTGTAACCTGGCTGCAGGGATTTGCTCCCATTCAGCCATTTCTTTTTGTGCACTGGGGGATGTTGTCATGTTGGACCAAGCAAAGCCCCTCTCCAGACTGTTGGCGCAAAATTTGAGGCACATTATTAAAATAAAACATTCCAAACCTGAGAGGTCATTCTCAGGGTCACAAAAGAACAGAAACAAATCTATTCAGTTCTTCCTCTTTTCCTTCTTTTACTTTTTCTTTTTGGATATATTGGACAGTTTCAGTTTTTAGGGCCTCTGAATCTGACACACAGGACTGGTATCACATCATTATCTGGGGATCAGGTGCCAGCTAGGACATGATCAATCCGCTTACAATACAATTCCTTTGTCTACGTCATTGTTTCCACTACTGGTTGCATTCATCAGTCTAAGCAGGGTGTAGAATCCGCTTTTAGGGATACAATGAAGTTCACCGAGTTTAAAGGAATAATTTGACATTTCTGAGAAACATTCTCAATAGCATTAGCTTTATATTTTTGATATATCTTTAACAGCTTTATAGAGGTTCAATTCTGAATTTTTGGATTAAGCATTTTTATAAGCATTTTATATAACTTAAAAACTTTTAGTAACACTTAAAAGGAGAAGGTCACAATTTTTAAGTTCTGTTTTACATCAGTCATCAGTCGTGGAATATGAACACTGTCATGGGCTTTTTGCTGATGACAGATGATCTCTTCCTAATTCACTTTCAAAGTATGTGATAGAGAACTTATTTAGAAATATGCGCAAAACCCTACTGAAAGATTTACTGGAGGCTAATAAGAGGTTTCTGCAGTCTACTTCACTCAGTTCAAGCAGATATTGGCCAAAATGAGTCTTTTTAGTATACAATTCTCTGTTTGTGTTTCCATGTCAAGCAGCAGTGAGAAAGGAGAGAAAAGAGAGAAAAGTGTACTAAAAACATTATAACTCTGGAGCATACTCACCCCACATTAGCTTGAAATAAACTTTTTTAATATATTTTTGCACTGCTAGAGGATTTTCTTTGTCCGCCATCACTTACTTTAAAAGCCCATTAGGAGGGGATCTGTGAATGGCCAACATGGATAGGGAAAAAATGATTAGATATTCTGAGAAAATCTCATCTCAGTGTTCATAAATGAACATCTGATAAAAAAAAATGTATATATATATATATATATATATATATATATATATATATACATACATACATACATACATACATACATACATACATACATATATATACATACATACATACATACATATATACATACATACATACATACATACATATATACATACATACATACTCACACATATATATATATATATAAACTTTACTGAAGCATTGTGACCTGCTACTTTATTAAGTGTTCTCCTGAAAAGTGACTTGGTGGCATAAATCTCTTCTACTTCTTGTTTTTATGTCAGACCTCTGGGTTGTGGTTAACCAGCCTCTTGCTCTTTAATCACATGTAAATTCAAATGTCACTGTAAACACGACGTCGAATTCATTTCGCTGCATTTTCTGTACAGGTCAGAACAGTGTTATGTTTGCAATTTACAACAACATCAACATCAACAACAACAACAACGACAACAACAACAAGGTGAAATCCAAGGCGTCCGTGCGGTCGGTGACCAAACAGACCACAACTTTGACTAAACAGTGACCTTTGAACTGAAGTTATTATGATTTCGACGGTGAAGAAACAAGGTCAAGGTTGTAAAAAAAAACAAGCAGCAGGAGTGAGGAGGACAGAGACCGACACACACAGACACACACCGACAGACACACGGACACACACCGACAGACACAGACACACACGGACACACACAGACACACACTGACAGACACAGACACACACGGACACACACACCGACAGACACAGACACACACGGACACACACAGACACACACTGACAGACACAGACAGACACAGACACACACACACAGACACACAAACGGACACACACCGACAGACACAGACACACACACCGACACACACCGACACACACAGACACCGACTCACACCGACAGACACAGACACACACGGACAGACACAGACACACACAGACACACACTGACACACACCGACAGACACAAACAGACACACACCGACACACACACTAAGACACCGACACACACCAACACACACACCGACAGACACAGACACACACGGACACATACCGAAAGACACTGACACACACAGACACAGACAGACACCGACACAGAAACAGACACACAGTCACAGACATACCGACAGACACTGACACACAGTCACAGACAGACACCGACACCGACAGAGACAGACGGGGACAGAGGTTACCGCTGGGAGCTCACCGTGAATCCTCTCTCGATCGAGTTGTTTTCTGAACGAAACGATGGAATCGACACTCTCACCGGATGCATTTCGACTTAAAACAAAACAAAACAAAACAAAACAAATAAAACCACGTAGAATTTTACAAGTAATATTTAACCCTAAAGCGCGCGCACACACACACACACACGGACCATCCACACACACTCTCTGCTGCTGGTCCGACGACGGTTTCTCCGCCGATAGCGATCACCGGCCTCAGGCGACGGGCAGGGGCTCGGCGCCGCCCCCTGGCGGAGCGGAGGACGGAGCCGCGGACAGGCCGGGCCCGTTTCGTGGTTTGTTCCGACCTTGTGCAATCACATAATGCAATAACGAAAATTCTCCGGCTGCCTGCTGGGAGTTAAAATGTTAAACTCGCAGCTGGTGCTTGTGTTGCAAAGGAGGACTTTTTTTTTTCTTGGAAATTACTCAAATTATTCTTATCCTAATTCTTGATGTATCAATGGCCGATTTCAGCAGGCAGTGTTGTTGGTTTACTACATTGACTGCAATTAGCTTTCAACTACTTTTGAAAAACCAATTATTCGATTAACTGAATAGTCAGTCGACAGGAAATTGGCAACACATTATCTTAAGTCGCCCTGTTTTAGATTTATAAACAGTATATTAGTATTTAATAAATGGCTTACAATATGATGTAATGTAGTTATAAGCAGATATAAGGACTTTTTAAAGATTTCATTCATCTAGAGCATATGGCAACACTTATAACTTCTTCTATAAATATATATTTTATATTATTACACCCATGTTTTACTATATTTCCATTAATTTTATGTTTATACAACAGACCTGAACTTGTTGATTCTTCACAGGAGCAGTTATAGTTAACAAATACGTTAATAAACAGTTAAATCTGTTTATAACTACATTTTTGTGTGTTAAATGCCATTTATGAATTGTGTATGTACTGCTTATAAATGAAAAACAAGGGGACCTAAACCAAAGTGCTACCAACCATTTGAACATTTTATTCATTAAAGGGCAATCTATCAATCTTGGACATCAAGATCAGTTTACTAATGGTAATGAGCCTGCCTGTAAACACACTAACAGTTACAGTTATCATCCAAAAGCCAAGATATCATGGGCCCTGCTTCTTCAGTTTTGAGCATTATCTTTATAACCTGTCCCTCACAAGTCTCCCATCTTTATGAAAGTGAACTGTTCAATCACTGAACAGTTCACTTTCAATCCTTTGATTAAAAAAAAATCTGGTTCTGGCCTCTTCAGTGTGAGGATTTTCAGCTTTTCTCTGTTTTACATCATCAGTCTGTTGGATATCTTTGGGTTTTGCCAAAACAGGTGTGTGTGTGTGTAGTGTGTGCAGCAAAGACAATAAAACAGAGTAGAAAAACATAAGAAGCACAGACAAGACAAGGAGAGAGAGGTCATTTCAAACTGATCAGTCTAAAGAAGTGATACAACATCACATAGTTTTATTCAAGTTTCCAAGTTTCCTCAAAAGCTTTGGAGTAAAGAGAGTTTCTTCCGTTGGATATAAATACTACAAATACATATTTGAACAAGTCTTTTTAAAATTGTGATATGATTGATATTGACTTTACAATGAGGGCAAGCTGGTTTATGTGTGTATTAAGCTATCTTAGGCTTCTGAATTTAATGGATTTTATTTTTGAACTATCTTAGAAGTGGTATGAAATGCAAGCATATATAAGGAAAATGTAAAAATCTCAAAGAAAAGTTGAGAAAAGAATATACTTTTCAGTAAGGTGAAAAAAATGACTTTCCCACACAAGCAAAGAAGAATTCAAAATTATCTGGCATTATAACGTCAGATGATTTCTACTTATTTCTAAACTAGGAGTATTTTAAATTATAAAATGATTGCAAGTCTTACAAATTTTTTTCTATGTTTTTTTTTTATATTTTTATAGGCAGTCCTCTTCATTGTCATTTACAGAACGTCTCCGCTGAGTTGTTTTGAATGACTCCTATCTCTTAATACCTGAAAAACACACACAAAAGAATAAAGACACGATACAGATTAACAGAGAACACAAAAAATATCAAAGAAATATTCATCAAATACGACCCTGATACTTACGCTGACATGTGACAACCTGACAGGTATGCATAGTTGCCAGTGTAGCGAACATCACAGCGCACATTGTTGTTGGTGTAGTCTGATTCTGGGACCTGATAGGATGGATTTACACTGATCTGTGGGAAAATACAACAAAATACATACAATTCAAGAATCAATAACACAGCTAAAAACATAAATGCATCAGCAGCAGAGACTTTGATCAAGTGATCATGAATGCAATGTAATTCTGCAGAAATACAACTTTTTTTTTTCCTTCTTTTTTTAGTGTCTCGGGAAGAAGCCAAACGTCATCTGGTATTTCTAACAAACCTTGAGGATATAGTTTCCAGGTTTCACATCTGTGATGTCAATCCACTGGCAGTCGATGTCTGCATTATAGGTATCATAACATCCTGGGCTCAGGCCCTGCACATTGGACAGCATCAATATATAACATTATATAAACGAACAAACCTCATATTAAACAATACAAGGCTGAATCTAAGATTTAATGATAAGAATCAATAGCTTGTAATAAAAGGAACAATAAATGATAATGGAAAGTCAACAAAAAGAAAAGAAAACAGTAAAGAAAATTTCCAGCTAGTCAAAATAAAGGAAAAAAAGAGCGGAATGGAAAAAGAAATAGAGACTGATCACAGATATTTAGCCAGGTGGGGACATCTTACATGTGAAACAGGAAATCATTGAATCACCATCACCACTGGCTCATGCAAAAAAAAGAAATACTGAAGCTGTTCGCCAAAACAAAGCTGCCCCAGTTCCACAGCTCCACTGTCCTTTTTTTAATTCTTTTTTTTTTTTTTGTTAATTTATTAACCACAAATCATATAACCAGGCAATTTATAGTGAAAAGCAAAGAAGCAAATCAGTAAAGTAATTGTCCTCGCTTAGGTCTGACCCCTTGTGTGCCCGAATGAAACTAAATTTATGGCTATTTCTATAGTTGAATTTCTTGAAATGAACAGGCTTTTGTTTTTGCAACAATTATAATTTAAATAGGCCTTTCTTTATGGAAGATATTCTGATATCTCACATTAGGAAAATCACAGATGTAAATGATAGAACTGACGATTGCTGAATTACATCCGGCTGCGTCGGTTTTAGTGTGCGGCTATGGTGCATGCTGGCTCACTGCCACACTGTCATGGCTAACTGTGAGCAGAATAGAGACATCATTAATGTTATAGTTAACAGAGCTAAAAATAAAAAAGATCTGTTGTTCTGCAGACAGAGTGGTCGTACAATGTACAAATGCCATGGAGAGTTTTAGAATATTTTGGCTAGATACATGTAAGCTACTGTTTTGTAAACTTGAGTTTATTAACAGCAGAAACTAGCTGTTTTGTTCAGCTGTAAACACAGCACTGACATATTATACTCTCATTAAGTTGATGCGACTAACTCGTTAACAAACATTTGCTCATAAACATACAGAAGACACTGAGCAAAATTAGCATTAATGTAGAGCTGTGTTTCTGGCCAACTGAGAAATGTGAGTCCAATATTCACTCTCATTTTAGCTCTTTTTGGTCTCCTACATCTGCTGAGGGAAACATCTGGCTCTTTAGATTCTAAATGCTCCACTTTGTTCACCAGCCAGTTGCTAACTTTGTCTGTCTTGCTGGGCAGATCGCATACAGTTGGTTTCAAAGCTTTATCGCTTACTGTTGCAGCTAAATGGGAAACTGATGAGAGCAGTTAGATTGAACCTGTAAAAGTAAACAGTAAAGTTGTGGGCTCTAAAAACAAAACAAGGAAACACTCTATAGGGCGCTAGGGAGGCGGAGGATAATTCTCTGTGGTTTTCTCACTGCGAGCAACCTCTCTTCATATATGTAGTCATATGATGCACTGTTTATGTAAAAATGTTGATAAGAGCAGCTTTAAAGTCAGAAAAAACATTTGCAGTTCAGTTATCTTTGACACCTGGGTATGTGCAGTACAGGCATACCGCCTGTAGTATCCGTAGTCACAGGAAGTGTCCTCCAGGCAGAAGCTGGCTTTGTGGCCCTCAGCCACCGACCGCTGCGTGGTGGCATCCAGCAGGTCATAGTGGCTGAACTCATCCATGCTGTGGAAGTGCCTGTGGATCAGCAGCACAGTGTTCAACAACTCCAGACATATTCAATCTAATCCCAAACTTAAACAACTAGGCACTGTAATGTTTGGAGAACCAGCAGGGATTGTTTTTGTTACCAAGCCACATTTATATGATCTTAATACTGATTAACATTTAAAAAAACCCTTGTTTGACATTTCCTCGTGTTTTCATTCAAATGGCTGCAAGTTACTATGACATCACTGGTGTTTATTTATCCTGTATGTGGTTATATGGACCTAAACTGAGTCCGAATCTGGTTTCACTCTATTATCTTAACATCAGTTTGTTTAATGAGACAAATGCAGTCTGGATTTCAACTTCAGTTGACTTTCAAAACACTGACACAAAAATCTATAGCCACTACATCGACATTTTGTTGGACCGCTGCCAAATGTGCTCCATCTTGGGGATTAGCACAGTGGATGGCTTGTTTCACAACATAACTATGGACTGAAGTAGTTTCTGTGGAATCTAGAAAAAAGCCAGGCACCTTTCCATAAGCTCAAGAATGGGACCAAAATAGCGGTAGATTTCCCTTTTTCGGTTCATTGTTCTCATCTCACAGCTCTATTTTACAATGTCTGCCTTTGCAGTTGTAAAATAAGTGAATTAAAAGGTCATGTGAAGTTCATTTTTTGAAAGCCCAAAGCAGGTTTGACTGTCTTTATGTAGAGATTGTAAAAATAGAAAGTTGCATCTTTAAAAGTCTAAAATAATACTAATGCTAAGATGTCAGCTCTGATATCAGAATCACCACAAAATAATAAAACAGCCAACAAAAACTGTAAAACAGCCAATAGTAGCACAATTTGGGTTCAGCAGGGGGTGCCATACCACAACTACAGACTGAGAGAGAAAATTCACGATGATGGTATCTCTTGGAAACAACTGGTTTGTGGCTGTTTTGAGGAACAAACCAATTACAAAAAAATGTTTCTATCTCTAATTCATACTCTTAAAAAATATATAAATTTGAAATGTTGAGATATAGTCTGATCATCGGACATGTCTCTTCAAAACCTTTCACTTCACATTCAGAGCAGAATTTTCAGATGGTAACAAAGACTAGTTTATATATTCAAGCATGAATATTGCATGCACATGACTCTAATTAAAACCCTCTGGATTCTGTCTACACATTTATGAATATGCTGATCATTTGTGGTTTGAGCATTTACTATCACATTTATGTCTTTTGACCATAAAATGTTTCTAAAGATATTTTTACAATTCTGAATATTTTTCAGTGATTCACTCATATATAAGTGAATCACTATAGTATAGTTTTATTTCTAACATTTTTTTCTGCTATGTATGTGTATTTAGTCAGGGATACAATATTTTTTTACAACCTGATGATGATAATTTTAGCGATTAAACTAAAGTTTTATTCAGTTGAATGGGCACTTATGTGATTCTCTTGCTTTTGGTCTCCTGGTTGCTTTATACCTTGTTAAATTAAAGTCAGACTTATAGCTGAGCTTTTGCTAAAGAAAAAAAAGGATGCCATGCATGTGGGGCAAGGACATTTTAAAAGGTGTAAAAGAAAAAAAAAACGAAAGAATTAATAGAAAGTTGGCAAAAAATCAACCTGGACTCCTGAGGTATAGGACCAGCATGTTGGCCAGTGGGAACAAAACGATGCATGAAAACAGCTACAAGTCACAGACACTCGTTTCTCTCTGTGGCTCTGATGTGGGCACAGCACTGACATGACAGACACACTCACTGGTGACAGCTGTGCCACTCCCAGGAGTAGCGTGGCCTGCTGGGGAGGAAGTCGGCTGTCCCCTGATTCTTGACTCTCTGGGGGAACCTCAGGAGCATACGGGTGTCATAGTCTCTGGACCTGTAGGCTGAGCTGCAGACACAAACCAAAGAAAGACGATGTAGAGGAGAAGGAAAAACAAAAAGCAGGCACTGGTCATATATGGACAGACACAATGACATCATTGAGATTGTTTTCCATGCTACATCCCCTCCTCTCTGAGTGGCCCGACTTCCAGCGTCTGTACAGTCTGCGTAAATAAATGGTTGGTGGAAAGAAAAAAAAAAGTTTAGGGGCATGTGGTTGTTAGGGTTAGTTTTTGATAATGTGTTTACCATTCGGGCTTTCTCTTCCAAGGCAGGCTATGATTAAACTTTTACAGGAATCCACCACTCCACCCCTCTCCACCGTCAATGGCAGGATTCGGTTGATTTTCCCTCATTCCCTGCTTCCACTGGGCAGCCCCTCACCCACAAAAACACTTATGGTGGTTGCTACGGCTCAGAGCTCACTCTGCACCCCCCCTCGGATAAACCCTTACGGCAGTGTGTACCTTGACAAACAGTTTTCCTCAGCCGCACATCTCAGGTTATACATCGGGACTCTCTGGGCATAAGCAGAGGCTTGAATGTAGTATGGGTCAGGTACAAGATCAGGAAGACCTACAGCAAGACAACAAAAACAAGATGATAATAGCAAAATAAGAGAAACCAATAAGAGTGGTGTATTAAACATGAATCAAGCCATAACCCATCAACAAACAGATGGCAAACAGACATACACAAAGAAACTTGAAGCCTAGGAGACACAAGATAGACACAGTAACTGACTAGGTGATAACTGATTGACTGACTGATTGATTGATTGGTTGGTTGATATACAGATATATAGACATACAGCACTTTGGCATCATAGACGTCACTTTTAGAGGTATGACCTGAATGCTGTTTGAGAGCACTTCCCCCACTCTTACCGTACTGATGATAACTTGTGCCATACCCGGGTCTCGATCTCGGCCTCGGTCTCTCGTAAACGTCATAATAATTATAATACGGGTTATCGCTATCGATGGACTTGTAAGGGTCGTAGGGATCGTCGCCGACCATCATGTCTTCTCTCCTGGGCAGAGGTGGGCTGAGAGTGGCCTTTTCCTGGGTCGCGTTGGCTCTGTTGCTCCGCTGCGTCCCCGCGCGCTCACCGGGCCGCTCGCGGTGATGCGTGCGGGACCCTCTCATGAGCCTGTGGAGCGCAGGCACCCGGTGCGGGTTGGACCGCGGCCGTGGAGGCTGCTGCTGCTGAGCCGCCGGCTGGCTCTGGGTGTCCGGATGTCTCACGTCCGCATCTCGGATGATAGTGACAGGTCCCGCCTGCACTTGCTCCTGAGGTGCGCCCCTGCGCCTCGGCGGCTGATACTCCGAGCCCTGGCTCAAAATGCTAAAAATCTTGCCGTTGTGTGACCACTGTAGTGTATTCCGCAGAGCCGCTCTTGGGTTATTTCCTTGTTGTGCCCCTGGATTTCTCTGAGACTGGGCAGCTTGCAGGATGAAAACAAATAAATAGACGCACGCATATGCGTAAAATGGTGTGCCAAATATGCGTAATCCCATTATGGACGCAATTAAAGGAGACCGATTGTGGCAAAGCAAATAATTCAAATGAGCCGGGGTTGCCACTTGTCTTCCACCTAAATATCCCTCATCTCCATTTGAAGGATATCCAGTGAGCAGAGAAGAAAAGCTAAGTTTCAGTGTATCCGTATGAAGGCATATCGCTCTGCTCCTGCAGGCTGCAGATGCGCCCAGTGAGATGATGATGAAGAGGAGGAGGAGGAGTTCAACATTTGGAGTTTCTGAATCTGTTATACAAGTCTGGTGCTGCTGCTCATATAACCATTGGATACGTGATGTCTGATGATATTCAGCCAAGTGTGTTTGATAACTGCTCTGCCTGACCCCGCACGGTGGATAATATGTGTCAGTAACATGCTGGTAAACTTGTCTTTTTCATCAATGTACATTTCACTGGGAGTTTTATGAAAAACAGTCAGCTACAGAAACAGATGAGAGCTTTCTTGTGAGAGACACCCTAGGTAGTTATCGTAGCATATGAATATTATGACCCATTTTCCTATAAACTGGTGTATTCATTCTTTCCTTCTCCGCCAGATCAGCAACATGTCATGATAAATAGCTTCTCCCCTGACTGTTGGATGAACTCCCAACCAAATTGCAACACACTCGACCAGAAGTCTCCACACTCACCCACTTTCTCATAGGAGGAACTCAGAAACCTAAACATGCCTCTTTGTTGGTCCTGCAACATTTTCAGTTTTTTTCTTGGGAGCCACCTCCCGCACCACCAACCCCCGACCCCCCCCCCCACGCCCCCGCCCCCTCCAGCCCAGCTGCGCCTCAGTCCAGTCTGCTGGAGCTTTGCTGAAAACGTGAAACACTCGGCACATGCATCTCACGACAATCTTCTATAAGATCATAATTAGTTTGCTTCGAGCAATAAACAACATGAGGCGGTGGTGATACTTGATATATGTATTACTGCATTTGGTGGCAGACTGGTGACCCCACGCTCCTTTCCTGATCTAAACCATTTGCTGCCCTGCTATTACCGCCAGAGGTATGATGCATAGCTTCATCCGAGCTATTCATTTTGCGTTGTCTGGCAAACCAGGAAATTCTCACCAGCATCTACATATTTGAGCAAAGAAATACGGATTTTATCAGATGGATTTATTCCAACATGTATTAACCAGAGATAATTTATGTGCTGTTTTGAGTGAGATCCACAAGAGATCGCAGGTTCTAAAGCAAATCTTGATATAAAAATGGAGTTTAACAAAACTATAAAATAAAATAAGGCAGCAAAGGTTTTTTCCTAAGACCGCAAATTTTTGTCATTGATGCATGATAATAGATGCAGCACCAAGTAACGTGAGGACACTGTGTGATCTACTAACAGATCAGTTACAGTGTCCTATATCCTGACACTAGGGGGCAGATGCCTGCAAATAATATTGGACTGCCGCATACTATTTTCTTATCAGTACCTGATGCAGTTATTAGGCAGGTAGGGATTATGGGTTTAGACAAATTACACTCTCAGTTATTTCTTCAGATTTTGTTGTTTTGTGAGTATGTGTGTGTGTGTGTGTGTGTGTGTGTGTGTGTGTGTGTGTGTGTGTGTGTGTGTGTGTGTGCGTGTGTGTGCGTGTGTGTGCGTGAGTGACGTGAAGTAGTGTCTAGAACTAAATAATGGCCACGCAGAAATACCGTTAAAACCATAAGTAGTTGCTGTTTGTGCCACAGAGAGACAGTACAAATCACGTTGACCTTGTTATCTATGAACTGGGGAAAAAAAACTGCTAAGATGAACATTTACAGCAGTTTTCTAACCTTTATTTTTCCAGTGTGATACTATTGAGAGCAATACTTTCTTTGTCAGTGAAGCACCTGGGGGCTGAAGGCCTTACTCAAGGGCATCTGGGTGGTTGTAATGAGGGAGGGGAAAGCTTTGCTCTTTCGCCTTCATGACTCAGATTGATCCATTCAGTTCAGGCCTATGGTTGAACAGGTTGCAGTCAGTGCACAAGGCGGCTTCTCTAACCTTTAAAAAGCGGAGTTGGACATTTTGGGAAAAATGCTCATTCACTTCTGACGGAGAGTTGGAAGACTTGAAACCACTCTTTATTTCTGCCTGTTAATTACACTGCAAGGCTACAGCCAATTATCTTGGCTTATCTAAGCAGAAAGACCGGTAACAAATCTGGCACATAACCCTGACCAAAAAATGGTGAGTCGTGTTTTTACACACTGGTATTCATACAGACTAAATTCATATCGTCTTTCTGTTACTTTCCGAAAACTGACAATCTGACATTCACTCCCACACCATGCATCGGTTGGCCACTTGTGCTTGGATGAGAAAGTAGGCAGGGTTGGAACTTGTCTCTCAAGCTTGCACTTTCTACAGACTGTGTGAAAGAGTGCAGCAATGTCCTTATTTGAGCAATTATCATGTCTGACTGTCCCCATAATAACTGGCTTTGCCTCAGTTTTGAGTAAGTCTAGGACAGTTATACACACTGTTACCTTTAGATCTGGTTGTACAAAGTAGTTCATGTTGAGCATACCATTCCCTTTACTACTGCTCTGTTTAAATGCTCAAAAATATACTTTCTCAATCAACTTTTTACAACAAGCGATGGAGTCTTACATGAACACACACTATTCTACCATAGTTGCAACAGTTTTAGTTATTTATGTGAGAGATATTCTGTTTGTCTTGCTTTTTCATTGCTCCTCTCTCTGGCTTGAATTGGGCAGGACTCAGCTGGAAAGTTGTATTATCACATATTTCTGTGCATCAGTCAGGGACTAGCCATATTCTAATCAAAATCCTGATGATAGTTGTGGGGCTGTTTGCTAGTATTGCCAGGACATTATCACTCAACAACACCCCAACAGATGAGGCATATAATTGAAGTTTCTTAGGAAATATCAACCAACATTGTTTTCCCTTAAACTTTCAAGGTGCACTATTTAGTTTTATTGAAAACAAAGGTTCTGTATTGAGTGTGTTTACATACACAAAAAAACCTTGTGTGTACCCTTGAGGGCTAACAAATATGTTCAAAACATCCCTGTAAAACATTTGCAAAATCAATTTTTTGTTTGTTAAACTTTTATAACCTTTTTCCATCCATATGAACTTGCTAGCAGTCTTTGTCTGCCTTGCCTTGGCTGTTTCATTGCTGTGTTTATTGGCACTGTATCTCTACCTTTGGATCATTGGAGTAATGTGAAACCACTGGCAGGACTTTATTGCGTCACCTATTACGCTCAGATGCTGGACAACGCTTCTAGTGGTCAAAAACTCCTCAGGGCTCCTTTAACTGTAAATGTTGCATATCTTGTTACGAAAATTTTTATATCAGCTTTAAAAACACAGTGTGAGGGTGTTTCGTGAATTAACACAGATCTATGACTCCACTGAAAATTTATTCTGAGAAAACAGTAGCCGCGAAGGATGTAAAGACAAAGAAGGGCAGAGAAAAATTACAGTATCATCTGAGAATGGGTTCTGTTTAATGACAGAGTTAAGTGATTAAATCATGCTGTAAATTACAGTAGAGATAGATGTATTGTTCTTGGATGACAGAGGGCACACATCATCTCACAGTCACATGATGTTACATTTCAGCTTGTGTAAGCTGTGGAGGCGAATCAGCGCCAGTGGGGCTACATGAGTTCTTGAGAATTTATCCTCCCTACAGACTTATTTGAGTCGATCAAGTGATACTGTTATAATGTTTGATACAGACATTGGGTGAGGAAGCCAGTGGCTCAGTGCTCCAGATAAACTAGGAGATGTACTGAAACTGAGACTTGGTTTCACAATAATCGGTTCCTGAGGATTAAATGGAAAAAAAAAAGAATTAAGGTTTTTTGACGCATGCAAAAAATCCTTTTACACTGAATCAGAGGAATGAATTTGACTGCTCTTCTGTAAATGTTTCCTATTTTGTTCTGAGAGATTGCCCTCTAGCAGTATTTTCTTTCAACTATGTAGGATTTTTTTTCCAGTATAAAACAGCTATGGATGCACTTCTTTTGGCCAATATGTGACTGCATTTGTGCTAAGAGGATGAGTAATGTAAACCTCTGTGATTCTGCATACCAGCACTTCCTCTAGAGTGGCAAAACTGTATGCATGTGTTGCTGGTTTGTCTCCCTTCTCTCGCCTGGAACACAACTTAGATAGTCAGAACCAGCTGTACTCGGTCACTGATGTTTTTCACTCGTAATTCGTTCAACTATCTCCATGCAGGGCCCTTTTTCTCTCTAGCGAGGGCAGCACAGCATTCCCTCACACAGCTCAGAGACACATCTGCAAGGAATTAGCCAAGTTCTTTTGTCCACGTTGCTGGAATTCACTCCCATTCCTGAATTCTGGGCGCTCGATTGAGCTAAAGAATTTGAATAAATCCACATCTGAGTTGCAGAATAAGGAGGGAAAGTAGTGACAAGGTCTCCTGCATAAGACACGTCATTGTGTAAAGAGGGGGAGAAAAAAGATCTCCATCCTTTCATGATGCTAAATTTACCATAAAACCAACACCTATTTTTTAGTGCCATCACTGAGTCAACATCTGGCAGACACTTGCTTGCATTTTGCTTGGGAGATGAAGCCTATATTTAGGCAGCCAATGTCCAGATTTAAGGCAAATATAGGTATTTTATTAAATGTACTTCTGATTTGATTCAAATTCTACTTTGCTGCAACTTTGGTGGTTCTGTCTTCTCAAATGAGTCCTTAAAAACCTTTCAAAAAAATCCAGCTTCAGAAGTATCAGTTTGAAAATAAATATTATTTTCTCCAGTTCTTATTTGCATTTAATCATCCATTTTCATGGCATCATTATGAGCTCATCACAGCGAAGCAGGACCACACACGTCTCTCAAAACATCTGTTGTAAGGTCTATTTTCCGATTTATCCCCAGAACTCACACATCACATCCCTCTCCTTAAAACCCACAAGTTTAATCACACAACATTTCTGCTCCTGTTAATCTCCTTTTCTCCTGTTCTCTTTTTCTACGCTCTTAGATTTACACTCTTACATTTCCTTCTGGTAGTAGATTTTCCCTCCAACCTTCTGCAAAACTCAGGTTGTAAATAAGTTCAGCTCAGCTCAAAACTCGACGACAGAAACAGACAATTCAAATATTTTCTCCTCTTTCATAAATACTGGGTTTCCATTACTCTTGGAGCACCAAGTTGGGGCTTGCATGACACAGACACTTTCACTCATTACACGCACACAAAGTCTGGTGGACTACGTGGCACTCCGCACATGCACTGTGGCCTCCTCAGCCAGGAGGAGGAGGAGCGCTTTATCTAGACACAACCCAGAAAACTTTACATTGTGTAGTGACTCATGCAGATGCACTTTTTATTTTTCACCTCCATTGTATCTTGACATACAGGGAAAGAGTGCAGTAAACCCAGTGATAAAGATATTTAATTAATCTTCTTTGACTTATTATGTAATTGTATTGGTGTATTGGTGTATTGCATTGTATTGCATCCCTCTATTTCCTTAGACAATATCATAGTGAACTGTAGTGGTGACCAAATACATAAAACATACTATATGTCAGTGTTGTTTAGTGAAAGCCTTGAAACTTCACTTTCAACAATTTTAATTTTCTTACTTGAACTCGGATGTTAATACTGTGCCTAAGGAAAAATGTAAAAGTTACTGTGCAAATCCAGTATTTACTTTGCTTTTAGCTCAGTTTTTGGTCCCTACCAACTCCTGAGGCAAACATCTGGCTTGTTAGCTGCTAAATGCTCCACTAGCTATATTAACTAGCTATTTGCTAACTTATCTTTCTATTGTTTGGTGCTGATCAAGTAGTGCACAGTGGTTTTTCTCACACTTTGAGAGCAGTAAGCGTGAAGTAAAGAGACAATAAAGTTGTGGGCTGGAAAACCAAAACAAAGCACTATAACTGTGGAACCCTGTAGATATGCCTGTGTCTGTATACACACACACACACGCACACACACACACAAATATATTTTTGATGTTCTGGACAACGTTCTTGAGTGTAGCTTTGAGTTTCTTTATATCTTAAAGAAAAGAAAAAGTGTGGGTCATGGACAGCATATATTGAACTTTGGAGGGTTTTGGACAACCTTAAAGAGGTGCAGGTTGCCTAACATTTTATGTCTGAATTGAAGTAAAGGATAAAAGTTACAGCACTAGCTAAATAATAAACATACAGTTCAAATCCCTACATTTTGTGCTGTCAATTTTCACACACACACGTTTGGTGCTTAACACTGTTAACTCTGCACAAAAGAACTGACTTTGAATCTCAAACCTTTCCCGTACAAAGTTTGCATGTTTCTGCCCACATTCACCTCTGTTTTCTCTGGACACTCTATTTTCCTTCTGCAGGATGGATACATGCAGCCCTGGTGGGCTGGAGAATAGACACTAAGTTAACCACAAGTGTAAATGTTAGTGTGTTAATTTGTCAATCCTTCCCACTCACATCCAGCTCATGGTGGGTAGGTTCCAGCTTCCTAATAACTTTAACATGATTACATTGAAGAAGATAATAATTGAGGGAATGAATGTTGGTGAGAAAAAATGGGCCTTCCCCCATATCTTATAAATAAAACTGATATTTCAAAGATGCACAGTAGGTAAGTATATAAGTTTTTCACCCAGCAACAGAAATAGACAGAGAAAACAAAAACATAAAAAAAGTTGTTTCACGGTGTGGTTTGAAACAATTTGCATGTAGTTGGGGGACTTTAAGGGACAGATTATGTCAAAATTGGTGCAGCAAATGGTCCACAGCTTGAGTCCAGCTCAAAGGAATAGTTCAGCAAAAATGTCAGTGCTGTGGTTTTCTACAACTTTTCATCAAAAATCTCTCTTTCGAGATTGAGTTCTTTCAAGGCGTAGTTGCAAAAATGAACCAGTTATGTCAAATCATGGCATAATTTTTTTTGTTTAAAAAAAGAACAATGGCTCCATCTACAGGAGACATACTGTGCATTAAAAATTTTTAAAGAGGATTGTACTTTACTACTTTATTGTTTCATTTAGATTCCTGAAACGAAGTGCTAAAAATAAAAAGTTTTCTTCTTAAGATGATCTGTAGTTTAATGTAAGTACTTAAAACAAAAATTAGATTAATTGAACTAAACATGAAGTAAAAATAGTAATAATAATAATAAATTATATAAAGAGCATCAATAGAAACACAAAGGGACAGTCTGCAAGCGAGGGAAAATTACTTTCCTGCAGTTGCAGCAAACTAAATTTTCTTTTACTAGATCACTTATGTCATTTTCACACATCCTGCAGGGTTTTTTTTAGACATACAATTTTTTTAATATTTTTGAATATTTACCATTTTAACACCTGAGCTCCATTGGTGTCTTTTTTACGCTAATGGAGCAGTGCTATAATGCTCTGTATGGTTGTCCTATACATTCATTTTCTTTTATTTTCATACAAGCTTCAGATACCAAATAAGTCCATTTTCACAGTAGTAATTTAGTTTAGCTAGTCTTCTCCCTCCACTTGTGATTTACATCGTACATCAACTGAATAGTTCTTGGTGTCTCATAAAAAACACGAGACATTTGTTGCAGCCCAGCTCCTTTAGTTTTTATTGAATGCAAAAAATACAACAGATAAGAAAGTTACAATAAAAACACCCTGCAGAAAAAGCACAAAACAAAACATTTTCAAGGCACACTTGCATTTAATCAGTACATAAAATATTCATCATAATACTGGTAACCCTCACCTTAAAAAAATTGGATACTGATGAATTTTTTAGTCCTTGTTAAAATATGGAACATTTCTTCCTTTTAAAGTAAAATATAAAATGCCTAGAGTTGTATGAGATGCCATAGTCTGGTCCATTGACCGAGAAAAAAACAAAAAAGGAAAAACAAAAAAAAAAAGTTAATGAAACGTTAACTTTACTAATAACAGACAACTGGCATGACCTGATTAATGGAGAGAAAAGTTCAGTGCAGAGAGGCTGAGAATTGAAAACAGATCCCAAAGCAGGCGGATCCCTGGTATTTGGAAGAAGTGTTTGTGTCACACAGTGAAGAGCAGGAGTCCTAAGAAGAAGCTTTTGGTGCTCAGGCCGGTGGTCCCGTCACTCACATCCAACCACACTTTGTCTCCCGTCTCCAGTGGGAGCAACGTGTCCCCTGAAGACAAGCGTTGACCTCCCTGATAAACCTCGAAACTGTGTAACATCAGCTCATTGTTATGCCATAGGTCCACGCTTCCTGCATCAATGAATGATGCACAGAGAAAGCTGAACTGATAGACACCGGGGATGAAACATATGAAGAGGCCTGACTGCAGGCTATATAGTTGTTCTGTTCGTTGTAGATGACCTGACGGAAACAAATGATTTTCTTTGAAAGTGGGTTGTACTCGCTCAGGATGACGGAGAAGGCAGAATGTGGCTATGTGGCATTGGCTCAGGCCTGGAGGTCCAATTTGATCTGCAAAGAAACAAGAGAACAGATTACTTCAAAATTCTGTCGTAACATCCTGCAGATGTGTAATTATCCACATTTTCAGCTTTGAATCTATTTTGACAAGATAAAATTCTGATCTGTTGCTAATTATGAACCTTACAGATAATTGAGGACAATTTATATTGAATCATATTTCATTCTTTTAAAAATCTGTGTCTTTCCTATGGCTTCATGTTTCTTTTGCATCTTGCCTTAATGCCTTTTTATGCCCCTTTAATTACCTTGTTCTTAAAACATTCTATACAAATACCATGCAAATACAAGTGCCCTTGCCTTGCTTTGCTTTACTTTTTAGTGTGGACAAAACATATTTGAAAAGATAAAGTTTATCAGACTTTTGCACTGATCCAGAATCATGCTGCCACATTTTAGCTAAAAGCTACAAATCTGTAAACATCTCCGGAAAATTGTACCCATAGTTCAGCTGGTTGCATTCTATTTTTGTATTTCTAATACCTGAAAACATTTGTCAAAGCTCACATGTCTTGAGTCCGGCTGTAAAAAAGTCTACAAGTCTAAGCTGATTAGGCTAAGTAGGCTTACAAAGCCCCACTGGTTTTGTGCTGGATGGAAAGCGCTTTGTAACCCTTCTAAATGATGAGCTCAGAATGAAGTATTACTACAATTTCAATAAATAATTTGTCAGCATGAGCTCACATTTGATATTATTCAAACATTCTGAGTTACTTAAAGGATGTTTAGCACTTCACACAGTGCAAAAGGATGAACTGTCAGTGTCAGTGCACAAGATAACTGTATATATTACGTTGTTCTCCTGGAGGTTCCCCTGGTGATCCAGGGGGTCCGGCAGGTCCACATCCTGTATTTCAAGAAGATGTAGAAGTTAAACATATGCAGCCTCCTAGTTTTAGGATTTTTTTTCAAAATGTGCTTGCATCAGGTAACTGTGAATTGTTATTCTAGGAGTGAGGACCACCTTCACCAAGAGGACAAAGTTGAGAACAAGTGTTTTGTAATATGAATGTGTCCATTTAAGAAGACAAGGCTTCATTGAGCTCTTGAAATGTGAATAAAACATGTTAGTGCTTAAAACCCACCTCTGTTTCATCAACTTCATTAGGGCTATCACATGGGCCTGCAACATCAAACACCACATATGAAGAATGATTTCATTTGAGGGATTAGATACAAAATAAATACAGCAGATTAAACTCAGACTGAAAAATACAGCGAGGGACAAATAATTGCAAATCGAGAGTCTTCCCCCCACGGTCAGAAAGTTGGCCCGGTGGTGTTTCACCTGAGTTCTTGGACCAGGGTCTCTCCCTCCAGGCCGACAGGTCCAAGCTTCTGAGGTCGGCGCAGCGGACAAAGGGGTTGTTCATTGATATGGTGGTGAAGACGTTACGGGGGACAGTTCTGATGCCAGTGTTGCTACAGATGATTTTGGCCAAGGTGACATCGTCCAGAGCATTTCTCTGTCTTGGGGTGAAGACACCTTGGTTCTGGTACCACAGCCTGAGTGGAAGAAGAGTGTCACAGAGACTGTATTTGAAATGTATGGTTATGGTTATGTGATAATGTCATTAGTCTGCAGTTAACATTTGATATAAATCTTAATCTAAAATCAGTCGGGACTGGAAGGCAGCAACCAGCTGAGGTCGAAAGCAATCACCTCATGCTGAAACCAATGCTACAAGTCTAGTATGAAAACCTCTCACTACTGAGGAACAGAACCCAGCTAATATTTGAATTTCTTAAGTTTGTAATTATTTGTGCTAGTTCGTAGAATATTGTATTCATCTTTCACTGCCACGCAGAAAGGAAATACTATTCTAAAGCAGTTATAAAAAGCAAAGACATAAGCATTTCACAGTGTTTTGTGGAGCATCGGAGTTGTTGCTGCTTCCAAAAAATATTTATATATTTAGCTGAAATACTGCAGGATGTTTTGCTCTATAATAATCACCGCAGCAACTGAGAAAACACAGTGCAAGTTCAATTTTTTCAAACATTTTTCTGTTTTTTTGGCTGGATAAGTGAAGAAATCTACAAATAAAATCTCCATGCTTCCTTTTGTGTTTTAAGAGGCTATATCTAATTTGAAATTTAAAAAAAAAATGAAAAGCATGAATGACATCCATTAGTTCATTAATGCAAACCGTGTTTTAATGTAATGCTTGACACCTGACTGGTCTGTAAGGGGCACAGGCTGCACCTTTTTTCACTGGGATTGTCTTTATTTCTGTAAAAACCTTGCGTCATCAAAATCCCACAAACACATAATAAATATACAGCACTGTAATGCATCCACACACACTGACCTGTCACCCTGGCGGACGTTCCTGAACTGCCTTGCAATGAGGCAGGCGAACAGAGGCCCCACACGACCGCCCGGGACAAACGGTTCTGCCACACCTCCCATCCACACATCGATGTTTTTGGGTGTACGGTAGAGCTGCAGCAGCCTTCGAGCCAGGCGGCTGTTGTTCAGAACTTCACCGAGCTCCTTTTCGTTCCTGGGCTGAGACAGGCCACACAACCGTCGCCAGTCATTGTAGCCTAGGGGATTAAACAACAAGTAAAAAAAGAGGTGCAACTAAGGAAGAGATGAAGCATAGAGAGAATATTAAAAGGATTAATATTAGAGTGAGCAATGTACCAGGCAAGCCATGGTCACGTCCCCTCTGCATGTTGAGAGAGCCAAGGTCCAAAGCCAAATGCTGCACAAACTGGAATAGCCTCTCCCTCAGAGCATTCACCATCATGTGATCCTGAGTGTTCAGTTTAGCAGGACGGGCAATCAAACCACGCAGCAGAGGGTCAATACCACCTAGAGAGATAAAATAAAAAATCAGGGTGATGGTTTAAGGCACCATCGTAGCACGGTTACTACCGTTTTCTCTGTGCTGCTCACCCTCATAGATGATTCTCCAGGGGGTGAAGAAGGCCTTAAACAAGGGCACACTGGGAAACTTAGTATGCTCCTTGTAGTCTGAGTTCAGACGGGACAAGACAGGCTGGATGGCCAAGTGGGCGAAGCGGTAAGCTGCTGTCGCAAAGACGTTGGAGATCGTCGGGTCGACGTTGGGATTGTAGCCGGTGTAACGGCCGAGCTGTCTGCGCATAGTCTCATTACCCAAAATGTGAGGCAGATAGTCCCTGAACACAAACAACTGACAGAGACGGAGAGATTCATCTTGAGTGTATGACCCACGCTTTGGAGATGGGAATACAGAAAACGGGAATGCCGATAGACTACCTGTGTGTAAGCACCCATGATCTTGCGGGTCTCCTGGTAGATGGTCTCGCTGTCCCAGTGCGGGTTCATACTTCTCAGTGCGCGAGCCAGGCGGTTATGTTCCCGCATGAACAGTGTGTGAATGCATGTAAGAGCAACGTTCTCGTCCACACGGACGTCACCTTCAAGAGAGAAAGGCAGCAAATATAAAGATGTTCATTTCCTCTTCAGGGTCATATGTTTGGTACCACTTTCTATTAAGAGCTTAAGAGATGAAAGTGACTGCGCCAGAAGAAGGTAATAAACTGATGATTAATGTTCAATGGATTACTATTAAGCCATTATAGAGAAAAACATCTGAGCTGCTAAATTTATGCTAAATGGATGCTCCCATATAACTTGCTTCCTCCTTTTTTTTAACTAGCCAAGTTACTTTGTTCTTAAATGTCCTGACTTTTTTTCTACCAAACCAAAACAACATTGGTCTTTGTTTAACAGTGGGACATTGCGCCACACTCTCAGGGACGGACGTGTATAGAAAATATGTCTGTATAAGGACAATTTTAAGTTTATCGGTATTTCTCAACAATTATACCTAATAGTGTTACATTACTGAAACTGTGCTACATTATATTGCCATACATCATCTGTTTATACAACAGGGTCCAGTTACAGACACTTAAAGGGAGCAAAAACATAATTAACACTTAGAAATACCCCTGTGACTAGTTACAATTACATTATGGTGGGTCGCAGACCGTATACCAAGTGTCCGCATGCTGCTTATGAATGATTAATAGGGAGGTTTGAAATAAAGTGTTACCAGATTATTCGGACAGACAGCAGGTCAGAGGCTAGAAGTAAGTGTTTCACAACCTGGCGACGCAAAAATTCTTATTACTACTCCGAGCTCCTGCTGATCTACTGGACGATAAATCATCAGTGAAGCGTTTACCAAGCGGATGGGTCAAAGTTGTAAACTGAGCTTGCGACGGGAATCACCTGCGATGAAACAGGGCACCTCCTTGGCGTTCGTGTCGTTGGTGACCTTCCCTCGCGTTGCGCACATATTGTCCTCCTTCGGGTGGAAGGGCAGCAGCTCGCGACCGCCGTCGTTGAACTTGGTGTTCACGCGCATCAGGCCGCCGTCGCTGGAGAGGTTGCGCAGGTAGAGCGCGAGCTTGGTCTCGGAGCCGTACACCTGGCCGAGGTCCAGGTAGGAGGTCAGGGCGTTGATCTGCTCCCTCTTGTTGGGCTCCCCGCCGAAGTTGTAGGCCGAGTATCCCGTTCCGCAGGTGGGCGCGGATCTGAAGGCGGGGATGCACTTGTCCGGGCGGGAGGGCAGGCGGGGGTCGTTCGGGGGGATCTGCGTGTGGGAGGGGGAGAGAGAGAGAGGGAGAGAGGGGGAGAGAGAGGGGGAGAGAGAGGGGTCACGGGGCTGAATATCGTAGCGACTTTATAGTGACTTTGCTCTGAGCGTGGCCACCGACCGGGATGGGGATGCACGGCTCCGTCTTCTCGCAGCTTTCGTCGCAGTTCACCCCGTTGCTGAAGGACCTGATGCTGGGGGAGAAGGGCGTGAAGGAGAGGTCGTGGTCGTTCCACTGGCCGAACAGGGTCACCATGTGAGTGAACTCCCTGTCGTTGACCACGCCCATGTCTGTGGTGCTCAGGATGTTGTTGGACACCTGTCGCACCTGAGGGGGGAGGAGGAGGAGGAGGGGTTGCATTAATGTAAGATCTGCTTTGACTCAAACGCGGAATGTAGGTAAGTCTGTCAAACCGAGGGTCCGCGGCGTTTTCGGGGGGTCGCACCAGTGGGAGCAGGACGTTGTTTAACTTGCGGTTGTTCCAGCCCTTTGGTTGGGAGATGCCGTCGTCGTACTCGGCGGGCAGCCAGCGGCCGAAGGGGGTGTTCGAGGCTCCGCGGCGAGGATGCTCCCTAAAGGCAAACAAGAAGCTTCCATATTTAGAAACGGGCCTTGAGAAATCGAGCGGACGTGTGTACATCTGCTGTGGTGAACGGCCTCGAGTGTTTAGGGGCATTACACAAGCATGTGCAAGCACAACTTAATCTCATAAAAGCTTGTCACATAATCTATAGACTCCATCAAGTCATGGCAAATAGCCCCCCCCCCCTCCTTATACACCGTAAGGGAAACTGTTATTCTAAGCAAAAAGTGAAAATAGGAAACCCAAGTTCATGCTGCATAAATTTTATAACGTGACAATGTGTCTGCTGAACAAGTTTTTTTTTAAGAAAAAGGACTTAAACTGGTGGGTGCATAATACATCAAAGAAAAAAATGGAGAAAAAGTTTGTATCTATGTTTTACAGACCCTGAAAAAGACGGTGGCACAGAAGTCAAAATACCGGAGAAAACCAGCTCAAAGTTTCTTACAGGTTGTTGCAGACACTGGTGGCTGTGCGATACTTGAAGAGGTTTTGCGTTGCGCGGCAAAGTGGGGGGCGGATTCGGGCGGCACATCCAGTTATGTTGACAAGCTTTTCGAGGTCCTCATCAGTGAGCAAATCTGGAAAATGGGAGAGACACATTTCATGCACTCACGGTGTGTGTGCATGCCCTTCATCCTCATATATCTGGTTCTTAGTCACAGCACCGGACGAGCTCCACCATGCACACATCATGAAGCAGTAAATCTTCTTCCCTCACTCAAATACGAGGAAAAGTTGTCACTAAAACAGTGTGAGCGCTCTTTGTGCGGGTGCTGCATGTCTGACCTGTCGCATTGAGCGAGCGTTTGTGCACACGATGCACCCTGTCGTGCAGCAGACGGAGGGTTTGTTCCATGTAGTCCGCAGACCTCACAGCTGAACGCGTGTCACCTCGGGGCTGCTTCAGGAGACGAAGAGCATCGTGAGGGCTCACCACGTCCCTGCGGACTCGCCTCAGGCTCCTGGAGGGGGGAGAAGCCACACAGTTGAACGGTTAAAGCCAAAGCCGGGGTCCTCTTTTGTTCTGTAACTCTTTCTTAAAGTTACAGGGATGAATGGCTTGCATGCCAAAGAAACAGCCCTTCACGGTATATTTTTGCTGTACTCATTCGAAAGATAATCATCTATTTTACTCTGAGATGGAATAAACAATTAAGCAAACTCACTCTTGTCTGGAGTACAGGTACGCGTCATCCACGATTTTCTTTGCCTCGTCAAAAGTGCTTTGAAGGTGAGGACTGCCGAGATATTCTCCTGCAAAAAAAACAACCCAGACACGTTTATGAAAATTATCCAAATGTGACCCAAAAAGGGAAAAGAAAGAAGCTGAAAAGGTCCACGAATGGGGAAAAATGTCTACAGCGTGAAGGATGGAGCCTACCTCTCGGTTTGGAGTGAGCAGGCACCAGGCAGACACCCAGCACAAGAAGGATAGAGAGAAACATCCCTGAAACAAATAACCGAACCCCAGTCAGAAGAAAAACAAAATGAATTTTAATTTGTCAAAGGGCACCCATGAAAACTTTTTCATCACCATGTAACATTAAAAATATCTAACCACCTCCTCCTAAGATTCTCATTACCTGTGTCTGCAAGGACAGCTGTGAAGATTTCAGACACTATGAGATGTGGAGCTGTAAGCAGAGTGATGCTGTGTCTAACCTTTTCAACCTCTATATATACAGGGTGACCGTGCCCCTGGGTTGTCCAGGGGAAGCTCCTGTCAGTAAAATACAGTTCCTTCTTCCTTCTGTATGAGATGAAGGAAATCCTTCACTCTTATCAGTTACTGCTTCTGTCCAACTGATAAGACCGATGACCTGAATTAGATCAGCAGCAAAATAAGTGTCACTAGTGACAGTGGTGATAGCGATCTCATGGTAGCATTAACAGTGACAGTTATTGTATGTGCATCATCAGTATTTGTAGTGGATTTTTTAGCATGAGTCTATTTAAATAAACCGGTTTGGAAGTCATTATCATTTAAATATCAAAGTGTTGAAGAAGCACAAATTTTAGTAATTATTTGGACTTTTTTTTTCATTATTCTACAAGCCTTATCTCTGTGCAAATCATACACACTTTCCTTTTTCATGACTTAATTTGATACAACTCGACGCAGTGTAGTCTTTTCTAGTCTTTTCTTTTTCTTCTTTCTTCTGGGGGGCATTTTATTCCATGACTGATATCAAACTGTAGGAATATGAAAGCAGAATGAAGAGGGAAGGAGATGGGGAATGAATTGCAACAAAGGCCCCTGCCTGGACACAGGTGTTGTGGTGCATTTTAGCTAATGTAACCCCGTGGCCACCAGGGATCCCCTTTCCCTTGACCTTTTTACACCTTTATTTTTTTTTTATAATCAAAATTTGAATGACATTTCTCTCTTCTTTGTCATTATTTTTTGACATAACTGGTTCAGATACGTTCCTCGTGGAGAAATAGTCTTTGGAGAGATATTAATATTGGCTCATTAATTTAATTTTTATAAAGAGGATTTGGACAGTTTTCTTGTGTTTCTCTTACTGGTTTAATGATGTTGCCATGCTGTGGCTGAAGGAATACAGAGTTGCAACACAGAAACTGATAAACTTGAGAAAGTCTTTTAAAACAGGAAGCAACTCACACTCTTTTCTAACGATAAGAAGTCAAAATATCATTATCTATCCATCTTTACCCTCTGAATAAACAAGAAATCATGAACCAAGCCCCCTGCCGCCCCCGAGGTTAAAGTCTTAAATTCACTATTGTTTTCACTGAAGGTGCCGAAGAGCAGCATACTTTAGGTAAATAAGTAATAGGTTGTATGTGTGAGGCATGATTGTGCAATCAGGAAAAAAGACAAACAAATAAAACTTTACTTTGAAACTGTTTGCATGTGAGGAGTGCAGAGCCCTTTGGCTTGGCTATATAGAAAGACTTATTAATAATTGTGACTAAAAATCATTGATGATAAGCCAAGGAAGAGAAGTTGAGGAAAAATTTAATCTGCCCATCCAGCCGATAAAATGTTTGAGAGAATATTACATCAACATACTATTTAAGACCGAAACACACTGGAAAACCTTAAAAGTCCTGATTGTGTATTTAAAAATCCTAGGATCAAATATTAAATGACAGATTATAGTTATAGACTAATACATTGAATTCAGGTTTCTGTTGTCACAGACCAACTGACAAATTCCCTTGACCATTATTTCAACCAAGTAAGATATGAAAGTGCTTTAAAGAAAAAGGAAAAGTTTAAATACACCTGTAAGCTCCTGAGCCATTTATTTCAAATTTTATCCTCCAGACAAACTCTTTCTTCTGTTTGTATGTTGTGTTTCCTTTGCCTGAACCCCAGTGGGGATAGATAGAATCTAAAAATTATTTAAAACAAAACTGTAATTTTATGCAGCTTATTTCTCAGGAGCGGATCCGATAAGTATTAATAATATTAATAGTATTGATAATAGGTTGCACATCATCCACTTATATACTTATGTGCTTGCTCTAAAAGATGCATCCTTATGTTAAAGGATGCATACAATGGGCTTTACAAAAAAAGGACAAAGTTTAGAGAACTTATTGGCAGGTGTATGGGGTCAAAAACTATGTAATAACAATGAAGTGAGCATGAGTGACTGCATATGTGGATTCTTTGGCTCTTACATGTAAAGGAACTGTAGAATGAAAAATAATTTTCATGCAGAAGAAAGATTGACCCTGATCCGAACACGTTTATTCAACAGTTCCTCTGCAGCTGGAATGAATGATCAGTTTCTCTGCTTGTAGTGAATATAAAAGGTCGATTTTCTGTCAGCACACCACGCTGTTTGCAACATACATAGGAGAGTTGCACTAGTGCTGTGAAGTTCCCTCTTTCAAGGAAGTTGTTAAAAAAAGGAGAAATAAACAGAAATGGCTAAAACACTGTTAGTCAACCTCGGAGTTTAGCAAGAAATCATATTTCAGCAGTGGGATGGTCAGGGAGCAGGCAGTTTCTTGTGTATTTTTTGAGCACACACTGTTGGGAAATTCTGCTTTTACAATAATACTTCTGTTATAGGTCATCATGATTCTCCAAGTTCAGGAAGCAGAGATGTTTTGGATAGTGGGTCAGTGAGTCATTTATGTAATTTATGATAACAATGACTTTGTTTAGAAAGCTGAATAGTGCAGACTTTGTCTGTTTGATGATCATAATAAGGAAGCTAGTGTATTTGTGTACAAGTATTGTCCTGGACACAATAATTCAAGGCATCTCTCCCAAAACCTGTTATGATAGGAGGATTTCACCGGATGCAGGAAATCTTATCCTATTACTGATCAGTTTCATGCAATTTTCAAATTGATTTTTGGTTAAAGCACGTTGTATGGATGCATGTAAATGATAAAAATCTAATGCAAGATCTTAAGTGTCTTTTCAGTGCTTAAACCTGAGGGCTTTATGAGCAGAGAAGCAATTTGCACAAAGTTAAAAAATAAAAACTAACACTAAATGACGTCAGGTCTGCAGCAAACGTACATGGACAAAAATACTGGACATTAAAAAGTGCAGAGAAAAATGCAGCTGTTTCATTTGAGAGACCTCTTGTCTGAGTTATTCTTGCCAAAGTGACAGTGAGATTGATAGAGTTTTGCAAATATCAGGAACTTGTCAGAACAGGCAATTTTTTCAAACATTTCATCATGTTGAAATGTGGCATGTATAAAGAAGCATTAAACATTTTTTTTTAAATAAAATGTACAGCATTCATGAAATTATATTTGACCTGAGTATAAGGCCAGCAACAGTGCTATTTTAGTTTCGTACCATCTTGTTTAACCAAAAACCAATTTGAGGAACATGAGGTGACATCTTGAGGATTTTTGTTCATGTATGTTTTCTTTTTTCACACAAAGACAAAATTAACTTCAAAGAGGAGTTCTTATCTGGAGATATACAGTGTGGATGGACTTTACACTCATTAACCTACTAATTTGTCAAGATAATACTAAATTACAATAACAATGATGAACATTTTTCAGGATAAGCCTCCTCTAGCCCCACCTCCTCTCTGTGTATTGACCCCCCACACAGTATTTTTAGTTCCTGGTTACGCCCCTAGTTTGAGAGTCTTGTACATATTGTTGTTGTTGCTATATATACATACAGATGTTTTTTTGTTGTCATCCAGAATTTGTTCATGTGAAAAGGTCAAGTTAAACTGTGAAGTTACTGGGTTCTTCTTCTCTTTTGGGAAGTTTTGGGAAGATTCTGACCTTGACCACAGAGCTACACAATGTGATACTGGATTTTCGTTTCCTGATGGATGAGCTGTTGGTCAATATCGAAGTTACTGTAAACACATGTTCTTTTTTTTTTTTTTTTTATTATTAATGCACTACTTCCCTAATTTTTAAATTTTCTAAATTTATTTTTCATCTTTAAAAGTAGCAACAAATCTTAACAAAGCTTTTCACTACTACATTTTGGAATTATGGAAAATACTTAATCTCTCATGGCCTCTATCCTGCATTACACCCTGGATACTCCAGTAATCGTGGCCATGTCTTCTACAACTCAAACTGAACTTTATTTGCAAATGGTTTCAGTGAGGCTACATTTTACCTCTGACCCTTTTAACATTGCTGTGGGTGAATAACATTTAGCAAAGAACAGTCCACAAATCACCTGGAGCTAGTTTTTAAACTTGCAGATTTTATTGCAAGTTCTGAGTCTGGAGGAAGCAGCTATGCACACAATCCCAAGGGGATTTCACAAGCTAAGCTAATGGAAAGAAAAGTCAACACACTGAAAAGTGACGGGGAAGAAACTGAGAATGGAAAAAAATGTTGCAAAGTGTCATGGAATCTGACCTATTCCCTTTGACTATTGTGATAACAGGTATTTGGCTTACCAAACAGCATTGTGGACACAGTGCTAATAATTTCTATTTTTAGTGTCCGTCAGAGCCTTTTGAATCTGTTTTTAATTCCCCTCCTAGACTCCTGTTGGCCGTTTGTAGAACTACATGCAGAAGAGGAAGAAAAATGCTATTTTAAAAATGCAATAAAGATATCAGGCTGGTGTATATTGTTGTTTAGTGTTGAGACCTGCTGCTCACATGAGTTACTAGAATGATACACTAACTTCACTGTAGTCATAGTCATAAAGATAAGTCTTATGTTCAGGAAATGATACAATACAAATACAAATACAAATACAAAGTGCATGGCTTCATAACAGGAAGTCTATCTTTTTTTTAACCTTTTTTTCATATCTTGGGCAAAGGAATGATGATGCCTATTCAATAGCCTGATAACAGTCAAATTTGCTCCATTTTCACCTGGTGATTTGGGTAGTTCTTGGAAAAATATTTAGAATGCAGCTACACATCATAACTCTCGACATGAAACACCTATAGTCAGGCAAAAAATGGAGACAGCAATAAACTTTAGGCTTAACCCAAGAGTCACGTCTGGGCCATGTTATTACATATCAGAATGCTCTGTTCAGTGGCCATTTTAGGACATCTCCAAGTCAAGTTGTCAGACTCAGCTCTATTTTTCAACTTAGTGCAGCTTTTAATCTAAAATGAAATTTGTCAGCTTCAGCTGTACTTAATATCAGCTGTGCTTTGAGCTGAATGCTAACATGCTACCGGCCTGCAGTTCCCTAAATATGTACAATATACTGTATATGAAGACAACTGCTGAATTTACATACTTATATACAGCTACACACAGTAAATGTGGTTGATGAGTCTAACTAGTTATGAGTCTAATCAGTACGCTCCCTGTTACAGTATTTGAACATTTTCAGACAATTTTCTATAAACATGACTAAAAGGAAGCAGCAATCTTATACCATCAACCTTAACGATGGAAGCCCCCCTGAGGCCATTACGGTTCTATGACATAACAGGCAAAACCAATGTCTTCACGGAACAATAACATGTGGCCGGGTTTTGGAGGCTCTCCTCATCATGACAGCTGCATAACTACACGGAACAAAGTATTTTGTGGTAACTTGAAAAAAGGAAGCGTCAGGTGAGGCAAAGTCATCACGAACAGGGAGAGGCAGGAAAATGTTAAAGTGTTGTCTCAGACTGAAGGAGCACAAAGAATGAAGCTTCACATTAAGGATGTAAGAGAAAGAAGGTTTTAAGTCAGCTGCAGTTTCTAGAGGGCCAGTGCCCGGTGCCTGTATTTTGTTACAGAGGGAGGTAACAAACACCTGAGCAAGGCAGCTTCAAAGGAACTGAACAGCGGGAAAGAAAAGAAAGTTGAAAGCATAAGAAATATCTGAGCTGTATGATGGCTTAGGTCAGGATATGAACTCCCAACACAGCATTACGCAGCACTAAAGCACTCAATTAAAAATGGCAAAATACTAAAAAAATACTAAAATTGTGAGCTTACAAAAATTAAATCCTCTGATAGACTATAAGGAGCAAACAGCACACAGTTTTTCTGTGATTTTAATGCCGTCTGAGTAGTGCAGCCCTAGCTAAGTAAAAAAAGCGATGAGAGTATAAAGCTCAGAATAAGGGTGAAATGAGTGTGTGAAAAGAAAAGTCGTATGACGAACCCCTTCCTACAGCAGGGGGCAACATTTAGATTCAACCAGTTTACCCTTTTTAGCTGCAGCACCCATACAAAGGCCTGGAAGTATTTTGTTTTTAATTGTTTAAAGATTAAAACTGATTTATTAAGATGATTGTTTTAGGGCTGTATTTGATGTCAGATGTGTTTTTAAAGTCAACTCAGAGGCACAGTTACCCCAGCTTATGTTCATACTCATTTAGCAGAAGAATAACTAATATACACTAATCTGTATTCTATGTCGACTATAAGACAGGAGATATAACTGCCATAATAAACAGTGATGTGCTCGACTTATGGCTGAAGTACTTTTGTTATTGACAGATGTAATGAACACATTTTTTTTTAGGTTAGAATGGCTCCTATTTGTTTTTGACTATCATTGACTATCATTAGGTGTGAAACGGTCATAAATATTTGGATTTACATGGGCCTTGTATATACACTGTTATGAACAGCAGATTTATGAAAAATCATGTAGAAGTTTTGATATGAACTCATTTTTGTTGAGAGCCAGATTAGTTAATTATTTAGCTACCTTAGTTTTGGAAGAATCACAGACCAAATACACTCATTGTTTTTGGATACAATTCAGTGGGAGGCTGGTGGTGGTGTCCTGGCCATAACAGAACAAAAATACTCCAGTGGTGATGTTTAGTTGTGAATGGAATTAGTCCTTAATGTAGACTGATGACCATTTCCTTCATATGACACAACAGGATATGTGCCAAAAATCAAACTATAGGATGGGACGAACAGGTTGAACTGCTTGGGTATTCAAAATACAGGTACAAGTCCATCTTAGTACACATAAAATAAACAATGTGAAGTTTTTCTACTTTGATCCGAGAAATTGAATGTGCAAATTTGTAAACAACAAATATTAGCATCCTCTTTGAAGGAGAGGCAGAGATGGATTTACACATCCGGTCTGGGAAAACTTGATCTTATTTCTGATGTTTCAAGATTGATTTTAGTAACATTGGTGCAGCCACACATGACAATATCTATAAATCCTTTAATCAGTCCAAGGTGTTGATTTAGTCTCACTCAGATTTGAGACGTCTGCCAGGACTGTACCCAAATATTTAAACTCCCTGTCGACCTGCTTTTCAGTAGAAACCCACAGGTGAGTGCAATAGTCTACTAAACATTCCTGAGCGTTACTGATTGCTTTTTGATAATAATATTTATACTGTGTATTTCCATATTAAAATTTATCAAAATTGAAATATAATTATAGAAATAAAAAGTGCTTCTTAAGATCTGTGCTTGTATAATTTTCATTAAAAAAACACTTTGTATAAAAGGGAAAATCTCTATGCCTGTTCTCTTATCAGTTGAAGCACCGTCTTCACATTTAGAGATGCAAAATCAAAGCTTTTTTAAATGAGGGGAAGTTACCCTTTAACAAAATTTAACATTTTTATGGAACAGGGTAAAAAGGAATGTGTCTAATCTATTTAATATATGTGCTTTTTATTCTAGGCATCATAAGTCTTTATCAGAAATGACATGGAGATGACACTGTATTATGAAGTCTCAACCAGATAAAGGAAAAAGAGAGCAGTGATCCAATAAAGACTATAAATACTTGAAAAACATCCAGCAGCCCTTTGTTACCAAAAATTCATTTTATATAAAACTGGGTATACTTCTATACAATAAAGAATGATGCAAAACTGTGCCATTTTACAATCATGGTATTATTTTTAGGTTGAAAAGTACGGTCTTTGAACTTATTTATTATTCAAAATAAACAGGTTAGATAGAGCACACTGAAAATCCCGGACAAGTACAAACTCAATGCAACACAACTCAGTTTACCTGGGTTTTACAATTAAGGCTGACTGCATGAAAGGGGTTATAAATAACCTGTGAACTCCACAGGGTTGTGTCTGGTGTAACATTGCTCCACATGGTGAGGAACTGCCCGAGCCCATTAGAAACCAGATTGTGAGACATTGTAAAGATAGGAGAGAGTATAAGAGCCCCGGCAGGCTACTAAACATATGCTGAAACACAGCTAAAACAGTGGTTAGGAGATATAGGAGGAGTCATATTACCAACTTGAATACTTCTGATTTGAAGTAGAGGAAATTGGTTCAACAGTGACAGATCAGACAGTGTGAAGGACACTGCATGAAATCAACCTCTGCTTTCACTGAAAGAAAAAAATTGCTAACGAAACAGAACTACGACCTGGCCATTCCCCCCCGACATGAGTCCAAGAGAACAGCATTGGAGTATTTTAAAGCAGAAGTTAAAGCAACAAAACCGCTCCGGCAGATATGAACCATCTGTGAAGAACAGCAGAACTTCTCTCCACAGATCTGTGAAAGACTGGTATCATCCTATTACTACAGAATCCGTCATCAGAAATAAAGCAGAACATACAAAGTATGAGGGAAAATATATTAAAAGAATAAAATCTCATCAATTAAGGATGAAATGGCTTTCGTTCCAGTTGGTTCTTTAATCATTAATTATAGTTTAATTGGGCAGACATCTCTGTTTTCAAATGAATTGGCATCATTCTTCTTTGATTTTGACTAAAAACAAATCAAACTGTATTAAATGGACAGGATTTTGTACTTACTTAACATTTTAGTAATACTGATCAGTGGTTTACTCAGTTTTGTTGTACATCTGATGAAACCTTTATTCAACGAGGTAATTTCATTGAGAATGAAATTTCGTTTTGCAAGAGAGGGTTGAGTATAGCAGAGGGAAATAAAAGCAAATATAAGCTGACAAATAATGTTGCCAACGTGGCTGAAAAACCCTGTTATTCCAATAAACATCAAAGATAGCTTTGAAAATCTGTGCGATCATCTGTCTGGTCCACCCACTATTTCCAAAAAATGTATGTCACAATCAGGCTCAGCATATGCAACCTCTGGCAGTTAATCATCAACACTGTAGTGGACTGAGAGGAGTCACACTGCAGGGAAGGAATCACACCAGAATTAATGACAAAATTAATGTCTCTTTGTGCTGAATGCAAACAGACAGCACTGCTGAGTGTGTGGAGGATATAAAAGCTCATTTTAATCTCTATGTTACATCCTGCTCTTCTGCAGACTAACAATAATTTGCAGGAGAAGGTTTGTTTATAACATCAACTTATTGAAAGGCAAAATAGGTTTGATTCTCATGGGTTTTCCTCATAAAGATGTTCTCATTTTTACAGCCTCTTCCTACTATGACTCATGTGGTTATGAGTTTTATTTTCATCATCATGTTTTCTCTTTGAGCCTCTGTATATAAAGAACTGCCTTAACTGTTGTGCTAATAACTGACTTCAAAAATCTGATTAAATCTATTTATATGAGATCATATGAATCTGTTTTATACAGCAGATACAAATTACAACAAATGTGCGCATATACCAAAACACTATTGAACAGTCAATATGAGAGGATCTAGCAACTGTGTTTTTTTCTGGGGTGCAAAAGTTCAGCATCAAAGCAAAGTTTTGTAGGAATTACTGCAACCTTGCAATTTCATTGTAGAGAATGACTCCTCTAATAAAAAAAAAGGGATTAACAGAGAGATGAGTCCCACAAGACACAAGGGACAAGAAAAGAAGACACTTGACCATGAGGAAGAGGCTTAGTCACAACACAGCCAGGGGCCAAAGCCAAATGGCTAGAAGAAAAGTCAGCTGATCACCGAAGTATGTGGGACTCATCTCCTGGGGGCTATGAAGGTATGCAGCTGATATCCAGATATCTTTTGGTCTAGAATAAAGTATTAGTCTGGAAAAGGTCACGGTTTAGTAAAGTTTAGGCACAACAACAGCGTGGTTAGGTTTGGGAAAAGGTTGTGGGTCAGTAACAATAATAAACATGAAGGTAAGGTTGTGGAATGGTCATGAATAAAACAAACAACCATAACCATTAATTCCACAAAGTAAATGAACAGTGGCCCCAGTGTCTCAGGAGTGCAATATGACCTGGTCCTAATAGATGGTTAAGTCAATGTAGTTGGAAAAAAACCCTGACTTAACCCAAAATGGGTAAATGTCACAGGTGTCAACATTGCCAGTGCCTCAGATGTTTTGTCTGACTATTTGCTGCCACAGTACAGTTTTTTGAAAGCTGACAGGGCTGTTTTAAAGCAGCAGGATCATTGGTCTCATTCCTGTTTCTCAGAGTAAAAGTAAGATTAGAAATCAGGCTGCGGTGTTATGAGACAATCATTTGCTTCAGCGCGGACGCAGGTTGATTTACAGACAGTACATTATAGATTCAAATAGAAGGAGAAGGGACAGAGAACATGTGGAGCTGTATTTTCACTTTAACACTGACAAACTTTGTCCTGAGATACAATTCAGCTTTCCTGGACATGAGCTGGCTATGTACAATTCCCTTCATATAAAACAACAAAATATATCTCAGTGCTCACTGTTAGAATTAACCAAACTATAGATTTGGATAACTTGAAACACTGCAGTCAGTGGATGTTTTATATTTATGTACAGTACATCACTAACATGTCTGAGTCTTTCAAATAAAGGATGTCAAATTTCTGCACCTTTGTTTGAGGAACTGAATATGAAACTTGACTAATATTAGCATACTGAGTCAAACTGTTCGACTATAATGAAAAAAACTTTATCAAAAAATGCACGAGGGCTTTTTTTTTTTTTCTTCTACTCAAATTGTGGTTGGCAGGGCTTATAGGTGGCAGGTGGGCTGTGTCAAAGACAAAACGCACTTGCAGTTCTGTGCACAGATCTAAGGAGGGAAGACACTCAGCTAGAAGCCTGAAATTAAGAGGATGGCCTCGCTCAAGTTCATGCTGTTTCTCTCCATTGGTCTCCAATGCTATGGTAAGACAGTGCAAACTCTATCAGTTTTAAACAGATGATGAATTAATTCCTGGAGTGTACATTCATGAACTTTCATCTCCACAGCTCTGACTTCAACTTTAAACACTGATGGTTTGCAAAGTGTTCCAGATGCCATGAGTGTCGTAAGTGATGCTTCTTCATCTCTTGTAACAAAATTATGTCTTTCATTCAGAACAAAACCAAATCATAAATTGTAAAAAAAAACAAAACAAAAGAAAAACCCCACAGATTTTGATTAATCTGTGATGTTTATAATAGTGTATTTTCATACTGATTAAGAATTTATTGAAACATGACCATACAATAAATATTATTTCAAGAAAAAAGTAAATGTAATTATCATGAAATTCAGGGAATTTTGAAATGATTCCTAGATATGGTTCATGAAACCCTTTCTGTATTGTGCACTAAAACTGTATGTTATATGCGTTTAACAGCCATTTTTAAGAGAAACCCTGCAATAACTGAAATAAACACGCTCTCTGAAATTAGAAGCAAAATGACATATGTAAGGAAAGAGTGTTGATTTCTTTACGAGAAAACTCTGATTTGCATTTCTTCAAAATCAGGAAGCCTTTTAGTATTTTTCGACTCCAAGAAGATTTGAAGTAAAAAAGTTTCACATTATTCTAATGTTTCAGTTTGAATTTAGTTGAACTGATGCAGCTGCAAATGAGATTCTGACCAAAAGAAGTGCTGTTAACAAATGCATCTAATGCATGCAACTTAAAATTAGACATCTGGTATTTTTAAGTGAGCAAATTGGTTTGAGGCATTAATTTATTTTCATTACCTGACTTTGACTTTATACTCAGACTGGGGACATTTGCCAGGACTGCATCAAAATCTTTGAACTCCTTGCTGACCTGCTTTCCAATGCAGACATCCAGGTGAGTGCAATGGTCAACTAAACGGCAAACACATACCAGAGGATGCATATTTGCCAACTGATAATATAATCTGTCCATATTCATAAGTCAAAATTCTAACACACACTCTGCTATCTCAAATGCTTGCTAAAATCTGTGGTTGAATAGCATAAACCTTTAAATTCCTTAAATTATTGTTCCCCTGTTCTTTTATCTGCTGAAGCACATTCTTCACATTCAAGAGATACAAAAAAAATTGTAATCAGTCATGCATACAGTGATATACAAATAGACTATAAAAGAAAGGTTCCCTTTTTCTTTTCTTTTTTTAAGTGCAAAGCCACATCCTCTTTTCTAAGCCTAAAGAAAAGTGAAATGAAATTCCACAGAGAGCTTTTGCTTCTCACTCAACCTCATAGATCTCCTTTTGCTCTGAACTTGATCTAGTCCTTGAAGTCATAAACATTTAAATTGTTTCATTTCTATGTCCTTGGTTTTGTTTCATTCAAAACAAAAGTAAGAGATTTTGCTTCCTCCTACTTAACCTCCATTTTTAGTCACTACAGTTGAGATTGGTAAGGTGTTAATAAAAAAGTAAAAAGTTCCTCAGTTCTGTGATGATACCAAATATCAATTTTATCAATTACATACATGTATGTTATGGATTTAAAAGTTGTTATAACTTCATGAGTATCCTGTGGTCTAGCATAAATAATGTTGCTGACTTTCAGCTCAAGAGCACTGAAAAAGGAAACTAATAAAACTGCTTTAGACTTAGCAGTAAACAACATGCTCAGACGAAGTTCTATGGTTTTAAAAAAGTCATCGCAAATCCCATTCACCTCCACTGCAAAGGTACAGTGATCTTTCACAAGATCACTTTGTGTGATGCGTCTTCTGCGATTTAATATCATACTAGGTTTTTTTTATATTATTATTTGGCATTTAGGTCGAAGCTAACGGCAGTGGCTGAGGTTGGCTTTTGGACTCAATAACCTTTCAGATTTGTGACTCTGAAGATGTTCCTTAGGGTGAGAAATGTCTCTTAAATAAATGAATTAGATAATAAAAAAATTCCATTAAAACTCTAGTACTATTAAAAAAAAAAAGTTTCAATAAGTTACCTGAGTGAAAAAGATTAAAGCTGAAGCTGTGGCTTTGCATTGCACTTGTTGCTCAAAGTTGAAATGAGGATACCAGATAACCTTTGCAGCCTCTGTGTGGTCTATGCATTTAGATCTCCAAATTACAATAAAGAAAAAGACAGCAGTGAGATGGGACATAGAACAAAACACAGAACATCTACATACATTGTTTAGATTTACTGACCTTTGATTGTGACTGGCAGAGGGGTTATTGTAGCAACTCTCCAAAAAGAAATGAATTTGTCCCCACTTTATTCTAGAAAAAGATCATGGATGGCATTGAAAGTCTGTGTGACCACCTACCTGGACCGGCCAGTACTTCCAAACTCTGCAAAGAAGAGGTGGAGAAGATGCTTCCAATCATCATCCAATTCATTACTGGTGTTGCAGTAAGTTTCAGGCCAGACATACCCTTGAGTTTGCGAGAATAATATTAGGACTAATATTTGGAATAATATTTGGTAGGCTTTGCTGTCTGTGTGTGTGTGTGTGTGTCTGTGATGCTACTCATAGGTCTGTTCTCAACACATCTCTTCCCCCGTAGAAACCAGCGGAGGTTTGCAAATTCATTGGGCTCTGCGGCTCCTGTGACAAACAGGAGAAGATGCTCGGCTTTTTTGTCAAGGAGGCCCTTCAGGCTGCTTTGACGAGCGAAAATGTCAGTAAAGTAAAACACAGAGGGGCACGTATGAAGAGAATAACATAGTATTTGTGAAAATCTGATCTCCTTGTGGTCTACTCCATGTCTGTCTACTAGGGGCAGCCCGCAACACAATGCTCCTTCTGCATTTTTTTCGTCAAGACTTTGGAAGACATGCTGCCTAAAGACAGGACGGAGGTGAGTCGCACTCTTGCAGTGAATGCGTAAATGTGTGCATGAACACGAACGCAAGCACAGACACACACACACACACACACACAGGTACCTCCTTGTCCTGCACAGAGACGTTTAAATGCCACCAGACAACACTTTTGATAGTGTTGACCGTGACGTGTCCACGCGCACTACTGTATTTCACATACTGCTCATCTACAGGGTGCTGCTGTGATCACGCTGCAGGGGATTTGTCATATTTTGTCCTCGTCCATAATAAAAATATATCAAAAACTGCTCTTTACAGGGTGGGGTTGAAAATTTGAGTCAACCTTCGGTGACCCCATGGGGGAGCCTGATCTTTTAACACCTAACTGCAAATATTCCTGTACCTGCTCCACACCTGTGGCAGCCTCTCTGACAGCACTTCTTTTTGATACTGATTTGGTATCTTGCTGCATTTGGCTACGTAAATACTCTCTTGCATTGTGTAAAGAATAGCCTGAATAAAGCTGACAAACTATTATGGATAAAAGGATTATCTGAACTTCAGTTGTATGGAACGTTGCAAAGACATGAAAGCTTAATGGCATCAAAATGTTATGATTTTTCACAATTCTTCTGTACTTTAAAATTTTTTAATAACATTTTTCTCAAGGGGTTTTTACTAATTGGCCTCCACTCTATAAATAAAGTTTCCTGCGCACGGACACACACCTTAATGCCACTACACACTTCTCACAGTGTGAATACCCAGATGCCTGCTCATTTTTTATCTCTATTTTACACCATTGCTCTCCTACAGACTGCTGTGATCAACCTGCTGGAGGATATCTGCCACATTTTTCCCTCTACCTACCGTAGTCAGTGCGAGGCCGTCGTCAGCAAGTTCAGCAAGACGGTGCTGGATGCACTCCTGAGCTATGCCACCCCTCAGGCCATCTGCTCTCTCATCCACCTGTGTAAAGGGCAGGAGGCTGCTCTCGTGGGTGAGCCTACCTCTCGTTCATCATGTGTGCAGGGCTGCAGCTACAGATATTTTTTTTTTCATTATAAATAATTTTTTCGATTAACCAATTCACTGCTTGGCCTGTAGATGAAAAAAACAATTAACTAAATTTAATAAGCCTCCAAAGTAACAAATTACTTTTGTCTAATCAGTCCAAAACACAAAAGCTGTACAGACTATTTTCACAGAAGATTTTAACTTGTAATAACAAGAGAAGAATAAGTGTAACTAAAGACATTGATAAGGGCTATGTTAAATTTATGTATCTCAGTAGTAAACCAAGTCAAGTAGCATGACAGGAAAGACACCAAGGCCCTGTAATGGGTGCACTAAATATATTAGTTCCGCCTGCTTGACAAGTTAAAATTACCACTGAGAGATATATTCAATTCGAAGATACAAAACAGAACACATTCACATTTTCTAGATGCTGAAACCAGCAAATGTTTATCATTAAAATAAGATGATTCTTAATCATCAAAAATAATTTTATCTATTGACATATAGATCAACCTTCAAAAGTCTCTTTTCACTTCCAGACCCATGTACTTTGACAACGTACAGGTGCAGAGACATGATGACTGCCCTCAGATGTGGAGTAAGTATTAGAGCAACCAAGCTGTAAAGTAGATGAGCTCATGAGCACTCAGCAGTGATTACATTTTTACCTGCAACTACTCTGCTCCACACAGACTTTGTACTACTGCCAGAAATTTGCCTGGAGGCCTCTCGACCACAGCACTATCTAAGATGTTAAGGTTGGTGAAATTTCATGACAATTTGCATTGATAAGAAAACATAAAAGGAAGAAGCATAAAAAATTTCTCCCGACTGCTCTTTTCAGGGTAGGAGTGAAAATTTGAGTCAACTTTGGTGACCCCATGGATGAACCTGATCTTTAAACATCTACCTGCTTAATATTTCTGTTCCTGCTTAGCACCTGTGGCAGCCTGTCTGACAGCACTTCTTTCTGTTACTGATTTGGCATCATTCTGTACTTTCTGATTTTGCTACGCATACACTGCATGTTCTAAAGAATTATCTGAACTTCAGCTGTAAGGAATGTTGCAAGCTTAACAGGATCAAAAAGATAAATGCTTAAATTTTCAAAATTATTCTGTATGCAGGGCAAGGTTTTTCTTTAGATTTATGTGGTAACTGACCTCTATTCTTTATATATAGTTTCACTTTATTGGCCTAAATAAATTCCCTTTTTTGTAACCTTTCACACACAGATGATTTAAGGAGAATGATCTGGATGAATTTTTGTTAGATGAGCCATGTATATTATGGTGAAATGTCACTTGAAATTACTGCTCTTCTGTCATTAAAAAAAAACACTTCAACAATTTTCAAATTCATCTATGCAAGTTTGTTATAACCTGGTGTGTCAATATTCTTTTACATCAGCTCTTACCATTTGCACATATAATTTTCCTCAACCTGACAACTAAAATCCAACTGGTTATGGTTCCTGAACTTGAACATTATCATTTCAGGTGTCAAAGTGAAGTAGATGTGTTTTTTCTGCAACAGAAAGTCAATTACTGAGTAATTAGAGCCAGAGCAGAAGCTACTCTCATGGTCTTGTGTCAATGAATTTCTACCAGCTTTGTCTTTACCTAAATCTGCCTTCATGTTTTAAAATTTTAATTTTCATCTTTGACATATTGTCACTAGGTGTTGCAACAAAGTCCACATACTAATGATCATTTCAACTGATAATTAAGGGTCATGTAAACTATGGTTGGATACGCTGTAATCTACAGCATTACCTTATCATAAATCTGCCTTATACTAAATAAATAGCCAAAAAAGACAGCCAATAAGCACAAGCAAGCATGCAGTTTATTTGAAGGGTTTAAAATAGAAACTCAACAATAAACCACTCTCCTCAGTAAGAATTGCTGAAGAGGGAAATTTTGCAGCCTCAGGTTAGAAACTGATGGGGGGGGCAATAGGTAAGTAGTCAGATATAGTCAGATATTTGGGGCAGGGGAAAGGGGCACTGCAGAAATTTGGAAAAGGCACTTTTACACATTCAGTGAGACTCACTTCAAATAAATTAAATAAAAATATATATAACAAAGGAAAAAGGAAAGAAAAAAACAAACCTCCTCAAACTTGCCATCCCCAGGAGACAATGTAAACAGGCTGGTTTCTCTGTACAACACCAACCTACATTTGCCTGATCTGTGGATGAGCTAGAGGATTCAAACACTTTGTAAAAATCTTTGAGAGGTTCACCGGAGGTGGTTGTACCCGGTGATCACACAGATAGATCAATATAAAATGCTCTTATATCAACTCCCTGTGGTTCCCATCTGAGGTTTCTCTGTAGTACAGTCAAATATCCACAAGGTGATGCAAAAGGAGCCAAACTAAAGACGAGATATCGGTGTTATCTGAGTAGGGAAAAAAAATTTTAATATCAATATTATGTATGGGGACACGGTGCCACCTTGCTACACGATGGAAACATTTTTAGACAGTTAATGTGCACAGTGTAAAAGTGAATACTAATCTCAATCAGGCTTACAGCTGGCTTAGACTTAAAACTTTTACTACGTTATATTGATACACATCCAGGAGTAACATCAGGGAACAGTGCAACTGGGCAAACATTCAAAGGCAAAAAATGTGTATTCACAACATCTTGGGCTCATATCTGACCAGGTTCCCTGGCACATTTCTTTCCTCACATTATTTACATTTCCTGCAAAGTAAAGGGAAGGTAGGAAAAAGAAGAAAAAAATTTGACTCTTGCCATCAATGAACCATGGAATAGGGTATAAAGAATGAATATATTTTTAAAGACAAATAAATAAAAAGTTTCAAACGCAAGCTCAACATTAATTTGGGAATTACTGTACATCTAACATTGAAAACAGAAGCCTTTCCCATTTTGGGTAACAAGAACGAATGTACTGTGCAATTCCAGTGGAAGATTCAAAATGCAGGAGCATAAAAAGGTACACACCTGATCCAACATTCTCATTTGTACAGAACTACCTCTGCTGAGAAAATTAGAGAACAGTAATGTCTTACATTCATTAAGATGACTGTGCTACCTCTTATCTCTTTGTCTCAGTCTGTCTGTGGCTCTGCCCTTCACGTTCTTCCATACCAGACTGTTTCTTTATATGACCTACAGGAGTGACTGAAGGTGTCAGGGTCCTAAACATGCGCAGCTGAGTGGGTAACAGTTTTAGATACAGTAACTGGCACACATTATTCAGTTGTCCTTCCTTGCTGGGCAAACTATTGGGTCCCACAATGGTCCAATGCCATTATATAAATCATTTCAAGTACAGTGTTGCTGTGGGATAAAGGTAGCCCCTGTCCAGACACGACTGAACCTGGGTTTCTCTGTAGTACAGTCAAATATCCACAAGGTGATGCAAAAGGAGCCAAACTAAAGACGAGATATCGGTGTTATCTGAGTAGGGAAAAAAAATTTTAATATCAATATTATGTATGGGGACACGGTGCCACCTTGCTACACGATGGAAACATTTTTAGACAGTTAATGTGCACAGTGTAAAAGTGAATACTAATCTCAATCAGGCTTACAGCTGGCTTAGACTTAAAACTTTTACTACGTTATATTGATACACATCCAGGAGTAACATCAGGGAACAGTGCAACTGGGCAAACATTCAAAGGCAAAAATGTGTATTCACAACATCTTGGGCTCATATCTGACCAGGTTCCTGGCACATTTCTTTCCTCACATTATTTACATTTCCTGCAAAGTAAAGGGAAGGTAGGAAAAAAGAAGAAAAAATTTGACTCTTGCCATCAATGAACCATGGAATAGGGTATAAAGAATGAATATATTTTTAAAGACAAATAAATAAAAAGTTTCAAACGCAAGCTCAACATTAATTTGGGAATTACTGTACATCTAACATTGAAAACAGAAGCCTTTCCCATTTTGGGTAACAAGAACGAATGTACTGTGCAATTCCAGTGGAAGATTCAAAATGCAGGAGCATAAAAAGGTACACACCTGATCCAACATTCTCATTTGTACAGAACTACCTCTGCTGAGAAAATTAGAGAACAGTAATGTCTTACATTCATTAAGATGACTGTGCTACCTCTTATCTCTTTGTCTCAGTCTGTCTGTGGCTCTGCCCTTCACGTTCTTCCATACCAGACTGTTTCTTTATATGACCTACAGGAGTGACTGAAGGTGTCAGGGTCCTAAACATGCGCAGCTGAGTGGGTAACAGTTTTAGATACAGTAACTGGCACACATTATTCAGTTGTCCTTCCTTGCTGGGCAAACTATTGGGTCCCACAATGGTCCAATGCCATTATATAAATCATTTCAAGTACAGTGTTGCTGTGGGATAAAGGTAGCCCCTGTCCAGACACGACTGAACCTGGGTTTCTCTGTAGTACACCCAGAGTCAGTTTAAGGAAGGGCGAGCCCTGTAGAGCACCTTTATCTTGGTCAGGTAAACAGATACATTTATTGTCATCTGTGAAAGTCACATGACATTTAAACCAACATATTAAATTACAAAAATGGAGTGATTTCATTGTGCAGCCCAACATAACCACAAGGTCATTAGCAGCTTCTGACTTCTCTGTAAAACGTCAGAAAAACATGGCCTGAAGGGAAAGCACAGATAAGGAATTTAGCAGGTTTTATACCACTCGACATGTGTTTGACCCCATCTGTACCATCAAACTTTCAAAAACAGAGAGGGTGTGTGCTAAATGGCTACTAACCCAAAAAAGTTAGGTTAAACTGGAAAGGATGTGTTGCCATTAAAGAGAAAGCAACAGTGGATGCCAATCTCTAATTACTCCTACAACTAAACTGCAGTGCAGTATTTTGAATATGAGAGCTGAAATACCAGAAATAATTTCATTGCTGGTAAATATGAACATGATCCTGTTGGAAATCTGTCATAAATTTAGTTTTAATATAAAGTGTCATATTACCTATCAGTGTCAGAAAACTAGATGTAAAAATAATGAGGCGATATGCCAGAACAAAGATGAATAAAAGCCGGCAGCATTACTCAAATCTGTACACACAATTTTTCCAACATGTCTGTTCAGTTGAATACCTTGCCAACTGAAATAATATTGTTCTCAATACAAGGATGTGCACAACACAGACAGGTGGGGAAAGGGCATCTTTTCATCTAGTAGAGGCTGTGGTGATGAGTGACTGAGAAGGGGAAAGGAAGAGGAGAAAGAGAAGCAGGAAGGAAGGAAGTGGACAAACACACAAGTTTATCTGTAATAAACCTAAGGCCTGCTGGGAGATTAGAGGAGGGGTTCAGTATTTCAGCTTTTTGGGCACCTCCCAAGAAAAGACGTCCCGACCAAAGTGACCATAAGCTGCTGTGTGCTGGTAGATGGGCTTCTTAAGGTCAAGCTCCCTACGAACGAAATAAAATGAAAACCTGAAATGTGTAAATGTGTCTAAAATATTTATAATGGGGATTTTAACAGAATTTTTGTTAGCAAAAATCTGAATTTAGACATCACCCATACCTCACGATAACTCCTGGACGGAGGTCAAAGTTTTTCTTCACAATGTCCAGCAGCTCCTTCTCACTCTTCGGGGAGGTCCCGTAGTGGAAGATGGAGACAGAGAGGGGATGGGCAACTCCAATGGCATAGGATACCTAACAGTTTTCAATGATTATGCGCACATTAAGAACTTTAGTGAAGACAGGAGACAGTGTTCAGCATATTCTATGCTTTTTCAGTATTGAAAATGTTTAGGATTTTTCAGTTCGCACCTAGAGCTCTTAAAAAACAAGCACTAACATGATCTGTGTGAAAAAGGAATGTGAAAAATTTTACCTGTAAATTTTGCCATTCCGACACTACTACAACCAGAAGTAGATGGATGAATCGGCCTGGTCAGTATATAGATATATAAGTTTGCTGTGAATATGTCACTGATATGCTTGAGTTATCTTAGAAACTTACTCCATTATGTAGTTTGTCCACATAGGAGAGCTGCGTTTTTATGTTATAACTGTAAAAATGTTCGGCACAGTACATATCTTGGTTAAATTCTATAGTCACCCTGAAGCAATCTTTATCAAAAATGTTTATGTAAACAGAAGTATATCAGCTGATTATATTGTTTTTGGAATATTTTTTCAAAACAGTCAAATGCCATTATCAGACTCCCAAAACCAATATTAGCCTGGCTCTATCGACACACTTGACAAATTTACAAAAACTAAATTAGCTGTGACCTGAGGAAGAACTAACCAAAGAAAATAAAACCATTTGTTTGCTTAAAACAGTCATCACCTTCTGGTCTACAGATGCACGAGTTTGTGATGACGATACACAGCTTTAGGGCATAGTATCACTTTAACACTGTGTTATGCTGTACACTCACCTGGACCAACACACGCCTGCAGAGACCAGCTTTTACTAGAGATTTGGCCACCCAGCGGGCAGCATAGGCAGCAGAGCGGTCTACCTTGGTGTAGTCCTTCCCAGAAAAAGCTCCGCCTCCATGAGCCCCCCAACCCCCATAAGTATCGACAATAATCTTACGCCCAGTCAGACCAGCATCACCCTTTGGGAAGGAAGAGGCACATTACCTAAAGGACTCTCAGGTTTGTGAACATCTAAGACAAGTGCATTTGACAGAAGTGTCTTAGAAAAGCTGCTTTTCACTTCTTTGTGCAGAAGAACTTACAAGGTACAGATTTTAAAGAAACTCCTGTCTCACCTGTGGTCCTCCAATGACAAAGCGGCCACTAGGCTGAAGGTGGTATATGGTGTCATCATCAAGGTACCCACTGGGAACCACGGCTTTCACCACCTGCTCCTTCAGACAGCGACGCATCTCATCCAGGCTTACACCCTCGTCATGCTGCACAGACATCACAACAGTGTGGACACGCAAAGGCACCATGGCGCCTCTATCCTGCCTGTATTGAACAGTCACCTGAGGGAGAAGATAGAAACAAACAATGAATAAATATTTAAAAACCGACAGGATGGAATAGTGTACTGTTTGTTCTTTTTTTAAGACTTGTTTTAAGTCCATGGAATGAGAATTCTAAGTTTCCACGAACTCAGGCAGAACAGCTTGCAGAGACACACCCTTGCCAAAGGTAGTATAAATAATTAATAATGAGTAAATAATGGGTTTTCTTTCCTGAAGTTATTCTGATATACTGGAAAGCCCTAGTATCATATCTGATGTGAGGTAATCATTACCTTTCTAATGTTAATTTCAGTTACCTTGGGATTTCATAGAACGTTAAAAGCGAGACAGGAGAGACAGAGAAACTGCAATGCTTTGCTTGTACATACACTAATACTGAAACAATTGGTCTTTGAAACAATTAATCCTTGATAAACAATTAAGTGACAAAACTTTCGCCTATCATTAATCAGTGAAAAAATGCCATAAATTTCCTTGTCTAACCTGAGTTTTGGAATCTGGTCGGAGCCACGGTAGTGTTCCATTTCGGCGTAGTTCCGCCATCTTTGCATTGAGCTTGTGGGCCAAGATGATAGTGAGGGGCATGCACTCCTCAGTCTCATCAGTGGCATATCCAAACATCAGACCCTATCAAGAGGTTCAGTGGCAAAACACAGCATGAGTAGAGGGCAAAAATAACACCACAATCTCCATTACCACCACAATTCTGGCTTCAGTTACCCAGCTGTTGACTAAACACGACATAAATGTAAGAAGCCTCCAACCTGGTCACCAGCTCCCACGTCCTCTTCTTTTCGATGCAGGTGAACACCCAGAGCAATGTCAGGGGACTGTTGCTCCAACGCCACCAGCACATTGCAGGTCTTATAATCAAAGCCTGCAGATGACAACAAGTGAGTCTCAGTGAACGGTGTCACATGTCAATCCTCATCATTGACCCTCCTTCAAATACAGAATGCACTTTAATTTAAAAATTCTCATTAAATAAATTTGACTCATCATGTGTGAACTAACAGTATTGAATAGGTTTGTCTGGATTTTTCTCATCCCTCTGGTTCTGCATGAGGGACAGGACATCACCTGGGAAAGGTACATAACTTTCGGTCCCTCTTGAAAAGGTATCCTAACTGGTTTTAGGTCACCACTCACACCCAACAGTCTTCTAAATTCACTTTTTTTCCCCCAATCCTCAGTTTATTTGCGGATAAGAAAGAGGCTTTAACTGCATGATTCTCAACCTGAGCCGAACCTTAGCTCACAGTTACCGGCTTTCATCACCCTACCTTTGGAGGAGTCGTCATAGCCAATGTGCTTGACTGTCTCTCTGACAATCTTCTGGTAGTCAACATTGGCCCTGGAGGTGATCTCCCCGGCCAGCAGGATCATCCCCGTCTTAGCAACAGTCTCTGAGGACACAATGACATGCAGTGTGAGGGATGAGAGTGAGACTAAATGTAATAGATTATGAAGAATAAGGAGGTTAAAGGGAATGGAGTAAACTGGCTAGCATGCTGAAGCAGATTTAAACGAGTGTTTTTAAATAATTTTACTTCTTCGTTTTAAATTCAAAGACATGCTGACCATACAGCAGGTTTTGCTTTATTTATTAATCTAACAGTTATTTCTAGATTCTAAAAACATATTGCAAAAAAATTACCTACAAGAGTACAGGTCGGGAGCCATCAGTGGTTTCCATGATGTCAAAGAGGGTATAAAAACCACTTCCTGTGGCGGAGGCATTACATGAAGATGGTTCCATTTGAAGGCTTTTACATCTCACTATTTAATGTGTGGATCATCAGCTAACTTGTAAATACCCCGAGGCTGAGTTAAGCCCACAACCAAAGACCAAATGTAGATAATTTACAATTTAAACATCCATTCTATTGAAGACTTACTATTTCAAGCTTTCAACACCTGTATCCGTGGTGTATTTAGGTGTGCATCACATAACCAGAGAACACTATAAAGATGTGAAATAGAGACTTTTGGCTCCACAGTTTTCTTCTTGTGTTTAGTTCCAATGGTTCTCTTAGCTCCTTGAGTCATTTGTTTGAAACAGGTTTGTATTTCAGAGAAATAATGATTCAATATAAGAAATTTCTCAATAGAGAAACCCAAAGGTGTGACATGTGTAATCGGGGAGGACCTCACTTCTGTTTTGCTACTTGCCTCAGCTTGCACATGCACATTTCAAAAATGAATACTCAGTTAACGACAGCCTCTATGGTCAGCTTGCTTTGCTGTCCAAAAACTTACCACATGCTACTTTCGCATCTGGGTCTTGTCTGAGGTGTGCGTCCAACACGGCATCACTGATTTGGTCACAAATCTTATCTGTGGAGTAACATGTGAGAATCTTTCACAACTATTTGTCAAAACAAATAACACCACTTCATGGCAATGGCTAAGTTCTGCTTATTTACATATATGCAAAAAACAAAAAAAAAACCCAACATATCCACAAGAAAAAAAATACAAAAATGATATTTAATAACTATTATTATTTACAATATAGTCATAGGTGAGACCCTAGTCATTGTTTAACATGAGACAGAATTTGGTCCAAATCTACATTTGGACATTCTTTGACACTTTTCTGCCACCTGTTGCAGTTTGCATGAACCTAAAAACACAAAACCAAGTAGCCTCTTTCTTGTGCCTTTGCTTTGGTCTTCACAGTATATCCAGACAAGTTCATGGTAGACTGCCCTTAACTCACATTGTCCGTAAGGGGATCTACAATGGCATAGATAGCCCTCTTATGGCTATCTATACGTCTGATAATTAATAATGTACAAGTAGTGATGATCTCAACCTCACTAAATATTTTCGATAACTTCTGACTTCCTCTCCAAGTTCAGGACGTTACAGTAGGGAGTTGTTTTACCAGTTTTTACCCCACACACACACACATATAATTCAGGACTGGTGTGAAAGCATTCCAAGGATGGCTGAAGCTGTTCAGATGCGTTCAAATATTTTGTTCGTAAAGTATAAAAGAACACTAGTAAAGATCTCTCTGGGTGCTTCTACTGCCCTGCAAATACAAAGCGTGTGGATGTGACCACTTTACAGCCACAGCTGAGCAGCAGCCCCTGCAGGACCTATATTTAGTAGTACTGGTAAGCCTATTATCCATTTCAATAGAGCTTCCCCCACTGCCCCAGTGTAAGACTGAAAACCGCAGCGTATTGTATGACAAGCTGCTAAACAGATCTGCAATTAAAATGTTGTATGTTACAGATGGACGCTCAGATGGCAGTGGATTAGGTACACCCAGCTAGAACTAACAAAGTCTAATACAACAGCCCTGCAATAAAGCCTCCCTCCATGAGGGTAATAATGTTTGGTTTTAGTTTGAACTGTTTCAGTGAGGTGTTTTATGGCCATTTTAAAAGGGCCTGTAATCTACCCTCAGTGAGACAAACTACAGCCTCCAAAATGACCATAAAAGCTCAGTCAAACTGCTTCAACACAGTAGGAACACCGTAAACTTTATGGATTTATTGCATGGCCGTTGCATTAGACTAGATTTTTTAATAAGTGTGTACCTAATAAACTGGCAACTTGTGTATATTACAATGACCTGTACTGTCTATGTCAAGGGGGAAATTTTCCCCCAAGATCATAATTTAATACATTATCACTCTGATCTTATGAAAGCAATGAACTGGCTTTTTTTTAAACTGTCACTTACCAAACAAAGATTCTTATTATTCACTTATAAAAAAACAAACAAACAAACAAAACTTTAAGACATATGGCACACTTTAATGTCACAACCATAAGATTAGTTTTGAATTTCCTACAGTAACCACCGGGGCAGTTTAATAAATAAAATTATCGAGGCAATCTCTCATCTTTGCACGATGTCTTCCTAAGTAACTGGGGGTCATTCCTCTCCCCGATCGGGACAATAACTACCCGGCTGCTGCCGAGCACATGTCCCATCCGGTCAAGCGGTGCTGCAATGATGCAATCGCTGTTTTGTCCGACTTAATGCCGAAAACTACACACGAAACTCGGCCGCGGTCGCGGTCGCGGTGCTCAACCGGCTAAATCCGACGGCTAATGTCGCCGGTGCAGACGCTACGAATATCACGTGAGACGACAACCTCCCCCCCGCGGTTAGCCCGACGCGGTTAGCCCGACGCGGCTAGCCCCGGTGCTATCGGGCTAGCCGACGCGCTCAGCTGCCCCCGGCAGACGGGCCAACTCACCGGGGTGTCCCTCTCCGACTGACTCGGAGGTGAAGAGGAAGCATTCGTCGTCGATGAACGAGTTGTTGCGGGAGCCGTTCAGATTGGAGTTCATTTTAGTCGAGTGGCCCAACCGTTAGCTGCTAACCGGCTAGCCGCTCAGACTCCGAGACCCGGTCCAACAGTTCAGACGCCGGGCAGGGTTTTGTTTTTTTGTTTTCAGGCTTTGCAAAGGTCCCTCTCTCTCTCTCTCTCTCTCTCTCTCTCTCTCTCTCTCTCTCTCTCTCTCCCTCACACACACGGACGCCTATATATACACACACACACAAACACACACAACCCCACACGCACGAAGAGCCGCCACGCCGCCGCACGCTCCGGCTTCCTGTGGGAACGCGAAGCGGGTCGGACGAGCTCCGCTTATCCGCCCGAACAGCTTCCACGGACGGTGTCGGGTCGTCGCTCTCCCTCCGGCCAATGTCGTCGTCGAGCTCAGACCATGTGGTGCCAAAGTGCGTCCTCCGGTTGAGGAGGAAATAAAAAAAACAAAAACAAAAACAAAAACAGCTGAGCGAGATGGACGTGTTTGACTTCAGAGCGGTTCCCAACCCTTTTTTCTAATTCACTTCACACTTCGGGCTTTTTTTTCGCGGCCCGAAGAGGTGAAAGTGTCTTAATACTTCACTTTATTGAATATTTTATTTCAGATGCCTGCAAAAGAAAAAAACGTGAGAGTATTTCATTTATTTTAGGGATGTTAAACAAGTGGTTAAACATTCTGTATTATGACTATTTTAAGCTTTTTTTTATATAGAGGCGATAATAGTTTTGAGTATTTGGTATTTCAGGATTTTTTTTTAGGGACTTTAAGTGGTGAGACTGCTCAGTATTTTATTTTTGTTAAGAATTTCAAGAAGGCATAAAGAGATGAAGGCCTCCAGTATTTCTACTTGAGTGAGGGATTTTTGGAGGCAAGGAGAAGGTCAAATATCTTATTTTTAGGTTTATGGAGAGGGGAAAAAAAACCCTGTTGTTACTGTGGATCTGTAAAGATGATTGAGGGTTGACAACTTAACCTCCAGCAGCCTATATGTGAATCAAAAAAAAAATTTAGTTTATGAAAGAGAGAAATAGTGAGCCGTGTCTCTTCTACATCATGGACATGATGCATCAGTGCAGTGGCTGCATTTCTGGCTGCCCATCTGATAAAAAACAATTTACTCAGGGGATGAGTCCTGTCTGAGCCTCATCTTGTTTCGCCTCCTTTCCCTGATGTCTGTCTTTGCTTTTAGATCCGCTTGCTAATCCAAAATTGATTATCTTAATTACAAACATCAGGGCACGAAATAAACTGTGTACACTTGTCCATGTCTCTGTAGAAACCTCAAGATCTTCTTTTGTCTAAAGTAATCGTATGGGTGTGATTGACGTGTTTTACTGTTTCTGTTTTGAAAATTGCTGAATTCTTTTGTGGCATTTTGTCCATGTGAAGCATCTTTGGCATGTGAATGGTCTCATGCTGCATAACCTGTTTCCCATCTGCCATTGTCCTATATTATATCAAAGTTCAAATTTATAGGCTTTTTTTTTTTTTTTTGCTAACCCCTCAAGTGTAACATGAAGTTTATACACACACGCAGAGGCGGGACTAATCAGAAGTCAAAAGGAAGTCTAAAATTTTGTCTGTGAAGTCCCGATTCAAGGTCTTAAATGCCACTGATAAAATTTAAATGTCATTCCAAATAGCTTTCAGTTATGTTGTGAGGCAAACTGGGTTAAAGTTGATTTGCTGCATGTCAAGTCATTTGAAAGCAATAGGCCAAAAGTCAATGTGAAGTTTCGAGTCACTGGTTTTAAGATGGAAGCGCAAGTATTATTTTTTTTCTTTTCATTTTGTCAAGTCCGGTCTTCTGTCATCAGATTCATAATTCCAGTCTGACTCACATCGGGTGTTGCCTTGAGTCCACACCTCTGCACACAGATACTTTTTGTCTTTATCCAATAAACAGGATATTCCCAGCTTGGTTTTCCGCTTGTACTGTTTTGTTGTTTTTTTTTTATTTGCACACTCACATAGGTAATTAACAGTGTTTTCCTTGAAGCAAAACCACTACATTAGTCTAATCAGCCACTCACCAAGCTCTATAGAACAGGGGCTGTATTCACAAAGCTGCTAAGAATAAGAGCATTGATCTAGGATTATTGTTCAAGTCACATAGTGCCATGTACATTTAAGATTGATTGAGGAGGTAAAATGCTCTATCTCTGTTCTTGGACACATAAGATTCATTTTATGAATACAGTCCAAGAACTATAGAGTTAAAAATTCAAATCATCTTGTGGTCCAAAATGCATGTTTCACACATTTATATTTTAACACATAGACCTACACAAACCCAAATGCACACACATACACACTCATACTCTCCATTATGAACTATGATATCATCAATACATCTGGTCCTGGGTCCTTGTTTTGATAGAAGACTGTTTACATGGATCCATATTGCTGTCAATAATAACTGGTCACATCCATCACAGGTTTACTCTCACTTTGGTTTCACATTCAATATGTTTGTTTACGTATGATATAGCTTATGAGTCTTTAAAAGCACTTGTCCTCTGGAGTCTGGACGCATCTTTGACTCCAAGATACACACAGTGTATGAGATGATGGTAGATTCAGAAACCGAAAACAGCAGGGCTATAATGTGGAATGTTTGCAAACTACGTTAGGAGTCATTAATGTGCTGCTTCTACGAGCACAGTGACAGTGGGGTCAGATTAGACTCTGAATGCATGGGTCTTGCTGTCACTCTGCCTGTACAGTACCTTCTTTTAACTTCTGATGTTTTATTTCTATGCAGTGTCTGTTTCTCCCGTCTTCCCCATCTGTTTGACCCCTGTGGGGCTAACCTGACCTGGTCTGTGCTCACCCAAGATGGCAGCGATCAGGGCCTCCGGTGCAGTCACCCCACTACCTGGAGACACAGGGCTGCGAGGACTTAGCGGGGTGATGGACGGCGACGGCACAGTGTCAGGGGACACCAGCCGCTCCTTCTTTGCGGAAGAACAGGGTGAGCGGCTGCGTGTCTGGCACTCTTTAGACCGAGGACAGAGGCTGAGGCTCTGCAGGGAGGGGAGGGGATTGGAAGAAAGAGCAGGAACTACAGGGCTGCGGCTACGCCGGTGGCAATGGTGGTGTTTGCCAGTTTTAGGGCTTGGGCTGCGAGAGTTTGGAGCCAGCAGGACAAGAGTGCTGTCATCTTCTGAGCTGACATCCGAGCTGTCAGAGCGTTGCATGGTGGGGCTATGGACTGGTATCTTTATCTGTTGATAATTGAAGATTCAAGAGAAGATGAGTATATGGCCAAAGGTGCTTATATCAAATTATATGACAAAAATAAAACTTCCCCATCTCCTTTACTTTAAGTAAAAGAAGCCATCACACAATGTGGAATTACAAGCAAAAGTCCAGCATTCAAAATATTACTTTAAAAGTACAGACTTTTTATTAGAAAAATGTACTTAAACCATCAAAAGTAAAATGACTCACTTTGCTACAGAATTTCCCCTGTTGGTGTTGTACTATTATATATTATTGAATGATAATAACAATAATAATAATAATAATAATAATAATAATAATAATAATAATAATAATTATTATTATTATTATTATTATTATTATTAATGCATACATTTTGGAGCAGGTGAAACTAATCCAATTTACTTTATAGACTATCAACAGTTTAACCAGAAGCAATACATCATACTTCGTAAACTGATCATATGCATGATCTGAATCTGCAAAGTATCTCAGATACATGCAGGACGAGTAAAAAGTACATTTCAGTATAAAAGTGCTATAAAATGGAAACATTCAACTAAAAAACTAGTAGGTCTGCGGCCTCGGATAATTTTCATTATCAAATAATCTATTAGGAAATAATAAAAAAAAAATCCCTTCTTAATTTCCCAAAGCCCAAAATTTCAGTTATTCAGATATCAGGTAAATATAAAAGGAAACAAATACATCCAGATAACATTCACATTTTAGGAAATGGAATCAGAGATTATTTGCTTTTTAAATGACTTAAAACAATAAATTGATTATCAAAGTAATTACCAATTAATTTTCTGTCGATTGACAACTATATTATTCAGCTAATTGTTTCAGCTCTCGTTACAATTATCTCAGGGTAGTGCTTCAATACAGTGTTTAGGTACATGTACTTTCTCACTTTGCAGCACTGATAAAGAGAAATCCTTTGATAGAAAGGATATATTATACAGTGATATTTGAGACAACAGTATGCTTCCAACTCTGTGGCAGCAGGGAGGATGTTTTAGTTTCGATATGACAATGTCCTGAAGCAGAAAGACAGATCCATAAACAGCTGGCTTTCCTAATTTGGTTTGCACTGAACTGCAAAGAGCCCTGAACTTATCTCCCAACATCAGTGGTCGACCTCACTACTGTGTCCCTGCAGCCAGGTTCCTACATTTTGTGGGAAAAACCTTCCCAGAAGAATTGAGACTGTTTAGGGTAATACGAATACCTATGATTTTAAAATTAGATGTTCAGCAGTCAGATTTGGGACTTTGTTTGGTGCCCACACAGTCTTGGACAAGAAGTGCATATCCATTCATAAAAAGGAGTAAAAATTTTGACTTTTGTTACCTGAATAGGTGTTGACAATCCAACAATACTGTTCATATTATTGCTGTAGTAACCCAGGGTGTATTCGCAATCACCTCTTGGCAAATCTTCCTCTGAAAACGTCACCTGAATAGAGAGTGGAAAAGGGGGGAAAAAAAGAGTCAACTGTGAGTTCAGCGGTGGCACAGAGTGCATTTGTGAATTTCAGTATCTGACACACCTGTGTTGCATGCTCTCCCTTGGCCCACACATATGCCTGATAATCTTTGTGATGTCTGAATCCAACCTGTGCAGAAAGAAATGATGGCCATGATTGCAAATGCTGACACCTAGGGTCAAATTGTAAGAATGTATCTTGAGCTTGTTGAGAGAATCTAAAACAAAGATCCTTGTGGATGTGAATCTGGACTGTGATGAAGGAAGAGCTACCTTGTATATTGCTACCCAGTCCCATGAGCTGCGCTGATAAGTTGCGGCAACAGTGAATCTGACTGTAGCGTCTGTGACTTTACACCACTCTTTGTTCACTTGCAAGTCCACCAGGGGCATCTCCACCTTGAATGGGAACTAGAAGAAAAGAGCACAAGGCATGAAGAGAGAAATAAACCCTGAAGAGACAATCAAACCATTAATAGAGAGATGGCAGTAAGACATTTCCCTGCAAGGTGATGGAGGAAATGTGTAAAATATTGTCTCACATGAAGGGTAAACAGGGAAGAAACGGGCTTGTGGTCACTGATGGTGTAGCCCATGTGACTTCGGTATGTGTGCTGCGTCACTTTAGTCGCCCCGCCCAACCATGAGGTCAGGCCCCGCTGCAGTGCTGCATTGTGGGTAGGAACTGGGGAACCAGTACGTCGAAGGCGCCAGAGGATGCGATCTGTCCAGGCGGGTTTCCTCTTCTTAGCACTGACACAAATGAAACCAAGAGGGACAGGTCATAGTGGTCAGCAACGGTTTAACGGGTCCAAGACTCACTTTTGCTGAAACAATAAAATCTGTTTCAGCATGTTTGGGATGGGGGCGACTGAGTATACCTGGTGTCGTATGTATGGGTGCCCACATCAAACTTATAGGTAGGTGGGAATTTGAGTTGTCCCTCCATGAAGCCTTCCAGGATAGACTCTGTATTTTTAGCCATGTTGAGCTGTAGAGAAGACAAAAGATGAGGGAAATAAAAGAACGGGCCACATGCATGGATGATTAAAATCCATCCTGACAAAAGGTGATGCTTTTTCACTTTGTGCTATGGCTCCCTCTGTTGGTTGAGGCTTAAGAGACACACAGGTGGTGTAAAGCCTTCCAGAAACTTCCAGCTGTGTCTCTGAAGGGGTGAATGGTTGAAAATGCCGAAGGCGCCTCACCTGATCCCGCTCCCACAGAAGAGGCAGCTTGTTGCTGTCGATGGCACACTTCACCACATGGATGTCATAGTCTTCGATACGGAAATTCAAATCTCCGAACCAAAACACAACACTAGGGACAGGAAACAGTGAAACCAAAAATACCCCAAAAACAGTTATGGCATTTAAATTTACTCAAGAAACTCGGTCTTCTAACAGCCTTATAAGCTTTATTGTGCAATATAGCTTAGCAAGATTTATTTATACAATTTATAGCTCAGAGCAGGGTCAAGTCAAAAACCTTTAAGTGTAGATAAAGGAAAAAAATGGATACTTTTATGAATGGAAGTGAAAATGGGGGACATTTTTTGTTAAAATAAAGCGAATGATGGCGTGCAACTTTTTTATGGGTGGTCAAAATTAACTAAAAAGGATCTCAACCCACTCATGGTCCAGGACCCCAGTGGCAGTCCCTCCTTCGAACTGCTGCTGCTGCAGGATGCTTTCGAAGTCCTCCATCCGCTGCTCCAGGTTCCTCATATGAGCTGGCAGGTGACAGTTGAGAAAGCATACCGGGTGGCCAAACACTGTCATTCTGGCGCTAACACCCCCTTTATTCCCCTTGGAGTGACAGAGAAGGACAAAGAGAGGACACAGTGAAAAACAGACTCCTCCTGCGATGTGGCTTTAAAATAAAATTAAAAGAAACACTGGCACATACCAACCAGATTGATGTTTAGTGACAAGGGCATGTTTTTGTTTTTGTTTTGGGTTTTTTTTGTTTTTTTCCTGCTACTAAGTCACAGAACCAGAAAGCCAGACAGCCTGCTGCTGCACTGACCTCAAAGAGAAGGAGACTGCACCAGCAGCAGCCGGGGGTGATGCTGACATCAACACGCACGGGAAGGTCAACACACTGACATATGCACCCACGCGAGCGCGCGGCTGCTGGCGGCGGGGAGGGCACACGCCACCTTTCAGCCCCCCCTCCCATCCCTCCTAAGGCCCGCTGACAAGAACCCACCACAAAATTTCGCAACATGATAAATCTCTGAGCGGGATTCAGAGCGGCTCTCTTCCATGCGTAGCACGTACCCAATATCCCCCAAGTCCTGTGCGTGTACTCTCTGTCTGCACACCTCGGAGGAATGGAAGATGGCAGAATTTAGAGAAAACCAGCAGCAGCACTCCCTGCATTCGCTGGGACGCCACCTAAGCAGATGTGATAGATGAAAAAGACAATAAAACGATTACATAAACTATAGATTTTATGATACAAAAAAAGATAGTAAAAAAAAAACATCTACAGCATGTGAGGTGTGAGCAACACCACATTTAGCTTCTTACTGACCAATACATATCCAAACGGGCTGAGTGTGTCCATGCAGCGCTCACTCCACTGGTCTGAGAAAAGAACATCCTTCAGCCTCTTGTTTATCATGGAGTTGACCTCCTGGAGTCTGGACGATGCCAGAAAGTAGAGAAATGTCTTTAGCAAATGGGAACGAAATACAAAAAAAAATAAGAAAATAAAAAAAAGGACAGTGATGGGTACCAGGAGGGGACGGATCAAAATGAACACAGATGACTGAGTGGGCAGTCAAGGCTGTCTCTCTGGCAACGCTGCGCCTGTTAGAAATACTTTCTTACCCGATGATAAACATGTCAACGCTCCCCTCTGAAACATTTGGTCCAAACAGAGAAGTGATGTCATCTGGCGGGACGGCTGATCCCACGTTCCACGTGACGATATATACCCTTTCAGAGGAAAGAAACGGTGGAAATGCTGCATTACATTTAATTACCACATACTGCAAGGGGAAAGAGGACGTAATCTGTGCTGTAATCCTCAGGGGTATAGCTTTCATCAGTGTTTCTGTATATAGACAAAAGATAAGCACAATTAAGCACCTCTTTGTGCCTCGATGATGACTAAGTATTGTGTGTGTGTGTGTGTGTGCATGGGTGAGTACTAGGCGAGAGAAAGAGATGGATTTAACTGTCCTTAAAAACTGGACCACCAGCCACACTATTTCATGAACAACTCATGGGGGCTGCAGCTTTTTATTTCTAAGCAAATATTTGTCATTCTTGCTTGGAATGATCAGAATTGCTTATTTTACAAATAGCTTAGATTGTTTTATTGTATTTGTGTTTTAAATTTTTTACAGTGTGCCCTCATATCTGTTTTTATTGATTTTTCTCCTTTATTTGTTATTGCTTTTTTGATTTGTTTTTAAGAAGTCCATTGGTTTAATTAGATTTTCATCTTTTATATGTCTTATATGCATATTCTCAAACTGTTTTGTTGTTTACATTTGTCATTGTGTAATTATCAGCTTGTCAGTCATCTGTAAAGCAATTTGAATTGCACTAACCTTGGCAAAAGGTGCTATACAAATAAAGATTTTATGATTTCTGCACACAACCACAGCTTTATCAGTAGATGCAAAAATTTTGAAGGTACATTTTCCATGGTCAAAAGTTTTAACTTAATGGACCATGCCAATGTGTTTGCATGTTTGAGTAAAACTACAAACTGTATATTCACTCTGCTGCTGATAATATTCTGAAGCATACTAAAGAATTTTCTCCCTTTCCCTTCCCTTTGTTTCCATTTATTTTGCAGCCTATAATATGAAAATCAATTTACAGTCAATAAAAACTTCATCTATCAAGCATAGAAAATTTAGTCACTGTTTATAATTTCACTTTTGTTATAATTCTACTGCTTGCACATTTTTGTACTTCTGAACATGGACAGTTCTAAAACAGCAGCATTTTAATGTCAGCAATGACCAAATTCACATTTTCCTCTTGTAGATTTTTCTTTCCTGGATTTTTTTGTGCTATTCCCTCTCAAATATCAAATAACTGGACAATCCTTTAACATCCAATCAAGTACAGTTTTTAAAAAAGTAGATGATAATATCATATCCCTGACAGTAAAAGATAAAATGAAGGATAATGATGGATAATCTTTTTAATGCAAGCTGATTTTTTTTAATCTGCTGTTGAAATAAAAGAACCAATGTCTCAATTTATAGACTCTTCACATACTTTGGAAGTAAATATTGTGAAATTTGTAGTTGATGGTCTAAAACATGCAAAATCATCAATATGATCTGAATTATCCTATGATCTAGTTCATAAAAAATATGTCCGGTAAGTGTAACAGTAGGATTGGGAGAGGTTGCAGCCATGTGAAGACCTTTTGGCATTTTTAATCACTTCTAAATATTGAGAATGTTTTTACAAGCAGTCAGTGTTTATGGTGGAGGAACCCAGCAGAAGTATGCCTCTGGGAAGGCTGCCAACAAAATGTGGATATGTCACTCTGTCAGATTCATAAAGGTCTTGGTGAAATTTGCAGCCTTGATTCATGTGACATGGCCTGGTACACATAAGCTTTCTTATGAACAGTGACTGCAGGACAGCTTCCACAGCTGTATTTAGACATAACAGGGAACAATAGTCTCGGTTGTAAAGAGCAAAATCATTCAAAACTGACAAAAGCTGGAAATGAGAAAAGCTAGGTCATTTAGAAATGTTTTAACAATGGCATTATTATTTGTCTCACCTGAAGTCATTATTCTCTCCTCCCGGCTTCTCCGACTGCACTTGATTTTGCGTTGAGCTCCCAGGTGAAGGGGTCCTCTGCGACTGAGGGCTGAGGCTGGGTTTGGGGCTGAGGCTGGGGGGTAGGTTCGGGTTTGGCTGGCTCAGGCTGGGATTGGGACTCAGGAAAGGCGGGCTGGTATAACACTGAGGGCTGTGGGGACTCTGAGGACTGTGAAGAGGGAAGGAGGTATCTGTCGGGGAATGTGGCAGGACGTTGGCACTCTGAGGTCCTGGGATGCAAACTGGGATCAGATCTATTTCCTTGGAGGGGTCCACTGAGATTCTGGTCGGCTTTTGAGCAGGTTTAGTTCCAAGAGCGGTTGGTCTTGGCCGGCTTATGCTCGTCAGTGTTGCTGGTGTGGACCCAGGCTTTGCATTTCCTGACTGCGTTGGTTCCATCACTTTAATGGGTGCGAGCGCAGCCCGGACAGGGGTCAATCCAGGCGGTTTCTTGAGCGCCTCTGACGGGCTGATGAGCGTGGACTCTTTGATTGCATGATGCTGGGGTAAACCCGGACCGGCTCTGATCAACGAACAAGGTCCGGTTTGCACTTTGGGCCCAGAAGGGTCAGCGCTGTTTTGTTTCTGCTGCAAGCGATCCATCAACCTGCAATGCGCGGTATGTCGTTGGTCATAACACAATGATTGTTGTGTTTGTGAGGAAAAAAAAAAGTACACAAGTGACTGTCTCCAATTTGTCTGCACTTAGATCACAAAACCTTTACATAAATCAGTGAGTCCTTGGTACACAAGTAGACAGGCACTTAAGTGCAAAGGATGCATGCAGTGAGCGGAAGCTGAGAGGATGCATCACATTATACTGAGCAGCCGTCAACATCATACTCCGCAGGCATCACTGATGATGATGTTATCATGAGCACACAATTGGGCTGAGGAACTAACTTTGGACCTGTGTCCTGGATTACATCCTTGCAGCTCAGCAACGTTAATTACCCCCTGACCCTTTTTCAAAGCAGCCGACAGCAGTGTCGGCGATTGTTCTGGGATAGTATCAAAGTGTAAAGTGCTCTACTGCTCGCTGTTCGACTACCATTAGATCCCTTTCTCTTGCTTAGAACCGGGAACTCAGGTCAGTCTGAAGGGATGCATGAGCTGGAAAACACAGCTCTAGATAATGGAGCACATTAGACAATGTCAACAGACACTGTAGGTCACAGGGGAGAGGATGCCTGACATGATAGGAGGACAGGAGCCTGGCACCATTTTGTTTGTGTTCCCTCCTACAATGAAATTATACACCTCTTTTAAGTATTCATGACATGCAAATTTAGATATCTTCGTATCTGAGAAATTCGTGCCACTAGAGTAGTAATCTGCAAAAAAAAGGAAGCAGAGAGCATGTTGATCGTTCAAGTCTGCATTAGATCCACTTTGAAAGTGAAAATGCGACTTTCAGAGCATGAACACCTCAGGACAAATTGGGCCTTTTTTCATATTTCACGGTCCATCAGTCTGCAAGTGTGAGTGACAGCTCCATTATCTACAGAGGTACGAGCCAGGACTCGTGAACAAAATCACAAAGCATAACTTTCCATGCAAAATCAACTAAAAAAAAAAAAATAACTGCAGTGGCCGCTGCGTCTCACGGGTCTCATGGAAACATACGTCTTACCTTTCATTCGGGTTGTTTTGGTTTTTTTTTAATTTTATTTCCAAGGTGAACCGCAAAGGTGATCTCACGAATTCACGGAGGGGAAAAGCATCAGTCTCCTTTTTTTTTTTTCTTTCTTCTTGTCTCGCACACCGGTCAACGCGACAGGGGCGGTCACGTACGGGCGACAGCGGGATCGATTGACGGTCCGGCGAGAGACCGACCCGGGCAGCCTGCGGGACGGATCCGACCCGTGGGCGCTGCGGGCAGCGGACGCCTCAGTCACGGCGCGGACGTCCGGGGCCGCCGGGGCTGTCAGGACAGGAGGCGGAGGCGCTCGATGTGGCCGGACTCCTGCATGTTGATGTTTGGACTACACCACGACAGCTGATTCCGGGCTCGCCTGCCTCATCCTACCTGGTATCGCGGTCTGTAGCACGGCGCAGATGCGCGGAGCAGCTGTGCGCTTTTCGGTCGGCATCTCCCCCCCTTGCGTCCATCACGCGCGCTCACTGTACACCTCTCTCTCTCTCTCTCTCTCTCTCTCTCCCCCTCCTTCACACACACGCACACACACACACACACCCTCCCTCCCTCCCTCTCTCTCTCTCTCTCTCTCTCTCTCTCTCTCTCTCTCTCTCTCTCTCTCTGCGCTCTGGCTGAAACGTTTAAACACCCGGGGGGGGGGGGGTCATAAAAAAAAATAATAATAAAAAATGCGCTGTCAAAGCGCAGCCTGGCCGGGAACAGGCCTAACTCAGCATCCGTCCCATCAGTGACGCATTAATCTGGCATTGATGCGTCACTGATAGTGAGCATTGATCAGCTTGCCAATAATTAAACTTCACTTTGGCGCTGTTACCCATGTGCTCCTTCTGTCATCTCAACGCAGCAGCTGAGGGGCGCTCCATCTGGTTGGGGCTGAGCACAGTATCACTGTAACCTTTAAGAGCCAATCAACCAATACCCTACCCCCCCGAAAATGATATAATTTTTCTGCTTGTAACTTATCAAGTTGCATTTTTAAAGAGACTCTGTCAAGATTTACCAAACTGTTGATTGAGTGTTTAAGTCCACCTTACATTGCAATGCAAGAAACCAAGTTATAGCCTTACTCTGACATTTACTGCATTGTGTCTATATGTAGACTAGAGAAGATGGTGCAGTTACCTTAATATCATGAAGCCACACTAATAAAGGAGCATACCAGCAGATAAAGCTGGGGGCCTCACAGAAGAAGAGTTTGCCGGAAGTCTCCGGTTCATGTCGAGCTTTCCTTCTGATGACATCACTGGGGTTATTTCCTGATACTTAAGAATGACACCCGCAGAGACGCAGAAAACATGACACAAAGTGTGAAACTGGAGAGCGGAAAAACACAAAAAGGCCACAATCGCTTCACTCAGAAGAAACACTTGCAACCTTGCATTTCACAGACTGGGTATTATTCCTCATGATCAGTAGGCTCAACTTCATGTGTAAAATCGGTGGCGTGCCCCTTTAACTGCATGCAACCCACAAGCATTCAACATAAATTGAATCCATTCAAAACAAATTTGTGGTGGAAGAGTGTCAAATAAAACTACACAATGTTTAACATCTATTGTACTTTTGTAATGGAAGTATGAATTATTAATTTATCCTTCAACGTAAAATTTTAAATTTACTTCTAGAATTTAGTTTAAGCACCAGTTATAGTTGGAGAACTACGGCATAATAATGGGCTTGATATTTATTGAGTTTGTCTTTAAAACTCACACAGTCAGGCCCTCAACACCATCATTATAAAATTAGTTCCCAGATTCTCTATGGCTCTGACTGGGCTTAATGCAGATGTGTAATCTCAGTGGAATGTACTGATCCTAAGTGCCAGCTGTCCACTGAGAGCACATGGAAACCCACGAGTCCCTGCTAACACTCAAACCAATACAAATAATACTACACATTAGGCATTGTGCATTCACATCTACATGGTGCATCAGCTAGACACATCAAATCCTTTCCCCTCATGGCAAATACAGGATAACAGACAAAATTTAAGCATTCAGTTGAAAAAAAAAAGCATAAAAAATTATCAACTTGTGCTAATTTGTGTTTTGATTGTAAAAGCCGAGAACATATTGGGTCATGCTAGCAAGTGGTGGACTTCCCAAGACTTTATGCACGCTTTTTAGTTTTGACCAGGCCTTTCTCCACTAGGCAGCGGTAGAACTCCTGGATGTATGTATACACACACTTCCAGTCGGGCTCATGCAACCGGACCAAGTCATCAGCGTCCAGCAGAGGGGGGCAGCCTGCCAGCCTCCTGCAGACAGAGAGCGAGTGTCATTGATAAAAAAAACTTGAGCCAGACAATGACACAGAAAGTATGTTAACAGTAAAGTCATTTTATTCCTCCCCGTAATTTACTGCTGGAGCCTACTCCAGACATATACATCTTCATTGTCATATAAGGAGCGGGAGCTCACTCTGCAGTGCTGAAAGCCAGCTGGAAGTTTTCCCTGGGTTTGTTAGGGTTGAGGATGGAGTACTCAAACGCATCAGGGAAGAACCGGTGCACCAAGGCACAGAACGCTATGCCATCTTTCCAACTGGAGGAGAAGTTGTGGATGTCCACCCCCTGTTTTGTAGCAGAGGGAAGTCCGTTTAGAAGAAAAAGTGGGAAAGAAGGAGGCATATGGGGCAGAGCTAGGTATAGTTTGACAGCTATAATTCATAGACAAAGAAAGCTGGGGCATATTTACCTCATATGGCTCTGTTTTGGCTCTGCACCAATCCAGAAGCATCTGTTTGACATTTTTAGGATTAGGTCCTGCAGCAGTGGGACTTTTCTGGGCTGTGGCTGCAGCTGGATTGGCCTTGCTGGGGAGAGAAAGCAAAGATACATGCCAGATAATCTGAAAGTATGGCTTACATTAGCTTTAACTTGGCAAATGCTATGAACAAGAAAAGTTTTTCTTTTTCTTTTGGGTAGATGTGATTACTTAATGTACTAGAAAAGAAGACATTGATCCTGACATGTGTCTGTAAAGGGCGCCGGATGGATACAAATAATTTTTTACAATAAGTTAGGATTTACCACTTAGTTAAAAAAAACTTTGTAATGCTTGGTGTCAGTGGCTACAACTTTTGTTTCAAAAATGGCCAAACATCATTTTTAAAAAAGGTAATTATATTGCATGAAGAAGCTAGATTTGTTGAAATGTCTAGGTCCAGATGGATCACTTATCTGTTCATATATTTTTTTTCTGGAACATTCCTTGAATAGTTAGTGTACTCAAACATGCAACAGTGGACTATAGAAAATGTTCACCTGTGCTGGAATGTGACTCACCTGCCTGCTGTCCTAATGAAGGCAGTGGAGGCTGATGGAGAGGGCTGGCCTGTTGGTTCTACAAAGATGCAGAGAATTAAACTAGTATCAGCAGGAAGTTTACATAATTTAAATAAAACAGTAAAATACCAAGTAGAATATATTCATGTGCAACAGAGCAGATCTATAAATCAGACTCACTGTTTGTTGATGGCTGCTGGTTCATGGACGCTCTGCCTATCCTAACAGCTGCGCCTGTTGTCCCTCCCTTGCTGAGGCCCTGCTGTCTCAAGTCCTGCTGCCTCGACCCTCGCTCCTGCTCCCGTTTATCTGATGACAGATGGCGTTTTAGAATTTAGACTTTAGAAAGCAGGCAAAGCATCAGAGGAGTAATGGAGATATTGCAACGGTAATGTATGATTAACTCGTAAACCAGAGCAAATATTTTCCTCAGCTTTACCTCTCTTTTTCTTGAGCAGGTCCCTTAATGCAGCACGAATGAGTCGTCTCTCTTCAAAATCTACTGCACTGTCCAGCTAAAAAAAGATGAACAGAGTGCATACATGGAAAAACAAATCTCCGGGGGACATTTAAAAGACACATTGCACAGGCCAAAAATTTTATGAGTTCTAATACTGTATTTCAATTTCCTTATATTTAGGAAAAACAAACAATTCTTCCCACCCCACCCACATGTAAACAAGGGAAGTAAAGACAATTGACATTAAGATTTTGGTCTGCTGACTCGCTAATCTCCCTTCCATGATGATGAGAGAGCAATCATTGGCTCACCATCTTGTTGAGAACCTCTTCATCTTCTATAGCAGCCAGTTCTTCGCTGGTCACTGCAGCTGGTCCGCCATCAGCTTTTGATGCCATGTCTGAGGAGTTAATCTGGTTGGATGGTGGGAAAACGCAGCTCTAGACACAAACTTAAGATACACATTCTTGAGAATATTTCACAGAGCAAGAACCGAAAGACAGAACCTAAACATGCATAAACACACTCGGGACTGTGTGACAACTGCAAAGATGTTTGAAAAGATGACTCACCTTTCTGACATGTAAATTGAAACAAAACATGAACATTTATCAAAATTGGATACGTCTGAATTATTTAAACCAACCAGACCAGATAGTGCTCAGTTGTTTACGTTAAACCTCACGAACAAAGCATAAAGACTGCATCTGTTCTACTTGCAGTCTGTTAAGTTATTCAAATATAAACAGTTACGTGATTCTTAACAGTCACAATTGAGCGGCCATGTAAAGAGTTTGTCTTTCTTTAGTACCGCTGTTTATCTCAGCAACTGGCTGAGTGCAGCGCAGACGGTGCACAAACACGTACAAATATAGTAATGTAATGGAATGAGACCATTACTGAAGGAATCTGATAACAGTGTAAAACTATGTGCTCAAGACACGGGAACGAATGAGCTGCGGTAAAGCTTCATATACCAAGATCTAAAAAATAAATTATAATGGGAAATACAGAAATATATACACCTCTATGTGTAGGTGTAGTGTCACTCACCTGTTTATATGTAGTCTGGTGTGTCTGGTTGTAGTCTTTGGGCTTCTCAGAAGTTTTTCAGTGCTCTCCTCTCCTCTCCTCCCCTCAACCCTCCTTTAAACTTGTCTGGAAGGCTGCGAGAGCTCAGGCCTGACATCACACCTCTTACCGCATCATTTTTGGAGACCGAATAGAGGTTGCTTACAAGAACCACCCAAGACTGGAGGAAGGGGGGGGGTAGGAGGGAGAAACACATCAGGTCCTCATCCATCAGTCTCTGTCAACCTCAGCAGAGTCTTGCCGCCTCTTGCCACTGCATCCCGGATGGATGATGTCATGTGAAACTGTACTCTGATTTTTAATCATACATTTGGCTTGATCACAGTCCATTTGGAGGGGGCTGCAGACCAAAAGTTTGGTGGGAAATGAAGGGGTTGCCGAGGACAAAAAAGTAAGGAGCACTGCCTTATTCAGGCAAAATGCTGACCACTGAACTCTGTATACAGAGGCAAAGGAATCTCTAAAAGGGAGTATAGAGCATGCATGCACACACACACACACAAACACAGGCCTAATAAATCAAAAAGCATACAAACAGCTCCTCCAAGTGGTCAACACTCATAACTGCTTTAAAATCTACTTGGTGTATGATAATATGTGGCGCTTCAATAGATTTTTTTTCACAGCAGACATTTTGGCTTGTCTTTGTAAGAAAAAGCGCAGGTGCACAGGAGTTCCACTAAGCCAAGACAGTGGGACTGTGAACCAGCATGAACAATACGGGGACCCAGAAACTGCCACAGCTAAATGGAATTCACTCATCATTCATTTTATTATATACGCCACAGCTTTTCCTGCAGTGATATATGAAAATGAGGCCTATCCCTGTTTCTGGAACTCACGCTTTATGAGGTGAAAATGCCAACACTCACTGGATCTAGCTTTTCTATGTGATGACTGCTGTTGCCGTTTTATTCTGTTGCTATTGTGTAATTTGTTTCGACATCCAAGCGTATAGTAAATTTCTGAATGATAACCCGGGTTTCATGTGTAACTAGAAAATTGTTTTCAAAAAATTTAGAAAATGTGAAACCTTCTGTAAAAACAAACATTTATAAACTCTACAAACAGAACTTTGGTATAGTACGCTTGGAGTAGGGTGCTAAATTCAATGGGAATATTCAGGAACTGTGACAGTGGAGTCATAATTTGACGTAGGCAACAAATCTGACTAAGTAATTAATTGGTTGGTTTGTTATTATTTATTGCACCAGACAGTTTATTTTTATTCAGGCAATTGCAGATCATTTGTTAATGAATTGTCCATAATTTGCTTCTAAACAGAAGCTGCAATATGGTTACTGTTGGCATTCAAAGTATTGTCAAACAAAAAAATCAAATCACTCCTTTATCTGCTACACTTTGTCCAAATAAGGCATGAGGGAAACATTTCATTCTTAAACCATTACAGTTTAAACCAGCCATATATGACTATAAAATACATAAATATAATAAAATAACTATTTACATCCAACTAGCTTTGCAAACAGTGAAAACCAGTATGTACACAGGAACCGTAGGCCTTGAAGGCAGCGTCTTCGCCCCCTGTCAGTGCAACTGTTGCTTTGCCCCACACTCAATCTACTAAACGTGATATCCATGAGAACAAGCAGCCAAACCTGCCAAAGTGAATCAAGACTGTGGGAGTTTAGATATAAAATTAAAAAATGCCCTCTGAGGCCATTCTGACCATAAGTCAACATGCTAATCTGAATTAAAATTTTTGTTTTAAAATTTGTTGACAACTGTGATTAGATTACTCCAATGAAATTATAAAATTCTTTACTCACATGCTGCGGTTGTATCGTGATTGTTGAAAAGCTGCTTGATCTCAGTCCAGTGATTAATAGTCAATGAACATATGGGAAATAAGTACTCTTTAACAAATGAGGCATTAAAACCAGTGAAATGATCTGCTGTCATTATCTTCAAATGGGTAAATAACGTTATTTTGAAAATTTAAACCAATACAGCAAATTATCAAATTGCAAAATAAAACTGGTTCGACTCTTTTTTAAATTTTTTTTTTTTTTTTTTTTTTTTTTACTATTCTCAGTCGACAGGGGATTTATGAAAAGTATCTCAGGTTCATATATTAATTCTCAATGTGCCATGATGTCAGGACAATATAATTTTATGAATGGCACCCTTGAAATATAACTTTGAAATATACAATCCTGCCTGATGTTTTTCTTATGGCAAAAACTGAAGAAAATACGACAGGTGTCCTAAAAAATAAACTTAATGTATGGCTTTGTTATTGTGTCGCTGTATGTGATCATGTCTGGTCACTGACAGAACTACTATTACTACATGGTGTGACCAAAAACAACCTTTTAAAGTAAACATTAGGCATCCCATACATGTAGGAGGGAGTGTAACAGACATCCATGATCATTTAAGATGCTTTCAGGAGGAGCCGCGGCATGTAGTACTCTGCTTAGTATACCTGACTCTTCTCTAAAGAGAGAGGTACTGGAGAGACTAGCGCCATCTAACATTAGATGTGTGCACGTGCAAGACACTTGAGGAGCAAAATCTACAACTTGACAGAGCCAGTGATTGCTATTGCCACTTAAAAAATAAATATTCTCTTCCACATAAACCTTAAAATGGGGATTAAATAAAATTTCTCAGAAATACTGAGAGAATACATAACACTTTCCAGCAAGAGACAGTTTAAGATGTGCTAGTTAACCACCTTTATAAAAATGTTACCCAAAAAAGGGCAATATTAAACCCAACAGATGACATTGGTTGGGATTTAAGAAGCAACCTTAAAGGACAGCTCAGTCTTTTTCTTCCTCCTCTTCCACAGGGAAAAGACAGCTAAAGTTGAGTGACACTCCTTAGAGAACAAATGAACCTAATTATTGAGGTACGCTGCAGTGAGCGCTCTGTTGAAAAGATGGAAATAATTGGACTAAATCTACAGAGAGCATCCTCTTAAGCTGGCAGCTAGTCTTTAAGTGGAAAGCCACATTGAGGTTCATTGGGGAGGACAAAACACAGAGCTCAGGCCTCTTATTAAAAATGTGCTTAAGTAGAGGAAGAGAGGCGTCTCATTGCACAGAAATGTTGGCTTTGTCCACCATTGTAACTTTTGCCTCTAAACAAAAGGTTTTAGCCCTACAACAACAACAACAACAACTGCAGTGTCTTTTTTTAAGCAAGCTTCCCACTTTAGATATAGGAAAAAAAAAAAAAAAAAAAAGCTGCCAACCCAGACCCTGAGCCAACCCAGGACCTGGTGAATATCAGGTAACAGTACTATTAATATATATTTTTAATATAAATTGTGCCCTTTCAAATTTGAGGCAGAGCACTCTACAAGCCTCACCCTGCTCTGCAGCTGACAATGTCCACAACATCCACCAAAAACATCGATCAGGGCCCCCATGTCAATGAGAATGTCTGTCTTCACAGTGGAGTAGTATGAGTGACAGTGTAAATACCTCATGAGGTATCAAATAGTTATAAGTGTTCACGCATGCATATACAAATATAGGCTATCTACAGATTGAGAGAATGTAACCATTGCTGTGAAAAGATAAAGGCAACCTTTTCCTCTCTGAAGTCTCTAGTTCAGTTTGACCACAGGAGAAATAAACCGGCACAGTGAGGAAGTTTTAATCTAAAAAAAAAAAAAAAAGAAAAGAAAAAAAAAGACCTGTAACATTGACAATGGCCTTTTAAGGTCAATCTTCCTCTGCTGTTCTTGACCATTTAATGACACAAAGGGTAGAGAACTACAGCCAGGTTTTTGTGTGTCTGTGTGGTTTTTTTTCTTCATTTTGTTTCCTTTGACATTTTATTCACTCCTCCTCCCCTTTCAGTTTCAATCTATCTTTTCTTCCCGTTTTCCATCTGTTCTCTGTTGACGATATGTTGGGTCAGATGTACTAGCTTCATCCAAGTCCTCTCCAAGTGCAGTGTGAAAATCCACCTGTCCGGGCCTTTTAGCTTTGGCCCTGCGTGAGTCCAGGTAGCTGACAATGAACTCTGAGTTCTGGTAGATGAGCATACCAGATAATGTCAGCACAGCGCCGGCACAGCTGAGGGCGGATAGTTCGCTGCCGAAAAGCAGCTGGGACAACAGCAGGTTTCCCACCACGCTTAGGTTGCCAAGGATATGCAGAGTAACGGCTGAGGTGAGCGTGATGACACAGCAGCTGGCCAAGTTGTACATGACCGAGCCCAGGCAACTGAGCAAGATAAAAACCCACAGGTGGCGGTCATAATGCAGCGGCGACTCCAGCATAGCCCAGTTCTCTAAGGTCAGAGCTGCCACAGTCAAGATGCAGAAGCTGGGAATGGACATCAGGTAGAGCAGGAACACAGAGTTGATTTTCTCCTCCTGAAGTAAGATGCCTGGTTGAACAAAGACATTTATACAGCAATTACAAACATGACTTTAAAGGGAAAAATTTGAGAGATGCTAAAAACAAAACTCATTTGTTGTCTGTGTATGGCATTTCCTACTTAAGTGGAAATATCTGTCATGAAATATCATCTATTGTTTAAATACCATGGTATCATAAATCACAAATCTGACTCAGCAACTATATTTCTCACCTCAAATATTTTGACAAAAACACATTAATTTAGGTGACATAACAGAAGGTTATCCTCTATGTAAAGTAACTGATGTTTTAGTAAGAGCTGTAAACACTTCATGTGTTCAGTGGCGTCCATTATCAAACTTGTGAGGAGTGATGCTTTGGCTCGGGGCCTTTAAACAAAACCTGGTGCACGGCCAAGTGTGTGAGAGAAAAATTAACTTATTAGGGCAATTGTTACAACAACAACAACAACAACAACAACAAGTGAGAGAGGATGAAAATAGCTTGTTGAGACTTCAGAAAACATTATCCAGCTAGTTTGGATCCTCAGGACGGACAAAGTTTATACTCATGATTAAAAACAAGAGTAATGTGCAGCACATTCCATCTACCGGACCTTGTTTTTAAATTTATCTCCAAACGCAAAAGCAGGGTATGAACTTTCCTTCCTATGTGATTATTTACCCTTATTTAAAAAAGCAAACGGGAAACTTTATAACTCATCTGAAGGCATGTGCTGTTTGTCGCTGAGTGGCTCTACTGGAGTAATTGGGGATTTTAAATGATGGCCCTTTAGTCACAAGCCTGCCCCTGTAACTGCAGAGGTACAAAGTATGCAGCATTACATTCCTCTGAACACAACTGAATATCTGCCCCAGTGTTATGTAAAAAAAATAATGACAGGGCGTCAGTAAACTTACAGAAACTTGTGACTTCAATTTTCTTCTCCGATAACTACAAATTTGTTTAGACTTATAACATTAGAGAATATAATCCACTGCAAGGACTTAGCTTTAAGCCAATTTCTGCAACAAGTGCTTCCCTGAGAACACAGAACATTGAAAAGTTAGTACATTGGATAAATGTCGTGAGGCCCTATTCAGCCCCATGTGACATCGATTCGAGAAAGTTATGTCTCCTTCCTGGGACTATCTCACTTAATCTGTAGCCAGATTTTCAGTCTAAAATGTGTATTGGTACAGAAAGCCTTTAGTTCATTTTACTTCATCACGATAAACCACTCAGTAACAATACAGCTCTCCAGGGAGTCCTGGATACACATCATAAAAAACAAACAATAACAAATAATTGTTAACTTACTAAAACTTCGTCCAGGAATTTTAAACTGTTAAGTTTTCAGGCAACATTGTGTTTCTTTTAAAACACCTTAGACGAAGCATGCTTTTAATGCAGCCACTATGATTTATCACTCAATAGTGTCCCTGGACCTCTTAAGTTTATTTTGGAATCTCTTGAATGCAGTTTTTATTAATAGACTATTCAGAAAAAAGGAAAAATGGTGGCAACTAAGAGCAACTTTAAAAATACCTCACTGAATCAACTGGTTTACCTGAAGATGACTGAAAATTGTATCTGATCCAAAAAGTTACTTCTCTCTGAACTTTTCGGTCCATCAAAAGCCAAGTTTAACATTGAGACACAACAGATCTGTATGTTCTTGGGATGTACAAAAACTCTGCCCATTCAAACTCATACACACATATTTATGTTTGTATTATGTTTCCGAGGAAACCAGGAAATACTGTGACGGTCCAAATTAATGTGTGGGTTTGTTACTGGACTGAGGACTGAATCATCAAATCTCTAAACATTTCCAGGGCTGCAGACTGCTGCGGTGTCTGGGGGGACACAAACTAAAATATCCTCTGATGTCAGTGGAATGAGAGGAGACTTCCAGTTTAAAAATAAAGGGTAATTAAGTCAGAGGTTCCATTTCTCTCTGCGACCAAAATGCAACAAAACAGAAAACAGCGAACGGACAAAGTAAAAGCGGCACTCACTCTGTTGAATGGACTTGACACCCCTCAACATGGTTGCTGCAAACACGAAGAAGCAGCCGGTCTGATCGAACTGGACCTCCCCCATGATGCTGAAGGAGGCTCCCAGGCAGATGGGCATCATGGCTGTGTATTTGAGGATGTGATGCTGCTTGCCCAAGATCAGCGTGGAGATGGCCAGAGTGAAGAGCGGGGTGGTGGTGTAGATCATTTGTGCAAAGGACAGCTGGACATAGTTCAGACCCATGTTGCCAAAGGCGATACTGGCACAGAAGGTCAGACTCAACAGGAACACCTTATATTTCGCGCTGGGGGTCAGGTCCTGCTCGCCAGCCCCTCTGTGGCGGATCACCCGCAGTTTGATCAGCCCATAGTCCACTACTATGGCCGTCAGCATGTGCAGCGCCGACAGCAACAGAGGGTACCTGAAGTTGTAGACGGCAAATATCCATTTGTTGAGGCTGGAGATGGTGGTGCCCGTCACCAGCCAGACGATGACGGCCGACAGCAGATGGAGCATCTCTGCGGGTGGCCTCCTCCTCCTCCCGCCTCTCTCTTGCAGGGTCGCCTCGCATTTTGAGAAGCCATCGGCGCTGATCATGTTCGTATCATTGTCCTGCCCTCTGGAAGGAAAACACGCACTGAATCCGCGCCTCTCGCCTCCGGATGAAAACCATGAACCCCCCCAAAAAAAAAAGAAAAATCCGGCAAGTTCGGGACCTGAAAAACCTCGAGAATCAACCGCGACGGCGCTTCCTCTCCCTCCCCTGCGGCGTTTCCCGGTCTTTGTTATTCACCCGACCTGTACTTTCTTTCTTTCTTTCTTTCTTTCTTTCTTTCGTTTTCAGCACCGCCTATTGACACGTGTTTCTATTTTGCATGACGGTCCGGTTGCGTAACGTAACCCGCGCAGCGAAAATGTCATATACCGGAGCAGGGGAGAGGAGAGGCGTTCAGGGCGGGTCGGAAAAAAAAAAAACAGGACGCGCCTTCTCCGGCACCGCAGGGACCGAGGGGATTGGTTACTGTCCCGGCACACAGCACTGGACAGGCGGGGACGGGTCGGCGTGATGCGCCAAAAACCGAAGTAGTGTAGTAAACACAAGCGGACGACTTAGGTACTGAATGTGCCCTTTGCTAAATATCATACACATATGGCAGCGCAGCAGCGGCTCCCATGAGCTGTATATTTGTTTTCTCGCCCTCCACGTTGTCTTTAAATAGCAGCTTACTCCATTACCGGGGTCTTGTCGTTCCCCTCTTCCCACCACTGGCACAGGGGAGGGGGGGAGAGACCCCTGACGACTCACCGCTTCGTTCACAAACGCGAAGTCGGCTCCGGCGCTAAGCTAGCAGGACGGCGGTTCGTCCGCGGTGTCTAACGAATAAACCGGCACGGATCCGACGGGCAGCCCGGCGGCCTCCGGCGCAGGAGGCGGGACGGTGCCGCCGGTCGGTTCGACGCGATAAAGAGGGGTTGAGCTGCGCTGAGTTAGCTGACCTCTGCCGCGGACCGACACCGGGCGGCCGAGGGTCCGTCTGCTCCCCGGCTTCGTGCTAACGTCAGCCGGGAGCAGCCTCCTCCGTGACGGCGGGGAGGTAGCGCTTGTTGGCTAACGATCGGTTGCTAGCTACGACGACAAGCCGACGTGCGTTACTCCGGGCTCGTCGGGTAAACGTTACCGAAACCGAGACTGCGGCCAGTCACCTTCAATCACTAATTGAACTTGAACTCGATCGTTTTCTTTTTCTTTTTTACCTTGTTCCTCGACAACACCTGGTGCATCCCCCCCCTCAAAAATCCTCCGTCCGTCTGAAGTGTGCGCTTCAGTTTCGTTTGCTGGTTTATTTAAAGGGCGATGCCACTCATTTCAGGGGCGGTTTTCCCGGTGCATGGTGCAAGCTGACCGCAAACTCTTAACTCCTCCTATGAAGGACTGGATGTGTTGGCAACTATGGGGTTTAATTTGAAAAAATGCAAATGATCCCCTATGAAAGATACACTTGTTCTTTGATTCATTAGAAGTCACTGTGCAATAAAGCGAAAACAAAACACGCCAATCGGAGACGTTAGTTCCGCATTACCAACCCAAACAAGTTAGTGCTCCACACACTGGTATAACTAAACCAGTCTCATCCACTGTATCTTTCATTAAAGAAAAACAACCCCTGTATATTTTCTCACTACCGCAAGTTTTCTGTGTTTCTTTGATTTTGTTAGACTTTGTGAAATTTTTTAAAAAGTCACCAGAAGATGAACGTTATTCTTTTACTATTATATAGATCTGGGGGAAAGGGCATGACATAATGAAGTACAATCATGATTTAGAGTTAATGGAAAGTCTAGACATTCATGTGCTCTTCAGCAGATTTTTAGCTGTGAGTTAACAAGCCTTTAATTTATTGTCAGATGTGAAGTTACTGGTGTCTGGTTTGCTACTCTGCACCCTCAACCGACCCTCAACCTCACTGCAGACCAGAGAGGGACGCTATCCCAAGAGAAATGAACTGTTGGCCTCCAGGCATCATGACAGACACTGTTTCTCTGGACATCTATCATCTGTCCCTTATGCATTGGAAGAACACTGATGCTACAGTAAAGAACAGCACAGTGAAGGCTTTATGTCTTTATTTGAGCTCAGAAATCTAAAATCTTGGAGGCCATTGGGCACAAAAGGTGAGTTCACATCATGTTTCAGCAAGAGTCCACAAAGATCAGCTAGGTGAGGAGGCCTCTCACTACAAAGTGCTTAAGCACTTGAAAACCATGCATAGCTATATGTTGCCATGAAAACCTTTGCATTTATGTAGCATATAACATTACCTGCAGGTAAAGATAACATTGTGCTTTATTTAACAAACGCCTTATTTGCATCATTAATATCATATACTGTATTTTGTAAACTTATATTCATAATTTCAATTCCCCAACATCCCATTCAGTGGTATACAATCTTGACTTCATTTAAGATTATATATACACAAATAGAGTTTAAGTAGTGACCAGAATATGAATGTTCAAGAATTGTGAAACTATTAGAGTGATTATAAATGAAGTAATTCTATTTCTATTATATTCTTGCTATATACAGGCCAAAACCGATCAGACAGTCTTACATGTGCTTCATGCCCTATTATTATACACAGGAAGCTGAACAGTATAAATAAACACATTATTAGTTTTATGGATAATGTATATTGTCTACTAATGTACATCATTGCTAATTTGCACACAAAAACTGTAGCAAGAGTATTGCTAAGCCTTTCCTTAATTGTGTTCATTTGGCAGGATACTGTTACTATAACATGATTTTTGTGCGGCAGAAAACAGTTGTACAGTTGTAGTTTTGCTGACATGTCCAAAGAAAGCAACACAATTTTAAATATTGAGAACATTCTTAAAGCTAGCCAAACTGTTTTAAAAGGGGAGGGGGGTTATGATAAAACAAACAATAAAATAAATAAAATTCAGCTTTAAGCATACATGTCTATGCCCTCAGAAAAAGGCTGCCAGATTGTTGTTATTTGTACAGAATCTCAGAGTTGGATACAGTGGTTGCTAGGGATTTACTACATTAAATAATTAAGGCTAAAATTATCATCAAGCACCAATGTAATCCCTTGTTGAAGGAAATCCCCCAGGCTTAGTAGATTTCTACTTTAGTGGAACTCTTATGGTTGAGTCTCAAGGTATTTGAATTGGTAGGTTTACTGTTGCACCTCCATAAAATAAAGAGACTCAAGGGGAACAAATTTTTAAAAAGAGTGGTGGAAAAGAAAGGCAGAAATATCCTGACTTTTTGACCCTAACATCAAAATTTTCTATCCTACTTTCCCCATAGTGCGACTTGATAGTGTCTTTACTTTGACCCTCCCAGCCTGGTAAGATTCCAAATCACAGACCCCCAATTTGCAACACAGGGTGTCTGTTACAAAACCATACAAGTCCAAACTGAGATTACTCAATTTCTGTCACTTTGGTGCTGTAATTTTCTCACGCTCAACAAAGCTCCTCCAGAGCCAGTAAAGACATTATACAACTGTTTTCACAGGTTTTGTAGTATGCTTCATTACAAGTAAATTAACTTAATATGTAAAACCAGAGCCGTGCCCCTTTAATGCAACCACAGACATAGTTTAAAGATATGCACTGCAATTACCTATAAAACAGCATGGTGTTTTCAGTTAGTTGTCGATCCAAAGAGAAAGAAATCTACTTTGGTTTACAAGGCCGAGTAGGTGCTCTTCAGAGGCCTGTCAGAGTGAACAATATATAAATCCTTAAAGGAGCGATATGTGCAGTTTTAAGACAGAATAGTAAAAATCCCCCGATAATCAGGGAGATGAATACATGAAGTTGTGCTGTGAAAAAGCCTTTTAGTACAGAGTAATGCTTTATTCTGCTACAGTCCTTTCAGAGCCCATTGCCTCTGTCAGATCCCAGCATGAGGAACATGTTGTTCCAGCTTTGAAGAGAAAAGACATTCAGTGCATGTACCAAAACATTCGTGACACTCCTTGCCCCCAAGTTATTCCCACAGACACCCGGCAGAAGAAGTGCATTGTTGCAGAAATTATTTTTCTGTTCTCTGGATATGTCAGTCTTCCAGTTCCACATGCACATACACACCTAAGAATCCTATGTTCTCTGTGAATTAGTTCTCTGCTGAAGCGTGCACACAAACTGAGGCCATGCATCTGAAAACACAAGCTACATTAGAACAGAATTGAATATAGTAGTAACTGGAAGAATGATCTCGTTTTGTGCTTGAAATTTTGGAAGGGTGGGCTACTTTTTAAGAGCTGGCTCATTCACACGCACATATCAACACTCAAACAAACAACCGCCCACAACTCACAGAGTATCCTTACATGGGGAGGAACCACTCAGACTTTCTGATGCCATGGTGTGACAGGAAATGTTGTCCTAGTAGATCTCGGGGCATTGGGTCCAGTTCTGTCTGTCTTTGGCCTCCCAGTAGCCGCCCCTGTATAAGTAAGTGCCTTCTCCTGTTGTATCATCTGTCCTCTTCTCAAACCACAGTGGCTGGTAACCCTCGATATCTTGTCCTAATGACACAGAATCATGTTTTCTTAAAACTTGGCTTGAATACACACTATTTTCCAGAATATCACAGTATCTTACTTCTCCATACTGGCTAAATATTGCACCTTTCATGAGGAATATAACAGAACTCTGTCTGGAGAAAACTGATTAAATACTGTTCTCCACCCAAAGAAATAGACAAAAAATTTGGCATTATAAACACAGTTCTCCACATTTTTTGATTTTTACTTTAAGAACACAGGAACAAATGATGCATGGATATCTGTAGCCTCTGTTTTTGATTCAAATGGTATGCTATAATGTAATATTTTGAGCATTTGGATCCAGATGTATTTTTTTGTTGCCTGTGGACAGACACAAAATCTCCAGATACAATATATCTAAATTGCTCAACCCATCATCCGTCTTACTATTGAAGGGGGAATGCAGTGTAAGAGGTAAATGGCAAATTCTATATCCCTTTGCTTGTTCTTGTTGGTTTCCTTGCTCTTACCCTCTTCCAGGGCCTGATTGGCTTGCGCCTCCTTTCTTCTCCTCTCCAGCCTCTGATGTTCCTCCAGTCGCTGCTTCTGGGCGTTTGCTTCATCCCAGAGACCTGCCTCCATTAGCCGCTGGTCCGGCCTCAGACGACTGTCAGTTGGCGCGACGCCTTCTTCTGGTTCATTCAGAGTCAAAGCCAGGGTGGAGAAAAAGTGCATGTTCTCTGCATTATCTCTGTATAGTAAAAGAATGGAAGAGACAACACATTAAGACAAAAGGTCAGATAGAAGGGTGGGAGAGACAGGGAAGGGCAGATAACTAAAGGAAGGTAGGCTGAAATGCCACTTTGAATCATTAGGATATGGCAGAAATGTGTAAGAAAAGATAAACATACGGGAGAGGATATTTCTTCCACAAGAGTTTCGGCTGAAGAGTCTGATAAACTGTTTTTTGTTTTCCTTCAGAGCCTCCACATCCTTGGCTGCTGTCCACTATCTTGGCACTCTCCATCTTTTCGTCCCAGGTTCCTGACAGGATGTAATGGGCTGTGCCCTCTCTGTCCTCTACTACCCCTGTCACCTAGAGACCCAAGAGAATATGGCACACAGGAAAAGATCAGTTATGTTCACAGTCTGAGCTCTAGGCACAGACTTATTCAAGGCTGGGTACTACAATTTTCCGTAATCTTTTAACACAAATTTGGCTGAATCGTTCAGATTTTAAGTATGTTTAAAATCATTTAACAATTGTACACATTGGACTATATCAAACAACAAAAGTTTAAGGAATGGCAAATATTTTTCAGGCTCCTGCTCCTAATTGATAAGTCAGTGCGTTCAAGTAAGTTCTAGTTTGATGTTGATTTAATGACACAAACATTTTCAGGAATCAGACATCTCCTGAAGCTGATTTACAGTTGTAAGCACTAAGCATAGAGAATACAAGATGTGTTAAACATAATAAGAAAGAGAGATGCTTGATCTGCTAAAACAGTTGTAGAGTCTTGACTCATGCTTGTGTAGCTGTAGAATTTTGACGTGTTGCAAGTGTAAAACTTTAATGCTTTGAACTCAGAATGAGCGCAACCAACAGATATGCCGATTGTCTGTTACAGAATGAAAAAGTAAAACAGACGTACTTTACGTGGGACTTCTCTCGAGAAGTAGCTGTAGGGGGAGAACTTCAGACGGCAGGTGTCCTTGGTAGTGTTGTTTACAATGTCAATGTCTCCAGACTGCCAACAGCAACAGACAGGAAGACAGCAGAAAAAAAAAAAAAAAAAAAAAACAGATGTGACTTTATAGTGTATTATGACCCAAATTTCTTTCTTCTTTAACACAATCCAAACACACAATCCAAACATACACCTTCTCATTGATACAAAGCTAATTTAATTTCTGAATTGTAAGTTCCTCTTCCCTTTCCTTCCTGTAATTTACCTAAGTCTTTTGGAGTTATCAGTTTTTAGAAGGTCTCATATATTATCTTGTGTTTTTACTGGTCGCTATATAAACACAAACTCACTCACTCCAAGTCAGAAGCTGGTTGTGCTCTTGACAGTTGAAGTAGAGAAACACTTGATTGGAACACACCTGATCAATCCAAAGTTTTCCCACAATAATGTTGTGCACTGTTGATGTCACTTTGCTCCACACATAGTGGTTTCCGCTTGAGTGGAACTGGAGGTGAATGTTTCCTAAATTAAAGAGAAGGAAGACACACAAACACTGCACATAACATTGCAGTTTTATAATTACTTGGCAAATTATTCATGTTCTAAAAAAGATTTTGCTTGCATTTATAGATCATATTTGGTTTGTATTGCTATACTGTATATTACACTATATACTGATTGTCAACATGAGCTACTTCAAGGCAAATCCTAAGTTTTCAAAGTTCTTACCCAATGGCACGACAGAAATATATTTCCCACGAAACTTGCTATCGATAGTGATATGCTGCCACAGGGTCCATCCTCGCTGTGATGTCACATGGTGGGCAGCGGCTGGTGGGTGATGACTAACCTGAGAGTTAAGGGTATCGGCTGGTGTTAGCAGAGACAATATAGACAGTCTTAATGGTTTTATATTTTTGTTTTTCACTAAGAGGTGTGTGTTTAAAATGCATGTATGAGGATGTGAGTGTGTGTGCAAATACAATTAATAGGTTTGCATACGTTTTTGTCTCACCTGCTCAGAGATGGAGCGATAACCGTACTCCTCCAGTCGGTCCAGCTCATAAGTCTCCCCAAGCAGAGGATTGAAGGGCTTGGCCGTACGATGGACCGTGGTGGAATACGAAGAGACAGAAAAGGCAGCCACCAGACACATCTGCTCCAGGGTAGAGTCACAGCGAGCTGCCCGGTCCAGAAGCTCACTGTACTCCAGATCCTCCGTCAGACGCTGGAGCATTGACAACGGCTCATTGAAGTTTACCTGCAATCACACACAGACACAAAAGGTTTCTTGTAACTGGTTGGGATAATTCCACATGTGGACCATCCATTTACTCAAATCCACATGAAATTAAAAACTATATTACAACCAATTAGTATGTTTTGAATTTACAGGCATAGGTATCTTGGACAAGTCTTTGCCAATGCAGTTCTTCATGATGCTCCACAGATTGAGGGAGTAATTTGGTTTGTCTGGAATACGGCTGCGTCTTGTTCTTCGTAGCTGCATGTGGTTTGTGTCTGAGGTGTCCTGAAAAGAGTAACGACAAAGAAATGAAGCACATAAAGAAACAATAGATGTGTGATATTTTTGTGTTTATAAGACAACTAAGTATAAATTTACATTTGTTTTATAAATATCCATATACTGGTGACCTACATTCTCATTGTGAGTCCAGTCATTGGGTACTCCTCCGCTCATCATACTCTGATTACTCCCTGAGCGCCTGAAAAGAAGCAACATACTTTAAATATAGTTCAAAGTAATAGTCCTGCTGATTGATCCAGAACACAGCTCTCGCTTTATTATATGTGCTGATGTCTGACTTGTGCTGTATGTCACCACTGGTAGTCACAGTTATGAAAGCAGGGGAGTCCTCCATGGCATCGAAGAACTCTGCCTCATCATTTTCATCACTCGCATCACCCTCATGAGACCTCTCCACACCTACAGCTACAAACACAGGAAAAGGGGATAGGTTAGCTGTGTGTCTACCATCAATAAATATACAGTATATACTGTACATCATACACAATGTAGTGCTCCCATACAAGGGGTGGCCCTTGTAAGAGGTGAGACTTGATTTATATTGATCATCATCTTTAGATGTTTGGTAGAGATGCCACAGCAGTTCAACAAGCAAATATTTAGCCTTTGAAAACACATTTATAAAAATGTGATGGAATTGCACCGGCAACTGAATATACAGATCAACCTTTTAATTGTGATTTGCACCACTTGCTGCCTAAGTTGCAAACATTGTAAAATTATGTAATGTGGAAAAATTATGAGAACATATGCCAAAAATAAAAAAGTGTCCTTATTTGAAGACATTTGCATCACAGACCGCAAAGTATGGTCTCAATGTTTGTGTTTTCATTTGTGCGTTAAATAAGCACACATGAGAATCTCAACCAAAAACAAACATTAAACTATTAGTTTTGGAGTACTAGTCTGTTGAGTTTCGTTTACTTTGTCTCCCCATGTAGATAAATAAACTAAAAACTTAGATAAAAATTGAGATATGATAAGACTGAATAAGCTGCATTTCTGTGACAGAAATGCATCACTACTACTGACAAGAAGAGGGACATATCTTTAATCTATGAGTCTATACTTTGCCTGCAGACTGCATGGAAGAGGATGTCTCAGGGGTCTAGGAGAAAGAGTGTGAATTGTCTCACCTGAATAAGAGGTGGGATTCTCTCTCCAGGCTCTTTCTAGGCTGTTGTGCTGCTTGGCTAACTGTTCGATGGTCTCCTCCAGATGGTGACGCTGCTCTCTCTCATACTGCAGGGCCTTTTGCCACCTCCGGCTGTGAGATTCTGCTACGTCCAGAAAGTCACGACAAGCCTTAAGTGTGAACACAATGCATATCAGTGGATCTGGGCAGAGCCCTCATGCCGCATTCCCTCATTAAAATAGAAATTTGCATCTGATCAGTCTCCCTTTTACAGTGGTTCTATACTGACTGAGGCTTGCACTGTGCAAACTTACATTGATCATAGCATTGGAGGTGATACGGAACAGGGTGGCTCGCTCATTAACAGCTTTAACTTTGTCTGTGCTGTCAGCTGATCCACGCAGTTCCTCAAGTTCGCTGAGGGAACGCTGGAGAGCAGCGCCGTGCTTCCCAATCAGCTCATTACAGGTGCTCAGGTCATCTAGCTTGCTGGCCAGACTCTTGAGCACCCCTTGGGTTAGGGCACGGTCCTCTTGAGGGACAGGGCCTTCATCTCCTGAGTCATCTTCACACAGGGAAAAAAAAAAGAAAGGCAGCACAGAAATGACAGAATTTAGCAAAGATGTTAGAGTATTACTAGAGGTTTAATCTGATGTTTAAATAATATGGATGTTTATGGTGGTGAGATTGTATATTTTAGTAAGCAGTATATATGAAATTAATGTCTCATCAGACAGATTGAAAAAAGTATCTTAAATACTCTAAATTTAGATTGAGATGATTTGAGAAAGTGATAGTGGGGAACGGATGAAGGATGATAATAGCACTTCACACTGTGATCAACCACAACCGTTCCTCTACAAGACTGGAAAGCTGTGAATGAACACTGTTGCCCTGGAAACATAGTCCTGTGCAATCAGGAGGCCAGGCTATTTTTAGAAGAAGAGGGAGAAGAAAATGATGACGCACTACCCTTTTCTTTCTCTATTTCTCTCTCTTTACCTCTTATTGGCCTGAGCCAAACAATCAATCTCAAGGATTTTAGAAGATGAGCAGGGAGACTTGACTATATAACCAGACGCGACATAATTATCATAAAACTATTACATGATCTAGAGATCTTGAACCTCAAAGTCATCAATACTTTTGTTAAATTTCCGACTATTAGTTTCAAATTTAGACACTATTAGACAAAGTTAGACAGAACATCTTCCTGTATCTACTTGTTCCACTGCAAGATTAAAACTAAATCACAACAAGTGACATTTTAAAATCAAAAATGCCTTTTTTTCTATGGCTGCACCATGACATTAGAACCTGGGGTCACTTTGTGCATATAATCATACACATTTTCTTGTAATTCAGCCATACACCTTGGGAGCTAAACCCCGGGGTCTTGACTAGACTTTAAAGAAATTCTGAGGCTTAAAATAGGGCTTGTCTGCACAATATCTGTTTGTAATAATAGACCTGCCACAGAGTCTGTGGTCTGGAGAGGGTAATAGAGAAAACTATGCTCTAGTAAAGCCTCTTGTGGAAAAAACAATCTGTTAATGAAGAACCTAGTTTTAAGTAATCTAAGAAAGCCTTATTTACATTAGTACACATTTACATAATGCCTGGTTTTGTATTCTATTGTTATAAATGAAACACAACACAACCAAAATAATAAACAGAAGCAATCCGTCTTTAAAATGCAAATAACTGCCCCCATCTTATATAATGAAACTTTTCTAGGTCAAAACATTTCTTCTCTGCTAAAAGAAACAGATTGTGTCTGTATTGTGCAAACTCCCGAGCATGTGGACTGAATCTAGGCCAGTGTCTGCATGACCAGTGAGTATCAAAGCAAGGAGACAAACTACTACACTACTACACCTTATTAGAGGGGGATAGAAATAAAAACAATCAGGGCAAACTGGATTAACAAAGTCTCAGGAGGAGAAGATTAAAATGAGAGGGTGAAAAATCCTTCTGGCATCTGTAATGGTTTCATGACCCATATACTGTAGAGAGAAAATGGATCTCATGTTAAGACACTAGACTGTCAATTTGAGATGTGGGTCGATATGCCACCCAACATGATTTACGGATGTGCAACTCCCCCTTCACCCGTTGTACAAATCCGTGAAATCATAATAATGTACATGTAGTGGAAAGGCACACTGGCCTGGTCTTTGTACTAATGAGTGATTTTTCACACAGGATACCGGAGTGCCTGAGACGAATTGGTGACTCATCGTTGAATCATGAAAACACACCCACAGGTGGTAGAAGGAGCACCATTATGGACACAGTGTGGGAAGAGGGAACTGGAGTTGAAAATCAGGGGATGTACTGTGAGCTTCTGAAATACAGATGAAGCAGTTAGAAGTCTGAGATTATGCTGAGAGCTTGCCAAGCAACCGGAGCCACAGTGTTGCCTCCTTGTAAACATTTCATCAGATTCAGTCTCACACTCACATACGCTGAACTTTCAACTCCATATCTAATATTCATTTGGGAGGTTTGAATTTTATCACAACGTAACTTTTATGTATCATTTATCCAAAAAATGAAGAGCTTGTAGTAGTTGATGATACCTATTACAAGATAGGTGCCTGATTACTTTTGCAACATCCACTTAATTACTGCTGTTCTAATCCACTTTTAGCCAATTAACTTGCCCCACTACCACTGCCAATAAACCAATAACCAAGGGTTCATACAATGATAATTTGTAATCACTGCACACACACACACACACACACACACACACACACACACACACACACACACACACACACACACCACCACCACCACCACCACCACCAAAACACACAGAGATTTACACATGCATAAAAACACATTAGCTATTCTGTTTTAAACTGTTTGAAAGAGACAGTATTACCATTTTTTGTCTGAGAATAAGGCATTAGATTAGAAGGATATTTGCATACATTGTTAAGATTAAAATGATTAACTGCAAAAAAAAAAAAAATAGACAAAAAATGCCTTAGAGAGAGAATAAGGCTGTGTGAAATCTTCTAAATGGGCTCGACTCTTTAAATCCTGTTTAGTATATTGGCTGCAATCACTACCTCACACGTCAGTCACGGTCTCATTATGTTAATATGGCCAGCGCAACAGAAAACACTAATTTGCAGGTACCTGCAGGTGCAAACCTTTCATTCATCACTAAAGGGTGCTTACAAAAAGCAGGATTTAAATCAGTTGCAAAAAATAAGACAAATACAGCACACTTGACTGAGACTGAATGTAAAATATTGTTCCATTGTTCTGTAGTCACATTATGGGGCCATTTTTGTAACTTTCAAGGAAATTCTCTCCTTTGAGAAGCCTTATCAGTGTATTTACACAGAGATTTGCCCAGAATAGTATTAGGTTATTGCAAAACTTGGTGAACTCCAAAGCCATACACACTGCCAGCAATTACAGACACACACATGCATGCAAGCAGGCAAACAAGCATGAAAGTACACCCATAGTTTTTATTATAAATCTTCTTTTGTTAGTAAAATAACAATAAATATGTTACTTACAAGGTCGTATTCAGTAAATAGGCTGCACTCATGTCTCCCTAATGTCCACAGAGTGTGTGGTAAAAAATATTTTCAATGAAAACCCTCACACCCTCCTGTTCTCTCCCTCTTTTTTTTTGTAACCACTCCTGCTACCAGAACGGAAGGAGGAGTCTAAAGGAAGGTCATTTCATTCAGCTCTCATTGTCGTCATACCGAAGGAGACAAGGAGGGAGAATGAGATGGAGTGGGAGGGAGGAGGCAGCTGCATGTGTGTTTGTGCACATTCGTGCAAAAGAGAGAGAAAGAGAGAGAGAGGAAAAAAAAACCCACTGTGCATCTTTGCTCCTAGTTCTTTAATTTAATCGTCCAGAAAAGGGTTGACAGCACCAAACAGAAAATGTCGCCCAGACTCAAAGAAAAGAAAAGAAAATATTATATTATATTGTATTATATTATATAGTGAAGTCCCACATACCCTAACTGACCGTTTCCATCAAAACACAGTAAACAACACTGCCCTCTTGTGGCTTATGGTTTACACAACACTAAGGGCGACACAAATAAAAAATGCATTTAGGTAAGTGGGTCTTGGTTGCACGAGCCTGCATTAAGGTTGCAGCTAAATTTAGTTTGTCTACTCAAGACCTTCTCAGATGAACCATGTTGTTCCTTTTCAGTAGCTATCTGGGACATTATTTTTCGCAAAGGAGCAACTAATTCAAATCTAACGCTCCAAAAAAGTGACACTCACTACTTTTCCTGTTTATAAAGGCCGCCCGCTGCAAGATTTTGCACCGGGTACAAACTGTCCATCTCACCTGAGTGATGCATCAGGAGAGTGGCGTTGGCCTTTGCCTGCTGCAGAGCTGACACCCAGCGCTGACACTCTCCCTCAGAGGTGGCCTTCAGGTGGTAGCTTCGGCCTCCGCTGGTCAACACCAAGTGGCAGGTGTCACCGACCTCAATGTGCGCCGTCACCATGGGAATGGTTCCCCGGCAAGTGTGCGCCATCTCCGCCTGAGTCCTGAGGGAAACCAGCACAAGCTGAGTTGTTAATATACCGTGTGAGAGCAGAACGTAAAGATGGACACCCCAGCCTCTCTTGCTCAGGTCCACGTCTACGTGCTCCATTTGAGAAATGGGGTAGCTCTGTGGCTGAATGATTCCAAAGTCATTTACCATTTAAAAAGGCATCAAATAAGTCACTGGAAGAGTCATGCCTCAGCGATGAAGGCTTTTCTCTAGAGACAATTTGTGTTCTCTTGTGGCTTTTGACAATACGCACTGCAGCTTAACACTTTGACCTTTTGTCTCACATGATCACAGCCTCTTTAATACAGATTTCACATTACATTGTACTGCATGTTTTTTTTTTTCTTACAGGGTGGTTTAGTATTCCACTACACACAGGATACTCATTTTATCACACTGCATGACATGTATGTATAGTTATAAATTCGTATGTGGGATAACTACTATATTCAAAATGTACAGAAACATACAGGACAAACGTGGCACAATGTGGCAGAAACTTCTATTTTTACCTCTTTTTCATAATTCTCTTTTGCAATTTCATTTCACAAAATTAACCCATTTATATCTTTAGCTCTCCTGCCATTGTTATTTACAGAGTTATGTTATTCCTTCGTTTTCTTGATTTCAACTTGTTTGATTTCAACACTTAGCTGGCTGTAAATACAACTAATTAGCCATCCCAAATTTACCAAACTGTTCGTACAGCTTATCAATTTCTTGTATTTTTTTTTTTTGTATTAAATGTGTCAAAACCCCGTAGGACACAGGATATGGCTGTAAAGCGATGTCATAATTCGTCGTTTTTCATCTTATCCCGATGACTAAGATGATTTTGGTTGATGCTAAAGCGGCATCGTTCGGGGCACTCCCTCCTCGGCCGGATGACAGAGGAGGGGGGAAAGAAGAAGGAAAAAAGTTCAATTTATTATTTTTCTTTTAATTACTCGCCCGTCGACGCGCATTTAACGAATGTAAACATGGGATAACGTACGTGAAGCGAATCAAAAAAAACAAACAAACAAACAAACAAACCCGGAGCTCGAAAAGCTGGATCGGGTCGAGCGCCGCCGGTCGCCGTTACCTGTAGTAGGACAGGAGGCCGTTGCTGAGGACGAACCACCGCCGCTGGTAGCCCTTCAGGTAGTTGGTCCATTTAAAGAGCCAGCCCTTGTAGGTGTCCAGACACGGCAGGTGGAGCCCGGGGAGAGTCGGGGAGGGCAAGCTCTTCATCAGCTCGTTCATCTGCTCCCCCTCTTGGCTCCGGACGGACGGGACGGGACGGGACGGGACGGGACGGGACGGGAGAGGCCGGCGCGGTTGCGGACGGAGTCGCCGGCCGTCGACGGCCGTGCTCGCTTAGCTAGCCGCGCTGCGCCGGGGCTCCCGTTAGCTTGCGGCTGTTTGCCGAGGCTACGCCGGTGAACCTCTGCGCCCGAGAGAGTCAAACGAGAGGAGAGAGAGAGAGAAAAGGAAAACGAGAAGAACGAGATACGAGCTACACGCACACGTGTGTGTGTTGTGTGTGTGTTGTGTGTGTGAGAGTGTGTGTGACTTGTAACCAAGCTACGACAAGACAACAAACCACATTATTACATGAGACTGTTGAGCGGCGGAGCCCGGAGCCTCCCTGTTAACTGCGTGTGATAATAAAAGCCCGTGGACGCGAGAGAGGGGAGATCACGACGACGTCCTTATCGCAGCATCGTAGCATATGGGTGCAGGTCTGTGTGTGTGTGTGTGAGTGTGTGTGAGAGTGTGTCTGTGTGTGTGTGTGTGTGTGTGTGTGTGTCTGTGTGTGTGTGCGCGCGCCTCGTGCACGTGTCACATATGGCATTTGCTGCGATTTTCTGCATAACTGCGAGAGTCTGTTGCAGGAAGACAAGATACTGCGCCGATTACATCCATTTCAATAACAGGCCCACGACCAATGCTGAAATGTAACGAAGTACATTTACTAGAGTACTGGGTCGTTGTATAAATCTGAGGTAGCACTTGTACTTGAGTGTTTCCCTTTTTACACGGTTTTCTGCTTCCACTCTACTAAACTCCAGTGGGGAATATTGTGGAAGTTACTCCATTATTTATCTGTTAGACAAAGTTATTAATTTGGATTTTACATGCGAAAAAATGTTCTTTATGATTCTTTGATTTGGTAAAAACTCGGATTTTTGTTTTTTTTTGTTTTACAAGCAGCTAAAGCTAATGTAGCCTTATGCAACTATAAATCCTTCTTTCATAAGGCTTATAATGATTAGAATTGTTTTAGAGATGTGTTGACTTAACTATGCGATCACTTTGGAGGTTGTAGTTTGCATTCCTGTTGACCTTTATTGCATTAAACAGAGAGGCGTCTGTTATTTTGCCAAACCTCATTGACAGAAATGGGGTGGCCAAAATAATAGAAACTCCTGTAAGTTTAACCCAATATAATTTAGCAGCACCACAAACTACAGTCCCCAAAATGACCGTAAAGTTGAATCAACACTGAAGAGTCCCAGGACAAAATGACCATTATAACTGTCATGAAGTGTAGGAAAAGAAAAAGACAAGAAATGAAAATGAGTTTTTGGAATTAGAATCCTGATATTTCAGACAAATGTTTGAAACTAGAGTAAGAAGTTTTCAAAGGTAATCAGAAGTCAAATATCCTTAGTGGCTTTAATCGTACAATATGTTGCATCGTTGGTTTTACTGTGCTTACTGTAACAGCGTCGCAAGAAATTCAGTGTGCGTGTGCTTGCTGTTAGATTAAAATATTTCTTTGCAGCACTATACTGTTGTTGTGTTATACCAATTTGTTGTTGAAATCATCAGTAGATTTAAAAAGAGCAGTTACCTATAAGGCACAATAATCCATGTCACTCATTCATTTAGGTTATTAAAGTTTCCATTCGGCATTTTTTTGTTTCAAAACAACCTCTCTCTCTTAAAGAGGCACCTCTTAAAGAGGCACCCAAACAAGAATATAACGAAGCAATCTCAGTGAAAATTAGTGGATAGATAACTGGAGGTGACTTTCCCTAGCCAAAGGAAAATCTGTGCAGATAATTGTGCTCTTAAGAGGATATAAAACTGTGATTACGCCCCCCCCTTCACACACACACACACACACACGCACACACTTACTCAGTTTCTCTAGAGGACTTAAATTTCACACAAAAGGACGGTTTTATAATAGTATTATTCTCACATCTTTGTTTAAAAATGAAACTTTAAAGACCCTCTGAAACCTTGAACAAAGAGAATTTGCTGATAAATGTTTGGCAGTCATCTGCTACTGAAATGTCTTAAGATTAATTTCTCTGAATAGTGGAAACATGTAATTCTCAAGAGCAGATTTTCCTCACAGAATAAGAAGCAGGCATAATATGTCTCTAAACTGACATTGATGTCAGCGCAACATCTCAGGATAAACACCAGGCAAGATAAGAACTCTGTATATGCAGACTCGATGATTGTTGAAGTAGTTTTTGTTTTTAAATTAATAACATTCACTAAAATCAATAAATGAAAGAGCTAATAAAATGGCATTGAAAGTGAATGCTTTATTTGCTTGCATTTCTTTATTCAACACATCAAAATGGTAAAATATTAGACTCTTGTACAGACAATAATTTAAATAAATAGCATGATTAATTATCATTAACAAATGCAATAAGCAATATCATAAAAGAAAGACCTAAGGCTTCTTGACATTTTCTGGAGTATTTGATATTTTTCTATCGGTTACAGGGGAGGTTATGTTTTAATAAATGCATTAATAAGTAAAGAAGCAAACAGCTAACAGTTGATTATTTTCATTTGGCATCATCACAGTCATTAGTGAAAACTTTTAATTGTACAATCATTTCTGCAAAGTGCTTTGTGTGAATATGCCTCCCAAAGGGGTTGTAATGTTTTTTAGATTTTTATGCCCACAGCTTTTTTTCTTTCATCACACGGAGGAGCAGTTTTAAAAAACCCAAAGGCATCCCCATATCATAATCAGAAATAAAATCTCTATGGCACTACATCAGGATGCTTGATATAGTCTTCAGTGGACTGTTTTTGTAACATACTTAAACTTTATATTGCACTGTATAACCGTTCATTTTAAATACCAGGTCACGGATCATACAAAACCAGTTTACACAGCACAATGCAAATGAAACATTTAAATTCTCCCAAATGGTGTGACAGATAGAGTTGAGCGACATCTCACCCACAAAATTAAATGACGAGAACAAGAGTTTTGAACCTCTGTATATTCAGAGGTTTGCTGGGTACAGTAGTAAGGCAGTCAGCACGGCAGATAACATTTTTAAAAATTCTCATGGTGAAAAACTTTGCTACAAGTGTGAGTTTCAATCCACTGTCTCAAAGGTTTGTTATCACAGTGTGAGTTGTTCCAGCTTCCCACATCCTTCCCATTTATAGTCTACTTCCAGCTCATATCCAGCACCTCAGAGTCCTTAATTTTAAAGCAACCCGTCTTGCTCAAAAACAGACGGCAGAAGGGAGAAGTCGAAGGGCACGAACTTGACACCGGCCCCGTGGTAGAATTTGTTCTGAAACTCCACCCTGAAATCAAGTGTAGGAGTGAGCAGGAGCACTTTAACGAAGGCAGAATAATTGATGAGGGAGGTGAATGCAATTAGGGAACTGAATGAAGCAATGGGTGGCATTGAAAAACCTTCTACCCTTTTAACTCAATATGTGAATCTTAATGCTGTAATGTTAGTGTAAAGAATCACTGATGCTCACCTTCAAAACTTTATATACAGTATATTTCTTTCTATTTAATTCCTCTTAAAAAAGTGACAATGTGTCATTTAACTTTAATGCTGCCTTACCGAGTCGGAAAGGATATCGGTTTAGATGCCTCACAGTACAACGGCTATGTTTAAAGACAATATCCAGTCTCATATCGCAGCATTTACATTATATTGCCGAACTATAAACAGATTGTGAACATCCAGATTCGGCAGGTACCACGGAGACTCACCAGTGGAGGCGGAGAGCATGAAGGAACGCTGACAAGCCTTCCATGACCAGTAGGATGGACACAGTTAACACGGCGAAGAGGCCGAACACAGGGACCAAGAACAGCACCCCCACTCTCGTGGTGATCCTTAGACCCAAGCGCATCACCATGGCCCACAACACCTCTGACAGCTCTGAAACCAATTAAAAAAAAAAAAGGCCACGATGACACACAGAGACACACACAAAAGAATTAATTTTTGGTGGTGCACTACTTTACGTGTCTTGCACTTACGGGCATGAGCCAAGCTGAGCGCCCACAGACGCAGGTAGGATGCCGTGTTGGAAATGCAGCCCAGGCAGTACTCTATGGTGTGAATGGCCTGGTGCAGGAGCACATCCGCAAAGTCAAACTGTAAAAATATTGAAATAATACATGATATATAATGCATACTATTTATTAATACTGAAAGATGAATAGAATTTGAATAAGATTCACAACTGAATACTGTTTTGTTTCTGTTGCCTCCTGCAGTTGTTGTTGCTCCATTTTTCTCTTTTATGGCCACTAATTCTCATCTTGATGACTGCAGCACATCTTACCATTAGCTGTGTAAATACCACTCATGCAACATTCCTACTTCAAAATGTGCCACTAGATCACATTCAAACACAGGCTGTTTATGATGTGAGGTCATTAAAGGTTGCATAAGGCAGCCTGAAATGCAACATTTTAAATATAAGGACAGGGCAATGATGACTCACTGACCTCTTTGGGAAGAGCTTCTCTGCCAATCACGTCATCAAGTCCCTCCTCTTCATCATCTTCATAGGATGGTGCTGTGGAATTGTCATCCTCACTCACACGCCTCACCCTCTCATAACCCTGAGGTGTGACAGTGGGGTTTCATAAGTCCTGACAAAATGAACCAAAAACTGCTGAGGGAGGAAACAGATTTACGATACTGCAATATTTTTCAATTTGACTTACTCTGCGTCTGCGCAGGCCTTTGCCTCCACGATACAGCCAGTACAAGTAAAGAGGTTTTCCTAACAGTAGCACAGGAACTGACAGCATTGCTATCACAACTAAGAAAATTTGCAGCCCAATCTGTGGAATAAAGATATCAAGCACAAACATGTATTAAAGATGTATTAAAAAGGATCAAAATACACCCCAGATCTGATAAACGTATTATTTCAGATCAACACATACCTGTCCTGGGTAGAGAGGAGTGATATCCTTCCCCTGCATGACGAACATGTTGATGAAGTGGATTAGGATGCTAGGAGCCTGGCTGGAGTCTCGTGCACCGAAGGCCAGCCACTTGTAGAAAATCATGAAGACCAGGTAGCCAAAGAGACAGAGCAGGAAGAGCAGCTCAGGAAGAAACAGCAGATAGACGTTAAATTTCTGTCGGAAGTGCCTGAAGGGAGAGAACAAAGCATGGGAATGAAGAGAGTGATAAAATGGTGATTATACTAACAATTATAATAACAATGTGGAGACATAGCAAGTAATAATACCTTGCTACAAATGATATTGGACAGGTTGGAGCAAGACATAGTGCACCAATGCCAGTATTGCACTGAGCGACACGATCACCAGTGCATTATACTAATTATACCACATTCATTAGGGGCATTAAGATTAGAGGCTGGGACAGTGATGATAAAAAGCTGGTATTACTTTATTTTACAAGTACTTTAATTTATTTTGTAATCTTCTAATAAATATCTTGGAAAAAAATTCTAATTTGGTCTCATTGTTATAGGGAAATCAAAGAAAATGAAAACCCATTATTGTTGATTTCTTAGAAATTTCTTAAAAGAATTCCTAAAATATTGATGACTGACCAAGATCACTTGAAACCCAAGAAAATATTTATTTATTTGTTGGGAGCCGTACTCTCCATTTTTGATGAACTGAATGTTCAGTCCTAACCAAGGACTATATTAGGCTTTGGCTACACAGACCACACTTGGTGAGAGCAGGAAGTGCTCACAATGGAGCACTATGGCACAACTGAATACACTATATTAGGCTTTGGCTACACAGACCACACTTGGTGAGATCCATTTATTTCTGGTTTTGGTCTTTTCGTGGGATTTGTTGACAATATGAAGCATTTAAAATATCACCAGACTTATCCCTTGACATTGACTGGCACACCATTATACCATTGCTGTAAACTACAATTAACAGTTGTTAATAGTTGGCTATAATACAAATATAAAAAGTAGAGTTATGGCAATAATAAAAAATGCCTTTCAGCCAGTCACAATGCACAGAATACTGGTACATATCTATCAATCAAGTGTCCCAAATTCAGTTTTAATGGTAGTGTAAGGTTACTGACATGGACATATATCTGGAGCCACTCACAAGTGATTGAAGACACTCAGCACCACTCCAAAGCTCATGTGGATGACCCCAATAACAACTGACATCTTCATCTTGTAGGAGTTGAGGAAGGACAGTCGGTTCACTGCCATGTTCCATATCTGATGCAATATCAAAAAAAACATCTTAGGAAAAATGATGCGAGAATGAGTCAGTTATGTTATGACTGTAAAGTCTGAGTGTATATACTCACAGGATCAATGCCAAATGGGTACGGACCGCTGAAAACCCCGCTGATGTTCGGGTCTAACGTGAGCAAAGTGTTTGTTTGGAGCGTTTTGTTTCTGTGGTGTAAAAAGAAATATGTATCAGTTATAAAAACCTCAAGTCCACAATTAAAACACCACATGCACTGAAGCTGAATAAGCAAAACATATGTTTCTGAGTGTGTGTATTTATGTTGACAACTCACGTCCACTGCTGATTTGTGAACATAGCCTTCACACTCCAGCCGGAGCCAAATATGTTGAGTGACTTAGAGAAGCAGTCATTGTAAATTAGCCCAGTGTAGACGGAGAAAAGCCCCATCATTAAGATGATGTAACGCCCGTTGAAAAACGTCGCCCATATCTGGGAGCACCAAACACAAGTGTCAACTAAAACTAGTTTACAATAATCAGAATCTCTGTTATGGATGAGAGGAAGACTCTTTCCTACCTCGTTACTGGAACGTTTCTTCTTCTGCTTTTTTTCCGTCAGCACCATCCACAGGGCGAAGAGGCTCATTACCATCCCGTGCCCGAGGTCACCGAACATCACAGCAAACAGGAAGGGGAATGTGATGATGGTGTAGGGAGCTGCCAAATAAGAGAAACACACTCAGCATACTCACTCTGAACTTAGAGAAGAGAGGAGACACTTTTACTGTTCTTTATGTGACATAATATGAGTTCTTACCTGGGCTTACCTCGCGATAGTCCCCCACCCCATAGGCCTCCACAATGCTCTGAAAGCCGGATGTGAACTTGTTGGTTCTTAACAGGGTCGGTGGAGTGTCAGTGCTTGGGATGCGGTTCACAAAGGATGGTACAGTTGCATCACCTTTTCTCTGATGATTGAAAAATATAAATACTTAAAAATATATATGTAAGAATATAAGAACAATAGATATACAATGATAAACATTTGCAATTACAAATTACTCACCATTTTAACCGTGATTATAAATTTCACACTCACCGAGCCCTCTTCTAACGCCCCTCGCAGGTTTGCGAGGTCACTGACAGGACACCAGACCTCAGCAATCAGACACTTGTTGGTGACATCGAAGCTGCAGAGGTTGAGGATGTGATAGATGGCCTTCATCTTTTTCACCTGCACAACCCAGGTGTAGGCCGATTCTGAGGCCTTCTGCAGAACCTGCCTCAAGTAGTCCTCAGTGCGGTGCAGCACCTGGAGGAACCGCCAGTTTTAAACTCACTAAGAATATGTGTACATGTTACACATTCCTGTTTGGATCAAAAGCCTTATTGCCAGTGTGTGACAGCCCTACATTGTTGAGGTCTTGGATGCGCGTCCTCAAGCTGTCCAACACATCTGCCCTCTCCTCATCATTCTCAGGGTGCGGATAAATATGGCAATGGTAACTGAGGACAAGAGACAGAGATTTATGGTAATAATGAAGGAAGTCATCAGATGTTGACAGGTAATGTTATGAGTGTCATGTTATTGGCACTGCCTCTCCCATGCCTGGTGTTTTTGCTATTTTATATTCTCCTCCCTTTTGTTTCTTGTTTGTCCTCAGTTTGTCTCTTTCTCTGCCTGTGCGTGTGTTTGTCTGGGCATACTGATGCATTCCCTCTTGCTGCCAGTTCACCTGTGCACCTATGACCCATCCACCAATCTGCTCCTCTAGTACATACCCCGACTCTACACTCCAGTGCCTGCCAGATTGCTGAGTGTGCCAACGTGCTACGGCTCTCTTGTGGTGCCTGAACTTTGCGTTTACCTGTGCCGTCAGGTTAATTATCCTCCGCTGTTCCTGTCTGCCTGCCTTCCAGCCAACCTTCTGGCTCCCACTGCCTGGCCCCATCCCAACACCAACTCAGGCCCAGCTTCGCCAAACCTCACTGAACCGACTCTTCAATAAATCTTCCTTTGAACTGTTGAAAATCTCTTGTCTGACTCCTGCTTTTGGGTGTAAATTTAACTTGACCTCACAGTGTGATGATGGCGTTCTCACCAGTCGCAGATCTTTTGAACTTTCTGTCCAATCTGGTCTCCCCAGAAAGAGATGAGAAACACAACACTTTTGCTTATCTCACCCTAAAAAAAACAAAGATCATACATGTTAATACTACAGCCCTACAAAAAGTCATAAAAAGATGAAAATTACTTAGTTTCCTGTTATTTCCCGTTTGATTTTGAGGCAGAGAGAATGTTAGGCTTTTTTTTTTTAATCTCCATTACAAAGTATGTAATTCAACTCACAGTGTCAAGATCAGCAAGGTTCTCATCCACTTCTGCGTAGCTTAGGATGGTGTAACCTTTACACACTCTCCACAACATGCGCTCAAAGGCCTCGACCTTCACTCGCTGGATGAGACCAGAAACGAACCTACAGCCAGGAGAGATCAGAATGGGCTTAGGGGCCGTTTCTTAATGATAATAGCACCGTATACATAATGGCATTCTGCAGCTCACCCCAGCTTGGCTCCGAGTCTCTGCATACCGGTGCATCCCGTTACTGAGTCTGTCTCCATTGTGGGGAATTCTTCATATTGAGGACCAAGAGCCTCATGCTAATTATAAAAAGGAACATGATTAATTCATGACAGCTTAGACTGACAGCTTCTTACATAGTTCTACACAAAGCTGATGTGATGTTCTCACACTGGAATTTGACGCTTAGTCTGTTAACCCCCCCCCCCCCCCCAATCATCATTATTGCTCTTCGCTGTGCCCCTTTTTAACACAGCAGCCTGGATGACTCAGGTGCTTCTTGTAACGTCTGCAGCGTGACTGTATCATTAATTAAAGGCGGAACCGCTTCCATCTCTGACACACAGGAAAATGAAACATGTCGGCAACAAGAAAACAAAGTTCCGCCAGCGCAGTGAGGGGAAGCATCTCCACGGAGATGCAAACAGAGAAGGACTAGAACAAAAGGAGTACACGACTGATGGTTGGAGTCTGTGTGTCATAAATGAGCAGCTCGCTAGAAATACACTCACTCTGGAGCGGCTGTGTATGAAGCTCCGCGTTATCTTCAGCATGTGTGTGTACTCGGTGAGCTCCAGTAGGTTCCTCTGCAGCTTCTCTTTGTTCCTCGCCACCTCGCTAAGCTCCATCTCCAGCCTCTGGAGCTGCTCCTGAGCATCACATCGAACACCAGCTTAAGAATTCAGCAGGATAACCTGCTCAGGTAACTTTGGCAGGCAAGAATCAATAAGTCACAATACATGTGACTGATAGCAGAATATAGCTAAAGTTCCACTAATCTAAACCTTAAATAGAGACTATGTAACTTTGTTTGAGTTCAGCCCCTGTAGCTACGAATGACAATTATGGAATATTGTAGAATATAGGTGTGTGTATGTTCTGATATATTTGAATCTATGTAATAAAAAGTATAAAAGCAGCAATTGCCAGCAAAACATATATAGTAGGTTAATGATGAAATAAAGAACTGAACAATAAATTTGTATGAATTATGGAGTATATTTGAGTCTATATGAGTCTAATATGGAAAGTACACAATCAATGCATCAGTGCTTATCGTGCACACTAATATATTTGTTATGATCAGGCTTTGGGAGAATCCTTCGCGCATGTTGCAAGTGTAACCTAGTAACTCAAACCCAAGTTTCAGAAACATTGATAAGCCCATATCTCGATTTTGAGAAACATGAATTATGCTGAACTCAAACCAGGATGTTATGGCATGTTAACAACTCATCCAGGTTTAAGGTCATTCTCCCCCGATATGTTGTTGGTCCTTAACTATGAGCTATGTTGCAGCTCATCAGAAAAAAACAAAAAAGTGATTATAATGATGTGGTGATGGCCTATGTGCTGAGATCAAAGTGAAAGTCTGATTTCAGTAGTGCAGGGGATCAATTTTATTGTCTCCTTCATCTTCCATTACTGATGATTACAAGGAAGAGCTAAATCCAGCAGAGTGTTAAATGCAGCAGAGTCAGGCAGCCAAAAACTAAACTAGGCTGTCTGTGGACGGCACAGAGACTACAGGCACATGACCTCCTAATCCCACTGTCCTGCCGGAGGGACTGTCGATACAAACTCATGCTGCATAGCCAGAGTATGTTCAATCCCACCGAACTTTTATGTTAAATTCAAATGGAGATCCCAAACTTACCAGATACTTCGGGCTGAATTTGAAAAATGTGTATAGAATGACACATAGGACATCACCTCTTTAAATGTCATATAGCTTCTATAAAGAGGTTGAATGTGACATTATGATATACGTATGATATAGTCAGACAATGAAGAATAGGATGATTTTTCCAACCATTAAGCAACTTGAAGAGAATATTAAAGGAAAAAGTGAAGTTGATAGTAATCAGAGACATTTGTGCACTGCGGCAGACAAGGAAAAACCTGTATAATATTAGGATCATGTATACAGAGATCTGAATATCCAGGTTTCTCTCTGTTCCAGATTATTGTTATATGCAAACATGATGAAACAGGGATAGTAGTTGGAAAGTAAATGGACTCACTTCCACACTATGAAAATTGAGCACTTTGATTGTAAAGTCAGGTTGAAATGAAACTTACCATGATCTCCAGGACTTGCCTGGGCGGAGGAGCAAGTGGACTCTCCTCTTCCTCCGGGACGGCTATTTTAGCCTTTTGAATCTCCCTCAGAAGGTAGCCTGTCAACGAAACAAAAAAAGGTCATAGCTTGTTCCATGGCGACTGCCAGCGCGGTGTCAGAGCTGGCTGCAGAGCCTTAATCTCAGAGGTACCATTTTTTTTTTTTTGTTCAAAACTCAGTCAGGGCCCACATGAACCATCCCAGGTGCTCCGTTCTCTTACCCAGAATCCTCTCCATCTCCTCGCATCTCTTGATTTCGCTGACGAAGCGCCGCTGGAATGAGCTGACACTTGGGTTGAGCTGAAACCAGAGGAGCATCAAAAGGTCAGGTTTGCTGCGAGTCACTGCACCGGGCGATAACAAGGTCCATAATGGCCACCGTTAAATAGTCTTAGACTGGTTATAATATTGTTAAATGTTGTTTATTCTTGTTTAAATATCATTAAACCCCTGTGTTCATCTACATCCCCATCTCCTCGAGCAGAGTGCAATGTGGAGCATTCTGACTTTACACCTTAATATATTATCAGTGTATATTATTTTTTATAAAGTTCTTTGAAATTAAATGAATGAACATGAGTCTTACAGACAGACTGACAGACAGATGGAAAACGAGAGGTAGGGCAGAATTGATCCAATCCGCCTTTGGCACAACGAAATAGACATAATCGGGCACGAAGCTGTTCAACCTGGTGGCAGAGTTGACACAAGCGGAGAGAAAACGAGTGTGTGCGGCATCAGCCTCTCTACTCACATCCCGGAACTCGACCAGCCCCAGCTCGCCGAGCTCGCTGATGCAGTCGTATTCAGAGCCGGACTGCAGGAACAACTGCGCCAAGCACACCTCCTCGCTCCGGAACACCATCTTTCTCCGGCCGACGGTCCGCTCTCCTCCTCCTCCTCCTCCTCCTCCTCCTCCTCCGCCTCCTAATCCGCCCTGTAGCCCACTGAACCTAGACGACGAGCCGTTTACTACAAACCAAAATAGCACATCGCCGGATCCAGTGAGTCGGTGCGCTGCTTTAAGCCCCTTAACCAATTAACCAACCCCCTTTTCCCCCTCCGGAGGATTAATTATTGTCCATTGATAATGACGATTTGTGGAGGGCGAAATATCCTCATTCTGTGTCTGGTTGTCGCGCCGTTTTTTGTGTTTTGGTTTTTTTGCCCCCTCTCCCCTTAATCAAAGCAGTCTGAGGTCTACTGAACAAACAACGTGAAAACAAAGACGGGAACCTCCCCAACGCACCTTTTGCACCGAGCGACGGCGGCGAGCGGCGTCATCCCGAAGGGCTCTTTACCTTGAACACCTGTCAGGAGAAAAACGCACAACGGCGACGAAGCGACGCCGGACGGGGACAAAACGAGCAACAGGCAGATTGGAAAAAAAAAAGATACCGTCGACTCCCCCCCCTCCGCCGTGCGGACGAAACGGCGGCCGGAGGCGGCCCGACGCGGGGGAAGGAGGAAAAAAGAAATAGCCCGAGTCAGAAATAGGCTTCGGCCTTGATTCGCGCTACGTCGCCCGGCAATTGACACAGATTGCGTCTCCGGGTTGCCAGATATTGTCCCATCCTCTGAAAAGATCGATTCCCCCTCCCTCCTTTATTTAGAAATCCCGAGAGGTGTTGAAATACGTTAGCTAGGAGCTAAATACACAGTTGCATTCATCCACGAATGTAGTTTGGACAGACCCGGCTGTCTTTGACTCAACCAGGAGCTATTTCACCGGCCCTGCTGAATAAAACAACAGATGTTTGTTGCAACCGAGCATAAAGTGGCTTCGCGCAACGAGGCGCACTCGTGTTTCTGCAGCTCGGACAAAAGGCTTGAGCATACAAAGATACTGTGGTGACACTGTGGATGTAATATCAATAATGGGAAATGAATAAAAACAATCGTTTTGTTAATATATGATAAAAACGATTTTCAAGGTATATCAATCTCTAAAACCTAAAAAAAAACAAAAACAAAAACAAACCGAAGCCTAGACAATCAGTCTGTATTATAATTTTGTCGTTACCCTTTAACAGGCTATTTTGTTTTCATATTGTCATAAACTTACTGAAATTAATCTGCTTTATTCAGTTTTGCTCTATATTTAGAATAAAGTCTAGCCATAGTATAAATGTAGGTTTTAGCCAAGTTGCTTTAGTGCCATGTCTCGATTTAATTTATGCTCGACGACGGCAAACCTTTTTTTTTTTTTTTTTTAAAGGGGGGTTGGCTCACAAACCTGGCAACCAGCGCATCTTCTTATTCGGTTCCATCACTGAAAGCAGACCGACCATCTGCTCTTCTTTGTGTGCGAAAATCATTATTTAGGGTGTTTTGGATTGGTATGTAAATTTCGGCAGCTTTACAATAAATTTATCCATGTGATAAGGTATTATTGTATATTTCAATAAACCCGTAAATCACATGGACGAGCATGCTTTTGCTGAGAGGGACTACACGGTGTCGTTCTAAGACTAAAACAATGGTCTGGGCCCACATGACTCAACACAAATGTTACTAAAGATTTAGAGAAATCAATTTTTTTTAAATCAGGTATGACACAATAGTATGTTCATTCTAATGGTTAAATCCAGGGTCAAAACGACTCTCTAGGTACCATCTATGCTATTTTAATTCTGCAAGTGAAAATCTAATTGGATTAGAATGAAAACAGCTGCAGATGCTCACATTACATTTAAATTGCATTTCTTTGACAGATTTTTTTTTTTTTTAACCAAACTGACTCATATTTTCACACATTAAAACACACAGACACACACAGACGGAGCACTATGGGGTTCCATGTCTTGCTCAAGTATACTTTGACATGTGGACAGGAGGAGCTGAGGATCAAAACACCAACACTATAACCAAGTGGACACAAAAATTAGGGCCCAAACTCAAATGAGGCCAATCCATCCATCCATTAGCTATTCCGCTTATCCTTTGAGGGTCGTGGGGGGGCAGGAGCCAATCCCAGATGACACAGGGCAAGAGTCAGGGTCCACCCTAGACAGGTTGCCAGTCTATCATAGGGCTAACACTTAGACAAAAAAAACAACCGTCCACACTCACATCCACACTTACTGGCAATTTAGAGTCGCCACTTCTCCTAACCTGCGTGTCTTTGGACTGTGGGGGGAGGCCGGAGCACCTGAGGGGAAACCCACGCAGGCACAGGGAGAACATGCAAACCCTACACAGAAAGGCCCTGGGAGAACCATGGTACGAACCCAGAACCTTCTTACAGTGTCCGGCAACAATGCATCACCATGCTGGCAAGAATGAGGTCAACTAGGTAAGAAAGTAATAAATAATAATACTACTAATACTATTACTAATAATAATAATAATTATTATGATGATAAAATATTTCAATACTTCTGCGTAATTTACATAATTCCAAGTGACAAACAATGTGGTTATACACACACATTGAGTAGCCCTACATAGACAAAGGGAGAAGTGAACAGAGTATCTAAACATAAAAAATGTATCAAAGAAATTACCTACAAATAAAGGGTTAATTCCCAGCAAATGTAAAGAAAGCAGAATAAAAAGATATTTAGGACCCGTATTCCTCCACTTCCTGTGGGCATTACTTAATAGGCCTTCTTTCCCTGGCTTCAGGCATTAGGACAGAGGAGCCAGATAAGTATAAAAATAAAGGTAAGTAAATTAAGGAACCATGTGACATTGTCCTGACTAAAAAATTGGAAAGCAAATGGTCAAAAATGAATTAAAAAAAATGAATAAAATGTGTAATGTGGAAACAAAAGACTGTGTAGTGATTACTTGGAAAAATGTCCGGGTAAAAACTTCCCCAAATATAAAGAACTTCTAACACTGGTGGACAGCGGCTGATGTGGCCGCCACACAAGCGTAGCAGATAAATTGCCATGGAAAATGTATGAAACTCATGGTACATTTGTGGATAAATGGCACTAAATTTGAGTACAGTTTGTATAGAGTATTTATATTCAAAAATTTCTAGAAAAGCATGTAAAAGTAAGTTTAAATTATCTTGCGATTTTAAGTCTTAAGATTCTGAGCCACTCTGTTGAGCTCCTGTGATAGAGCTGTGACTGTATCCAGGATCCTTTGCTTGTCCTTCTCCTCTAACCGGGATTCACATCTCTGAGCAAATTTGTCAGGATGCCACAGTGTTTGCTGCTTGCGGAGCACTTTACGAAACACTGGAATGTCCTTTCGGTCCACACCATGCAGCATCACATCCACCATCTCCTGCACTGTACCCCCCAGAATTGGCCAGGGGATGTCACTGTAGCTCAGCTTCGTGCTTCCAGAGGAAGAGTCGCCATGGAAAGTGGCAGCACATTTCTCATCGTACCTGCGCTTCTTGCCCTGCCGAGTCTCTTCTTCTTTACGTTTGGCTCGAGCCAGATACTCTTCATGTTCCCTCTGCAGCCTCTCATGCAACTCTTTACGGCTTTGCTCCTCCTGCTCGCTCTCTTGCTTACTCTTCTTCCTTTTCACACCAGAGTAAGTCGCTGCCAGTCTTTGAGCTTCAGCATGCTTTTTATTGAAATATTCTTTCCGAATACGGTCAGCCCAGGCCCCATAATCTTCCTCGTCGTCATCAACAGGAAGAAAATCATCAGCTGTGAAACAGATACCCCAGCATTGTTATCATCAAGTGGAGAAAGTCAACATAAAATTCAGCATCAAAGAATTAGTTTACAATGTACCATCGTATACTCCAAACGTCTCAAAGAATTCGTCTTCGCATTCACCAAAGAGCTTCTCCTGCCACTCCTTCTCAGGGTCTGTTTCAGATGGACAACTCATGTTTTCTGCAGTCTGTGGTGAACAGAAGGAAATGATACAATATGTCACTAATACATTAGTTGCAGTCCTTTCTAAAAATTAAGTTGGAAAAGCTGTTAAGTTAAAGTAAAGTAGGTGGGATGTGAAGAAAAAAAGAACAATAAATGCTAAATCACTCGCATGATCTAATATAACTTGGTCTGGGTGGCAACCCTGGTACACTCACCGTGTCTTTTGTGTGTTTTTCTTCAGATCTGATCTTAAATACCCTTTCCTAAAGTAAGATGAACGATTTATACCACCATCAATCACACAAAAGGGACTCGGTCAAATTCCATGAGGACAAATGGTTAACTGCATGTACATTGGATAAACAAGTGGATGTGATGGATGCGATATATCACCCTGATGTTTATTTTCCCCATAAATACATAACATACAGATTTTTCAAAAGGATCCCATAAAAAGCTGCCATTTTGGAATTGTGACCCAAAAACATCCAGAGCAGGACACTTGCCAGTTGAATAGTAAACTTGTAAGCACAGGACAAAAGCTGTGTAATGGTGACACTTTATAAAATACCTTAAATTTGCATTGTCATTGTCATTTCTGCCCAAGAAGAAAACATGTCAAACATTTGCTTGTTCCGGTGTGATGATGTGTTGCTTTTCCGTTTTTTAAAATCACTGTAAATTGAGCGACGATGGGCGCGTTTCACTAATTAAACGAGCATAAAACGAAACAGCCTAAAAACTAATGTTCACCTCGGTATGTTTCATCCAGTTCAGCAGGTCCTGAGGCGTGACTCCGGCGTTGTTAGGAACAGTCAAAGCCTCCGGGCAGCTCTTCTTGAGGGGCACAACCAGGTCGTCATACGCTAAAGAAAAATTCAAAAACAAAAAGTTAAAGCTGATACTCGTAATTATAATCGATGACCCACACCCACCCCCTCCTCATCCTCACCCGTCTTCCCGTGTTTAAGAGCCCTGTTGGCGGCTACGTGCAGCGCCGTGTCCCCTTTGCGGTCCCTCCGGAGGACGTCGGCGCCCTGCTTCAGCAGCAGCCGCAGCGCGGCGTCGTCTCCCAGGCGGCAGGCCAGGTGCAGCGGGCTCCTCTGCCTCCTGCCCAGGGAGAAGTTCACGTTCAGGTCCCGGTGCTTTCTCAGGTAGGACTTCAGCTTCAGCAAACTGCCCTCCTCCACGTACCTCCACGCCCGCTTCTGTTTGTGAGTTGCCATGCTCGGTATATACGGAGCATACGGTTTATTGTTATAGCTATTTTTTACGCGATTGTTATGTTAGCCTTCGGCTTGCCCGCTTCCGGCCCGCCTTCTAAACAACTCCGGAGCTAACGACGGCTCGGAAACTAAGGTTCCGGGGACAGGACGGTCCCGTTGCTGTCACTAGGTGTCAGTATTTAACTGTCACTAAATCGGCCATTGATTGATAGAGTGAGAGTTTTGGCACTTCAGTGATGTTTTTCATACGCTAAGGCCTCTGTTGCCACCTTCTACATGGCTAATTTCTCAGTATTCATAAGCCCTCCCTGCTCTCTGTGGCTTTCTGTTCCTCAGCCTTCAACACGCCACCTGTCAGGAAGATGTCATGTAAAGAGTTCGTCTGTGTGCTTCCAGTTTTTTCCAGTAGACCCTTTTATTTTTTCTGATTTTTTTCTCAAAATATACTCTGGTTACTCAAAGTTTTATGAACTCCTGAATTTGTTTTTAAAGTTCTAGTTCACAACATTTCTTTCTGTACTACTTTGTGATTCGTTACGGCAGTGAAACGACTGTTACATCTGTCTGAAAGCTGCCTGGAAATGTGTTATTGTAAACGAGAGCCTGAGGAATGAACAATCCTTTCGAAAAACATCAATCTATGTGCAAATTTTGATTTTGAGTAAACCTATACCCTCCTATGAACAGTTTTATATTTTGAAACAAGTTCACTTATCCAGTTCCCTACCCTTCCTTTTATTTATATTCCATAACTTGCCTATTACTTTATTCGTAATCGTTTGACCCTATCTATGGGGCTGCAGTGAAAAATCTTTTCCAGGTTCCACAACGGAAAATCTTGTACGATACAAAATGATCCCTTCACATTATAAAGTACTTCAGAAGGAGAATAAAGATAATTCACCTTATATCCAGACTCACTAAAGAGGAACCAAAGGAACCAAAAGAAATGCCAAAAATTCCAGTCTTAATTTGAACAGTTGCTCACATTTTGTTCAAACACACAAAAACAAATAATCTGTGTGTGGCATCTGATTGTTGTTACAGAGTCCCTCATTATGTGGCTGCAGTAACACAGAACAGTTGGTACATCTTTGGAAACTTTAATTTATTTTCTAGGAGCTAATTTGTTGCAAGATTTAAATTGGACCTTATAATCTGTACCCCATATGCTAACTAAAACAGTGAAATCTGTACCATACAGCATTTTTAGGTGAAGTCCTTACATACAACATTTTTTTTGCTATCTTTACCTGTGATGCCTAAATCCTTGCAGCTGAGCCTCTGAACTGACTCGGTCAAGCCGCAGATTACAGGGCATCCATTTAGGCCTGACGGAGGGAAGGATGCACAATAGAGAGGATAGAAGAGGGAATGAAGGGACACTTTGTGCGCTGTGAAGAGGATGATCAACTCTGAGTCTCACACAAACCAAGATCCGGAGTCACCCAAAGCTTGGGCACTTCCGCTCTTTTTTGCTCTCGGAAACGACGTGTCTTCACTAATGATGGCCATCTTCTGTGAACGCTTTTGAAATGTCTGCCATCTCAGGGGCAACAGAGAAAGACTGAGAACACAGGATGAGAGAGAGCGAGAGAGAGAGAGAGAGAGCCAGAGAGAGAGAGAGAGAGAGAGATTTGTCACTTCAGGTGTTTGAATCACATGGCAGCCACTGAATGTACATTTTGACCTTTTTTGTCCTATTTAAAGAAACGTTTTATCACACACCTTCACGTAATTCAGGTGTTTCCTCACATACCCAGTGCAGAGGGGTGTCTGAAGCAAGCCTCCTTGTCCTCCAAGACCTCAGGCTGAGCAAGCATCTCTTCCAGAGGGCCCTAAAATCAGATAGATGCGTCTGTAAGACAGGATATCCCTGATCAGGAACCTCAACCTTGCCCAACCTCCCTTCGCCTTTCCTGCCTGGCCTGCTGACTTCTATCCTGTCCGTGAGGTCTGTCATCCTCCTGGGACAGTGCAGGGAGGAGCACTCAGGGACCAGGCAGCAGGAAGCTAAAGGCCCTCCAAGACGCTCCAGGGGTCAGTGCCTCATCCTACCACACTACAGTCATAGCAGGCTCAAGGTCCGGTCCGCTCGCTGAGCTGGTCAGCCTCCATTGTTAGGACAGAGGAGAAATATTCACACACTTCCTTTGTCTATTTTCTGCTTGACCTCGTTTATTGGCTTCTGATTTATGAGAGCTGGACTTGTGCCTCTAACAGTAGGCTTGGCTGCAAGACTAATTAAAAATAACAGAAACACATGGCTATTATTTATCCATTGATATGACAATGAATGAGTTAAGGCGGGCACCCCTATAGAAACTCAACCCTCCTAACTTTGCCTTTAGTTTCTATTCATTTTATATTACCTGCAAAGAAAACATTTCCCAGTCTAGAGAGGAGTTAGGGTTCGAGCTTTGCACAGTTGGTACTGTTCTGTGAGTATTGAATATTTGAGGAAACACATTTTCAAATCTGTAGAGGTTTTTAGGTTTGTCCAAACTTAAAAGATCAGTTTAGTAAAATAAAAAACAAGACAAACAAACCAAAAAAACCTTTTTAACAACCCCAGTTGTATTATGAATATTTAAGCCATGCTAATAGTTTAAACAGTTTTCACAGCTTACTTATGTATGAATGGCTCATGTTAATGTTATAGTAGAGTTTTGTGCTAAAGTATGGGCGTCCCTGGTCAAATTCCACATTTTTATTAAACTTTGTGAGAAAAAGTGAAAAGAAGTAAATATAACCCCTTCAGCAGACATTAAAAATGAGCCTTTCTTCAAATGTTGATGCACTGTTACTTTTTATTACTTGACCTTACAGAACAAATACAGCATGTTTAAGATCTACCCACAGATTTTTGTATCATTGTCCTGTTGTAGAAGACAGCCCCTTTTTCATTTGGACTTTCTTGACTGACTGCAGTACATTTGTGTCCAGAATTTGTTTATATGTAGTGGAATCCATTCTTCCCTCTGTCCTTTCAATGTTTCCTGTGACACTGGTTGTCACGAACCTCAAAGCAGAATATATTCACCAGCATGTTTGACAGTTACAAAGGTGTTCTTTGCATCAAACAAGCTCAATTTCAACTTGATCTGTCCGCAGCACTTGTTTCTAAAACACCTCTGGCTTATCCAGACGTTTCTTTGCAGACTTCAGACATTAACATTTCTAGTGAGGTTTCACGTGAGGCTTTTGATGTAATTTTAAGAGTTGTTAGCAGAGTAATTGAAGCTTTTGTGTAGGAAATAAAATTATTCAGATTATTCAAAAAAGAGTACTTATATGCCTAAAACATGTTTGGTTGGGATCTTTTAAAAAATTAAGATGAAAATATTCATTCGGTTCATATTCAGTCAGTTGTGCTGCCATCCTCAGAGTAAAGACATCAGCATGATACATATACAATTAAATTAACTGACTTGTAACAGGGCATGCAGGGGTTAGACAATACAAATTTATCCCTTCAAATTATCAAGCAATTCAGCATGAGAAGAAAAATAATTCACCTCATATGCAGATTCACTAAAGAAGGGTGCCAATGCTTTCATCAAATAAAAAGTGACAGTGCATTAACAATCATGAAACGCCTGTCTCTAAAGTCTGTTTGCTGCAGGGGCTGTATTTACTTTTTCCACTTCAAAAACCAATGAAATATGGAATTTGCCCGGGAGTGCGCAACTTTTGAATGAACCTATTGATTCGTATTGATTAATCTTTTTAATGTTTTATGATGTACATTTTATTTTGTAAGTTAATCATATGTTGTTGTTTTTTATTTTTGTAACTGTAATAAGCAAAGTAGCTATGACATGAAATCAAATAAATGTTGTAATGAAAAGTGTAGTATTACCCTCTGTAATAGAGTAGAGGTATAAAGTAGCATGAAATGGAAGTACTCAAGCAGAGCAAAAAAACCCTAAAATTGTGTACTTGAGTAGACACACTGAGTTACTTTCTAGCACTGGGAAACTGATAGTAAAGGTTGATTGAAACTTGTCTTTTGCAGAAACAATGTCTTAGGTAATGTAGGATTATCCCCAGACCGTACAGTTTAATGTATGATAACATTTGGTTCAAAGTAAAGCAGATTTATGCACTTTGAAGTGATTAATAAAGACTGTTGTATAAGTTAACTACTGTATAAATTATCTACAATATTCTATTATGTATATAATTAGTGGTATGAGTTTTCTACCTGTCATTTTATGGAGCTCAGATTAACTTTCAGACAACACTAGTACTCGTCTTTTGTACAGAGTGATAATCTGTTGCCTCAGATGCAGAAATTACCAACACAATCATTTTCACTCACAGTACAGAGAAAAGTGTTACTTACTAAGTACTGATTGAAAAAAGGGTTAAATGATTATTTATGCTTATGAATTATTTTTTTCTGGAGCGGTTCTAGTTGTTCTTCCTTTCTTGGAAGTGCAGAATGAGGACTGTTTATACCCTTGGGACTGCCTGCAGCAAAAGCCCGCTCCCTGTGTAGATGCACTTAATTTTCACACTCTGTTATTACAGAGGAATGAAAACATTTTTGTAGTAATTTCTGAACAGTCCTCTCAGACACACACCCAGCCCATAGAGGACCAAAGGGCATAAATCTCTTTTGTCTCAAAAGTCTGTGCCATGAAATCTTCGTAACGTGATCACATTAGCTTCATAAAACTTGAAAACCCATGAAAATAATATATCCAGATTATCTTTCACAGCAGGATTTCACTTTGATGTTGACAGGTGGACGATAATGTTGTCGGTTGGATGAGGAGACCCTCACCAGGGCCAAGCAGGCTTGGGCCCCTCTGCCACACAGCTTCAAACTCTCAATGAAAATTCAATTTACTAAAATAAGAAACATAAGTCCACTGGGTGTAATGTATTTAGGTTTATTGTATAATGTCAAACAGAGTACCACAAACCGAGCCAGTCCCAGGAGCTTCTTATTCAATGTTTGAAATACAGTCATATATATATATATAAAAATTAATATTTATATCTCTACACTTGTCCTTTCCCCTTTATTGGGGGCATACAATCTGAATTCACTTTCATTTTTTTTTTTCTTGCTCATCATTTTTGGTACATAGTTATTTGCATTAGTCAAGTACAATTTTGTGATTTCCCTGGTATTAAGTATAAAATGTTAAAATGTTTAATAATCAAAGATCAGAGAATGCTTACATAATCCTCTGACATCCATCAATCACCAGTTTTTCGATTGTTTGTAATCTGATTAAACTAAGCAAAATGACGAAGTTCAAATCAGTGCAAGTGTTTCCACTGGTCAGGATTTTAGTCAGTACTTTTGTGTTCCAGGTAAAAGCAGTATCATCCTTCAACTTCTCCTTTTAATGCTGTCTTGTATATTTTGTTACATTAAAACAGAAAAAGGAACAGAAAAAGGAACAGAAAATGGAACATTGAAACACTGAAAACTGATGATATTCCCACAAAGTCGTCTTGTTTCTCAGCAATGAAATAACAATTTTTATTGCTTTTTCAGCAATAAAACATGTTATTGTACAGACCCTTGAGTGCATGTATTTTTTTTTTACTCTCTCCCAGTTTTAAATTTTTTAAATTTTATTTTTTGCATGTTAGAGAATGCAACTGAGTCCTTTATATTTATAAACAACCTGGACTCAATTCAGAGATCTGTCAAACAAAGATTTTATTTGCACATCTGTGTTTGTTACCCGGCTCTGATGAGATTACGGAGAGCTGAGACAGTGATGATGGAGGCAGTATGAATGTGGCTGTGGCTGTGGTATTTCTTTCTTTTCACTTGAGGAGGGAGTTTTCAGATTTTCAATGTCCAGGATTAAAGACACAGGTGAACTTTTCCTTTCATGAGTTCAACTTTTAGTCACGTGTACACAAAATGTCCCTCTGTAAGTGTTCTGTAATTGTAACTGATTTAGACTAAGCCACTCTCCATCACAGGTCTTACACAGGCACAGATAGTTGACTCCCTCTACAAATCAGTAACCAAGGATTAGTCCAGTCCTTCTGTCTCCCTGCTGTTGCTGATTTATCCTGTAAAAATCTCATTACAGATGGAATTGGTTAATCACTGAATTACAGTTTAAAGCTCAACAACCTGTTGTAGTGTTTGTTTCCTAAAAACATTACTTTTAACTATAAAACAGTTGTGCCTGATTACTAACTAATTGACTAGACTGAAAGACTCTTTTGGCTGTATTTGAGATGTATTGGTACAGAAAAAGAATCCTGAAATTGTGGTAATTAAAACTTTGAAGACTTTAAAATCTCTGTGATAAAGACAAAGGCCCTGTGCTTGATCCAATTTAGAAACTTTTGTACTCACTGATTGTTTGTGTGAGCGGTTAGTAAGAGGAGAAAAACATTACAGCTTGGAAAAGAAAATAGAAGTCGAACATACGTTTCCTGCAAGACACATGCTTTGATTTCAGTCCCCCGAAAAACAATGGGAAGGAGACTGCCTCCCCTCAGCAATGCACCAACAGGAAGACACGCATTCACTGGATAGGAGAAAATACATTCCAGCAACACTTAACAAGCTATCACAAGTAACAGAGAGACACCAGAGAGAGAAGATTTGTGTTTTTTCAAAGCAAATTTTTTTCTTATTTTTTTTTATTACAAATTATAGTCATGAAATTCAAAACAATGCGTATTCAAAAGATGCTTTCATGTATTTGTGAGGAACAAATTCATTGTGATTCTGACACTCAGCAAAGACACGCAAACTCATTCCTTCATGCATAGACACACACACACACACAAACGCACACACCAGCAGCCTGTCGAAGCAGTCACCTTTTAATTGGACCCTCCACCAGCCTGAAACCATTTGTCAGCTGCCATCTGTCTGTCTGTCTGGGAACCCCCCCCCCTCACACCATCCCATTCTCTCCTTACAACACTCTTATCAGACTTCAACACCTCTCCAACTGTCACACCCTTCCTACGCACACAGACACACACACACACACACACACACACACACACACACAGAATTTACACTGCCGGTTGTGGTGCAGATACTACAGACTGAGGTGGATGGCAGGGTCGTCTGGTAGACATCACACTTCAAGTGCTTACAAATGAAAACAAGAACAGCAGGGGCAAATGCATGAGTAATACACTTCACCGGGACTTGAAGATAGAGTTCAAAGCTCAGCACTTTGCATTAAATCCACAGGAGAACCAAGAGAACCACATGACTGTTCTGTCCTTTTAAAATACATTCCACTTTTTCCCAAAAGAAAAGGCTGGTTTATGCTTGGTCCCTTACATTAAGTAGTTCAGTTTTGCTTCCCTGCTACTGAAAGTGAGGTTGGAGTTGGACTGGGGTCAGACCCAAAATTCACAAGCCCGACCGTCATTGTCAGACAAATACCTGCAGCAGTCCACAGAGTCAGAGGGGAGCAAAGGTGACACCCTGAACCCGACCGCAGACAATCTGTGAGGAAGTACCCAGCGCTGTAAGAGTTCTGATTTACCTGCATTGTTCTTCATTGCTCACCTCTTCCCCAGCATGTTTCTGGGCCCTCAGTGGTTGTCACACTTTCGTGGCCAGAGACTGAGCCTCTGTTTTCTGAGAGGACAGGGAGCTGGGAGGGCTTGCATGCAGGGACTTCTTCAGGTTGAGTAGGCACAGACACTGGGATCTGAAGCGCAGGTCGAAGAAGGCGTAAAGAAAGGGGTTGAGGCAGCTGTTGACGTAGGCCAGGCAGGTGGCGTACGGGTGAGCCAGCAGCAGGAAGCGCAGGAAGGCACAGGTAGCAGGAAACAGCTCTAGGTAGGAGAGAGCATCAGCACTCTTCACAAGGTGGAATGGCATCCAGCAGGCGGCGAACACCACTACAATCATAGTGATGATCTTCAGGAGCCTCCTCTTGCGCTGGTCCTCTTTGCGCAGGGTGTTGAAGTGGCGGGTGACGGTGCAGCCGATGAAGCAGTAACACACCATCATGGCCAAGAAAGGCAGAAGGAAGCCCAGTGCTGAAGAGGAGATACTTAGACCGGCGATCCACAGGCCCTCCTTCTTTTTGCTCGCGACCAGGCTGAAGTCCATGGCGCAGGACGTGCGGTTGCTGGTTGGATCGTATTTGGTGGTGCGAAAGACTAGAGTCGGGGCGGCCAGGAGGCCAGAAAACAGCCAAATGGCTGTCAGGGAGCCCCACATGTGGCCACGGGTGCGCAGTTGGGTGCTGGACAAGGAGTGCACGATGGCCAGGTAGCGGTCGAAGCTCATGCAGATGAGGCAGAAGACGCTGGCATACATGTTGAGCAGGATCACGTAGCTGCTGATCTTACACAGTGTCACTCCAAAGGGCCAGTGGTAGCCCATGGCCGTGTAAACGGCCCACAGAGGCAGGGTGACCACAAAGGTGAGGTCAGCCAGGGCAAGGTTGCCAATGTAGACGTCAGCAGCTCGCCGTTTACCCTGGGCTCTCCACACGGTGAAGATGACCACCCCGTTGCCTGAGAGACCGAGGATGAAAATGAGCATGTAGAACACAGGGATGACGGAGTACGACGGTGACCACTCAGAATAATCACACATGCTGGAGTTTTCTGACTCGTCATAGTCGTAGTAGTAGTCATAAGGACCTTCAGTTGGCTCCATCTCCATTCTCTCTCTTCTCTATCTGTCCTTTTGTATAAGGAAGAAAAATGCTGTTTGTCGCAGATAGATCCACAGTGGTTGACGGCAATCTGAGGTCTGTTGTTGTGTGTGAAGGCTGCAAGTCTTATATACCCCACCACACTTGTACCGTCCCGGGATCCCCTCCTTCCCCTCCTCCCCTCCTCCCCTCCTCCCCTCCCACTGTCCCCTCCTCTCTGGGTCTGATGGGCATGCTCTTTCACTGCCTACACACCCACTCTTCTCTCTTCATTCATATAATCTCTATCTACTGCACAGTGGAGTCACTTTACTGAATTTAATATGGAATGTAATGCTAGTAGGTTTTCTCCCAGAATAAGCTGACTTTTTCCTCACTTTTCATGCATAAAATATGGGCTGATCTTTAAGGATATTTTTCTCTATATTACCACAATTATTTTAGCAAAAATTTTTTTAACACAGGAAATGAAATTTCATTACACACGTTTGGACAGTAGCCCATGAGTCAAGCCTGGACATGACTAGTTTCGTCAAGCAGCCCATTTTAATGCCAATTGAGAGTCGTTCCAGCACCATAGCACTCTGCTGAAATTGAATAGGCAACACTATTTACATTTCTATGTGTGTTGTTTTCATGGTGGTACATGCTCAAACATGTGAAACCAAAAGATAAAGATAAAAGTTTATACTTTGCTTTAAGGTGGTTAGTCAAACAAAACTTCAACCTCAGATCTTTGAATGATAATATACAAAATTACTAAGAATATACACAGAGAAAAAAACAGCTTAGTTATGTACAGCAACAGTTGAAGTACAAAAATGAATTTCGATTGTAATTCAGCCTTTTTGGACAAATTGACAAGATTTAATATTAATGTTAATATTTCCTAAAGAATGGGTCGATAATTATCACAATTATAAACATAAATGTAGTTATCATTTTAAAAAAGATGTTTAAAAATACCTAAAAAAAAAACAGGAAATACGATGAACAAAAAATTACATTGATTATGGTGAGGGGTAGCATATGTTTTAAAAAAATAAACTGAGCCACATTAAGTACTGAAAAATAAAAGTTCTGGTATGTATTTATGTACATGCCCTGCCTTTAGTTTTATTATTAAACCTTAAAATCAATTCTAAATGTCAATGTGAAGATGTGAAAACAAATTTTTTTACCTGTTTAACTTCACTGACTCACAGGTTGAAAAGTTGGCACAAATACATGCTGTGCAGTCAAACAAATTTTTTTATTCACAAAGTTTTATTTCGAACTGTAGCAGAGATGCAAAAGTTTCTAAAGACACCACATACACCAAGTTGAATTTTGGGGAAATGTGTGGAAAATGACGCATCTGTGATATTTTTAAACGACTGGATGGTGGAGTCTGGGACTTGAATATTTAACCGTAAACATCCTATGAATAGCTTCATAATGAGTAACAAGCTGATACCGAATACATGATAATGTCAGACATTGTGGCATAAGATGACTTTTCCAACGTTAAAGCTACTTGGTGGGAAACAAAAGGGGGAAACTCTGTGTTAAACGGTTAAATAAGTCACACTGTTCCTCTGCCTTTCTCCTCTTTCCTGTCTCTTGGGTGTATTTGTTGGCCCAGGTGGGATGGCTCACTCTCCAGCCTGCTCCGTCTCTCAGCGATGTGGCAACAGTGGCGCCGGGGCACAAACCTTTAGACACAACTACTCTATCCGATCCCTTCCTCCACCCCTCCATCTCTGCCTCCTCCATCCTCCCCCCGCTCCCCTCCCCACTCATCTCCGTCTTCCTCTAATTATGAAGACGAAGATTAATTCCCATCTCCTCTGCTTTTGCCAGCGTCATTTACTTGAAGAGAACTGTTTGTTGCTGCCAGTTGTTGTGATGCAAAGTTGCGGTGTTTGATAATCAAACCGATGTGATTGTGTTTAGTATGGCTCCACCCAAACTCTGTCCTCTCTTGCTCCGCTTGATTGTCCGTCCAGCTCTTTGTCCGTCCGGCTCTGTGCTGCAGGACGTTGGGCAGAACAGGAAAAAAGCATTGCAAAGTGAATCAAAGCAAACTTCCTAACTGCACTCTGCTGGGACTGAGGTCTGTTTTTAGCTGTGTTCGTTGACAGCAAAGTGGATATACGGCTAAATAAAACACCAGGCCTTGATGAAAACATCAGTTCACCCACTGACTTTTCCCAAAAATCCCCTCATCAAGAGAGCTGTGGCAAGACACATGAAATTTCCTTTTAATTACAAGAAACAGTGAACAGAAAAACAGTCATTTCTCGAGACTCTGCATCCAGTGCTAACAGTGACTCCATTTTCTCATCATTTTCCTCTATTTTAAGCCTCTTAGACTGACAAGTTCCGATTGAAACTGGTCACCTCCTGAACCTCCTTGCAGAGCATCCATCACTCAGCATACCAGGGACCCTGTTTCCACAACATTCAGCTCATGTTTTTCTTCTTCGTTGCCCACCTGTGTCTCAAATTGACTGTTTTTGTTGTCTTCGGTGCTGTCCTCTCATGTGTGGCCCTGTGCTGTAAACCACACACCATGAAGACACCAACGCGTCCCTTGTGTTCTGTGCTCTTATCTAACCACACTGGCGTTTCATCCTTGCCTTTCACTTGACTGTCATCTATCAGCAACGAGTCATTTACAAACAGCATATCCGGGGGATATAGAAAAAAGGATGAGTGCTTGCTTGTCAAAATATACACAAAAGCAGAGAGACACACAAACACAGACACTAAAGTGACTGTCTGTCTGCAGGGCTGCAGAGCGTCCCTTTGATCTTTTATCGTGACCTTGCGTGCTTGTGTGTTTATGAGCCTGTTTTTGGTGATACTTGTGGCGCTAAAGGAGCATGAGGTGTGTGTTCTTGTCATTTAGGTGTGTGTGTGTGTGTTTGGGGGGGGGGGGGGGCTCTGGGAGTCGTTTGAAGTGTGTGTTAAGCTGTCACAGATCACATACATGGGCCCCTCTGTGCTGAGACAGCTGGTTGCTCAAGGCTTTTTTTTTTTTTTTCCTGCCATCTGACCAACTCTGAGTCATGCATCTGATATCACATGATATCACACAGTCTAAATCAAACACCTGATAGAAGCTTGACAGCCACGATGATGAACAGACCCTCTGGTAAATACTTAGCCATCAGCACCACTTACATTACCAATCACATCAACAGTCTGATCTGAACTTTTAATTATCCGAACGCTGTCAAAACTAACGCTCAGAGCACAGCTATGAAGGTTGAACATTTGTTTGTTGTTGCTGCCTGCTCCACCCATTAACCTCCTTTTGCTCTTTTTAGCAGAGATGACAGGGATATTGACACCATCTTGTTAGACACAAAGTCCAATGCAATGGGAGAGGTTTTGTAAACAAATCCTACGTCTTCCACGCTATGAAGAGTCAGGAAGCATCCACGGCGCTGCCTTCTTGCTGAGTTTGTATGTATATGCTAACAGCACACTTTCTTGACCCCTCTCAGCAAATGTGCAAGAGATTGCAAAAGGTTTTCATGACCTTTCAGTCACCGATGATCCCACACTGTACTGCAGCCCCTCAGACCAGGGCAGTGCAGCAGCTATTCTAAACGATGAGCTAACCCACTACAGAGAAAGGGATGTCTAATTCCAGTTTTCTTTTTGTGGCTCAGTTGACCGGGAGATTCTGTTGATACAAATCTTCCTGCCTCCAACGTGTTGTTGTCAGAGCAGCCAGGAGCGGCTGAACAGAAATATTTATCAAATATGAACGTTGAGGACAGCGGAGGGAAATCCCAACCCTTTTCATGAAAGCCTTGCTCTCAAGGACTCTCAAAGGCGGGGTGCTCTTTGTCTCTTAAGCAGAAGAGCTGCAGAGAGTTTAAATCAGAAGGAACAAAAGAGTAAGACTGCTGTCGCAAGTAATGACAGCTGTGGTTTGTTACCGTGACCAAGAGTTGTATTAGTGTTTGTGTTCGGTCTGAAACAGGTTAATAGATGGATAAGGAAGTTTATTTTTTGGGTTAGGGTGCAGTCTACTGAGGTAAACAAGAACTACATCTAACATGCTTGAAATAAGTTTATAGATCATGAGAGATAATACCGACAGATGTACAGTCGCCAACACCACCCTTCTTCACAAAGAAGAAATTATATTATATTATTACATTGTTATATTATATTATTGTTATTGTTACCAGAAATTATGATGGGTGTCATCCTCAGCTTCTGGTCTTAATGAGCATATCTTCTTTGTTCTCTGCAATATATTTATTTTTCATAGAACTCACTGTTATTTTGAAATTAGTCAAAAGTGTGTATGTATATGAGGTTTGGATCTCTTTAACACCAGAATCAGTGACTTTTTAGTTTTGAGTTTGCTGCTTTCCCTGCACTTTTTCTGATGTCTGTGTGCAAACCAGCACTTCCCTAGAAAAATCTGTGCATTTTCCTGCAGTTATTAAATGTTAGCATGCTAACACAACAAACTAAGATGGTGAACATGGAAAACAATACACCTGCTAAACATTAATATTCTAGCATTGTCATTGTTTGCATGTTAGCATGCAGATGTTACCATTTAGCTCAAAGCACTGCTACACCTAAAGTACAACCTCACAGAGTTATGGCCTTGGATTGTTTGATTGGTTATTTTCTTTAAATTTATTTCTGAATGTGGGTTTCGGATCAGGTCCAATTGTGGACATATGACCTGTAGTCTGTTGTTTTCAGGGGAATTACAAGTTAACAACATAATTCAATACGACTGACTCACAGGGCTCAGAATATATTTTATGCGATTTACCCAAATTTTTAATTGCACTGCTGGACTTTTGACTATGTAATTCATGCCACACTCTTTTGAAAGCGCGACATACCTGATTGCATGCCAGATACTGAATTTAAAGCAATGCACGATATGCACAACAAACATAACCAGAATATGAATAAAAACAGATATAAGATCTACAGCCTTCCTGCTGTCTAAACATCAAGAAAGACGTTGATAAAGCCTCCAACCAAATTTTCTCTCCGTATGCTAGGCAAGAATCTTCTTCTGCCACTCACCTTCTGCTGGAAGTAAGACTAATATCACCCACAAACTGTGCGAAATGGTTTTGTGGATACCACAGTTTTGGTGCAATTGTCAAATTCACAGAACCATGTGAAATAGTGATGAGCCAGAGAACAGGAGGTACTGTGGTCGAAAATCCGTGTGAATTACTCTAAATGCAGTGCAGGATTTAGAAAAGGGTCAAATCTTTTACTCCTCGAATGTAATATGAACCATTTTATAGATTTTTATGGTTGTCCAAACTTCACAGCATTCTTAAACACAAGCCTCCAGTTTGGTTTCAAGGTTGCAAGATATGCGTGAGCACACACACACACACACACACACACACACACACACACACACACACACACACACATACACACACATATCCTATATGCTCACACACTATGTTACACCCATGACTACACTGGATGCAATACAATAAACTATTGTAACCTCAAACCAAACGTCTTGACGCCCATATGCTTTTGTCATCAGTCTCAATTATTACAGGCAATGAAGTCAGTTGCTCACACACATGCACACACACACATACACATACATACAATGTAAATATCTATGCAAAAATAAGGTTCTATGTGACTTTTTTTGATGCAGCTTAATCTATTCTTTTTGATCTCTCCTCTCTAAAATACAAAGGAAGCAGCTGCATTTAAAGGAAAATTTGGTTTATTACGTTTTTTGGGGGTTTTTTTTACCATCACTTCTATTATATTATAACATTGTACTCAGCAAAGTATTTGCTGCAATCACACACATTGATATTGCCCAATTAAGTCAGATCGGGTAACAAACATGAAAGACTTTGGTGACTTTGCCACAAAGATCTCAGTAATTAACTTGCTGAAATGAAAATGTTATTATTAGTAATAGGAGTGATGACAAAAACTACAAAAATAAGACTCAATGCTGTAGGGCCTGGCAATATGAAACGAACAATCTAGAAAACTGTCAAGCTTGTGCATGAATTATATTTGTTTTCATCATCAAACATTATGATGAAACATAACTCAACATAACTTTTCTGTGCAAGACTTCCGAGAATGAACAATAAAAGGCCTCGTCCGCTTGCACGGCATATTGCATATGTTATATGTATTCAAGAAATATGTCTTAATTTTCATATGCTGACAGAAACTCGCTCAAAAATTATATTAGCTTTATCTCTTGCAGATTTTTTGTGGTGGATGTGCATATAGCGTAACTATTCACAACTCAAGATGGCTCATATGAACAGCTATCATCTCTGTTACTTTTTGAATGAATAAAACCTTTTGCTTCACATTGTCATAACCCTACTTTCACTATGTAGATACATCACACATAATGCAGGAACAAAACTTTGAATTAATTGAATTTATTCAGCATATTGACCAGCCTGAGGTTGTAGTAAACCAGAATTGTTCTCTCTATTTATGTTTGACACTTTAAGCTTTGTATCTCTGGAACTATCCAGTGGCCAATGCACAAGATCACCATTTTATTCCAAGCTAAATATTTTCAAAAACTGCAATCTGGCTTACAAACAAAACCTATCATTCTTCGCTATGTTGGTCTTGCGACCTGGCTGACGTTTCTGTTTGTGTTCTCACAGGCTGCTCAAGCTTCTGCTGCTCACCAACAATATCTGCCTGTCCCAGTTAAGTCTGGCCTAGGTTTATCAGGGCCAGAGCAGGTCCTTCTCTTCATCTCACCCACACCCATGCACAAACACTAACACACACACACCACCAGCACAGCCCCCCTCCCCCGTCTCCCTCTTGCGTATCCTTTCCGAGACCCCTGTTTGCTTTCCGGTGAAAGGGGGGACTAGATGGACGGGAAGAGAGGAGACAGTGGGGATGTGGCACAACAATGACAGGAAGTGACTTCAGATCAATACAGATAAGTGGAAAACACACCAACACAGCAGCGCCGAGTAAACAAAATGTGAGAAAATAACAAAATTTATGACTCTCTTACAGTAGGAACAATAGCTTGGACACTGACCTGAAGATGTGATGCACTAAACTGTATAAATCAGTCTTATGATGATTCATAAGACGTTCAGCTGCTATAAGGGAGATCAGGGGAATCCCCAGCTGGAACCAGGCCTGTGTGTGTTTTCAATTTCCTATAATAAATGGTAAACCGATGTCAGAAAAAGCTGATGAATCTGGGATCATTAGGGCTCCATGTCCAGCTACTGTTATCCTGGGGAGAACCATAAAAGGACATACACACTTCCTGTCCAATGTCCATTGAATGAGCATCTGTCTGACCCCTGACACCTTCCACTCCAACTCTGCTTCCTGTCCCACACGTGCAGCTGTGCTACTTGAAACTTCTCATCAAAGCCTTTCCCTGCAAAACATGGAAACTTGGTGTTAGTCCTCTGTTCACTCACATACAAAGTGGACAAAATAGGCAATAAAGCTGCAATCCAATTTAACTATTCAAACTTCTAATTCAGGCAGGTCACAGTTGAGTATTTGGTTGTGTGCCCATGAGCACTGCAGAGGGCATTGGTTGGGGGATCAGTCCAGGGATAAAGTGCAGACCATCAGTCCTGGTTATCAAAAAGCTTTAGAGAAGATTTGCAGCTCATGAAGCCAGACTATAATCTCCCAGACGCTTCACACATATGGTCTCTTGGGATCATCCACTTCTCTACACTCAGCCATCCCCCATAAACAGCTACAGTGTATAAACAGATATCACATGTGGGATATCTATGTATAAAAATACTGTATGCTTGGATAACCAAAAATAGATACATAAAAAGTGCCTTTTTGCAGTGATTGGTAAAATTTGAGTTTGAGGATTAATTCTTGTCTTTGGAAACTGTGTGTGTGTGTGAGAGAGAGAGAGAGATGAAAAATTCTGTAGGATACAGTTGAAAGCTTTGACAAAAAGGTATGTGAACTATGACTTTAGAAAATCTTATCAGTAGAAGTAAAATCTGGGGTTGTAACCCGTAATAAATGTAGCAATGGTTTCTGATTTTTAAAGGTAGGAGTTTGATAGACATGAATGCAGACCGTGGATGCCAACATGGTTCTATACAACATTTTTGTGTCTTCAATGGCAGATGTCTTCTTGTGTGCAGCTGATGCCCATGGTCTGCCTATGAGAAGTGCATGGAGATACTCAAAGACATGGGCAAATGGTTTATGTCACACAGACCATTGCATCTACGTGAAAGGTATAACTTGAAGGTATAAGTTGGGCTTCTGTCCCACTGGTTGGTCCTGTAAGGAGACAGACAGCAGTTTGACAATAGCATTTCTCAATCACTTCAGTGGGGCAGTTTGTTGGGACAGCTGGCACCAACAAGACTGGGAAACAAAGCCGAAATGCTCCCTATTATGATTTTATCAGAATGATTATACCATGGTTTATAATTTCATTTTGGCAACTTGGTTTATCATGACAGTACTTTTGAAATTACAAATAGTAAGAGCATGATGGTTTTGCATTCAGCACTGAAGAAGAAACAAGCTTTTGTGCCACAAAGGCTGCAAAATCTGCTCAGCTGTTTTCTGAGAGTGCGTATGGGGGCACGTCTGGGTCACATCTCCTCCTCCTCCTCTACAGATTAGCCATAAAGCCAGTCTCCCATTACACCCTCCCTAGTCTAAGGATGGGTCTAGTGAATGTCCCCAAAACGCCAGCACAGACAGTGACAGACAGGTGGGGGGGTAGGGTGGGGTGTGTGGATTGAGGTGAAGGGTGGAGTTGGGTTGAAAATAGGCAGACAAGCATTGTTTATGGATGGTGAAAGGCACCAAAGAGAGGATGAGAGGAGACAGATTTTCAAAAATGCTCTAATGACGGGTATCAGACAAAACACACATAATGCTTCACAGAAATAGAAAAAAAACACCATTAAGGTTACGGGGGGAGTCTCAGGAATGTAACACTTTTGTGAATCCATGTCATCTCATTTGTTGGGTGTGACGAACCTTTCATCTTTGACACCACGCATGGTCTAAAAAGAAGGAAAATGAGCAGAAGTATCGAGATGTGAGGGGAACATCGTAAGAATTCAACTGACATTAGTAAGGCAATTATATCAAAAGGGATCCATCTTGTACTGGAAAAATTAAACAGTGGGTTTTGCTGGTTCGGGTAAACAAAGATGTAGAGAAGAGCATTCTTGGCCGTCTTGTTCTTGGACTGCAGCTGAACCTTGTCGCGGAAGAAGAAGGAGAAGAACAAGAAGAAGAAGGCCTGTATACACGCAGAAGACTCCATTCAGAGACCGAAAGCAAATGGCTGGGTTAGACGCTGTGGGAATTCGCCCTATTTGAGATGCAAATTCCACAAAGAGCTGAAAGAGCCGGAGAAACAGGTGTCCAAGGAAGTGTGCTGTTGCGTGGGTGAGCGAGGGCGGGTGGCTGAACGATAACACAGGGTGTATTGAAATCCTACTAGTTCAGTCCAGTCTGTGTGGCACGTCTTCTCTTGTCTCATTTTCTTTGTTTGATAGTAAATGCAGGCAAAAAGAGAGGGAACCTGCAGTCGGTATCAAAATGTGAAGATACGACAGGTCTGCAAAATCCAAGAGTTTAAAATTTTATTGATTTAAATGTAATTTGGTACAAAAACAGCTTGTACACACGAGAAGCTGATTTTAAATAAAATGAGCAAAAAGATCAGAAATAAAGTCCTATATACCAATTAAAACAGCAGAACAAATGCATACTTACAAGCCCCTGTCTTAATCAGTGTTATCTTTGATGGATATTGAAATAGAATCTTCAAAAAAAAAATAAAAAAATAAAATAAACAAAGTTTTTGTATGGCAAACCACATCCTGTATAGCCTGCATCCCTCAGAGGGGCAAGACAATTAACCCCTGGATCAAGCTCAGTGGCAGCATCCACATGAGGGTATGGAAGCTCAGACTAAAAATTCAACAGATACACTGCATGTGTGTTGTTTCCCTGCTACAGATTTAAACAAAATGTTTAAAATCTAAATATTAAAAGCTTCAGAGGACATGACAGGTACAGTGCTTCCGAACAGACAAAAAATAAACCCGTAGCATATACTTAAAAAACATCTCTACAGTGTTGAAAATCAACACATACCCACAACCATTTTCCATTTTTCATAAAAACTTTGATGGCAAATAATCTGACCTATAGTAACACAGGCCATTGTTTATAATGGATTTCCAGGATTGGGACTTTTAAAAGTTGATTTCTTATGAATCCTCTTCTTAAAAAATATTTCTTCATTGGCAACATCCCAAGTAAAATGAGTATCTACATATACTTTCTGGTCATTATTAAAGTTTTATTGCTCCCATGATTTTTAATATCTTGATTTGCTTAATATTTTTTTTAAGTAGTTTACACATCTATACAAAAGCCCTTTGCATGGAAGTGCAAAGAAAATCCTAAAAATCATGTAAAGGCATGAGTCAAACAAAAGAGTTTGTGATTTCACCTTTACCTAGATAATGCTTTTAGGAAAGACCTGCTGAAGATCATATTTGTAAATCATTTAAAGTTCATATTTAGCTTGAAGGGGGTTTTTTGTTTTTGTTTTTAACAAAAATGAAAAAAAAAAAAATCATCTTTTGAGCATTGAAACAGGAATTTAGTTTCTGAGGTTGAGGAGAAAACAATGATACCCCAATGTTGCCTATTTCATTTATAGTAATATTAGATATCTTTAAGTCTTGGGTTACACAAAACCTTTATCATGATTGTACAGAAACAACTTTTTTTATTAGCGTTCTTCCAAATGGCATTTAACCGTGGCTCATTCATAATATAAATATAAACCCTAAGCTCTCCCAAACTGACAACAATTAAATACTCTACGACAATATGATTAAATAATCTCATTGGAAAACATACATTTCAAAAATATGCATTAAAAATCTTTGGCTGTGTGGCAATAAAATGTCACTGCATACTTTTTCCTTCATTTGAGAGTCACAGCTTTTGTCAGTTTTTGCACCCATTGGACAACTGCTGGTCACTGCTGAGGTGGAGTGATAATCTTACAGCGCCCTCAAGTGTTAAATAACAGCAAAGACAAACTCATGGAAATAGCATAACAGTCCGGAGACTGTGCAAAACAGACACACTGATAAAATGTATGTCTATAAATAATGTGAATGACTCCACCTTGAGAAGGAGGATTAATACAAATTTCTACATCGTCAACATAGTGACTAATGTAGGCAAATAGGAAGACTAGAGACGCAAGTGCTCCAAAAAAGGTTAAGACAAAATTAGACTTCATTTATAACAAAGGAAAGAATCACGGCATTAAAGAGGTAAATAGCAGTAGTAGCTGTTAACAGTGAGTTTGTATCCACACATGCTCATATGAAGCTGATAGCTCTATATTCGCACAGGTTTAAACCTCCAAGACTTATGTGCAAATTGCACATATTTGCCATCTGCTGCTGCTGCCTGGCACTCACACATCTCTGAGTTCTATTACATTTAAAAAATTTTAGTGTACGGTCATGCAAAACTTCCATGATTGTGCTACTTAGTTAAAAGTAAACAGCAGTAAATAGCAACCTTTATAAATGAAATAACACTGAAATTGTGTGGAGTACTGAAGTGTCTGCTTGATAGTCTGAGTCATGGTATTTTTGCCAGATTTGAAAATGTGATTACTTTTACAGCTGTTCAAAATCGATTTAAATTCCATAACCTTTCTCTGAGTGTCATGACACTAAAATAGTAATTTTACTAAAAACCCATGTCAGTCACGAGTGCCACAGATACACTATGTGATGGAAAGGTTTTTGATGTCACAAATAGCTGTGACATGCGATAACTGTGACTGAAAACCGTTAAGAGTGTCACTGCTAAGTAAGTAAAGGCTAGAGGAATGAATTTTGTATGTACACTGCTGTGAAACTTACCCTGCTACAGGTACGTGTCATGCTCTGCACTGCTCAGACTCTCTTTGGAACCTCGTATGGTCATGTGTTTGGGGAGATGTGAGGCATCACAGGGAGGAGAATAAGGATTAACAGTCTCCTCTGATTGCAGGATTGCTTTCTTTGTTTTTTCCTCATTAGCCTTTCTACTTTCCTTTGCATTCTCTGCTTGCACCCCATCTTTCTTGGGAGCCAGGGGAGACTCCACAATGATGGTGGGCCTCTGTTTCAGGTCCTGCCGGCTTGGTGGCTCGGCAGTCACAATAGCCTTGGCACCGTGCATCCTGGGAGGGGACTTACAGCGTAGATCTCCGTGAGTCTCCTTCCAGCGCCGCAACTGAGTAAGATGTTCCTTCTCAATGTCTTTCTCAGACACCGATAACTCTGTAATCTGAAATGCATGGATGGAATGAGTTTGAATCAAATGAGACTTATATCTGGGTTTTTTGGGTTGAAATAGCGCAACACATTACAGGTTAAGTCATTTTATATTGCTGTTCTCAGAACTACAAGAGGGCAAAGTTGAAGACAATTCCTGCATCTGTCCATATTCCGGGACAGCTGAATGTGCAATAAGTGCTAGGCCAGACAATAAAATGGATAACACAGATTATGACAGTGGGTATATCTGTACCTCATGCACCAGGAACTTTTCTTGCATGTACTGTGGGTGTATAGCTCGGAGCAGCTCCATTGTTTCATAGAGACCTTGGCAGGCTGTCTGTTTCTCTTGGGATCCCAACGTGCATTTCAGGAGAACCAGGCCCACCCTGAAGAGGATCTTCACTCCTGAAAAAAGCATCACATCAGACAGCATACAGATGGAGAAGCAGCCTTCACTTATATTTGAATAGAGGGATCACCTGAGAACTGCAGATTAAAACATAAATCCTGAGAGAGTGAAAACTGGATATTTAGATGGATAACTATGGTGGTTCCCAATTCTCATATTTCTTATTTCCCCCCACGGAACAAAAAAAACCCAAAACAAAACAAAAAACAACAGAGAGATTCATGTATTCAACACTTGCCTTGTCTCTGTAAAGGTGACCATGCTCTAGTGTTTTAGAGGTAAAATTACATGGGAGGATGATAAGCACATGGCCTGGAGGAAAATTATTCTCTTAACTAACTCTGGTGTATTACAGATAAAAAAACACGTGTTGAATATGTAATAGTAGGCACAAGAGACTAATAATTAAAATAACAGACACAACTATTGATATGAACACACAAAAAAGGACAAATTTTGACCAAAATGCTTGCCATATGTAAAATTAGCTTGAGTTGTATCTGTTTGCTTATTAAGGTTCTTTTGTTGAAACATTGCAATAAATGTCTGCTTTCTCCTACACAGTCGCTTCTCACTCCATCTGAAACACTAATATATCAGTGAGTAATGTGAGCGTGTCGCCTCACCCTCACAAAGAAACATGTCCCAGACACGCAGCACCGAGGCCCACGGCAGAGTCCGAGAGAAGGCACACATGAACCACTCGGTCATGTACAGGATGGGCTCCAGCTTGTGCTTCTTCAGGTGATGGTACGCCACAGGGGACACCCGCTGCAGCAGAGCGTACAGGATCTCCCCATCCAGCTGGATCGCCTCCTGTGGAGCCAATGTGGAAAAGCAGTCAGTGAGGAGAGAGAGGGAACAGAATCCTTTCTCTTTGCTTAATCTGATTGTGTGAATATCTTGTCCTTGTAGCCTGGTCACCACCTCATGTTATTAGGTTGTTTATGTATCAGTGTCAAACCAGGGGCACACTGGCATGGGAAATTCAACACCACCACAGGCAACATATTATATGTACTGACCTTATAAACTGAAGTTAACTGGCAATTTTATTCATGAAACAGCTGTTTGGCTGGCTAAATCAGCTGATGCTTTTAAGAAGTTTGATACTGTCTATCTTGCTAATAAACCTTTGGCAGTGTAATTTCCTGAAAATACAAACAAGTGCAAAAGATTCAGTCCTAAAATATTGAAAAAATTAGTCAGAAACCCAGTTCCCTTTTGCTACATTATTTTGAGTGTATTTATGCTTACAATAGAAGACAGATTTGATTTATAAAGATATACAGGGTTCGGGTAGGTAATAACTGATATGCTGAACACAATGCAATCTTTTTAAAGTCAACTTGTACTCTGATGTTCCCGAGCTTTTCTTATGACATACCAGCCCAGTACTGTAGTAGCCAGGAAGATATTTTTCACAAATCTGGACAAGAACCCAGAATGCATCCTAGGACAAAGAAAGGAACAAGAGCAGGCATTTCTCAAAATGTGGTATTTAAAAATAAAAGAGGCATGACTATTAATATTCAAGTAAACCATTTTGACAGAGAGAACAGATGTTGACAGAAAAAAAATATTTTGACCTCCTATACCTCTCTTCTTATAATTAGAGCAGTGAGTATCTAATAACAATTATATTTTATTTTATATTTGGGAAAAGAAAATCTGGAAAGGTTTAATTTCTAGGTTGTGCTCACCTCAGCAGGCATATGCATCAAGAGAACAGCAGCTATGGGAGCCTGAGCCTGACAATAACCCTCTTCAGGACGATGTAGAGTATAAGCCTTCAGGACGCGGAACAGGTCCTGCTGCCTACATGTATGAACACATATAAAGAATATTCAGAAACCGTTGTATATTCATAAAAAATCAATACAGTGACGGGCATCATGATGGCAGTGCTTACCCATGACCTCCTCTTGCTGCAAACATTTCGTGGAAGGGGAACTGTCGATGGAGGTCCCTCTCAATAATATCTACCCATTTGGGATCTCCTGGCTGGTTGTCCAGTTCCTAAAACACAGAATTTTGTCAGCTCTGGTAACATTAAACATAACATTTGAGTCATTTCCCACCAGCCATGTGTTTTTATTAACAACATTATAATGAAGGCAAATCTGAAAAATAAATCTTCTGTGAAGTTACAAGCCTTGTATCATGCATTATGCCATGCATGTAAAATTGACACACATATACATGCATGTATTATGTATTAAAATAAATAGAAAATACCTACAGCCCGGAGCACAAATATACAACTGACCTGGAACTTGCCCTGGTTTTGCTCCCTTTTCACCTTGCTCCCAGTGAGGTATAGCCAGGCCCGGCCACGCAGGGATGGAGGGATCCCTTTCTGACAGCGCTCTTTCACCTGTTGTTCAACACATGCAAAGTTACTCAACAGTCTGCAGGTAGCAAGAGAAAGGAATAATGGGAGAAAGTAACACAGACGTCAAAAGGACACTTTGAAAACTGTCAAGCACGCCGTGTGGTTGTGAGATGACTGTTCATCAAATATATATATATATATATATATATATATATATATATATATATATATATATATATAAAATTTAAAAGTAAAACTGTTGCATACCCTCAACCTAGAAAGAGCCATGTTTGCTCTGTGGAACAAATTTGAGTAGTGGCACAAAAACTATGTTCATGCTCCAAAAATAGTCCACTGCATACTGAATAAACTCCTGCAAAGTGCAGTTTGCCATTAGTAGTAACAAAATAATATGCTCAGTAAAAAAGTGAAGTCAGCTACCAGTTAAAACACGGCAAACCTTCTTGTGTTTTTTGGCCATCCATTTGTCCCAGCTGTTGAGCATCTCCAGCCATTTTGCCTCCCGCTGTCTCAACACCTCTATGGGAACTTCTTCAACACTGTGGTGACAGGAGACAATGTTACTAATAAAAGACAAAAAATTATTTTCATAGTCATACCGTACTCTGTCACTTCCTTGTGCTTATGAAAGGGAAATCCTGTCATCAGAGAGCGAGGGACAGTGGCTCATCTCTTCCTTGTTCACACAGGAAACCTACCTTAGACAAAACAGCTAAGCACTTGCCATCGGCAACCAAGTACAATGAAAACAGGAAGCTATGGAAGAACTTTCCCCTGGTTCAGTTCCCTAAAAACCTCCTACAAAAACATACGCCAATATCTCACTTCAATACAGTCCTATTGAAGATCAGGGCTGTCATTTGGGCACACAGATTTCCTGTGCTGATCCTGAACCCAAGCCCAGTCGTCTTGGCAAAAAAATTTAAAAAATTTAAAGAATTGACTGTCATGCCTTTGCATGAAAAAGCCAAAGAATGTTCACCAGTGGTCAATCATTTATCTCTCTATAAAAATATCGCAGTTACTTGACTGAACTAATGTCTCTAAATTGGGAAAGTCTCTTCTATATCTCCAAAATTAAAACACAACCACTAAATATGGTGTGGCAGATGACAAGCCTGAGCCTTTTTTATGCACTTTATTCATTATGGACATTTATGAACATAACAAGTCAAGCCAAATGCTGTAAAACATTAAAGGCAAAGTAAAAAAATCAGCCATGTAAGAACTAGAAACAACGTGGGATGTTGTGCAGGTCCAAATATGAAAGAATAAAAATGGTCTCTGAGGCAGAACTTTACGGTTTCATTAACTGGGGCACTAACACTCACAGGAAGGCTGGTCCACAGTCCAACGGTCACAACAGCAAAGGCTTGATTCGCCCTATAAATTAAACCTAGAGCAGTGGTTCTCAGCCTATCTGGCCTGTGTTTCTCCCCAATGTCTACTTGTTACCCAACAGGTTTGTTTTACTATGTAATAACCTAAGATGATTATTATAGTTGTGTCTGAAAAACTAACATAATTTTGGGTATCACAGTGTTTCTTGGCTTTTCCCTAACTCATTAATCAACTAATGACCCCTCAGATTTATTTCTAAAACAGTCCTGGGGAATCAGGACCACCGGAGTGGGGAAACACAACAGCCTTATGTCAGGAGAACTCACTTGGAGGAAATTTGAGAAAAAAGCATCACTCTCGATGTGCTCGTAACTCATAAAAGATATGAAACCTATCAACACTGCCAACAGACACTGCTTCACTCTAAAGGCTCATAAATCAAAAAGGCTGGCAGCTTCTGCACCACGTGACACGACAGTAAAACATTAAATCAAGAGTAACCATCCAGGTATTTACAGTCTGTGATGATCTAACTTTTATTTTGGACTTCTTCCATAGACAAAGCTGATTGTAATGACAGCAGGTATGTTCACGTGTATCAAAAGACACACACTACCTACGACAGTCTGATGATCTCAGCCATTACAGGTGGGTTTTGGTCTTAACAGCGTGTGAATGCGTGTGAGACCCAGAGCGATCGCCTGGTTTGTTTGTTTGTTTGTTTGTTTGTTTGTTTTATCCTCAGCTCACCCGTCCTCAGATAAGTGAAAGAGAAAGACTGCGTTACCACCTGTGAAATTATGAAATCCCACTCACAGGTCTCCTCCGCACTGCTGCTGGGCTCCCCCGGTGAATCCGTACTTGTCCACCTGTTCCTCCCCGGGGACGGCGCTGCCATTCGCCTCCGCATCGGATCCGTACAAGCTGCTTTTCCTGCTCTCTGTCAACTTGTCTGTGCTGCTCCGCAAGTCGAGCCCATTGCCCTGCTCGGTTTTTGCCATTTAATTAACATTTATCTCGCCGGAAGCCGCCCGTCTACAGTCCGTTTATGTAACTTACACGCAGTCTTGAGAGCTTAGCCAAAGCTTTAAAGCTCCCCATGAAGACGCCCGCCGGTTAGCTAACCGACGCTCACTACTAGCTACGGTTGCTAGGAGGAATCGCTATCTAGCTGCTAGCTTGCTAGCGCTTAAACAACCCCCCCCCCTCCACAAAAAACAACTTAAGTAGCCCGTGTCACAGCAAACCTCCGCGATTTGGTCACGTAATTAATGCCTGGTTCTCACAGGACGGTTCCCACCGATTGGTCAAAACAGAACAAAAAAAGAAAAAAGATTAAAAACGCTGTCGGTAAACGAGCGCAGGGTCCGCCCGCTAACCGCGAGGCTAACACGCCGACAATCACACATCTGTCAGCTGACACACACCTAGGGAACCTCCCCTGTCAGCAAGGATGTGGGTTATAGCTGCTCGCTGCGAGGAAACTTGAGCAGATTAGTGAACAAAACGTTCACGGCATCCGATGGGTCTCCACCGCCATCTGCTGCTGGACGTTACACGTCCGGGTCCAGCGTCCGCTCCCTGTTATTCACTGCTCAGGCGGCGGATCAGGGCTAAGTGCGTTCGAGTGTTGCACTTGGCTGCAACTTTGAGGGACTCGGTTTCAGTTTTATGCCGCTTTTTACTTCTTCGGCATTAAATTTCGGGGAGAAATCTGTTTTTTTTTTTAACCCCAACCAGCTGTAGTTGCCAGTGAATAATGAGATCAAAACATTTAAATAATAGTAATAATAACACATCACTTTATGACATACAAGAAGATTAAATTTTTATCTGAAAACCCTAAACGAAAAAAAACAAAACAAAGGCACCATCCTGCTATGGCTCCTCGTCATGTGTCACATGTCTTAGAGCTGTTATCAGCTCAGGGGCCCAAAGAGGTGAAACTTTCCTACGTTTCACAAAAAGGGCCTGTTGGGTTATGTTGTTATGTCGGTGTGTTTTTATAGCCCTAGAAAAAGAAAAATTCTTAAAAAAAAAACAGGCAGAGATCGAGGCATCGGCGCTGTGGAGGGGGCCCCGACCCCTAGGTTGGGAACCACTGGACCGGACTATCTAATTGTATGTTAAGTAGTTAAAAAGTAGCTCGTCCTAGAGCATCTACAGCAGTGAAATGCCGCTCCCACACTGTTATGCATCAGTATTAACAAGGAAATTAGTCACACGGGTGGATTCTCTACAAAATTAGTGCTTTTTCTTGGTACATTTTTCTACTTTTTTGTAATTAAGATTGCAGGAATGTGTGAATGCAGGGCTTCTTGGAATAAAAAATACCCCAAGCACAGTGGCCCAATTTGGAGTGTTATTTAGAGTGTTATATTATTATATTTTTGGATATTGGCACGTCAACATGTAAGTAGTATGGTGTGGTTGTGCAGGCTAATATTTTATTTTTTGATCATGTTTTTTATGTAAATTACAAACTACAAAGTAACTGATGAATAAAGCTGTCGGATAAATAAAGAGAGTAAACATACAATAATATCCTCTGATATATAGTGCAGTAGAAGTATGAAACAACATAAAACGAAAATTTGCAAGTAAAGTACAAGTGCCTCAAAATTGTAATTCAATAAATGTACTTTACCAATGCCAGGTATATTTATAGGTGCATATATACATATGCCTAGCCTATAGGGTACATATTTTAGGGAACATACATGTGTACGATGCATATAGAATGAGCTATTTGTATTGAACTGGGCATTTTCTTTACATGAAAAAGCTCATTTTAAACTCCATATAATTAAGCAAAATTAAAAAAGCTGATGTACTTGTTCCATTAACTTAATTTCTTTGGCTTGATTCAATATTTGCACTAACAGGAGAAAATCATATAAAAAAAAAAACCCTCATACAAAATTTATATAGTAGATTTCAATCTACCCATGGGGGAAACATTTAATCTGAGAATTATTTTATAAATGATAAACACTACAGTCCTGACTAAAATTATTTGCACCCCTGAATTTTAAATACAGAATTTAGAGTATCATTACAAATAAGTGCAAATTAACCAGTTTTGTGTAATTGGAATATTTAGTAAAATCTCCAGTTTACTAAACAAAAACACTCAAAAAATGCTTTCATATAATGTGATAAAAAAAGACAGAAAATTTTAGGTTGTCAAAATTATTGTCACCCTCTGATGAATTAAATTACCTCTTCAAACAAATAAAAACTCACCTTTGCTTAAATTTCAGTGTTCACATGACCTGAATTAACCTATGAATGATAGTTTTACTGCATGAAAAGGACACAATTATTTCCAGTTACCAGAGCTGTCTGAGAGCATTAGAAATGCTATTATCAAAAAACATAGCAATTGCCTCAGGTCATAATGTTATCAAGCAGTATCAGTCATGAACTGTTAAGATGCTTCAAGGGCATGATTCTAGGAAGAAACTCTGAGAGAAGTATGCAAAGGTTGATGCAGATGGAAAAAAGACACCAGACAGCTAAAGTGACTGAGGGCGAAGGAGGACACCACTATTGAAAAAGAATGGCACAAGAAGGAAAGACTGTTTGCATAATTTTCAGCCACAAAAGTAGGCTGAAAAGGAAAAGATGGACTGTTTATAATTGGCCAGCACTGAGTCCTGACCTAAATCCCATTGAAAACCTTTGGAGAGAATTGAAATCGGCCTAAAAGAGCTTGAACGCCTAGTAATAGAGGAGTGGCAGAAAGTACGAGAGAGAACGAGTCTTTTGTGTACATCCGTCTTTTGGGATGAAACCTTTTCAAACATGAAATGGGATCATGAAATCACTCAACACACATTTAGTATAAATACTAGATTCTTTATTTAAATATTGTAATATTTTAAAACATATTTACATAAATTAGACCTGCATTGTTACACTGTATATACACTGACATAGGTGTCTTTCATACACACAAACATAGCTTGCTGGAAATAGGACAATCGTACCACACAGACTGCAGAAGCACCTTTTAGAATGACTTTACAGGAGAGAAAGTATTGGGCAGATTTCATTTACATCAAACACTGGGCAACTCAATTGAGACGAGACAAGCTTGCAATGACAGGAAAGGCCTCTTGATTACAGGTCTAGCTGTTTGTTAAGGCTGAAACTGTGCTCACCATCATACTGTAATTTCACAGCGCCATTACCCTTCTCACCAACCCCTCTTCTGCATATGGATGACATCTCTGTCAGATATAGAGCCATCTTTGAAGTAGATACAAATTCAGAATCTTTGTACACAAACGGTCTTAAAGACAATAGATGTCTACAGCTGGGTGAAGTGAACTTTGTGAAACGGCGTCAATAGCTAGGACAGAAACCACAGTGCAGACAGTAGGACACATAATATTCAAAAAACTGCCATTATGTATGGGGAAAAAAAAAAAAAAACACCGGACAAATCAGGATTAATGTAAAATTGGGTGTTTGTTTCACTGCTGATATGAACTGTTTGTAGAGTCCTGCTTTTCAATGCAAGACCTGTGAAGGACCAGTGGATTGAGCTATGCCAGCGATTATAAAATTACTATCTTGACAGCTATAAAGAGCAACACAGTGACAATATTGGTCTCCACCAACACAATGTTATCTTTACAGCAGGGCTTACAGAGCAGTGCCCTGTTCCTGTATTTATATATGGCTTTCCTTCTTTGGTTTTATAAAACCTGTCTGACACCTTGTCGCAGATAACCAGCCACATTTATCTTAACCCAAGCAAAGGATACAACCATTGTTCTCAAACAACTTCACGCATACAAAAGACATTTTATTGTCCCTCTGAACATTTCCATCCACACTTCTTACTGTCACACTAGACCCAGAGCATGAGGAGTTTACAGTATTGCTATATGATGTCTACCACAAGAAAGCATAATGACATACATAAAATAAATGTGTCTTTGGTGCACCTGCTTTTAAACTGTAGCAACATTGTCCAAACCATTTGGGTGAGCTGCTAGACGAGGGGAAGGGCTATCATGAGCAGTACAGTATTATCAGTGTCTTTGATTAATGTAACTGGATGAAATCCAGCGCGCATGCACGCACGCACGCACGCACGCACACACACACACACACACACACACACACACACACACACACACACACACACACACACACACACACATATGGACACTTATTACAATCATGACCATGTTCATATAAATCATGTCAAGTCAAATAGAGACATCTTAATTACAAAAAGAGAAGCAGCAAACAAATGTAAAGGGAAATAAGGAACTTTGAAATTAAAAACAAAATCAGACACACACGTTATTTTTAAGATAGCTGGATCTTTTTGTTATCCATCGTACTTCATGACAACAGACACTTCAAACTCTTAATTTTAAAACTAAATTACGTTAAAAAAAAAATACAATTTTTTCTTTAAATTCTTGCCTGGCCTATCATTGCAACTGTAAGCATTCCCAGATGCTAACTTTAGCTTTGTGAAATAACCATTATAACATTGAATACCCCCACATATTCCAATAACAGCCTCTCACCCCCCTACACACACGCACACATACACACACACGCGCACACACACACTCACAAAAACATCCTTACTACTACATGACTGCAGCAATCAGTCTCAGCAAATAACTTCTTGTTCATTTCAGCAAGTGGAAGTGTAGGATTGATAAAGCTCACCTCAAGATTAACGTCTATACAAGAAAATATATCTATGAACGCATGTGTACATCTTCCACAACAGTAACGAAATAACTCTTTGCTTTAACAAACAAAGCAGAGGCAACGAAAAGGCCAGAATGTAGCCCTGAAACCACAGAAATATTTACAACTTATCAGGATTTGTGCAATGACAGATCCCATAGCCAAGTGACAACCTGATTAACCTTCACATGTGAGCTCTAACAAGTGTCATGGTTTCTCTGTACCGACTTCTTTGATCTGAGCAAATTAGTAGTTAGCTCTCCTGTGGTTAAACTTTCCCAAACCCAACTCTTACTTCTAATTCTCCAGTAACACTCATCCGCTCCCAACATCAGCTTCCTCAATCCATCTATATTCTTTGTTCAAACACGTTTACAACATGGAACATATTAACAACTGGAACAACAGAAACAGATTAGTCAGTTCTACCACTACTCTCACAATCCAAAACCATGGCTTACTCCTTTTATAATATCGCTTTTTATACACGAGGGATACCAGATTATAGAACCCCTGGTTAATCCAAACAGTTTTGGACTGTCTTAGTCACGTCACCTAAAAAGTGTCGAGGCATCTCTCAACCCACTGTAATTGGCTCCTCCTGTATCATGATCAACATGAAAGTGTCCTAGCTGCCTGCTTCCCCTCAATTGTTCAAGCACCAAAACAAAACCGAGGAAGAAAACAAAATGTTACATGTGCTGACGTCAGCCCCGCAGCGAGGAGTGTGTGTGTGTGTTGGTGGGTGTCTCCAATTGGCCCACAGGATGCAGTGCATTTTGAGAGGGCTGTAGGTGGAAGACTCAGGCAGGTGAGAAGGATCAGTCCCAGAGGAGCACACACACTCATGCGTGCACACACACACACACACACACACACACACACACACACACACACACACACACACACACTTCTAGTCTGTATATTCAGCCACAATGGACAGCAGCACTGTGATATCATCTGGCTTCCCTCCTGCAGAAATAAAGACAAGAGTTTGAGGAACCATGCCAAAACCAATCACCAATTCATTCAACGTGCAAGGCTGTTTGGATATCATTAACACCATGTGCTGGTAGCATAAGACATTTCTCTCTTTTATATCAGGTTTTGTCTGGACAAAAGAACGTTGAGTTTTTACTGCATAGATAATAACAAGATGGCTGCCTCTTTCAAATTCAGTGCCGCCTCCAGCACCAGACCGAACTCTGACGGAAAACACCTTTTTTTTTCCTAACAGTTGTTTCACTCTGTGGATTTCTGTCATTTGTAATCAACACAATGCACTGGGAAAGGTGCTGCCAAAACTGCAAAAGACTTAGAGCTGCAATTTTGGTCAAGGAATATCCTCTTAGGGAAATGGAGAGCGTCTGTTTTCCCCCTTCCAACGGAATGTGACAAGTGCCTTAATATTTTGTGGCTATTGAAACAAGTGAATATGCTTTTGTTTGCATCTGCACACGTTCTTTAAAAAAAAGTTTCCAAAAATTAACATTGCATCCATCACTGTTCATTTTCAGCTTTGCAAATAGGGCTCATATAATCAGTAATTACTTTACAAAGTGAGTTCGCAAGGAGGAGGCTGGATAACACAGGTATAACTGTGCAGACATCATCCATAGATGGTCTATTTTGCAGTGTATTGATTATTTTTACAGTTTATCTATTATTTTTTAATTTATTATTTAATTCAGTCTTCAAAATAAAATGAAATTGTGAAAAAAGCAGAAGGCTATTGTTATTATTGCTCATATCGTTTATTATTGTTCTTCTTAAAATATGTTGTTTTTGAAAAGAATTAACATGAACCAGTTGTAACCAAGGTACATGTGCACGTGTCTGAATATGATCAGGATGGTACCACACCCCCACCTGATTTTGAGCCAGGAAAAACCCTGGAAGCCAACTACAGCTGTGAATGAAGCTAAAAAAGGTATTCAACTTTCATGTCCAACTATCATTAACAGTATAAACACTTTTTTCATAATATTTTTCAAATTCTTAAACATCAGACAGTCCTTGAGGACATTAACTTTTCAACAAAATATTTAAAATATGAGCAGATGGAAACCATACACCAGGATTTGCAGTCAACATTGTCAAGCAATGACAGTAAAAAAATTAAGAATCTGTTTTTGTCAGTTTTGATAATTTTAATAACACCTGAATTACATATACTGTATTAAGCATAGTGTTTTAAAGAGAAAACACAGCATTGTAGCACAGTACACTTACCTCTTACATTCAGGCCATTGTCACAGGCAAACTGTGCAAAAGGAGACATGTAGTTTGGGTCGTATGCAAGGTCGTGAGCTTGCTTTGCAATGCTTTGTGCAGTCTGCAGGATGCTGTCATAGTTGGTAGTCTGAATCAAGCAAACATAAAAAGCATTAAAAAATGAAAGAAGCAATATCTTTCTACACATATGTATAATGTTTAACTAGAGTACTACAATTATTACATGTGCTAAAGTATGTGTGATGGTTATTATACGTGTGTTTGTTAGTAACACCTTGAGTTTTTTGAGCTCCTGAAGAATCATATAGTCTGGCATGTTGTCAAAGAGGCCATCGGTTGCTGTTAGGATGATGTCACCGAGCTGCACATCGAAGGAGGAGCTGTCGGCTGCTTCAGGACTAGAGGAAAGGGGGCGGAGTGAGATCAGTCACGAGTGAAACAAGAGCATTTGGCGCCTGAGCTGCTGTCAACAGTTTCCATTATGGAAGTAAACAGGTCAGAAGTCATTCTGCCAAATCTTAAGGGCGGACACAGCACGGGCGTTTAATCTGATTCGGAAGCAGCTGGCCATATGTGTCTTTGCCAGATGCAGAGAGGTCCTCTTGCTCGTTGGCGCCTAACCCAAGACTCAGGTTTTATTTCCTGGTAGCCATTAACATTATGTTCCTGTTTGGTATCGAGTGATTTTATGGACATAAAAAAGGAAATGTATACCCATTTAACCACTAAACCTTTATCTCACCCGAAAGAAAAAGGTTAAACCCGGGGGGGGGGGGGCCTTGAGGGTGCTTCAAATGGATTACAAAATTCGTATCTCTTGGCTCAAATCATGAAACCTTTCTGGACAGCCTGGTACCTCTACATGTATATGACATTGAGATGTTCTGTTATATTCTTGACACGGCAAATGCATATTTAGTTGAGGAAGTTGTCTGCAGAAAAATAAACATTTCTAAAAAGGTAATATAAATAAAGAATGACTTGTGTTGTTGCCAATCAGATTAGAAAAACACAGCTAATTGAAGATTGCCTGTGTCATCTCTTTACCTGGAATACACTTACAGGTTAAGATACATGACAATGACAAACATAATCTCCACATTTAAAAGATTCTTTATAAAAGATGAGAAGGAAAGAACAAAAAACTAAAACATCCTCTCTGTGTCCGTCTTTTCTACGTGTGTGTCAGTACACCATCACTACAACTGCCGTCAGCCAGAACAAGCTTTCACATCTGCTACAATCTGAGTTGTAAAAGACTGCACGAGACTACTCGGAGCCAGAGAATCATATTTCTTAGTACAGTGAATAACATTAACTGATACTGGGTATGCTTAAAGAACCATAACATTCTCACAGCAATGAAAACTAGTTTGTGTGAAAATCATACAAATCATTGAGCAATTTCTAATTTATTCTACACTCTCTTCTATTTCACAACTTCTTTTCCTAGTATTTGCAAACATATATGTGTGTGATGAACGTTGTGTTTTATTAAGTTAATAATGACGATGATGGTGTGTTAACCTTAAAAGAAAAAAAAGGCACTGAAATCTAAACAGAAGCAACTAATGAACAGGACATGCTAAGGGAAGTCTCCATGCCGATGATCTAAGAAAAGATGATCAAGTAGTTGAGGTGGCTGTGGTGAGGCTACGGAGAAGCATAGCATAGTTAGGCCAGCAGACCTGTAGATACCTTAAAAGCATCATTTTGTTTTTTTTCTTCAATCACTGTAGAAAAAAATTCCTGACGATATAACATTTGCTTCCCACATGAGAAGTGGATACTTGTGTTAACAAATCCATTTAACTCAACTAATTTGATTTGAAAATGAAAGCGAACACTCTAAATTTCTTTTTAATCATCCGCTTTGGAAAAGTGGCATGCACGCACAGACGCATGCAGAGGTTTAGAGCTGGACAAGGTAGCAGCTCAGCAATACAATGGAAGTTTACAAAAGGCAATTTAACTTCCCTTTTCCCTGATCCAGCTGTGTTAAAGACAACCTGATTAGTTTCTTGTAAAGCTACTATTATCTGCATATTCCAATGTCTCTACAGTAAAACTTTATTTTTTTTTATTATTTAAATTGCCTTCAAACAACTTGCAGCGACGTATCCAACTCTGAGCTACTGACCTGTCACTGAGCACCACCCCTTCGGCTCCTGGCGGAGCGATGGACAGCTGGAAGGGTGTGTTAAAATAGTGCTGTTGCTCGTCTGAGCGATGAACCACCTCTCCGCCCCGAACCACCAGGAAACCTGAGTCGCCAAGGTTACACGTGTGCAGCTGGTGACTCCGACGATCCAGAACCACGATGCAAGCTGTGCTGCTCCCTACAAAACAGTATAGCGAAACACAATGTTATGGATATGTATTGAGGGCAGAGGAAAAGAAACCGGCAGTTTGAGGATACTGCAGCACCAGAGTGAAAATTCAAACATTTCCACTTTGGACAGTGAAGAAAAAAGTGGCAGAGGCTAAATATATATATATATTTCACTTTCAAGAGTGGCAGAATGCTGCCCAACAGATTATTATGCAATTCATAAGTGTTCTCACATCAAGAGAGGGAGAAAAAACAAAACAGGTTATATTCTTCGCCTTTCCCAGATCCACAGAGACTGCAGCTTTAGGACCCAATAGTCCAAGTAGTCCTGAGCAGGGAAGGTCAAACACAGACCTTGTTGCTCCCCAAAATAAAGTAGGCCAAACAAACACAGTGACAAGGGGAGGAGCTTAATATTTAGCGTCCGCACTGGCTGAGGGTCAGGGATACCGAGTCTCAGAAGAAATGTCACCTTAGTCACATGTTTGACACACGGCCACTCTTTTAAAATCTGTCCAGCCCTCCAGCAGTGTCAGTTACAGATGCATCCCTGACCTTTTGGAGGTCCCTGGTATGAGGCGAAAATGTTCACCCTGCGTAAAAGGAAAATTGTTGAGCCCCACAAGGTCACAGAGTCTCAACTTTCAAGTGGCGGCACAGCCTGGTCAAGTTAGTTAGTTACCTAATGGGTTATTACATCACTCATTAGGATGCAGGTTTAAGCCTAAATCAATACCTCGTTAATAAATATTGTGAAGGCACAGCTCTGTGCCAAGTAAGCCCTCTACTCTCAGACTGACTCAGTCCAATTCATCTGCATGTACTCACCTAGAAGGGGAACTTTGTTCTGTAGAAGCTCATAGTAGCCAGAGGTCAGGATGCCGACTGGATAACTGGGAGTGAAGCGTCCCTCCTTCACAAGTCGCTCACACGTTCTCATTAAGGTAGCAGAGAACTGAGAAGGGTCCACTCCATAATCACGCCAACCACCGACGCCATCCGCTACACCTGACAGACGAAAACAGGAATACGAATTTTTCATTTGTGTTTGTTTTGATGCTCCCATACGCCTAAAACGAATGCTAGCATTTTTGTCGAACTTGGTGTTGGTGATTACTGAAGCACTGTAGAGCTGTTAGTTGAATCAATTAGTTGCCAGAATGCAAATGTGAGGATTTGCTATATTATATTATAATAATTATAGCTACAGCAACAAATACCTTTTCTTTCAGTGGCATTGCTTTGATAATTTTCAGTGTCACTGCCTTGCAGACATTTATAACACTGCCAAGCATGAAGATGTTGATTCGTGAACTGGTAATAAATCCCTTTCACATGGTGCTTTACATGTAAAACCAATAAAATGATGTATCATTACTGCAATTTTTTGCATTTCATGCATAAACTTTTAGTGTTCTGCTCAATCTGTACCGTAAGCATCTAGTTTACTTCTGCTGTAAAAATGTTAACCTTGACTGGCTGTGTTACACTCATATCTCACACAATGGCAATGCCTCCCCCTTCAAAAAACCTATAGCTTACTTTATCTTATAAACACATGCAGACATGATATCTGTTCTGTATTTTCACTGATATTTGAATCTGTATAAGTGTGTACTGTCAGCGCCTGAATAGGTTTCCTGCCTCGCCATTGTTGGTGTTGGCATGACAGTACAGTGCCACCATCTATGTATGAATTCTAAAAAGTTATCAGTTTAGGTAAACAGACTGGAAACAGAAAACTGAACAAACTGAATAAATCCTTTCAGATGCACAACTGAATTGTTTGTGCAGTCCCTTGAAACACTTTGCAATTATCTGTCTCTCTGTTTGGCTTTCTGTTTCACACAGAAAAGGACTCCAGCTGCCCCCCCCCCCACACACACACACAGCTGTCACGGTGGATACACTTTTTATCGTTTATAAGATTATGACGGATGACAGACTGGACCTGTGAGAAATGAATGTAATGGAGTTCGATTGAACTCGCCAGGTAGGTCAGAATACGCCAAGATGATAATGGATGACTTTACTAGATGTCTGCTAAGTGCATTAGGTTCATATCAAGCTCGAGAGCCGTAGAGAAGCTGGAAAGAGTGAACAGTCGTCTAACTGAGAATCAGCTCTGTACCATCCCACATCCACAACTAAACTTTCTTTTCTAAATGGGGATGTCTGGATACTGTAGGAAGCAGGAGGAGGGGGAAATGCTTATAATGACAATAATATGTTGACATTTACTGTATAACACACCCTTTGAAAGAATTTGTTTTCCTGTTGTCCCTCCAGGTCATAGTTTCAGTTATGACACAGATATAAACAATACACTGTGTCGTAACTGAAACCACAAATATTGTAAACAATTAGCGTCTTCGTGCCCCGTGAAGAACATAAACCAAAACCATTTTCTTTCGCATGGGAAGATCCCCTCGAATAAACAGAAACTGAAAATACAGGTCCTGGGGGAAAAAAAGGCCCATCATCCCTTAGCGTTATCCAAACCAAAAGCCGAGGTTTTGATTTGCTCGCCCGCTTTTTGAAGCCCTCTCGGTGGTTTACTACAGCCTTCGCCACCATCTCGTTACTCTGGCTCGCCATGTGTAAACACGTGAAACCCTGAAGGGGATCGTGTTCCCCGGAGCTGGCTATTTTTACTACAAATCACCAGCCCGGACGTTAAGTGTCGCACATTGCGCGAAAAAAAAAACAAAACAAAAACATAAAACACTTTCTTTTAAGTCGATCGTTTTCGGTTTGGTCGAGCATTTCTCTGGGTTTACCCTCACATCGGCGCCGAGGACAAAGCAATTAGCTATGCTAGGAGTACACTAACGCTATTAGCAACATGGCTGCCTCCATACGCAACCATTCTGACCTTTGCAAGACATTGTAGTTTTCGGTGTGAGAAGTTGTGACAAGGACCTTTTCGGCCCCGTCCGCCTTTTAAGGAAGCCTCTCTACGCCTCCGATCTGAACGGGTTTAACAACTCGCGTTTGCGCCGCGTATCCCGCAAGTCGGAGCTCAAGTAGGTGAAAGGTCATTCGGCGTTTTCGCCCCCGGTGCCGCCGACACGCTCGACGAGTCGACGCGTTAAAACGACCCGGGTAGAGGCGCAGCGCGCAGGCCGACCCGTCGCAGGTCAGCTGCGGCTCGACGAGCGGGGCATGACGGCTGCACAGCGAGGGGGGGTTGTGTTACGGCTCCGGTGCTGCAGGACGGGGAAGGGGGGGCGGGGGGCTGTTGTGTTTTCATCCGAGGGGTCGGTACACGTGTAGGGTGGCTCACTGAAGGTCACCCGAGCACAGAGGGCGTCTCATGCAACAAGCAAAGCCCCAGCGCAGGGGAGTAGGGGGGGTCTCTACGCCGGGGAGCTTACCCAGGACATCGGCGGTCCGGTGCCGCGCTATGAAGCAGGCGTCGTCCCCGTAGCACATCCCCTTTTTCAGGATCCCCTTGCGAAAGTCTTTACCGAAGCCATAGCTGGCGGTGACCAGGCTGTAGTCCCGACCGTCAGTCTGAGAGAGTCCGCCCAGGACAGCCCTGGCAACCAGTCTTCCATAAGACAGTACGGATAACATCCCCCGGCTGGGCCCCGTCTCGACTCTGAGCCCGCGGACGCTGTTCCTCCTCCCTCCCCTTCCCTCCTTCCCTCCCTCTCGGCCGCTCTCTCTCTCTCTCCCCGGTCCGGCCGCCCGCCTCCCTCGTCGGGCTTCTTCTCCTTCTTCTTCTTCTTCCTCGCGTCAAGCCCCGGCCGAATCTCTCTCTCTCTCTTATCCGCCCATCCGACGCCCGACTGGCCTGGGTAAAGTAAGCGCCGGGCGGGTCTTCCCCTTGCGACCGCCGTCCGTCCCCGCCGCCTCCCGGGGCGCTTAGGTCTCGGCCGAGCCGCTGGTCGACGCGCTTCCTCCTCCGAGCTCTCCGCCTGCCGACATGTTTCCAGCGCGCGCCGCAACTGAGAGCGGCGGCCGCGTGCGCCCGCGCGCTTAACCGCCCGCTGGGGGGGGGGGGCGACGTCACCGGAAGCGGACGTCGTCCAATGGCGGAGCCGACGACGACGCGAGCTGATCCCAGACCCGCCGGGAGCCCGGCGCAGCTCCGCCGCGCAGGTTCCGGATGTGCGCTCGTTTCTTCGTACGGGGGTGTGACGGACGGGCCGTGCTATCGTTAGCGTCTCTCAGCCCGCCTGCAGTGTCGTACATTAGCCTCCAGGGCGGCCGCTGTTAATTCACCCGTTACCCAACTCTAGCGCTAAAATGATAATTTAGTCGATAATTCTGGAGACAACATACTTCCAGTTGTTTTGATAACTGGTAAATTGTTTAAGTCATTAGGTCGAAGTGAAAATCTGCTGGTTTCCCAGGTCCAGCATCTTTGGATATTTGCCGGTTGGTCTGGGAAAAAGAAAAACAAAAAATAACATGTTTACTTCAGCAGACAATGAACATTATCCATTATTTAATGATTTTTGTATTTGTTTACACTGAGCCACCAGTGGCCCATTGGCACTGAAATTGAAAGTAACTGTAGCGACCTCGGTCTGTGGCCGCTCCCTCCCTATAAAACCCAAAGGCCTCGGTCTCCTCAGGAAACCCGATTTAACCCTTGTATGTGCGGGGTCACACGAAAAAGGTTTGGAAACTACTTACTCGCAATTAGTGTGCAAAAATAAGTGATATAAAAATCCCCGCAGTAGGCTTTTTGAAGTAAATCACCAGTGAAAATAAAACAATTTTTGTTTTTATTTGTGTGTGTTTTTGTTGTTGTTGTTTTGGCTCCATTAGGCGGGTCATGTGGTTTCGGTTTTGATCATCGAGGCCCTTGTTCCCAGCAGAGCTGTGCAACAAAATGAGCGCACCCCCCCCCCCCCCCATAGACAGGCCCAGTCCGAGCCAGAGTCCCGAGGGAAGCCGAGTCGGACGGAGGGTGCGACAACACTTCGCCGCCGAATAACACGTCGATCCGCACAGATAAACTCTAACTTCACGGTAAGAAATAACCGCAAACGTTAATTATATATACCGATGGTGTCTTTGTTTGTTGGCTCGGCGAGCGTCCGTTATAATATAATTTAAGGGTCAGTTGTTGTGTTTTAACTAAGCGAATGAGCAGAATAATAACGATGCAATGATTGTAACTCATTAATTTGACTGGTAAAAGCAGGTATTTTCATTTTTTTATGGCTGGAGTGTTGATTCGATTTATTTTTAGATTTACCGATAATGAGAAAACGATGAGAGCGCTCCGCCTTGATATCTCGGAAGCTTAAGCAGGATGCTCGTTTCGAAGGATTGAATAGCACTGTTTCATGCTGTAAAAGAATATAAATGGGTGTATAATATCCATTGTTGCTCATTTTGAGCATTATCATTATCATGAAATCATTATTATGATTTCGTTATCAAATGAAAAGGTAACGCTAGGCCATTTTGATTGTCTTGATATAGAAAACGCTGGGGAAATAGCGAAAGCAAAATTGTGCTTCATAATGCTGCATCGTTTTCACGTTTATTACAGCAAATACTTTTATCCGTAGGGCCAAGATGGGGAGGTGCAAGACGGCTCTTCTGTCCCTTCTTATTATGTCTCTCCTGAACAACGAATTGACATGGGCTAAAAGAGGAAGCAGCAGCAGCAGCAGCAAGAAATCCTCATCCCCCAGCAACAGGGGAAGCTATCCCCGACAGCCACAGAATCCCAACCGAAACACCAATCCATACCCTTCTGGTGGAAGTTACCCTTTTCCTGGAAAAGGCAACACTAATCAAGGAGGGAATCCCAAACAAAACCCAGCAAGTTATCCGGGAACTGGTAGTAACCCCAACCAGTATCCTGGTAGAGGCAGTCCAAACCAGAACCCTGCAGGCGGCTATCCAGCTGCAGGTGGCTACCCAGCTGCAGGTGGCTACCCAGCTGCAGGTGGCTACCCTGCTGCAGGAGGATACCCTGCAGCAGGAGGCTACCCAGCTGCAGGCGGCTACCCAGCTGCAGGTGGCTATCCCAACCAATATCCAGGCAGAGGTGGAACCAACCAGGGAGGATATCCTAACCAGTACCCTGCTGCAGGAGGCTACCCTGCAGCAGGAGGCTACCCAGCTGCAGGTGGCTATCCCAACCAATATCCAGGCAGAGGTGGCACCAACCAGGGAGGATATCCTAACCAGTACCCTGCTGCAGGTGGCTACCCTGCTGCAGGTGGCTACCCAGCTGCAGGTGGCTATCCTAACCAAAGCCCAGGCAGGGGAGGTATCAATCCAGGTGGGAACCCATACCAGTATCCAGCAGCAGGTGGTTACCCAGTCAGAGGGGGGAACACAGGACAGGGTTGGGGTGTGCCTGGTGCAAACCCAGGAGGTTACCCTGGTGGAGCAGTGGGTGGTTACCCCAACTGGAACCCTAATAATAAGATCCTCAGTCCACGCTTTGGTGGGGGAGGCTATGGATATGGTGGTTATGGGATGGGAGGGTCTCCTTTCTCTCGTTCCGTGCAGAGTATGGGATACAAGCCCAAGTCAGCAGGTTTTGCCAAAAAAGCCCTGGTGGCAGCCGGTGTTGGTGCTGTGGCTGGAATGGCTGTTGGATATGGACTAGGGCGATTTCCTCGACCACATTTCAGTTTCCGCAACCCTGAAGAGGAGTACTACTACAACAACTACATGTACCGCCGTTACGGCTCCCAATCCACAGATGAAAAAGACTTCGGTCGTGATTACGTTTACAAGCCTCCACCACGGGCAGAGTCTTACGAGAACTTCATGGATCGCTGTATGAATAGGACCGACCTTCTGAAAGAACAGGGCAGCGAGTCTCCCACTCCTAAAAGTGGAGGTGATCAGGAGGATGATGACACCGTCAGTATTGAGGAGATTGGATACCCAGCACTAATTGAGCAAATGAAGGCACGCCGCTGTGTTGAGCTGTACATGGTTTATTCTGAGAAGTTTTTGCAGGAACGAAAAGCTGAGCAGCAAATCCAGCTCAATCGCAGCAGCCCTCTGAGCTACGGGTTGATTCAGCTTTTCACCTCCGTCTTCATGCTACTGTCCAGCATGCTCCTGCTCCAGTGAGAGCACCAAGCCTTCCTTTTTGCCATATCCCAATGGGTATCTAATTCCTCTGATATACCTGCACGTCCACAGTCTGCTCACGTATTATTATTATTTCCAACATAGCTGTGTACTGACAAACTCTTTGAGTTATATTCAGTCAACCACTTATTATCGTTGCAGAAGACAAGTAAAAAGAAAAAAAATGTTGACGTGTGTATAGTAACTAACAGTGTACATTATAAGAGGCAGTAGTAGTTTTTCCAAGAATTCACCTTGGACCTCACTTATTTTGCACTTTTTGTGATAATTTATTATGAAAATGTGTCTGCTACTGTGTAAAATAGCAATGTGACGTTAAGAGTTATATATGCAAACATCATCCATTCGCCCTTTCATCAGTATTTGAAAATTAAAAATTGGTTAAATATGCTTAGATATGAAAAAGGAAATTTTCTTTAGAAGAAAAGAAATTTAATGACACGTAAACATCAGTATACAAGGTTAAAGACCAATTGTCATTGTGTTTCAGAATTTAAAGGTATTTAACTTTAACTTATTTTAAAATTTGACTTTCAAAGAGCATCACTAAGTACTGTAAATTAATTTGGCAGTGGGGGGGAAAAAAATAGAAATAATTCCACAATGTGGTTTGATTGCGTTTTTGCTCAGCATGAGAATGGCTCTGTGATAAAGTTGGGAGCCATCCATTGTTAGAGATTAGGTTTCATGTTTGGCTCTGCATTATTGTGTAATGACAAAGACAAAGCCATTAAAAGGGCAAGATGATTGGCATCTGGATATTTTGGTATAAACATGATGATAATTCCACTTGTAAATCATCATTAAGTCAAACTTCCTTTATGGCCTCTGAATTTGTAAACATTGTTTAATTATACCCAGAGATATTGGAGGCTACCTTTTGCAAAACTGAGGATTTTACCAAGGACATTTTTTTAAAATGATTAAAAAAAAACAACCCTACTCCCTCTCAGGTATATTGTACTCACTCATTGTTGTGTGTTATTCAGCTGCCTGTAAAATTCTAGATTGTGGCTCCTTGCTCCTGACAGAAAGGAAGCATTAGTCCACACATGTCTTGTGATGTGCAGCATGATGTTATTAGTGGTGTTGCTACCTTGCCTGCGGCTGTTGAGAGCAGTAGGTGCATTTTGACAGTAGTGCCTGACGCTTTTACTCCGTGCAGTTCTAGCTTCCTGAGAGCTGGTATTTGATTGCAGTTTTTAACATACAGGTTCACAACACTTCACAAACCCTGCTATATCTCTGTACCTCAACATTACTCATCACACACAATCTCCTTATGTCCGACCGGACATGTTTAACAGGGTGTGGCTTCACTGTCACATTGCACATGAGTATTGCTGTCTGGGTTTGGAACTTTGTTCCCACACCATGTGCAAAACTTGTTATCGTGTTCAGGTTTCCAGAGACACTCAACTTCCTAGACTTTCCAATCCTTAGCTGGTCATTGCATCCTTCTCTCACCATCTTACTGTTGCACAGTGAGACAGTCATAGGGCAGATGTTGGTGGATCTGTAAATACTTCTGTTTGCATTTCCAGACCTCTAGCTTCCCCTGGCTGTCATGATGCGTTTCTCTCGACTAATAGCCTAGAAGCTTTGGTCTACTTTTGAGTTGTACTGTTAGTGAATTTATCGACACTTTATTTCTTTATGTTTGTGATTCTTTTTACTATCACAACTTGTTTTTGTTTATTTGACTATTTTAATTCTTTCTTGTACACTAAGTTTTGTAAAGCACTTTGTAGCTGTGTTTTGAAAATTGCTACATAATTTTGCAGGTCATTTTCAAGGGATTTCAACCAAGTAAATTTTCAGTTTAAAGAAAATGTTATTTTTAATGAAAGTCTTCTGAGTGTATTTAGTAAAATCTGTAGTTTACACACACAATCTTTAGTGTGTAATAACATATATGTAAAGCCAAAATGAAGAGTCATGTGTGATACTGTCCTAATACTGTACATACTATACAGTATATCCAGAAGTGATTGTATTCAGCATTTTATTGAGATCATTCCTTATTTTGTTCTTATTGAGCCAGTCCTACTTCACATTTCTTTTATTCTTTTAACAACCCAGTTAATTGGTTTTCATACTCCACCCAGGATTTTCCCTTTTCAATTTTGTTGAATCTGGCAAAATGATTTCAGTCAATTAAAAAAAACAAAAAGCAAAAAAGCCAATTTGACATTTTCATACTGTTTAGGTTGTAGAATGTCCCTGAAGTGCACTTATTTCCCTTTAGAACTGGATATTCTCCAAATGCATCAATGAGCTCACATTGGTAGAAAAAACATCTGTGGGAATTTTCTGGTTTTAACAATTGTAAACACTTAATCATCAACTAATAAGACTAATGTGATTATATATGGTTTGTCATGGGTGTTTATATGTTAATTAAATAACTAAAACAACATAATACATCTTTGCCTGATTAATAACATTACACAAACAAACACTTTCACATATTCTTATGTATGATCTTAAAAACAATGAAACAATTACATAATAACATCAAAGTATAGAATGAACTTTCCTTTGCCTTTACTTGCAGTCAATCTTTTGTACTATTTTGCAGTTGAGTGACAGACAAGTTTAACTGATTAAAAACATAGTTTATATAGTTTTAAGTTATTCTTCAATTGAAAAGTAGTCCTTAATGGTTAATATGGCTCTGCTACATATAAAGTTAATTAAACCATTTTAAAGTTAAAACCTGGACAAACATAATCATCCTATGTTAAACAATAAAGGACAGGAAGAATAATTTATTCAAAAGGGCTTTTATTTGATTTGATTTGAGAATTCATCCCAGTGATCAGAGATCAAATGTCTCTTATCCACGCTGCTATAAGGAAAGACACCACGTGTCCAAATGTGAGAAGGATGTTGGTTGTGGGAGCAGGGGCAGCCGTGTTAACAAAGGCTCTCCACAGAGACTGGTTGCGATATCCTTGGTGTTCATTGTAGTAAAACCGTTGATCTTGCTGAGAGTAGACAGTCTTATGGCTGGAGTAATGATTCCCAGAACCATGCTTAGGCCTGCCAAGGAACCTCAGTCCAAACCCAGTTCCTGTGCCCCCCAGCACACCAGCTGCTGCTCCTCCCGCCAGCTTCAGGCCCTGCTTGGAGAGACTTCGGCTTTGGGAGGGAGGCCCTTTGTCGTCACCTTTTCCTCGACCCTTGAAGCTGCCTCCACGCTTACTGTACACATATTGTGCACCTGGGCACAGCGCTGCCATAAGCAACAGCCAAACCCACAGTGAGAGAAGCTTCTGCTGGCTAGCCATTACTGGAGATCTGCGCCCTGAAAAACACATCAACATGTATAAATAAAAAAGGAACATGGAGGCTAAGGGCAAATAACTTTTTTTAATATAGATAAACCTGGTAACATTAGAATGATATTGCTCTGTGTTTTTTCCACACAGTCTTTTTATTCAATCGAGAGAAAGAGAGAGGGGAGTTCGTAAAGTATCTTGGCTGTCATTCAAACTGGAATTAAAGCTTTTGATTTTGCTCACTGCACATCCAGAGTCACATGCTCACCGGCACTAACACAACAGACATCCAGAATGATCTACATGCTCTGTCAACACTGGGATTAGCTGGGCATTATGTGTGTGATGCATATTTCTCCCTTTCATGATGCACTTGTTTTTACTGGCCCTGATTAACACCATACATTACCACGGGTTGTTACAAAACATCTCGATGATGTATCAAAGGGTATAGATATAGAGCAGTACTGTACGTAGATCATTGCAATTCATTTCAAAGAGATCGTTCTTAAGTTTAGATCTAACAGGTAAAAAGTGCTGATTACGCAAGTAGATATCTGATGTGATTCAAACCCCTCTCACAGGTTTTTAAACAAAAAAAATGCAAAGAATATTAGTTAAATGTTTTATTTACCTTTCTTGATAGGTCACACCCAGAGGCTGTGATGCTGGAGCGGCAGTCCCTTGTCCAACCACAACGCTTAGCAGAGCTGCATGTTGGTTTTCAGTATCATTTCCATACCAACATCCACTCAACCGAGTCAGCACAGCTCCTCCCAAAAAACAAACCCTGCTTTGCTATTGGTTCATGATCAATAATACAGTACAGGTTCAATGATTTTTGATGATGGTGGCGTTTCACATACAGTTGTGACACCTAGTTGTCTCTCATTATTCAGCAAATGCAAAGGCTGGTACAAAAAGAATTACAAAACAAAATACATTACTGTCTGCATTGAATAAATCAATGCAGATTCGTTTTTCTTATTCTGTGGTTCTTTTCTTCATGATTAACAATATACGGTTAGGTTTGTAGGTGCGTAAGTATTCAAACACTGACACTATTTTTGTAATTTTGCATTTGTACACAACCACAAAGGATCTGAAATAAACAAATTAAGATATGATTGAAGTGTAGACCTTCAGCTTTAAATCAGGAGTTTTCACATAAATGTGAAATAAACCATTCATAAATCACAGCCTTTTTTATACATAGTCCTTCATTTTCGGAGGCTCACGAGTAAATGGACAAACCAACATTAATATGAATATAAGGGTTGTTTTTAATAGTTATATGAAAATCCTTTGTCAATGACTGTCTGAGGTCTGGAGCCCACTGACATCCCTAAATGCTGAGTTTCCTCCCTTGAGATGCTTTTCCAGGCCTTTGCTGCAGCCACATTCAGTTGCTGCTTGTTTGTGGGTCTTTCTGTCATCAGTTTTGGATTCAAAAAGTGAAAAACATGCTCAGTTGAGTGTAGGTCAGATGAAAGACTTGGGCATGGGAGATATATTACACTTCTCTACCCTGAGAACCTCTTGTTTTGCTTTCATAGTATGTTTTGGGTCTTTATCCACCTGTACCGTGAAGCACTGTCCTATCAGTTTTGCAGCAATTAGCTTAGCCCTCTACACTTCAGAATTCATCCTGCTACTTCTGTCAGCAGTCACATCATCAATAAACAGTGACCCAGTTTCATTGGCTGCCATACATCCCCATGCCATAACACTGTCTCCTACATGTATGACAGATGATGTGCTGGCTTTGTATAATGAGCTGTTCTTTTCCTTCTCCATACCCTTCTCTTCCCATGATTCTGGTAAAACCTAATCTTGGTTTCATCTCTCCAGAGACTGTTGTTTCAGAAGTGGGCTGGATTTTACAGATGTTTTCTGGCAAAGTTTAATTTGGCCTTCCTGTTCTGGAGTTATACAACTGGTTTGTACCCTTGTGGTAAAACCTCTGTGTTTACATGCATGAAAGCGCCTCTTGATTGTAGATTTTACAATGATATGCCTTCCTCCTAGAGAGTGTTCTTATCCTGGCTAGATGTTGTGAAGGGTTTTTCGTTACCAAGGAAAGAATTCTGTGATCATCCATTATAGTTGTCTTCCGTGGTCTTCCAGGCCTTTTGGTGTTGCAGAGCTTGCCAGTGCATTTCTTCTTTTTTGAGAATTACCACATTGTTGATTTGGCCATTTTTAAAGTTTCTGCCATCTGGTTTGTTTTGGGGTTTTTTTGTCCTAATGATGGCCTCTTTCATTTGTATCAACACCTCTTTGGAACACATATTAAAAGTTACCATGTACAGCTACCTAATGAAAAGTCAACACTTGGAATCAACTCCAGACCTTTTATCTAATTAATTTGTAAGGAAATAAGGGAACAGGCCACATCTGGCCGCAAAACGTATACACTGTCAATTATCCCATTACTTTTGAGCCTCTGAAAATGAGGGACTTTGTATAAAAATGGCTGTGATTCATAAATGGTTAATGTGATATTTCGGTCAAATCCCTTGAATTAAAGATGAAAGTCCATCGTGGTGGTGTTAAGGATATTTGCTTCAGAGGAACAAGTGCACATTTATCAATCTGAACATGTTTTTGTGAATAAATTAAAGACCTGTCATGCAGAACACAGAGAGAGCATTTAACCAAGCACTTTGTTCAGAGAATAAAATGAATGACATAGCTGCCAGACACAACAGGCTTTAAGAGTATGAATGGTTTTGTGTGACATATTAAGACTGTGATGCACAGAATTAATAAAACACAGGGGATGTAGAACAAGAGAAAGGATTGTTCAGATATATGAGACTGGTTGAAAGGATCAAAACTGGAAAAAATTCCATCAGGCCAATTAAAAGAACTGTGAATTTCTGCTTTGTGTAATAGGGTTAGATTATCCTCTTGAGGGAACACATTCTACAAGTGTAGTTTTTTTCAGTTTACTCATGCAATAGTTTAACATGGAGAAACATCTATACAGCCAGTTACTACAACTTTTTCCTGTTGCATTTTTGCAGCTTTACAGGTCCACAAACTCCAATAGAAATTTGATGCAACCATTTGTTAGATATCACAAATTGTATAGGGTATATAGTACTTCTATATTTATTCTGTATTTTGATTTTGAAAGTGGACAAAGGTAAGCCCCGTGTTTTGTCCCAGTGAAAACTAGTACAAGATACAAACAAGTTAAAATCTGCACGCATGAAGAGGATTGAGCACATTTAGAGCATCCTCAGTCACACTTAAGACTTCCTATTGGTCTCTGAGTGGAACTTAAGTCATAGAAGAGCAGATAGAGTTAACAGTTAGTGAAGGTAGATATTTATTTCAGCAGGTTTTGGGTCAATATGACAATGGCTCGGTATCATGTTTACACATAAATCAGATGAACCTAGAAACATAAATATTTTCTTTACAGTATAGTACAGTAACAAAGTATGATGCCACTTATGCCCAAGTTTCAAAGTGGTCAGCAATAAAACTTGAATGTTGTTTGTGTTCAATGTGGTTTGCATCACATGCTTTGATTTGTTGGGCAAACACTCATGCTGATCTGACAATGATGAAGTATTTTGTTTCTGCATTTGCTTCATGTGCAAGAAGGAAATTAAAACTGTCATACAAAGACACCTTTTTTCAAGTGATCTGGTGTATTCTGCACACATCTCTGCATAGAACAGGTTGATTGGAGAAATTATAATGTTCAGCCATTTGCATTATAATGTGTCAAATGTGTTGCATGACCGAATTTTTCCTTCTCAAGATGAATGGCGTTATTTTTGGGCCTGGAAGCTTATAGCTGGAAGCACTATGCAGCATTACTGATCCATGTCCATCTTAGGAAACTAGATGACGTTCTCAAAGAGCTGCATGGAAGCCATGATATTTTCATCCTGTTGAGAAAACAAAACAGATGCTAGACACGCGTGTACGGTTGGGCAAAAAGCTGCATGAAGTTAATCACAGTGGTTTAAAACTTCAGTTTTACCACATCCGTCAGTTTTATGATTGCTTTACCTTTTGGCAGGTTTCTATGAATTCATCTATAGTCACCACTCCATCTCTGTTACGATCCATTTTCTGAAAAACATCAGACATGTACAGGAGAGAGACTTTTCATATTCAGTTAAGTAGGAAATTAAGGGAGTAAAATACTTTATGTGATAGTTAAACTGATGTAAACTCCTTCCTAAAAACCAACTCTACAGATTATTCATCCAAGGTTCAAAAGTGTGCCATGAAATCACAGTCATAAACTGGGTTTGGAAGAGGTTTGGCCTTTAGTTTTTTTGATGTGAATCCAAGATAGCCCACAACAAAAATGGGACAAGACCAATCAAAAGTTGAATTGGAGTGTTATGTTTTTAGTTAGTATTATTTTTCCAGAAAACTCAAAGATAAGGTGCAGTCTGTGCAATAGATTAAGGATATTTTTTAATATTGGATTAAAAAAAAATCTGTGTAGTTGTACAGTTCAGGAGATTCATTCGGACATAAGGAATGTGTGAATATAAGGTTTTTGATTGTGTTTTTAATGCAGATTTACGAAAAACAACTTTCAGTGCATCAGCAGAAGTGCAAATTACACTGTTACGAGCTAAACTGACATGCATTTGCATTTGCTTTCTGCAATATGTTAAAATAACAGGTTTTTTGCACATTGTGATAAAGGCTCTCTCTTGACTTCTGCATTTTTGTTAGTTGTGATTTTTTTTTGTGGTTGTTTCTGCAATGAATTTGTGTTAAAATTGTCTGTGAAATTCTTGAGTCTGTATTCCATTTATAAGGGAATAACAGTGTCACGGGTCAAAAACACTACGGTCAAAATCAGGGAGAGCAACGCATGTTGTGGTCTTGGATCAGTACAAAATCCGCCTGTGATAATATCCTTTTAAATTGGAAAGGTTTAGACTGTGTGATTCGGTGGATTCAGAAATAGCACACCTGGAAGAATTTCTCCACGTGCTCAAAGGGGGAATCATCTCGTACACTGGGTAGGGTATATCTGCCCATCATGTCATAAATGGATGTCATTATTGCCAACATTTCCTGCAGAAAAAAAAACAAACAAACAACCCCCCCAAATATGAAACAGACATACATACATCTGTAAAAATCACGACACTGCAACAGATTTTGATCCAATATTTTTTGATGAGAATGTTGACTGTACCTCTTTAGTAATGTAGCCATCCTTGTTGATATCATATAGATTAAATGCCCATCTGAGTTTCTCTGTAACAGAGCCTCTGAGCAACACAGACAATCCTAGCACAAAGTCCTGTAAAACAAAAATCATTGTAGTCGACTCACAACTAAAACTAAATCCATGTTACCCTTGATAACTGAACCACAGGAAACAAGATAACAGCAGACATGAAGACTTCACCTCAAAGCGGATGGAGCCATTTCTGTCCATGTCAAATGCGTTGAACAAGAAATGTGCATATGTGGTTGCATCTGAGAACAAATAGTGGACATGCAGGATTGAAAATTAACATCAGATGTTGTTGGCTAATTAAATACCATTGCTAATCGTTTATTTCAGCAACGACTGCTTTGTTTCACGATTTTGAGCTTTGATTAGTGAAGATGAATAGGAAGTAGAAGTGGGAGCAGGCAAATATAAAGTGCATCAACTGAACTTTTAGGGATATCAGGTCCCTCTTCCATATGTTTACAGTTTGTATTATCAAGTAACATACTGTACCTCCTTGAGGGAAGAACTGTGAGTAAATTGTCTTGAAAGTTTCTTCATCCACTAGTCCGCTCGGACATTCCTATTGTAAAAAAAAAAGGAATTTTTATTTGTTTGTATAAGCTTTGTCAAAGTGTGGACTTTTATCTTTTCTGTATTTGCCAGAAGTTTAATTTAATAATACAGTTGCTGACAAAGAGGAAAATGTTTCTGTTTCCGTGATTAAAATAAGATCAATAAAGTTTTTCTTCATAGCTTTGCAGAGGCTTGGCTCTCCCCTTTGTTACAGACACTATTCTTCAGCACTGCAACTGCTCTGCTCAGTTGTAGTGTACCAGTGGGCCATCACCAGTGACACCTCATTCACAATATGATTTTATCTACACTTCTGCCTTTACTGCTATGACATGTCAAATTGTCTGCTGTGAAAATGCCAAAAAGCTAACAGCCAACACAATTCATGTTTTTTCCTTGAGCTCTAACAAAATCCATAAAACATCTGCAAAGCCTTCTTTATAATGTTGCAGTTTTGTTTACATCAGCTTGTGGTCTTCCTCCTCTCCACTTTAATGGCACTTTGCTAACTTTAATGGCTCATTGCATCCACTTACTGTCAATATGCATTACCTGCATCTATACTTGGCAAAACATGAATTACATCACCCCCTGCACGTGCATGTGTTGTTTGATGAAAAAATATATCAACAATACATCAAAATAAGGCTCACCAGTGTCGATAAAGGTCAAAAACTCAAAAGTATGTGGACACACCATCTACATATGTGTCTGACTTTGGTTCCAGTTAAAGTAAATCTAAGTAAATGCTACAGCATGAAATGATATTTCAGACAAATGGTTCCAAACCTTAGTGTTGAGACTGCCCAAAAGAGTCACAGCAGAAGTCTGAGGGGTCACACGATTGAAAATAATATTTTTTTAAAGTAGACTTTCTTCTGACCTTTGCATCTTTCCCCATATAAATTTTTACATAATTATAGCTTTTCAAACATCTAATGCAAGCAAAACAGTAAAAGGAGAAATAGTGAGGGGTGAAGTCAGCAGCCAGAAACACTAGTCGATCAAGGCAAAATTGGAGCAGGCAAGAGGCAGAGTCATAAAACAGGCAGGGGGAAAAATGGGCCTAAAGGCGGGAAAGCAACAGCAGCGACAATTTGGTGGATGACAAGTGGAAGTGGAGAAGTACATATACTAGGAAGCTAATGAGAGAACGGGGAACAGGTGATGGGGTAGAGCAGGAAGGGCTGGGGCTACAAAAAAAGTTAAAAGAAGTGATTTGCATGGAGCCTTGACCTTCTCCGAATCAAATATGTTTGGGGCGAACCTCCAATGCCAACAGTGAGCCAGACCTTATCAACCAACATCAGTGCCTGACCTCACTAACGCTCTTTTGGCTGAATGGGAGAAAATGTTTGCGGCCACATTCCAAAAAGCTGTGGAATGCCCTCAGAGAAATGTAGGCTGATATAGCAGCAGACTAATGGCCATATTTTAACATGTTTAAAAACATACTTTTTTGGGTGTCCATATACTTTTGAGTTCTAAATTTAGTTGAAAGAATTGTAAAATGCGCCAAGAAACTGACACAGTTCCTTTTCTTATTTTATAATCAATCAGGGGCCCTTAAGGCCCTAAGCTTTAGTAAAAACTTCTCTGACTGTTTTCATACATTTTTGAAGCCTCTGTAAAGTGACTGCAGCTCCTTCCTGGTGAACTGGGTCTGGGCTTGGAGCTGTTCAAGGCCCTCAGGTTGGTGACGCACCATGGAGAGTTCAAGGTCACTGTCGCTGCTGTCTGTCAGAGGGAAACAGAAATTGGGGGAAGTGGGATAAAGGGGGAGGAAGAAGGAAGAAAAAGAGGGAGGAAATAGAGGTAAGACAATAAAGAAATAAAAAAACAAAGGAAGGGCAGGGGAAGAGCAGAGTACTGGAAAATCAAATAGATGGGAGGAAAATAAAAGAAAATTAATGCACAGAACTCAAAATGCTCACCATCTTTACACAAAGAAAATATGAATTTAAAAAAAAGTGGAGAGGTTTAAGAAGGAAAGGTGAGACAAGGAAATAGGTGGGAGATACAGGGGGTAAGAATAATGTACAGTATTGTATTAAAACAATAAAAGAAGATGGGACACAAGGAAAAGATGTAAAGATTTTTTATAGCTTGAAGAAATGTTGCAGAGAAATTATGGTGGAAATGAGCAGTTATACATGCCAATTCCTATTTTTTTTTTTTTTTAGCTATTTCTAAAGTCACATAAGCAGAAAAGTGGCACTTAAATAAAATAGCAGAAAGTAAATACAGGAAGCAAAATAGGGATAATTTCAGGCACAGCGTTTGACTGCCACAAACTGCCAGTAAGCTGGTACGCACATCACAGGAAAATGTAATTCAGTCTTAATAAGTTTTATTAATAAAACCTGCCTCTGACGAGTGCCGATGTCCACTATATATATAAAAAAAGTTTTATCACATCAGTCAAAGGGACAAAACTGACAAGTTCCTTTTAGATTCAAAAAAATAAATAAATAAGGGAAAGAAATTTACATTGAGGGCTGGGATAAATTTAAACTACTGCTGGAGATACTCACCATCTTTACAAGAACAAAATGCAAATAGAAAGTTGAAAAAGACAAGGGAGGGATTGAGGAGAGGCGATAAAGATCAGAGGGGAAGGAGAAGGTCGTAGGACTGTTAAAATACTTCGCTTGATACCTAAAAGTTTCAAAATTTACCAATGCAATGAAGATACTATTAAAAGATAGATTCACATCATGCTAAGTCTCTTTTCAAGCAACACTCATACACTGAAAAATATTTTGGTCACAGTAATAGTTCCTCCTGTACATACAGACCACAAAGAGATCCCCTCTTGACACAATTGTAATGTAAGAGATGGGGTATACGTGAAGTAATCTGAATCTATCCTTTAATATATTACAGCCTGTATGTATGACTAAGATTACTCATAACATTAGCATTGCTGTTACAATTATCAAAATCAAATAGCAAGGAAGTTTAACAATAATATTGTCCCAATGCTACACAGAGCACCAAATACAAATGTATTAAAACACAAAGATCCCATTTTAATTTCTCCAAATTTGCTCTTTAAATCTTACCTTCCATTGACAAGGGCTCCCAAATCCCAAACTGTTTGAGCACAACAACAAACAGTCCAATTACAACAGCAATAGCAATTATTTCCATGCCCTCCAGTCCCATTGTTGTCTTGCATTAGATCTAACCTGTGCAAAAGCTGCCTAGAAAACCCCTTAATTTTAACAGATTCTTTTCTGGTGTGTTTTATAAATGGAAAATTTAATAGAGCAGCTTTGCATCCCCAAAAATCACCTGCTGCTAATCGTCTCCTTCTTTCAGCCGCCTGCTTTTTATCAGTGTTTTTGTTCAGGCATCAGCAGTTATATTCACTTAAATGAAACCCCCAGTCAGAAAAAACAAATGCTATTAGAGTAACTGAAGAGCATCCTACTTTAAGTAAACAGGTCCAAAATCCATCCTATGCTCTTGCAAAGATATATCAAATTCATAGAGTCTTAATTCCCCAGAATGATCCAAAACTATCTCCAGTCGCAAACGATCCATATCTGTTACTGCTCTGCAGGATCTTACATCCTGGCCAGTTCATTTTAAGATCCCTGACAACTCCATCAACTCAGGGCTCCACACCCACTCACTCCTTTCTGTCCTGATGCATGTGTGTGTGTGTTTGAGGTTGGCAAGGTGGTAGTGTGTGTTAGGTTGTGTTAGAGTGTGCGTGCTTGCGTGTGTGTGTGTGTGTGTGTGTGTGTGTGTGTGTGTGTGTGGATTGGTAGGTGGGTGGGTGGGGGAGTGGTGGTTACTGAAGGAATTTCTACACTAATAGTCTCTGACTGACAGTCTATGCTATCTTCATTTGCTCAGTCATTTCAAGGATGCAAAGCTGTAAAACCAAGCATTGATCCGCATCCGCTGATGGCCGGGATACGAACAGCACTTAGAGTGAAGGAGTCTGCCCTGCCCTTTTTGGCGCTGTTTGTGTCTAGGGGGTCGTTCAGTGATACACAGGCTCAATAACTGAGATGGATTCCCTTAGAGCTGAAAAACAGGGTGACCGTTGTGACTGTAAAAACACAGCTTTGTTTATGACATCGTAGTTAAGAACAGTGAAGTTGAAGGGAATTATGTCTGGGCTATAAAGCTGCACTCCACACCTCAGAGTTTTTAGCTTCTGAAAAATCCTCCTCATAACACACATGAGCACTGGAAGGCAAAATAAAACTTTTCATTGTTAAGACATGAGGGATTTTTTTATATAATTTTGCTGTGCAGGAAGACAACAGTTGTAAAAAAAGAATATGACTATAGTTCACAACTGATGACCTTGCACAGTATAATGGATTCGGTTTAAGTAGGAAAGAGGGGTGGAGGACAAATCAATTGAGAGTTAAAAAATTGGCCCCAGAGCAGCCTGAGACAGCAGGCCAGAAATGCATTTCAGTGGCCAGGGGGCGTTTATGGTAGTTAGAGACTCCAAATGGACTCGTCCTTAACGTCTGTGTCAAACAACTAATGAAATAATTAATGAGTTGGGACCCTGCCACTTCAAAATTATAAAAAAAAAAACAACCCAAAAAACAAACCAAAAACCTAAAGATCTGAAAATCTGAATACTATGGCTGCAAAGGATGACAAAAGGTATAGTTGTATACAGAATTTGAAAATTGTATGTACTGAATCCAGCTCTTGTGGAGCTTTGATTAAGGCTTATTTGCCAAAATGCTTAAAATGGAGGCCATAGCATTAAAATTTGTTTTGTGTTTTTAGAGTCTTGTTATCTCAGTCCATATTCTAAATTGACACTTTAATAGAGCAACCAGTTATGGGCACCTGTCTTTCATTGGAGTGACTTATATATTTTTTTCATTACAATATGCTTAACTTTGCCTTTTATGAGTAAGTTGAGTATAGACTGGGAGATGAGAGGTGATGGATCATCTATCTTTTAAAATGCTTGTAGTTATGCATACAACTATGGATTTTTGAATCTTCATCACCAGACAGAAACACACAAAGCTTTTACTCGAACATGCAAGATGTATGGGCTTACTTAAAACATTATAATGTTAAATCGCCCTAAGTGCTGATCTAACCAGATTCTTCTGTTAAATACAGACAAGATTGAGGTTATATAAGCATTCAGAGATGCAGAAGTGCAGCCATCAGTCTCACCATCGGTCTTTAATGATTGCAGTAAGAGCAACATTACATCTCAGAGCCTGAGCCCATCAATCAAAAACTCTAACACAACTTCTCGTCACTTTGTTATTTAAGATCCCTCACTTTTACAGGTATTTGAGTTTTGACATCACCTTTCTGGAAAAATGGGGAGCAAACACCTGCAAAGGGGGACAGAAGGGGACCTCACCTGCCCCCCACACATTTCTTTCCCCCAGGTCACATTAAACTTTGAAGTACACTGTCAAACACAGATTCTACTGCAAAAACGAAATACTCAAGGAACTATCAACAAAACGGCTTTGACAGCTACTCTGAGGAGCATTTGCATTATTTCCATTATTTGTGAAATGTTCAAACCTTGCCTGATCTCTCCTTAGCAGCTGATATGATTTGACAGAGAGTACAAAGGTTTTCACTCTCTATAATATTATTATGTGGCAGGTAGCTTCTTCTTTTATTCAGTTAAGAATATGCAGGAGGCCCAGCAGGAGCCACAAAAGAGTTTCATTGTCCATTTTTTGTAGAGATTGGCCAATTCACACATTACTGCAGATGTAGGAACAGAGAGAAATGCTCTTCTTTCCAAATCACACAACAGCTCAAATGTAATTACAAAGCACAGAAACTTCACACAGCTACGCAATATTCTGTGGTCAATTGTGCCAGATAACCTTACAGTTCCCTAAATTACAGGAGGATGTTAAAATGGACCCTTTTAAACTGAACTCTGTGTGTGCCAGATAAAACCGTTATGTAACAGTGCACCAGTTAGTTTGCTGATGTTTATTGATGAGTAAAATGAGCACCTTTGACTGTCAACAAACTATTTAATTTTGAGTATGAGATGGAAAAACAAGTCCATATGAAATTTGCTACCTCTGTGGTACAAAAAGTACATTGTAATTACAGCCAGACAGACATCTTAAACCCTTCAGATCTTAGATAAACTATAAGTGCAATATACTCTGCTGAATCCTACAGTGTGATGGTAAAAATAACATTATTTGCAACTGTGTTATTCTCAGTGGAAAAACAGTATAAATATAAGAAATTATAACTCAGGTTATGCATTTTCATCAACGAACCCCATCTTTTTTTCAGTAAGCAACAATTCTGTATTATTCAGCAGGATTTTCTGATTAAGCAATCAGTGGTATAGTCTTTGCAAGCATATCTCAGAAAACCACCAGTGTGGTGTTTTGTATGAAACACAAATGTAGGAGAGTGAATGCAGACGACCATCTAGTGGAAAGAGACAGAGCTGCAGGAGACAGGGGCTATAATATCTCCATACCAGCAGATGGCGATAGTTATTAAGAGATGGAGCATTTATGTGTCAAACTCAACAACTATTTCCATTTCAGTTGGTAAATAACAGTCTTGTGGATAAAATAATAGTAAAAGTGAGAGGCAGTGATTTATTTGAGTTCACAGAATGGAGCTGACAAGATTTTAGTGATTGAGTTCTTTATATCTAATTTAGTCCTGCTGCAGATATAAATAAAAGGCCTCCTAAATAAAACATCAAGACCATTTCCTTGCTAATGTCCAAATTAAGAGCTGGATACATGGTTGCATTGGAAATGTATTATGTGCTTGTTGCTTAAGAGACAGCTTGTTAATCATTAGAGCAATTGTTGCGCTCCTGTTTTCATCAACCTCCAGTCCAAAGCACATGGCCATCTGTCAGTCGGCAGAGAGAGAAGTCAGCTGTAGATGAGTGTGGATGACAACAGCCGATCATCACATGTCTCCCTATCTGTGATTAAAGAATAAAACAGCAACCTCTTCGTAAGTATTGGAGTGCATGCACACAGCAGACTGTCTGCACTGTCTCCCTACACAGGAGGACAATGTCAATAATTTAGATTAAAAAAAACTGGAGCACGTAGGGGCAGTCAGTGGAAGACACTGTGCTCTTCATCGAAAAAAAATGTACCACTTTTCCATTAGTGATTTATACCATGGTGAAAGGGATCCAAATATATACATTTTGTAAATTTCTTCTTATTAATCACTTTAATTTCAAAGAATGTTAGTTCAATACTTAAGCTTGAATCTAGAGCTTGAGATGAAATCATTTTCTTGTATTTTCTCAGAGATTGAGAGGCAAGACTTGTGTGCAGAGCAAGTATTTAGATGGGGAGGGAGAAATGTGGAGGGGAACAAGCTTATCTCTATGAGGCGGAATCAGAAGTCAAAGTGAAAGTGGCAGCCATCCACCCATTGACTGATTAGCTGTTAAAATGAAGTGGCGTTTGGTGAACAGAGAAAAACAGGGTAGAATTTTAAATGTTGGTCTATACTTTGGACTCGGCAGATGCTTTGAAATTCATGTATTCCATAGTGCGGGAGATTGAAGGCCTGCCTCCCTACTGTATCTCCCACTTCCCCTGCTGTCATTCAATATGCTGTGCTGTTGCTTTGCATGTAATCCGATGGCGGGTCTCTTTATGTGGCTCTAACCTGGCCCTTGCTGCGTGGTGCTGGCGATGATCCACTTGACAAGGCAGCACTTCATCAGAGATTTACGTGAGAGACGGGGTCTCTGCCACTTGGAGCCCTCTGGCTGTCCGCTCGGGCTCGGATCTTTTCCATTGGAATCGGGCAACAGACCTCCATCCACCGCCTTCTCATCTGCCTGGGGAAAGACGGGAAAAAAAGAGTCCCCTGAGAGAGAGGAGAAAAAACTCCTACACAGAAGATAGACTTTATGGTGCTTCTTTACAAGGAGGATCACCTGACCACACCTCGGTCAGCAGGAAGAAAACAAGCGAGCGATACCTGGAAAAGGAGCCACTTCCAGGCTATAGGACGCCTCCTTGTTTTTTTCTCCTGAGACCAAGCTCTGTGTTGTGTGTGTCTTAGAAACCAAATGCCAATTGATTTTGGACAGACATAGCTTAATGTGCACATACTCAATAACTTTATGTTACAAATGAATCACATGATTGCTTGTATATGAAAGAGGGTCACTATTACCAATGAACCAACAGGTATTTATCATCCTGCCTGACTCTGCCGTCCCCCGCAGCTCTACAGAATATTATAGCATCTCTCAGCTTATTGTTTTGGTTTTATTGCCAACAACTTTATTGCTTGGTTCACTCTCGAAAACCCTCATTTTTAGCTGTTTTCATCCATAAATACTAAAGCCCCACACAGTACACTGCCTGCTTGGCACCAAACACCAGACATACACAATTAGCAACAAGCTGGTGAACATAGTTGAGCATTTAGTGGCTAAAAAGAAAGATGTTGCCCTCGGAGGTTGTTAATGACCAAACTCAGGTTAGACAGGAGGGTGAATATTGGCCATAAATTCATCAGGTGGTCTCAAATTAATGCTAACATTGCTCCTGGTTGTGCAAAAATACATTAGCTGTACAGACATTAAAGGGATAATATGTCAGTGTTACATGCACAGCTCATTTTCCTCTGACCTCTAGTGGCACAAATTGAGCGGATGCAGGTTATAACGATTTTGTATATTCCAGCAGAGCCTAAAACCACAAAGCTACACCATGTACGCTCTGTGGTGAAGTCAGTTTATCATTTAAACTGTAATTTCTATGGCACTACCCTGTCTGGTTGGATTGGCTCCTGGTTATGGTCAGGGCTAAGGGTTCTAAGAGGTGAGAGGTTAGGGCTGTTTTCAGGTCAAAGTAAGACAGGGAAAAAGACTTCTTCAATACATGAATATAGGGAAAATAACATCTGACATCCATTGTATACTAAAAAGGAGTTTTATCCAGAGTTTTTGAACAATTTATCTTAGACCCATTTGGAAAGAAAATCAGTGTTTATAGCATTTTAATCTTTATGTTGTTGCAGCTCTCTGTATACTAAATACTGCCTTTGTGTCAGCATTTTTTAACACTGCAGGTATGAAGGAATCAGTTTATGTACTTCTATGAAAAAATCAGCTCTTTTTGGATATATCATCCAGATGAACAGATCTTAAGAATACTTAAATGTTCTCAGTTTCTGGAAAAAGAGAGAAAGAATTGGAAAAGGTCTAATATTCCTGTAACAGGAGCTCATCTGAAAATAGGGACACACAAGGTCTCATATTTCCAGTCATTTTCATCAACACATAGCATCTGCTCATCGCACACTGGACACATATCGGTGTTACTATATTCAAATTAGTATAGCTAACAAAGCTTTACATTTTTAAATATAACCCATTTACTGTAAAACAATACAGTTACGCTTGTATCATGACACTTTTTAGGATGGTAACTGTGATGCTTTGTGTGTTTGGGTCTCTTTCCATTCTGAATAGTTTTATTATCTCAGACACCATCTCTAATGACTCCATGTTCAGCTTCTCCTACAGGTTTAGATTTGGCCTTTGCAAGGTTTGTTCCTTCCTTCTAAAGTTTGATTCTTCAGAACCAGTCTGACTGTTCTTTGGCTTCCCTTGTCCTTTCTTAATGCCCTTGTCTCATCTCTGTCTTTGTCTATGCAAAGTCTTTTACTTGCTTGTGACAGAGGGTTGGATGAATAAAACAGCTTTCTTTAAGATGTTGCTGAGAATGTAATGCAAAGAATTTGTACTGAAAACAGAAGGAACTACTATCTGGTGAGGTCCCCTCGGTCCCCTATTTGAATATGAAAGGACGTCAAAGTATACAGAACATTGAGCATGTTGCTCAATAATTCACACTCCATAAAACTGCATCAATAAAATATCAGAGTTGGCTGCAACGGTGAGGTGAATGATGGCTATGAGTAAAACAGACTGACACTTGATAGACCATCCAAAACCAATGTAAACAACCAAACGCCACAAATAGAAGTGCACACAAACACACCGTATGCATCCATCCCAGACACACAATCTCACTTAATAACTAAATATGCATGGGCGTTTACTCAGGTGCTCAAAAGCAGTCTCATTCATACATGCAGCATATATCCATTTGGAGTTTCCAAGGCAGATTTTCCTCAGACTTCAGCGATGTCAATTTTTTATGTGAATTTACATATTTATATAAAACTCTTATAATAAAATGAATTTTTATTAATAAAAATGATCAAGCAAATGATAAAATATCAGTCATTAAGTCTGGTTTGAAGAGAAGGTGATTTGGGTTCTTTTTGCTGCATTATTAAAAGGAAACGATATAGTGCGTGCTGAGGACTGAGATGCTCTGTGTGATCATGAAGTCATCGTGCACACTGTGGGTGACCATCCTCCACTGATCATCACATATGTTCATCACACACACAAACACACTCACACGCACGCACTCACACACACACACACACACACACACACACACACACACACACACACACAAGGCGGCTCATGGCTATCTCAATGAAAAGACAAAAATGAATCATTTTCCTGCTTTAGTCTTATCCATTCTGCATCCTGACTTTCAATCTGGTTTCCATCACAACTCTTTACCAACTGTCTGCTTTCTTTATTCTTATTCTTCTTCTTCTTATTATTATTATTATTATTATTATTTTGCCATATGGTTAAGATGTTTTGGCCTCAACATACTGGACAAACTTCACCAAATGACAGAAAACAAACAAGCACATTGGTCTCTCTTTCGAGGTCTGCGGACACGTGTCTGAAAAAAAAATCGTCTTTAAAGCTTGAAATCACGAGAGGTGTAACGTAACTGAGTGCATTTATTGAAGTACAGTACTTGAGTGCAGTTTTTACAGGAATGTGTTCTTTACATGAGTACATTTACATCTCAGAGGGAAATAATGTACTTTTTACTCCACTACATTTAGCTGACAGCTTTAGTTACTCTGAAACATATGACCAACAAATAAAATTCAATGTATCTTTACGGATGAAACTACTCAACAGAATACAAAACAGTTAAAATTAGACCCACATCAACCAGCCACCACATTAAATGCTGCGTATATTATGATGCATCATTAATAACAATATCCCAATAATATAACATCAAATTTCATAATAATAATAATAATATCATATTCATGATGTATTCATATTCATGATAATTTCAGTATATTTATCTGAAAACAAATGAGTAGTTTCACTTTACTTGAACATCTGGGTCCAATTACTTCTACCAAAGCTGGAGATCATAATGCAGGCCCTTTAAAATGGATGCTACAATGTTTTTGTCTGTAACGTTCAGCTGAGTTTGAGGAGTCTCTCCGCTTCTGATGATTTTTTAAAAAGTACTAGAAGTACCTTAAGTTCACTACGGAGCACCACAGTTATGCAGTAACCATATGCAACAATATCACCACGATGAATCTCTTTGCACGTTGGTAGAATCTAATCCTGCAATAAGTAAATGAAAGCATGGAGTAGTAGGTGTTTACTGCACCTGCATTGCGTCCGGGTTTGTGTTGTTGTGTTGGAGAGAAAAATCGCTGCAATCCTCCTCCGCTCGCGCTCCTCAGACGATCCTCGGCAAGCTGCAGCTGCACAGAGAAAGAGAGAGAGAGAGAGAGAGAGAGAGAGAGAGAGAGAGAGAGAGAGAGAGAGAGCAGCTATTTGAAGCAAGACCAGAGCCGAGCATAAACACGGTTAGACCGTAATCATCACATCTACGCGCTGCAGATCAGCAAAAGTTCAGCGCCCGAAGAGTCAAAAGTATAAAAAGAAATCGGTTCCCCACAAGCGGAGGAAGTTGGCGGAGGGTTTAAAGAGCGACACGGGGAGCGACATGAGGAGCGAGGTGTGTACGAGGTGTTTGCATCGTGACAAATGTTATTAGAGGTGCCAGGCATAATATGAGGTGCAGTGATGATGCGTGGGCCCAAACTCAGACAGACTCTCCGAGGAAATTAAACAGGATTACTGGGATTCATACACACAGAAAAGGAGATCCGCTGCTTTTAGTCTCCGTGTGCTCGTCTTTCATTATGATCCTGCTCGGACAACAACAATAAAACAACAAGAACTACAACAACAAGAACAAAAACATCGACAGTAATAATAATGATAATAATAGTAGTAATAATAATAATGATAATAATAATAATAATAATAATAATAATAATAATAATAATAACAGGAGCTTTTTACACACGCAGGATCAAAATGACGGCAACTTAGTTTTTGTGGGGGATATTCATTGTGCACAATTTCTTTTGTACCAGATTCTTATTCATCTTTAATTTTTAGAGCCAGTTAAGATATTTCAGTGCTTAGTTTCGTTCCCAGCATTTCAATATTTATTGTTTGCTGGTCTCCCTAAAACAAAGATTAATTTAGGTTGGTCGGATGGTTAATTTGTTCTTGCCACACGCTCTAAAACCACAGAATAAAACCAAAATCTCTGGTCAATATCAAATAACCAAGCTTTACATATGCAGTGTACATGACAGAGTCAAAATGTTATCATGCTGCAAAACTCCTTTAATTTGACTTTGACTTTTCAAATTACAACCCGCCAGGGGAACACTTTGTACTGTGCACCTGTTTCCATCCATGGTTTCACATTGACATGAGAGGTAAATGAATATAAGTGCAGGAAGCTGCTCGAAATATGCTCTGACATTGCCTCTGCATCTGCTAAAGTGCCTCCTCTCAAATTCTTTGAGAGTCATGAGGAGGAGGGGAGCTTTTTATTGTCGAGATGAATCTAGCAAAACCAGAAAGAAAGACCAACAGGGAGGAAGAGAAAGAGAGAAAGATGGGTTGGATGGTGCCTTGAGGAATTAACTGATTCGAGTTTTGGGCTCACTCTGTTTTCTCCTTTTTATTTTTTCTTGATAAGGAACTGACACTGGTCTTAGCCTGCTTACATATTTGTGGTAAAATGTGCATGTTAGTCTGTGAATGTGCTTTTAAAAAAAGGCCAAAATTATTTGGTGTTTTTGCTCCCATAAACCAAGAGGGGAAAGCCACTGTTTACACTGTGAACAATTGTTTGGTTCTGTTTGAAGGAATTCTGTTGTGTCACACACGCTCATATCTATCTGCTGGTTACACATGAATGTTTTGCATTATTCTAAGATTGAACCAGCGTAACTGCAATCCTCCCTGAAACTCTAAAACATTTGACCGCTTAGTCTACAGCTGCAGTCTAGCAGCTCTGTTAGACAGTACTTGTTGGTCTTGGTGGTGCTGGTTGATAACAGTCAGTAGGGTTGATCATCTAGGGACCGTGTATGTCTCTAAATAATTTCATGATAATCCATCCAACAGATGTCAAGGTATTTCAGTCTGAACAAAAATGTGTTGCCGTAAGCACAAGACAAAACTGGAGAAATTCAATATTTTGTACTGTCTGTCCTTGTGCCTCTTTTCTTCCCACAGGTCTGTCTCGCTCCTGCACACATTGGAGTTATTTTTAGCCTCACAAGTTCCAGAGAGCCTCCAGTTTCCCTGGTTCTTCACACATCAGCTCAGGGTTTAATTGAGGGTGTGTGTTCAGTGCAGATGTGCCTTGTGTGTGCGTGTGAAAGGAAGTTTCTTTTATTTTCTCCTGTTCCTCATAAATGTTGCATTTTTTAAGAATTTTGCCACAAACACTGACATGCATGAATGCACACATTTGTGCACATACTCACGCTTTGTCTCCAGCTGTGCCACAAACCTCGGCTCCTTCTTATCTCAACAAAACCTTGAAATGTAACATTAAAACCCTTTAGAAAATATGTGGTAGGATATTGGGTAGATGAAGTTACACAGCTCATGGCAAAGAGAACATTAAAGGTTTGTTGTTATAACTCTTTTCCCAAAGGCAAAAACACAAAGCAAAAATATAGAGGAGCCTAAATTAAAATCTCCACCGCCATTCCAATACACAGAACTATACAACAAAATGCTGCAATATGTCCTCTAAAATATGAAATAAATGAAAACCCTTTTTCTCATCAATAAACTGCTTATGTTGGACAGTATTGAGTTATAAAACAATATGGTGAAGAGTCTTTATTAAAAAAAGTTGGGATATGCTTTTTCTATATTTCTATTTGGCCTCAGGATCTTGTCCATACTAGAGGCAATATTGATCTTTTTGCATGAGAAGTATCTCTTGAAATAACAGATCCCTGGATCCTCTCCTCCACTGTCCTCCTCTGTTTCATCCTTCTACTCCCTTTCAGTTCAGACTCCACCACTTTAAGTATGATGCGAGTGAAATTCGTAATCATAGCATCCAGGAACCTCCCAGTTAAGCAATCCAACTAAAATGTTTTAACTTTCTTCTTCAAACTAGATGTGATGTTGCAAAGATGTACAACATAACCATCTACCCTCTGCTGCACCCAACTAATTTTTTCCCAGACCCATGAGGATTACAGGAATCATAATGCCAAATGATTTCAACATTTTAATTAACTCAACAATGCTAATCCGTCCCCTGTGTTAATTACATACGTGCAGTCCTGAGCAGCTCTGAAGATGCTGTCATGGTCATTTTTATTAGGGTTCCACTGAAGGTTACAGGTTAATTACACTATGTACCATCACTTATTTTCCAATAAAACCTTAGTGAATGTGAAATATGGCAGATAAAAGTTTAATTTCACCTTTCTTTTCTTCCTGCTTATATTTTCCAGTCATTGCACATCATGACTAATGCAACACCTACAGCATGAAATGCATATGTGACCTGATTTATTGCAGGGTTATTGGAATGGATGGTATAGTGTAAATTTTTTGACGTGTCCATGGTCTTGTGCTTAACTCACGTAATATTTTGATACAATGAAGGAGCCACAGAACCACTAACATGGCCTTTCCTAACCAGAGAATTTTAGTGGTTCTCATATGGGTTAAAAACTCTTAACCAAAATAAACAATTTAACCCCCATTTATGGATTTCAGGTGTTTTTCTTTTCTTTGCTGAAGAGCAGTTGCTGCTCGTGGCTTCACACCTGGAAATGTTCAGCACCACAGACAGCTCCTGCGGCCCTTCAGCTCCACAGACAGCCAGTGAGTTCAGGGTTCACATAATATCCTGCTCTCTGGGCTCCGGAGGCACAGCCACGTCATGTCTGCAAAAATCAGAGAGGGGCCAACAAACCAGAGGAAACCAGGGTGAGCCACTGTGGAGTCCTTACTGCTGCATCTATTGCATCCTCCTTGTTTCTTCATCACAGCCAACTTTGTCAGCTCCTCATGGTTCTGTCAGACTGGGTACATACTTTTCCTTAGACTATAAGTCCTTGGGAAACTAACATGACGGTTTTTGGTTGTATCACACCGCTTTTTTGTGGTTAAAATTTTCAAATAAATTAAATATGCGATCCCCTTTTCCACATTATCAATGGATTCCTGCTCATTTTCATTATTTATTACTACAGAAGTTACTTTCTTTTTTCAAGAAAAAAATCCAGCAAATTCTGCATTTTACTCTTCATATATAACTATATAAATTCCAGTTACAATGTTTTAAGGTTTTCTGTTCAGAAAAAGTTGTATTCTTGGCATAAATTTCAATTTTTTCACTTTGGGCAGCAGATGTCACTATTGTCCATAACACACTGTAAAGGCAGAGATGGGGCTCTGAGGATAAAGGAAAAAAAGGATAAAACTTTCTATTGAAAATCTCAGTTCTTCTTCAACAAGGCCAAACCATTTTAATTAAGACCACGCACTAGATAATATGTTAATATACTCTCTTTATCTCACACACAAACATTTTTAAATTTACATAATTCGACTGACCTGTTATAATATAACAGGTCAGTTGAATGATATTCCAGTGCAAAATCACAGGCTTTCTTTGTTAGTGTGTGTGTCTGTGCTGAGGTTTGATTAGCTTGATGCAACACCCTGTAATATTCAAACTGTTGGTGTGCGAATATATTGTGGGACTTTTTTTTTTTTGTGGTTTACTAGACAGATGTTCCAGTGCCTGGGGAACAGGCTGGGAATATTTGTTGGCAGAATATTAGATGGTGGAAAAGGACCTCACAGGATGCCTGCAATGTATGCAACTGTCCATGGCTGAGCTTTCTTCCTGCCGGAAATTTTCTTTTTTTGTGTAAATCTCTTAATGACCATTTTTTTTTTACGTTTTAGTGACAATGATTACTTAGTTGGCAGATACCATGTCCATAAAAAGAAACAGGAAATCTGTTTCTGGCCCGAGGTATTTGGTTTCTCTATTTCTGTCTCTAAGACACTCATGCATGCACACACATATTCAAAGTAACATAAAATAGATTTAGAGTTTTTCTGGTGTTATTCTACAGCAGATTAAGAGTTTAGCAAAGCAGGACTCTCATGGAGTTATGCTCAGACTCTAAACAAACACACCAGGGACAGAATATCCATGGTCTGCTTCAGTTTCCTGACTAAGATATGATGTCACTCTGGAAGGAAAAGGGAGGCCCACTGAGATCCCCTCACTATCTGTAAGGGATATAAGAGGCTGAGGCTGCTTTTGCACCGCCCCCTCTATTTCCCCATTGTCAACAGGAAGACTAGAGGCCAAAGAGAGCAGCCACACTCTGCAGGAGGGGAAGGACATCGTGGTCCAGCTGTACAGTCAGGACAAAGGGAAAAAAATCAAGGCAAAGGAATGAGCAAGACTCAGATAGAAGTGAAGAAAATCCAGTCAGTTTATCTGCAGAACTTGGAAAAACTAAACCAGGGGATAAAGTCAGACAAGAAAAGTTGGAAGCCAAAGGAAGGAGACTTTGCTGTGCAAACAGCGATGGAAAAGCTGCGACAGCCTCCCATAGCTGGACAAGTGACCAAAAGCTCTGCTCACAGAATCAGCAGAGACCTGACCTGCTCCATCTGCTTGGATCTTTTCAAGCAGCCGGTGTCCTTACCCTGTGATCACACCTTCTGCCAGGGGTGCATTGAGGGCTATTGGACCGGTCCCCGGGGCCCCGGGCAGGGGGGCACCGGCTCCTGCCCTCAGTGCAGGAAGGTGTATCCCGGACAAAGCTACAGACCCAACCGCATTGTTGCCAACATTGTGGAGAGCTACTGTCAGGGTCTGGAGGAAAGCGGGACTGGAGCCCGCCTGGCAGAAGTCGGGGTGGCAGATAGGGCTCCTGCTCCTGTCCCTCACTGCAGCAGACACAGAGAGGAGCTGAAGCTGTACTGTGAAGAGGACCAGGAACTGGTGTGTCTGGTGTGTGGTGTCTCCCAGGAGCACAGAAATCATACCATGATGTGTGTACAGGAAGCTGAACAGAAGTACAGGGTAAGTTAACATTGACTTATGTAAATGTAACTATACAAGGATTTCTTTGTCCATAATTCTAAACATAAACATGAATCTAAGGAAGTCTTCATCAGTGCACATAGGAGTGCACCATATTAATTATGGTCTTTGTCCTCTCTATGTCCATTGGTAAGCTTGCCTGAAGTGATGACAACTTACTTTTGCTGCATTCTTTCCACATTGTAGGAAGACACCAGTGATTCATTAAAAAAACAGCTTGATTTTTTTCTCTGTACGTTCCTTTCAATAGCGTTTAAAAAAGACCCTGGTGCCTCTTTCAGGATATAAATGCTAGCATCTGTACAACTTAACTACAGTTTGCAACAAAAAAGTCACTGCTCTGCCATTGTTTTTCTATAAATGGGTATTTAGTTTAAAGGGAACACAAGTGCTAATGACTTTTTCTTATGTGTATAAGGTTTTATATGCATCTGATTTTTTTTCATTTCATTCCAAAAAAAAAAAAACCCAAATAAAAACACAAACAAAGAAACAAGTCCTTGTATATATGACAGATAATGTGAATTGAGTTCTCGGTTCAGCAGGCAGTGATGTTGTGTCTGTGTCCTGTCAGGCGTCTCTGAACAGCTCCATGGATTCCCTCAAAGCTGAGCTCAACACAGCACTACAGTACGATCGAGAAGCTGAGGATGAGGTTAAAAAGCTTAAGGTGAGAAGCAACACCTCCTAAAGAAAGATTGCAAGATATATATCATTATGCACACACTGCAATGCATTTTCTGCATCCCCATGAATGTTTAGTGTGTCCCAATTAATGTTGAAAGAAATGAATAAATCTGCAAAACAAGCATCATAATTTATCTTATTTCCAACAAATGTTGAACTGAAGGACAACTCTGACTCATTTGTTTCTTCTAAAGTTATAAACATTTGTTTCTAGAAGAATTACTACTTGAAAATAAGTGGGACTGACCTTTTGTCACCTAAAACTTTTTGTTTATTAAGTTTGAATATGAAAATAAATATATCTATATTGAAAGTAAATTTGTTTACAATAGTTGCATATGGCCTGGGTTTCCTGCTTTCATGGTTACGCTTGTTAAATGTGAAGTGGCTGCTCCCAGTGATTTCATTTTTCATCGACTTAGGAGCACACCGCCGACCTCAAGCAGCGGATTGAGGCCCAGTTCAGCGACCTACACCAGTTCCTGTACCAGGAGGAGAAGCTGCTGCAGGTGAAGCTGAAGACGGAGGAGCGGAGAGAGCTGATCCGCCTGGACGAGCACAAGGCCCTGCTGTGCGTGGAGATCTCCCGTCTGCAGAGAGCTGTCCATGAGATAGAGGACAAGCTGAAAGAGCAGGACCCATTCACTCTGCTGCGAGTGAGTTGAGCTAATATGAACTTCTTACAACATGGACACAGTCCATCTGGAAGTTATTAACAGCATGATGAGTCAGCTTTGGGGATGATCAAGGCAAGAAACGCTGAGCTTTTGATTTCAAACTTTTTTTGTCTCTAAAACTATGTATATCACATTGAAGCCAGAGGATGTAAAAAAAAAAGGTAAATTGTTGGGTTATCTAGTTTTATACATCGTTTGAGGATGTTTCAGGTTTTCTGTGTGAAAATGTTAAATAGGCTCCAACATTCAATTTGTAAGTGTGCAGAGTTTGAGCATTTTGACTTTTCTATTTAATGTCATACACTATTCCTAAAAGCATTAACATGTTGATCATGTGGGTGTGCATGTTTTTTTTAAAGCTAAGTTTGAATTATTGCCACTTTCCTAATAACAAAAGATTTGTTTGCAGTGAGCGCAGACAGGATGTAGGCTAGTGACCTCACTCGTTGATCTGGAGGATAAGGAGTTTAGTCTAGGCATTTAGGGCCATACTCAGGCCACAGCTGTGGGACTTTCCCTCAGCCACATGGAGATCCCACAGGGTGGGATAGCATGAGCTCAGACATTGATGTAATGTGGAAAAAGTTTTCTCTACTTTCACATACAACAAAGCTAATTACCAAGCTCTGTCTCTCTTTTCCTGTGTTTATTCCATTATCTCATTTCAGAGCATCAAACTCCTGCTCCAGAGGTGAGTGTGGGAAAAGTTCAACTATAATATCTTGGATAGGTTTTGTTTTAATTCTCTGTGCTCATTTTTTTGACTGTGTTTTTGTTGGCAGGCCGTCGCTGAAGTTTGAGAAACCTGCGTTTACACCACCCAGCCTGTGCGAAGGTCGGTTTGCAGGACCCCTGCAGTACAGAGTGTGGAAATCCATGAAAGGAAGCATTTACCCAGGTGCTTTAAGTGGCCCCATCTTCCTTTGCAAATTTAAACTAAAGACACTGTAGTAATTACACAGAAACCAACACTGACAATCTAAACATAAACATGTTATTAAAGACTCTTTTATTATCTTATAATTTTCCTGTTTTTAGTTCCAGCAGCCATCACATTTAACTCCAGCACGGCCAACCCCTGGCTCAGCCTGACCTCCTCCCTCACCTGTGTTCGCTACCAGACCTTTAACCACACTGTGCAGGACAACCCCTATAGGTTCAACGCTGCCCTATCGCTGCTCGGAAGCCAGGGATTCACCCACGGACGCCACTACTGGGAGATAGAAGTCTACAGCAGCACAGTCTGGACTGTGGGGGTTGCTCGAGAGTCGGTGCCAAGAAAGGGGGTCATCAAAGCTCACCCAGCCAACGGCTTCTGGACTCTCTCACTCTCTTATGGGATACAGTATATGGCTGGCACCTCCCCTCCAACCGTCCTCTCCCTGGAGGAGCCACTGGCTAGGATTGGGGTGTACCTAGACTACAAGAGGGGGCTGGTCTCCTTTTATAATGCAGAGAGCATGACACATCTCTACACCTTCAGGGAGACCTTCACTGAGACGCTTTACCCTTACTTCAACTTGGGCTTCCTGGATAAAGTGCATGAAAACGAGCCTCTCAAAGTTTTCTTACCAAAGATTTAACAAACTGGGAAAAATAGTAGCACAATGGTTACAAGTTACAAAACGTTACCAAACAAGCATGTAATCAAATTTCATATCAAAAAAAGAGAAAACATACTTTATACTGTACAGAATTAGATACAACAGTGTGTTTGTATTTGTGCAATAAACAGTTGGTATAAGACCCATCTGTCTGACAGAAACACATGTATCTTAGAAAACACTTTTTGTAACACATTGTTCAGTAAGTAGACTGAATCTACTGCCACACATTTCATTTCAGAGAAGGTTGTGCTTCTGTGAAGAATGTGAAACTGTCTGGAGATTAAATTTAATGTTCTACCATGGTTACTTTATAATTCAATGATATGTTTTTTGCATGATAAACTAATAAATTCAAGTAAACATGTTATTCATTTGACTGATTTTTTTGACATTTCGAAAAAATGTACATTTATGTTGATTATATAGTGTCATATCATACTAATGATGTATTTGGTGCATCAGAGAGCTTTGGGAAATATTAAGCTTTTTGATTAGAGGTGGATGAAGCAGGTAATGTGATATACATTAAAGCAACTTGAGTTTAATAGACTTTTTTTATGTGAACAAATGGTTATATTTTGGATATTTACTTTGTACTTTTTTTTCTAGATGAATTTCATGTACCAGCTGTTTACCGTTGTTGATCCAAAACCTAATGCATGTTAGGAGTTATCCAATATCACATGTCATTATATGGGTAAAATTTTAATAAAAGTATTTCTTGAAAAAAAAGTGTGGTTCTCTAGCATGAAAATAAATAAAACTTCAGTGTAATTTTTTATTGACTGTATATGTTGGAGCACTGTTTGTCCTTGTTTAAATATAAATTAAAGGTGCCCTGTGGAGGTTTTTTAAACTAGTAGCACTATGGAGCATTGTTTTTACAAGTGGGTCCCTGTTTTGCTTGTATCGTTCTTACATGAGAAAGCACATGCATGTCTAGTTTCATGCTGTTCCATAAATTGAGAGCTGGTAACATTCGAAGAAATGCTGCAATGCATCATCAAAGGCAGTGAAGAAGACTCCAAGCTAGCAGGCATGCATGTAAACATCACTTCATCTTAAAACTTCAAAATTGTAAGTAATTTATGAGGACGAAAAATATATAAAGCACATTTGTCAGATTTATAGGTCACACACAATCCTTTTGGTTACAGTGAACTTCAACAAAGCTTTGTTTTGTATACAAGGAAACTTCACAGGGCACTTTTAATACCTGAAAAGCAGAGTTCCCGGTCCTTTCTGGTCTAAAGTTTAAGGTTTCTGCCTTGACCACACCCACCACAACTGATGGGTGTGGCTATGTGTGTAAGACGCATGATCGCTTGCAGCCTTGCTACACCCCACAGTGGTGTGAGGGTGCACTCACACCTCTACATCACAGCAGCAAGTTAAGAAATTAGGTTTTCCAGCTGGTTTTAAATAGCTCTTTGGGGTCAATATAGATGAGAAGTAGAAGAGGTGTAAAGACAAAATACTGAGTAGATTAAGGAATGAGGGGCTAATTTTCATTTTTTATCATAGTGTACTGCTGTGTTTTGCATGAGAATGTGATGCACTAGTCATAGGAAAAGCAGCACGTTATAATGTGAGGGAATATTAATGTACTGCAAGGACATTCAAAAACTAAAGTAAAGCAAAAGGTCAGAAAAGAAATTAAATAACAGTTAAAAACCGAGCTTTTGACACATTAGATTTTTCTTCGATAATTATCATTAAATGCATTTGTAAAATGATATAATACAACAAAGTTCATTACATTCATTAGAAGTGATAAACCTTTCAGACAGTAAAAAGTGACATAGTTTATATTGTGATTAAAAAACAAGTCAAATTATATCACAATATATACATTTTATATCTTAGCACACGGTTATGACTTGATCAGCTCATTATAGGCGGTGTGACTGAATTTACTTAAAATAATCACTTCAAACTAGTCCTTGCCTTTCATCCTATATAGCTATATAATGAGGAAGAGTAGAGATGTAATTTCTTCGCATGGCTCCACTCTTTCTAGCAGATGTGACTGTAAACTACGTGTGTTGTTGTTTGTGGCCAATGCATGCCTCCACTCCTCATCTGGAAAAGGGTGTGTACGACCAAATGTTAGGCCTGAAGTCTCCACTTTGGATTGGGATAGGTTTAGAGAGTCACTTGCTGGCGTGTAATGTGTCCTGGAACTTTGTGCTTGTATAACGTACATGAAAGCCTTTTTTACTGATGCTGTCATCTGAGTGAAACTTTAAAAGTATGGCGTCCCCAGCTGAGTAGACCTCTTCTGGAACCTGAGGAAAAGAAACAGATACAGACAAAAAAAAAGAGGTCTTTTTGAAGCAAAATTTTGTTTAAGCAATGTCAATGAACAAGACTGGAATTTTTGCCTCACCCCAGATCCACAATATCGTCCCAGCCTCGGAGACTTGATGTCGGAGCCGTCATACAGCTCCACGTAATCATAACCGCAGTCTGTCTCCTCCTCAATCTCAAACACTTGGAAGATGATCTCCACGCCATAACCTTTCTCAGCAGTGACCACCCACAGACAGTCGGAGCCACCAGGGTAGTTGTTATCTCCAAACTGTGCATGAGAGAACAGATCTTTTGTCCTGACCTCGGCTTTAAGGCTCCCTCCACATTCTGGGAATTCACAACCACAAAATTAGAAGGTCAAAAAGAGGAACTTGTAAAAGTGAAGAAAGAATGCAGCTTTATAAACACAACAGAAAACAAACCCAGAGTTGCAAGGCCACATTTTTGGTGTTCTATTCTTTCTCCAAAGAACCATTTAAATGTATTTTCAGATATTTTTTTAAAGGAACAGAACACTAACTTTACTGCTGCTTTACACACCTGCTCTGTATGAAACTTCGAAGCCTCTTTTCTGCACTGAGTTGTCAGAGAAAAAACGCAGGAACATTTTGTTGCCAGTTGAAATGACCGGAGAAGGCTTCTTGGTGCCACAGAAGCGTCCTAAGCTCGGGGCACGGACGTCTCGCCCGTCGTAGATCTCCAGATGGTCGTAAGCACACTCCAGATGAGCCTCCATGTCGATCTCATTGAAAACCTGAAAGTCATTTTAAAAGCTATGAGTGAACACGGTAAGTTGCCGACTGCTTTGTCCGTAATTTGGATCATAACCTAAAGTTTAAATGGAAAAAAAAAAAAAATCCATTGACATACAAGTTTTATTCTATGGCCTGGGGTTGTGGACAGAGACCAAGTGCAGGCCTTCTTGCTGGGATATTTATCAGGCCAGTTGGGGCTGCTGATTATGCCTGACACACTGTTAACAACTTGATCACAGCCGGCTGAAAAACAAAACATATCAAAACAATACATTGAAGGCTGCATCACTGAGCGCTAACATCATTTCCTCGTCTTCAATCCAGATTTCCTGTAAGGCAATTATCTTGGGAAAAGGCATAATAAAAAAACCCAAACTCAGGATATTACGTTTCAATGAAGACGTCCCACAGTGACGTCTGTGGTGTTGTGAAGTCATTTACAACACAATCTATATATATATATATATATGTATCATGAGTAACGAAGCCACAGGGGAGAAAGAAAGGACTCTGTCCTGCCTTCTGTTCCCTGAGGGCTTTATAATCAGCCCCAAATGGCCCCACATGATTTTCAGATAATGTCAAAGGACAAAGTGATCAGCTCAAAGGACTGAATGAAAAGTTGCAATTTTCTTTTCAGATTTTGGTTGAACTGACCCTTTAAATCACACAGCTAGGGGACAGCAAAGACGCATACTGTACCTTCCTTGCAGTCATGCTTATTATCATGCAGCATGAAACCGCTGCGACACTGACAGCTGTAGCTTCCGAAAGTGTTCACGCATTCATGCTGGCAGCCTCCATTGTCTTTTGAGCATTCGTCGATATCTGTTGACATTTAAACAATTTTAATTCAGGGTTCCTTTGCACAACACATGAGTCTGTCACAACAGGCTGCTGAAGAACATATTGAGTTAACATTTCAGTCATTTTAGAAACTGCTGGTGCGGAGCACAGACACAAAGGTTTTCTGTATTCTTCATGAAGGAGGAATCTGCTGTCTGAAACATAAACAACCCTGGATATCTCAACAAAAATCTCCTGGTTATTCTTCATGTAAGTATCTTTGAAAAGCTCAGTTTTCCTCATTCACACAATGAATGAAAGTTTTCAAATGTGCCAAATCTGAGGACTGTTTTCGAAAAACAGAATTTTTTGAGCTACAAGGGCTGGCTCAGTGTGGACGGAAGAACGAAATGGAGTGAAAAACCTTTGGGAAATTATTGGACTAGAAATATAATTAATTTTATAGCTATCACAGCGTATTCACTGTATTAATTTTTATCGTTTTGCAATTAGATATTCCCCTAAATTTTTATAAGAAATATACAACACTAAGGTTGGAAGACTAAAATAATTTGTATAATAAATGTATGTAGTGCAAAATGTATATGGGATTACGAATGTGAAAGCAGAGAGGAAATTAATGTGACTTAAGCAATAACGATACTACTGACTTATTAGGTTGTGTGAAATTAAGATTCACATTATGTCTAGTACACTGTGGCAGAAAATAGCTTCTTCCGTTGTTCTTACAGTGGATTGATTGTTTTGTTCTTCCTGTACTTGGTCTGGAAAATAGTCTATTTTTCATGACACTTCCCAAACATTTTCTAAAATTGACTCTCCTGGACTTACCAGAAAAGAAGTGAGCCTTGAAGCCCCTCTTGGCCACGGTGTTGTCAGACTTGAACTCAATCCTCATGTTGTTGTGTTGGGAGGTGATGACCTCGGGTTTCTCTGCTCCGCAGAACTTCCCGTGAAGCTTTGAGTCTGAGCTCAACCCACTGCGCACCTCCACATAATCATACTTACACACCTGATGGTAAACACTAGGAGATTTTACTTACTACCACGGACAAAAGAAGAAATGGGTTGTGAAATTGTCATAGTTTTAGCAAGTTGTCTAATTAAACCTCAGCAGAAAGACTATGATATATGAGCTACGTACAGAAAAAACGTCAGGAACAAATCACCAAGGTCGTTAACTTACATCATTCCCTTCGGTCTCAAAGAAATCGAACACCAGGGTGATGCGATACTGAATGGGTGCCACCAGCTGCCACACACAGTTCTTGCTGGGCGGGTATTCTTTAGGCCAGCCGGGGGTGGTGAGTGAGCCATTCAGCTTGGTGATGAACCCACCACAGGCAGCTGCTGGTGGGAGAAAGCGCTGATTTTAGTGGTAGAAGCGTGAAAGAAAAACAGTTGCACGACATAAATTCTATGGCCCGTGTGTGAATGTGAGTTCTTAAAACCTTTTTCTTTAATCCATTCTTTAATCCATTAAATGTAGAATGGTACCGGTTGTTAGACAAAGCAGTTTCAGGAAAAAAACTAAAAACCATGTAAAATTGTTGTACTAGAAAATTGTTTATACTGTTTGGATGAATCACGTTTGGACTGTCAAGGCTCATGGGGAAATTGCAGCAAGGGGCAGTGCCCTCTTGTGGTTTAAGACAGAGAGTTGTTTGGTTTTTTTGTTTTTTGCTTTCTTTTTGGTAGCTTGGAACGCAATTTAGCTGATCCAGATCAAGAGACTGGGCCTGAGGGTAAATTAACTCAAGTGGGAACAAATTTCAACTCCAGCTTTGTGCCCTTCGTGGCCTTAATGTACATTTTTATGTAGAGTTTTGCATGTCATAAAAGGGACTTCAGCAGCCCAGCTCATGTGGGGATGGATTATTATGTGAACTTAGAGTGTGCAAGAAACTGACATTTGGCGTCTAGGCTCCGATTCCATCGCTCCCTACAAGAAAACGCAGCAGGGAGTGGGGAGTGGTGATGATAACTTCTCTCTGGGGGAAATGTCTTAGACCCTACAGGTAGATGATGAAGTGGAGGTGGAGCCTTTGAAATGAAACGCTGCATGAGCAGCTGCCGTGGTGATGGCAGCTTTAGTAGAGATTGACAGCCTGCGGGGTAGCGGCGTTGAGGCAGGTGTGAAGCAAAAGAGTGAGGAAGGGAACTGATGGGCATAATGAAAAGGGTGTGATGAATAAATGTGGCAATGAGAGGAATATGCCATGAGAGGGCAGCAGCGGACTCCAGTTCAGATATCTTACAGGCTTTGCCTCTATTTATTTTTTAAAAATAATAGCACCCTAATGCTGGGCGTGACTATTATGTTAGTGTGCAGAGTCGTGCCCTGCACTCACTCTCGCAGCTGCGTCTGTCAGCTGCCAGCTCGTATCCAGGGTCGCAGGCACATCTGTAACTGCCCAGCGTGTTCAGACAGCGCTGCTCGCAGTGGCCGTTGTCAGGTCTGGCGCACTCATCCATCTCTGGCAAATGATAAAAATCGGCAGAATCAGTTTTCTGGAGCTAGATAAAAGCAACATCTGCCACATGTGTTATAAAAATGTCTGTCTCATTGCTGGCAGCTCCAGAAACCTCCTAACCTTTGAAAAAGTTGGCTGCAAAACCAGCTTTGTTGACTGATCCGTCAGACACGAACTTCAGCCAGAGCTGGTTGGAGCTGCTTTTGATGTCGTCTGGCTTGTCGTAGCCACAGAAATGGCCGAGCAGAGGGCTGCTCTCTGAAATGCCGTCCCTCACCTCCACGTAGTCGTAGGAACAGCTGTCATGTCTCTCAATCTGAAGTCAAAGCAGAGGATATTGAAGTTTACGAAGAAACATTACAGCGGGTGATCGTGAGGCCTGTTATGATTTCACAAGCCTCCTTTTGCAATTGAAGGTCTTTGCAGTGGAAACAAACAGAAGTGCTAACAAAAATTTAAAAACAAAGCTGCAAGGTTCCTGAGGGAACATGAGGTTCTGGGAATGAATAAGTAACAGATTTTCTTCTAATATGTTCAGTGAGCCCAGTGATGAACCCATTGATGAAATATAAACAACCACAATGAAATGAAATGTGAAAAAGGTGCGTTTCCATAGGACAACAACATTGATCATATCAAACTTTTCGTCAGCTGCTGTGCTTGACATCACATGAAGCATCGTTCCAGTTTGACCAGTAACAATAAAGGTGATTTTACCTCAAACGACTGAAACGAGAGGCCAACATTGAAACCCTCTGCTACGGTGATTTTCCACACACACACTTTATTGGACTGGTAGTCATCAGGATAATTGGGAGACTGGATCTGGCCGCTGTCCCGCTTCACCTCTCCCCCACAGATGGCTGCACAGGAGGTGAAAAGTGAGCTTAATGGCAGTTCGTTTCATCCAGATACTCGCTTTCTCCTTCTCATACGGTCAAATCAGATGGTGAAACCTGGGAAACCTGCACCACATGGCTGATGATTCACATGGGGATTTAGCATATGTGAAGTGTGTTTTAAAAAAAACGAGAATCACCATATCATAGATGATGTACCTTCATAAACAGCTGAAAAGCCTTTGCCCACCCAGCTGCTACTGCTTCTGAACTCAATCCACAGTTGACTGTCGCTGGAGATGATTGGATCTGGAAGTGTGTCTCCACAGAAACGGCCTGCAAAAGTACATGAGGAGACAATGACACCGGCTGTCAGTAAATACTTCCCCCCAGTAAGCACTGAGTTATGTAACACGGGTATGAAACTGTAGCAAGTTAATGGCAGGCTTCTGGATGGTAGCCATCAGAGAGGGATAGCGAGAGAGGAGGTCTATTGTCATTCAAAGTCAAACACCTTTCAGCGGAGCTTTCCTCCAGAACCCGTCTCGGACCTCCACGTGGTCGTACCAACACAAGTGGCTCCTGAAGAGGTCCATGGAAGTAAAATTCAGAACAATCTGTGAGAAACACAGTGACACGCGGCGATGAAAAGACTGATGGAGGTTACGAGTGAGCAACTGGGGCATCAAGAAATGTTCTGACACTTCCAGTAAGCAGTGTTAGTTTACATTTCTGCGGTGTTATATTTTTATAGCTGGAAAATACTGAGCAAATTAAACCAAGGTCTGAGAAAGTAAATAATCTACAAGATGATATGTTTACATACCTACTTGATATTATTAAAATCTACATCAACCTCAATAGCAACAAATATAGCAAGCTGCATGATGAGTGGATGATATTTCCTTTCTCATGTTAGTTTTTTTCCCCTTTGTCCTACTGAATTACATCATAACTAGCTGGAGATTCGGGACTTCTGGACTAATGTTATAGTAAAATGATATGAGTTGTAGCTACAACATTCTTTGTCGAATTGCGTTGCGTTGGATTCAGACGTCGTGTGTAAATTCCGACCGGTAATTCTGGTCATTCCTTATTTTTTTATCCAGCGTGAACTGAGGTAGCTCTTTTCAACTTCTGTGTTGTCACTCGCCTTCTCTCCGGGAGTGACGGAAATCCTCCAGACACAGTGAGCGTATGCTGAGTAGCCGTTGGGGAAACCGGGAGAAGAGAAGTTTCCGGCGCTGTCCTGCAGGCTGTCCCCACACTCTGTCACCGCAACACACGCAACACAAGAAAAATAAAATTCAGAGGTTTTAAACTCTTTTTGAACTTTTTTTTCTCCTGTTTGACATCTAGAAGGTTTAAGTTTAGTTAATGCAAAATTCAGTCGTGAGGCGAAATATAACTCGCTTTGAAAAACAGAACATTTTAAAACTAACGCTATTATTCCATATCACAGATCTAATCATTAGATAATTCTATCTTGTACACATCAAATGTATCTTACTTGCGCATTTGTAGAGTTTGCGGGCTTGTGCAATGTCCCCTTTGCTAAGCCTGGTCCTCTGTCCAATAGGTGGCCGGGCTCCATTGACATCGTAACGGGGCAAGATCGTGTCTAAGAAGACTCCTCTGTTTCAGACGGGTCACGAACATGAGCAGTTAGCTTTGTCAGAGAAGAGCATCTCACGATTACGAATCAATTACGGCACAAAAAAGCCTGATAATGAACAACATCCTCTAACTTCCCTGATGTGCAGGAAAATGTGGAATTATAAGTTTAAACAGAAAGACTGTTTGGAGACAGGATTTTCTTTTTCAAATCCGACTCCTGTTTGACACCTTGATACTTTATTGATTCTGATAATCTCTCACTGGGTTTGGAGCTCACTCTTGCTCAGTTCCCATGGTGATGCACCCATGAATGACAGGCATGTGCAAACAGAGCGCTCTGAATGGGGCCTTTTGCTGGTGCCAGCCGGCTCAGTGGAGCCCACTCCTAAATGCCAGAGAAAAAGGCCACTCCAGCCCAAATTGTTCAACAAAGCCTGAACTGCCAGGCCTTTATTTAGCTTGGCTTGCCTCCATGACCCAGACCAGCAAAGCGGTGATGGAGGTAAAAAACCAAAGCACAGAGAAAAGCAATGGGGCAACAACATGCACGAGACAGAAATGAAAAGGAGACTAGTGTGAAACCATTTCTGTGACAATAAAGGACCAAATCCCTGAGGTTTCCTATGGAGTTTGTTTAGCAGAGCTGAATAAAAGGACAAACACCAGGTCAGTGTAGTAGCTCAGCTGATAATGCAACATGATATTAGCAGCAGTTTGGGAGGTTCTTTCAAAGGGCTGGGACCGGATGCGATGTTGGCTTTTCCAAATGACAATAAACGCTGCATCGCTGTACAACTAATAAATCAGAACTCTTATCGGTGCAATTTGTAGTCATTTCAAACTCAAAATCTCAGAAATGTAAGAGTTTAATCACTAGTTAAGGATGGCAGAAGTAAAGAAGCGGTGATAGTGGCCTGTTTAGAGAAGGACGCTGGAGCACTGTGTTTTGCCAGCTCAAATATACAGATGCTGGGCTCAACAGTTGGGCTCTTGAGCAAGGTATTTATCCACTAATTTCACCAGGATAGAGCTAGAAATAAAATGTGCATTCTCAGGAAACACACAAGTGGGAAATAAAAGAGAGGAAGTCTTAGCAGTCCCATTAGCACAACGTTTAATTTTAGGAAAGACAGATTTGGGGGATAAAAAAGCATCATACCTGGAAAATGTATTCCTTGCATAATGCATGATGCTGCCAAAGTCGTATACTTCTCCGAGTGAGTCGACCTCGCCTGGTTCCATCTTCAGGAAGTTGTACTCTTGTCCTATTCACATACAGACACATTAAGACAGTCACTGGACTAAATGCAATAAGAAAACATCTGGAGGGTCAGTGAGTACACATATCCATTCACACTTATTCATATCAACACACATGCAGTGACAGTACCTGGCTGGATGTTGTCTCTGATGATGCTTACATGCTCGTCACGGTCTGGACGTGTGTGTTCATGCCAGAAGCCTATCACATGGCCGAGTTCATGTACCACGATGCCAAACTTATCGCAGTTCTTGCCTATGGAGATGGCCTGAGGGCCACCACCTCTCCTCCCCACGTAGGAGCAACACCTGCAGGAGGCAACACTGTTCAGGTCTGCATCCTGTCTCCTTACGTCCTTACATCCTTGGATCCTTAAAACTGCATTACTGCAGTTTTTTTTTTTTTTGCCAGTTAGGGGCGGTGGACTCAAGTTATAAACAAAACACTAACATATTATCACCTTATAAAGTTGATTTGGTGAGCTTGTTCGAAAACAGTAACTTATTGAAACACCTAGCACAGAAAGAGCAAGGTTATTATTCAGTTGGAGCTGAGTTTCGGGCCACTTGATGAATGTAATTCCAACATTCACACTACTTTATTTTATTTTGCTCTCCATCGAGTCCTGAGGGAAAATTTTGGCTCTTTATCTGCTATATACTACATTCTGTTTACCAGCTGGGTGCTAATTTTGTGAGATCTTTTTTTTTTTTTGCTTTTTTTTTCCTCAGAGGTAGAGCTGCCTACTGCAGCTGGAAATGGTGCTGATGAGAGCAGAGAGAGTGGGCCAAAACAGTCATGGGCTGGAAAAACCAAGCAATAAGCTAAGAGATGCTAAAATTCTCCGTTGAGCTGAATCGAGCTGCAGAGTCGGGTGATAATTCTCACTGGGTTTGTCACTATGAGCAACACCCTTCGCATGCACATAGTCATTTGATCCATTGTTAATATAAAAGTCTTGATCATAGTAGCTTTAACTGTGTTTAAGCACAGATTTGTATGAAAAGTGTGCTTCTCATGATCCCCTGAGGATAATATTACATTGACAAAAACTAAAGACTTGATGATTACAGTGATGGACCATAAAGTCTGAATGTAAGATAGCTCATTGATTCTGATAACTGATTGCCACATTAAATAGGAATGAATGGAAGACAACTGATATCTGTGAAAGAACATATAATCCATTTGAATCTCTAAAAAACAACCGCACTGATTGCAAATTGGTTAGTTGTGATTTAAAGTATATCTAATTTGCAGTATAGTGAATGGGTTAAAATATGCAAAAGCATTTAAACGTCCCTTACTACTAATGAACTAATAAAAAAAAAAAAAAAAATTGTAAATGGTCCCCAACTCACCCACAAGGTCGGTAGGTGAAAACAATGTAGCTTTCCTCAGTCGTCCTCTCAGTGAAAGTTACGCAAGTGTGTTTCTCCCAGTGGCGCATGGCCTGACGGAAAATGGCTCGCTGACTGCCTGAGAGGAAACTCTGAATTAGATGTTGACAGCCTCAGGATGTCAAAACAACACTCGGCAGCAAGCACATTCTGGCTGTTCTGGCTATTTTTTTTCACAGAACTCACCACTAAAATTCCCGCTGATCGCATATGGTATGATGCCGTCCGGCCACACTCGCTCAGGTCTGGAGGTGGCCGCTCTCCTCAGGCGGAGGAGCATCTGTCCGTCTGCAGCTCTTCTACTCCTGACATGCTCCTCAGAGGTAGAGCTGCCTACTGCAGCTGGAAATGGTGCTGATGAGAGCAGAGAGAGTGGGCCAAAACAGTCATGGGCTGGAAAAACCAAGCAATAAGCTAAGAGATGCTAAAATTCTCCGTTGAGCTGAATCGAGCTGCAGAGTCGGGTGATAATTCTCACTGGGTTTGTCACTATGAGCAACACCCTTCGCATGCACATAGTCATTTGATCCATTGTTAATATAAAAGTCTTGATCATAGTAGCTTTAACTGTGTTTAAGCACAGATTTGTATGAAAAGTGTGCTTCTCATGATCCCCTGAGGATAATATTACATTGACAAAAACTAAAGACTTGATGATTACAGTGATGGACCATAAAGTCTGAATGTAAGATAGCTCATTGATTCTGATAACTGATTGCCACATTAAATAGGAATGAATGGAAGACAACTGATATCTGTGAAAGAACATATAATCCATTTGAATCTCTAAAAAACAACCGCACGGATTGCAAATTGGTTAGTTGTGATTTAAAGTATATCTAATTTGCAGTATAGTGAATGGGTTAAAACATGCAAAAGCATTTAAACGTCCCTTACTACTAATGAACTAATAAAAAGAAAAAAAAAATTGTAAATGGTCCCCAACTCACCCACAAGGCCGGTAGGTGAAAACAATGTAGCTTTCTTCAGTCGTCCTCTCAGTGAAAGTTACGCAAGTGTGTTTCTCCCAGTGGCGCATGGCCTGACGGAAAATGGCTCGCTGACTGCCTGAGAGGAAACTCTGAATTAGATGTTGACAGCCTCAGGATGTCAAAACAACACTCGGCAGCAAGCACATTCTGGCTGTTCTGGCTATTTTTTTTCACAGAACTCACCACTAAAATTCCCGCTGATCGCATATGGTATGATGCCGTCCGGCCACACTCGCTCAGGTCTGGAGGTGGCCGCTCTCCTCAGGCGGAGGAGCATCTGTCCGTCTGCAGCTCTTCTACTCCTGACATGCTCCTCAGAGGTAGAACTGTTAACTGAGACGAGTGAATGGGAAGTCGGCACTGATTACCATGCATTTATGTGACGTCAAAACAAGTTCAAAATACACTTGGAGGAGCAAAAGTCAGTCAAAAATATTCACAGATTGATGAACTCATTTTTGCTTTGATACCCGAGTCTGTCTGGTTGGTCTGGATAGTTTGCTGATCATCATCAGTGCTGTGGGCCACCTTGAACATGCGGAGGTCATCTTCATCCAGAGCAATATCTCCCAAAAAGGCAGCTGGGGTAAACAGATGAACACATAGAGGAAGAGTAGACATAAGCTAAAATAACGTTAAGATGAATTTGAATGTCAGTCTCGAGGCGAATGTTAATAATTAGATTATATGTTGTTATGTTCTGCTATTGTCCTGTTTACACATACAGGACAGTTTTAATGCGAGAGAGATTAAGTACCTAAGAATGTGACGAAAAAAAAAAAATTGACATTGTGAGAAATGCTGTCTTGCCAAGAGTTTGATAAGAGGATCGGCACTGTTCTCATGTCTATATGCTAAATATGAAGCCGCAGCCAGCAGATGTTTAGCTTAGCTTGGCATAATGACAGGAAGGAGGGAAGGAAAGGTAGCATTGCTCATTCCAAAGGTTAAAATAAAAGAAAAAAATCTATGCATGAGCACCTCTAAAGCTCACTGAATAACATGTTCTCTCTCTTTTTTTCCCCCAAAGTTGTACATGTCTAAGTATAAAAACAAAATGCTGTGGTTTTATGGAGCATTATGTGTGCAGTTTTTGGACAGAGCCAGGAGAGCAGTTTCCCTGCTTACATACATGAATGTAAAATCAATACATCTCAGTAGCTAACATACAGAATAATGCTGTCTGAGCAGTTAATTGCTCCATACAGGCTGAGGCATTTCCGCAGATTTTTAAAAATGACCTATTTCTCTGAGCTTCGGTGGCATTGTCTCCCTCAAAAACCGCAGGGTTTACTGTCTCTGTTAGTGCACATCTGTGTCCCGAACAACACCCCATGTGTCTATTTGATCAGCAAACACAGCTCCTGATTACAGTCTGCGCCTTGCTCCAACTGAAACAGATTGGAGGACCGTCCAGCTGCTGTTTCCGTTTAAAGGATGAAGATGTCTGCTGGATAATTTACAGGACTGTGATCACAGCGTGCTGGGCTCTGCAATGTGGCTGAACAGCTACGAACAATGCAGTGACGTACAAATCCGCATTTTGTGCAATAGCGGCTCTATAATCTCAGGAGCTTTTTATGAATGGCCCATAGGTCATGTCTGCAAAGCAGGCCCCATTTCTTTATAAACTTGATTTTCAATTAAGTCCAAAGTCATATATTTCTGTTTCAAAGTGGTAGCCTTGGGTACTAAGGGGAAGCAGTTAAATAGACATTTGTTATTAAGGTAAAAAAAGGCATTATTGTCCAACACTAGTATTTAAGCTTGTATCTTTTCATACATTTTATTGCGAGGTTCTACCGTAAAACATTGAGATTTGGTGAAGTGCAGTGTTTCTCTTGTACATTTCCCGCAGCAACCTGCTTAAATGTTCAGCAACTGATTAACCCGGGAGTGGAGTCATGAACAACGGAGCAAAGACCTTTTCATGCCTGATAAGGTGAAATACTGGACTGATTAGATCATAGATACCTCAAACTCAGCAGCAAAAAATGGGGAAAGAAAGAAAGGCAATCATTAGCAATCATAAGAAATCAGACACGCCAAAAGCAGGGATGACTGTCTGTGATAGAAAACTGAACTGACGTTGGGTTGCTTTCTCCAGCGGACTGTGTTGAAATGAATTATAAAACCCTCAACTTTTTCCCTAAAATACAAGGTCAATTGCACTTTTTCCCCAGACTCTAGAATCTCAGTAGCTAATGTTGGTCTTGATGATGCTTCTTGAATGAAACCGAGTTATGAACCCACATCTAGGCTTCAAAACGTCCTCTCTGAAACTTGTTTCCCCTTCTATGGGACTGACGTTTGGTTTCTATCATTTTAAACATACATCTTGCATAAATCTCATATTGTGCTAGTCAAGCAGAGCGGCTCACCAGCCTCTCCCGTTAAATAGCTCATTTAACCGTGTGATGTAAAAGCCTTTGAAAGTCCAAATGAAAAGACATAGCGGGCCCTGTGTCGGCCTTTGAAGTGAACTCACTCATGCAAAGGGTGACTGTAAATGACTGTCACCCCTGCAGTGTGCACCCCATGCCCTGAAGCCAGAGGGATTTCACCGGCGTCCAGCCAAGGACGCTGCTGGCACAGCCTCAATGACCTCCAGTCTCCAGGCAACTGCCTCAGAGAAGAAGAACGGTGTGTTGTGGAAGTTTCAGAAGTCACAAGTGAAAAAGAAACCCCAACCAGCTGGAGGCCCCCTAATAACCAAACTAACTGTTTAGTATGCTAGATGATGGGAAAAAAAAATTCTCTTTTCAGTTGAGAAGGCTCATTACAAAGGCAAAACAGAGGGATTCAACCAATCAGAGACAGTCTGGCAGCTTTGTGCCAATGATTTTACATTTCACTTTTTATGCATAAAATATTATCTAAACATAATCAGCGCCTTGTATATCTGCATATCTATTATCAGTAGTGTGGTTCAAGAGTGATTTTTTTTTTTCAAATCAGAGTATTATTATTTTACTAACATATTAAACAGGACTTTCTTTAAACATACTGTGTACATGATCTCCTTAACATAAAACCAGCAGTGGTTTATTTACTCAAGTATTAAACTGGAGTATAATTTTTAAGATATTTGTGTTTTACTTGACTACTTAAATTCTGATGCTTTATACTTTTTACTTCTTTACATTTGAGAGACAAATACTGTACTTTTTATTCCACTCTATGTATTTTACAGCTGTAGTCACTAGTTACCTTGAGGATGAATAATTTACATACACATCAATAATAATATCAGCTCATAAAATATTATAAATTGCTGCAGATGGGACCATCCAACAGTTAAAACAATTTCCATCCCAACCAACTAAACTATTAGAGGAACAGTAGAATGCAACTTTAATGATAATCTCTTAATATCACTTAAAGACGGCCAATCTGTTGTCTAATGAGTTCTTCACTTTTGATCATTTGAGCACATTTTCTTGCTAATACTTGCTCCTGTACTTCTGCTTAGGTAAAACTATCAATGCGAGACTTTTACTTGTGTAGGAGTATTTTTATAGTGCGCTATTTCTACTTATTCTACCACAGCTTAAAACCTGGAAATCAATTGAGAGCATTTGAATAAAGGTGACTGCTCCAGACCACAGCAAACAACACACTTGTTTTACTTATCAAACCAAGAATAAAGAGATTCACATGGAATCAATTTAACATAGTCGTATATGAAAAAAGTATAAGTTTCATTATGACACAGTGATTTTGCAGTGATATCTCATGCAGGTGACAACAACATGTCATTAGTCTACTAAAACTGGATCTGCCCTGCATCAGTCTCATCTGCCTTTATCAATGATAACTGTGCTGTCAGGGAAACGCTGTCTTCGGGCTTGAGCTTTTCTAGGGGTTTGTTGTTGGCGGAAATTATAAACATTAGTACAGATTTGAGCTACTTGTTCTTTGCTTCAGTGTTCACACGTGACACTTCTACTTCTAAATTTTACTTTGTGATCAGAAGTAATTTTAAGAACAGCTCTAGATAATAGTTATTTTGAATATTAGGACATAGAAAACATAGAACATGTTTTGAGTCTATAAAATGATATTATGCCCAATTTTGATGAATAACCTTTTGCTGCTCATACTTAAGACTTAAAACGATTAAAACAGGACTTTTACTATTGACAGAGTGTTTTTATTTGTGTGGTACTTTAACTTAAATACTATCTTATCTAGCTTGTTGATTCAGTAATGATTCGTCATCAACTAACTGTAACTGTTAATTTAAAAATAAAAAGAAAATATGAGGATTTTTTTTTTTACCTCATAATATGAAATTGCTCAAAATATGCATTTATATATTTAAGCCTACTGTCTTCACGTCTATATCATAAATAGTTTCATTTAACTTTTAAAGGTTTTAGCCTCTTTTTCAGCCTTGCTCGCTGTGATAACGGAGTAAATGTCTATGAGTATTAGCCAAAAGAAATCATACACACCACAGGAAATGCTAATAAATAAATAAATAAATTCGCAGAAGAAGTAAAATGCACTGTACCAGCTTTACAGGGATCCTTGTAGTCGATTGCATCATCGAGGTAGGTAAAATTAGTGTCCACAAAGTCCCAGTCAACCGCCGGAGAAACGCGCACAGCGCACAGCAGGAGCAAAAGTGTAGGAACTCGGACTAACATGACTTCTGGTCAAATATCTAGAGGAGGTGAAGTTAATGAGCGTCCGTGGTCAAAGGGAGAGCGCAAAAAAAAAAAAGAAAAGTCCCTGGATTAATAAACTCAGCGCTGTTTTCTCACGTCTCCATGCTGCTGCAGTGATTCACTAACATACAGGAAAGAGAGCAGGGCTCACACAGTTCACTGCAAAGCACACATCCATGCACCAGAGAGGTACTTCACCTGGGCTCGCAGTCGTTGGACACATTTGTACAAGGTGGAGGGAAGCGTGAAGCCTCATTTTATGTTTCTTGCTTTCTTTCCCTTTTGATGGACTAATTCAACACTAGTTTAGTTTTGTTTGGTTGGACCATAGAGAATCATTGAGCAAAACCGTCAGCAGGTTTAAAAAAACAAGAGGGGGGGGGGTACAGAGAAAAGCTGCAATTTATAGTGCACTTGCACACTGAAGCAGTTTACTGACATTAGCCCTCATTTTTAAATCCCCACTATGTATTCAAGTGATCAGTTAGATGAGCTGGGCTGGTGTATAATTAAAAAAAATGAATAAAAAAAAACCAAACAAAAAAAAAAACAAACAAAAAACAGGTTCTCTACAGACTGATGCCTCAGTTGTTCTTAGGTGTCGATTCTTGACCCCACACACCACCTGCAGGCAACTGGGTCCACTCTACACACACACATACGGATTTATTACAAATAAAGATGCAGGAGCTGGCACATGCTTGAGGTTCAGTTTTGAAAGGACGATTTAAGAGGGAAAAGGATTCACTTACTGAGTGTGAGGAGTAAGACATTCTCCCTCAGCTGTTCCCCACAGGCTCATCTATGGACATCACATTTAAGCCAAAGTGTAAACGGCTGCATTTGGTTTGCTCATGTTAGGCAGAGCATTGGCATTTAAAAGTGATAAATCCTGTTTTCTGCTCCTCGTCCGAGCCAGTTTGCTGCTACACAGTGACATACAGTGATGCCAAGAGAAGATTCAGCCTCCTTTTTATGCTGACACAGACAGACAGGAACGCTGCCATGATTTTTTTTTTTTTTTTTTTTTGGGTGAAATGTCCAACTACTGTCACTTCAGTTTAGTTTGCTTGGTGTCATAGGATCTCTCTAGAGGCAGCCCCTGTTGCTTTGAGATTATCCCGATTTTTTTTTAACGGCCTTTAAAAATCTGATGCAGCACTCGGGGTTCTCCAATAACAAGGCCCTAATATCATGACCATCTGAACACTTTTAAGGAATAGTTCAGCATTTTGGGGAAATATGCTTATTCACTTTCTCACTGCAAGTCAGATGAGAAGACTGTTATGCTTCTCATATATTTCATTTAAACATGAAGCTGCTGCCACTTAGAATAAAGACTGGAAACAGGTGGAGAAAGCTAGTCTGTCTTTCTCCAAAGGAAACAAAATCTGCCTAGTAAGAAAGCAAATTTGTGTATTGCCAAAATGTCAAACTATTCCTCTAAACTGATAAGGAGATGTCACAGAGCTGAAAACTCAAAGCAAGATCTTAGGTTTGCATATTGGGCCTTGTAAAGTTTGGTCCTTCAGCCATGTTCCCCCCCAGGCTTCCTGCTTCTGGTCCGGTTTTCTTCACATGCACTTTGCCATTTTGCAGTATGTAGAACAGACTCTGACAAACAAGTGCATTTAAATTTTTTGTCGTTGTTTGTCTTTTCCCGTCGGTGAAATCGTGCAGGCTACGGGTTTGAGGTTTTTGAGACTCACCGAAATTGAAAATGTTCGGTATGTGTTAGCGATATTGACACTAGCTCACTCCACAACCTATTCTGTAAACAAGGACACAAAAATGGCTTGAACACTACAGCGGCTACACAAAAATTTGAATTTGGCAAAACAAACCACAAAAACTGTCCACTTTATTTACACACAGGCACTCATTGGTGATGAGTAGCAGCTTGAAAGGTAGGCAGCAGATCATTAACAATGACTCACTGCTGTAAACAAAAGGGGAGCAATTGAGGACACCTCGTGGACAGGTGACAAATTAAATGCACACAGGCTGGAAAAGACAGAGCATGAAAAAAAGTAGGGAGGGCAGGGAAGTTAGGGAGGGCAGGGAGGGTATCTGTGTCTTTCTGACGCACCTGTATCATTTATTTTCTTTTCTGAATTGTTGAAGGTTTTTTGCAGTATTTGCCTTCAGAGGGATCAATATGCTGTCTCATTATTCCAGTTTTCACGTCGTTAACGTTCTGCGTTTTGCACTCTATTTCAATGAAATTTGACTGAAAATATTTAAAAGAAGATGAACTGAACGTTCAATGAATGTTCAAGTGCAGTGAATTCCATGATGCATGTGTTTACCACTAAGTGGCACTGATGGGTAAGGTGTAGAATTGTGTAAAACCTGCAAGAAAAATGAAAGAAACAAACAATCAAAAATATGAACAAGAACAAAAGTATGAAGAAAAACCCAGGGATCGCGCATACATATGAACGAAAGGAACAGGAATTCAGTTACTGAGTCATGTGTTTGGTTTCATCGTGTGAACTCCTGGCACCGTGTGCTACAGTGATTGACTTTGAGAGAGAGGGAGCCGAAGACTCAGTCCCAGCAGCTTCACCCCTCCTCTGCCAGCACACATCTGCTTCTTGGGAGATGGGACACTGATCCAGAGAGCAGCACTTCGTGCCATGGAGATCAGTCTTTGCAGCATGGCTCGCTACATCACAGTGCTGTGAGGGAAAAGCTGGAAGGAGAACTCCAATAGGAGAGTGTTTATGTTTACCTTCTCTTGAGGCTGAACTGATGCTTTCTCTTAAGTTTGGAGTGATGTCCCAGTGCTGGTGCAGGCAGGTCCTGCTCGGTTTGGAGCTGGGCATGCTGATTGCGGTCCTGGTGGCCGGTAGTGCAGGACAAATCCATGACAGGAGGGAGGCAGGGTCGTCTTGCTACGGAGGATTTGACCTTTACTTTGTTTTGGACAAGTGAGTGCTTCCACTTTTACTCACAGAAGAGGGTCTTTGATATTCTGTGCGTGAGTCATCTGAGAGACTGAGATTTTTTCTAAACAAAGACACAGGTGCAAACATCATTTGTGTTCTCCAGAGATATTAATGAGCTGCTACTTGCATGACCTTGCTACTGCAATGAAACAAGCAAGTTTTATTACCTGTTGATGATAAGCTTCAGTCTCTCCTGTGCTTATCTGGTGGAAATAGGACAGGTTTTTTTACTCTGTAGAGACAAAGAGAATCATATGTGAGTGTCTTGGAATCATTACTGTAGAAATAAAGCTCTAGTCCAGTCAACCCAATAGGCACAGATGTGGCTATAATGTATGTTTATTTTAAAATTTCAGCTCTCCAGCTCTCTCTGTTTAAAGTGGCATGTTAGAGAGTTTTGCCAAAGTTTAATTCAGTCATATCGGATTATTTAGTGTGGTTACATCAGTTTCAAGTTGTTGAAACAGATGAGTGAAACAATGAATGATTTTTTGCATTATCGATTATTTTGCTGATTATTTTCTAGATAAACTGATTAGTGGTTTGAGTGCCTGGAAATAATGTCAGAAAATAGTGAAAAATGCCCACTGGAGTTCCTGAGTCCAGTGCCGTCGTCATATTTGTTGTTTTCACTGATCAACAGTTTGAAACCCCACAAATATTCAGTTTCCAAAGACATAAAACAGAGAAAAGCAGCATATCATGACATTGGAAAAACTGAAACTAGGGAATGGTTGTTTTGAAAAAGACTGAAATGAGTAATTGATTATCAAAATAATTGCCATTCAATTTTCTGTTTGCATTACTGTGTCATTCAACAAACACAGAAGCAGATTTCTAGAGACTCGAACGCCCAGTGAGAGCTGGCATAAGGACTAAATGAGACTCTTTTAATCTGTCATGACATAACTTTAAAACTCCTGAATAGCTCATATCAAATCATAAGTCGGTGTGGTGTTGTTTATTTGTCCAGGACATATAGCCATATATCCCCGGATGAAAATTTCTGATTTGTAAACCCTATTTTAATAGAGCTGTTCATACAAACACTGCAGCTGTGTTACTTCAGTTTTGAAAACAGTTTACACAGTACGTATGACTCAAAGTGGTAAGATCTGACAAAATATATGTTTACACATTTGCAGTGTGTTTATGCATTCATGTTGGTGAAAAAGTGCGCTGCAGGAATTCCTGTTGTCAAACTGCAGCCACACTTCACCAACAGGCAGTCCTCATCTAGTCCCAGCTTTAGCTCCCTGCGCTTTAGTCTGCAGAACCCTTTCTCCATTAGAGCCAGATGTTCCAAATATCCTGATTTTTTTTTTTTTGCTGTCTCTGCACTGGGGCTCACATCGCAGCATAAATGAAAACATAAGCGAAGGGAGAAGAAGAGAGGCAGCGCAGCGTGAGAAGACGCTGAAGAGATTATGCCACGCAAATCTCTTTAATCACCGATCTCCACTTTAAACGCAGCATTCTTCTGCTGATTGTCTCATTGAGTCTGCACCTGTAGCAAAATCATGATGTGATATAACGCTGAGCTCAGCTGAGCGAGTGACGTGGCACTTCAGTAACTGTTTTGCATTTTTTTTTTTAACAAATCAGCTGTGGGGTCACATGACAAACTGTTGAAATAAGATGCTGACAGGTCATGGCAGATAGACAATAGAAAACAAAAATGGAAAAAGCAGCTGTTTCTCAACAAATCATCAGATTCTAGTGCCTGAGGAACTGCCTACAACTTAAAACCGACAGGCTGAATGTAAATTACTTGTGATCAGACTGAAATATTTTAGTTTGTATTGTATTCCATGAGAACTGAACTGATTAGTTGTTTTTTTTTTCTTAACAGTAAAATAATAGGCAACAATTCTGGTAATCATTTCATTGTTGAGGTCATTTTTCAAGCAACCTTACAAAGGAAACTGCTGGTTCCAGCCTCTAAAATATGAAGCTTTCCTGATTTCTTTTGTCTTATATGATAGTCAACTGAGTATATTTGGGTTTTTCTCTGACAAAGCTACAAGCTGTATGTTCTCAGCCTCTTCTGCAGCAGTTTTTTTCTCCAATCTGTCTCTTGCAAGTCCCCACAATATGTTGAAGAGCATTACTCAAACGGAATGAGCATTAGACGAGGATAGAGTACATGCAAAGTGACAACATATAGCATTGACATTTTGAATTATTAAATTAATTTTTTTTGTCAAGTCAAGAAAAGAAATGACCTAAAATAACAGACACCGTGTTGTTGTGTTCATCAAACAATGAGATGGCTAATTGCTATCCCTTGAATCTTCTTCTCAGGTCTGGCAGTGTGCAACACTACTGGAATGAGATATATTACTTTGTTGACCACCTGGCACACAAGTTTATCAGGTGGGTCTATACAGAAACAGCTGGGATTTAAAGACTAGAGAGAAAAGGAGAAAACAATAAAACGTAAAACATAACAACCGTCTCTTCTTTTTTTCCCAGTCCTCAGCTGCGGATGTCTTTTATTGTATTTTCAACAGAGGGAAGGACTCTCATGGCACTAACAGAAGACAGGTGGTACATACACAACCCTCAAGCAGACATCTTTGATTTACTTTGCATTTTAGTTTAATCTTCTTTTCCTCCATCATTCTGTTTCAATTAATACCCATTTTTATTCTCTGGGATACGTCCATGATCAGAGAGCAGATCCGGGCTGGACTGGAGGAGCTACGCATGGTGCAGCCAGGCGGAGACACCTTCATGCACAGAGGTTTTCAAAGAGTAAGTCACCTGTTTAGTCAATGGGAACTGATTCTGTTTTCCCAATAGTACGGCATCAAACTCTTTAAATGATGCCTACTTAAATTTATAGCCACTGACACCTCAAAACCTCTTTCTCAGGCCAGTGAGCAAATATACTACGGCACTGGGGATGGTGAGTACACCATTTTCCTTTTCAGCACTTAATCATAGAGAATTTTTTTTTATCCATTCATCAGAACCCTATTCAAGCATATGGTGGAATCATCATATAAAGAGAGAAACAACAACAAAAATACAGCTGCTCCTTTGATCACATGACTTTTATGTCCAAAATATTTTGGAGTTGGTTCACGTTGATTTTTTACTTTGAAAAATACAATAAAAAAAGATCTTAGTGGATGTTTTTTTTTCTCCAAACTGGCTCTGACTTTCAGGTTACCGGACAGCCAGCGTCATCATCGCCCTGACAGATGGGGAACTGAGAGAAAATCAGTTTGACTTGGCACAGAGAGAGGTGAGAACGGTGACAGTAATGCATATTTCATATTTTATATTTATAATGTGACATTAGAGAGCTTAATACACTCACTTCGAGTGACATCATGCCAGATGTTTTCCAGCAGCTGTCAGTGGCACAACACCATCTGCGACATCACTGGGGAGCAGTGATGTAGGGAGAATTCATGATTTTACTGTATTTGTGTGTTTGTTTGATTTCTTGTTTGAATTCAGGCAAGCAGAGCACGACAGTTGGGTGCCACTGTGTACTGTGTGGGAGTAAAAGACTTCAATGAAACCCAGGTAAACCAGTCAGCCAATAAGCTAGTAAGCTAGTGAATACATGAATTAATCAATAAAACCAAGAAACCAAACCGTCACACTCATAATTAATTGCTCAGTCACATTTGTTGACAGCTTTCAACAATAGCTGACAGTAAGGACCATGTCTTCCCGGTAAATGATGGATTTCAGGCACTACAAGGGGTCATCGACTCGGTACAAGAGACACACGCATGACACCTAAATATCATGGAAAGAATCATATCCTGGGACAATATAATCCGCCTCTGTTTCATCTTAGTAAATCCTCATTTTCCCTTTCAGATCCTGAAAAGATCATGCATTGAGATCCTGGCTGTAGAGCCGTCCAGCATCTGTGAAGGAGGTAAAGAATAAATAACAAAAACAATTACATTAGGTTTGACATAATATCATAACTTAAAATCACACACAAGCATGTTAGTCCAGTCATATTACATCTTACCAAAGCTACTTTATAAATATACTGAGCAACATTTGTATCTTACTGCCAGGAAAAATACATTAATGGTCGTTTTAATCCCACTTCAGAATCTTTCCAGGTTGTAGTCAAAGGAAACGGTTTTCTTCACGCTCGGGACGTACAGAAAGTTCTCTGCAGCTTTCGCATCAACGACACAGTTACTTTGAGTAAGTAATGGCTCTCAGTTTTCATTCAAAAAACTGTTTTCTAGTATTTTCCAATTTTCTAGGCATACAATTGTACACTAGAATTAAAATGTTTCTTTCCTAGTGTTTTTACCCTCATCAAACTTGCATCCAGCTCTGCAGCTCTCCTCAGCTCTACAGAGCATTTTAGTGTCTTTTAGCTAATTTTTTTGGTTTCACGTGTTGCTGTGATGCCAGCTCAGCCCCAAACAGAAGACAGAAATGATTAGAGACCAGCTAGTGAATCCAGTGGAGCATTCATTGGCTAAAGCGCCAGATAGTTCCCTCAGGAGTTGGTAGAAACCAAAACAGAGCTAAATGAGCAGTGAATATCGGACTTGCATTCATCAGATTTCCAGACACATGACTTTAGATAGATGCTAATGTTGTTTTGTTCCTACTGGATGTTTAAATAGGCAAAAATTTGCAAACATGTTTACCATATCAACTCTACAACTCTACAAGGCCATAATATGTTAAACATGAGAGTTCTGTCACCAAAGGCAGAGGCCAAAAGAAAAGAAAAAATGCACCTCTAAGCATAGCTGACAGTTTCTTTATTGCAATGTATAATATAATCAGTCTAAACTGGCACTGGTAAACCTGTGCCGGTCTGGAAAAAAGGCCAAAAATCTGTCAAGGCTAAAAACACATCCCACTACCCCTGTGAAATCTTGTGAATCGTCAAACTGAAGTTTGTAAATGCACTTAAAGGAACAGTTTAACATTCTGGGAAATATGCTTATTCACTTTCTTACTGAGAGTTAGATGAGAAGATAAATCCCACTTTCATGTCTGTATGGTAGATATGCAACTGGAGCCAGCAGACACAGAAAAAGATTAGAAACAGGGGAAAACAGCAAACCTGGCTCTGTCCAAAGGTAACATATGGTTTACTGGAGGAGAAGACGTTGCTGTTTCGGTGATTAATAAAAGACACAAGCCCCAAGGGAGGAGAAGCCTGTGTAATTCGTCTTATATATAAATATTATTAATACTTACAAATGGAAATTTTAGATACAGAGCGGCAGAGTAGGTGGACTAAATACTTATTGTAAAAGAAGAATGCTAATATATGTGTGAAAAAGTGTCATCCACCCTCTGTCCTCCACATTATACTGAGAATTGAATGACAGACAATAACAACACTTTGTAGGTGTGTGAATCCAAACATCTCATAAATCCCCCCCCCCCCCCCCTATTATTAGACAGAATAGAAAAGCAGCAGTTTTTGGGAGTCTGCCCAGCAGCCCTTTAACGCCGTCATGCCAAGTTTATTTTGGCCATACAGATGGGGTTGGGTTGCGGGAGCGCAGCTCTTTGTGGCTCACAATGATTTAAATCCCTGTCCTCCCCCAAAAACCATCAGCACTATCTTCCTCTGCTGTGAATCAGCTGGTATAACGCTCAGCGCTTCTCAGATGTCTAAACGGGAATGTGGATCTCATCAGGGACGTGCACTGTCTGTGCACACGCTAGACAATCACTCAGCCAGGGTAAATAAACCACAACCCTCCCTCATTTGCTTCATTTTCCATAAGGAGAGGAAGCCCAGGAATTTAATAACAAAAAGAATATTTTGAGGCTTAGATCTCATGAAGTTTCAGGGCTGGTGGAGAAAAAGTGAGGTAAATTTCTCCTTTGCATTGCTTTACCTTCTCCGTCACCACTGAGAATGACTTATCTTGTAATTGACCTTTCTATTCATGGTTTGAAATAAAAATTTTTCCACAGTGAAAAGACCTTTGGTGGTGAGGGATACTTACCTTTTGTGCCCAGCTCCTGTTCTGGAAAGAGAGGGAACGTAAGTGTTTACAAGTATTGTTCACAGACAAGATTGTTTGGGTCATATTATAGCAAACATATCGCAATGGAAGCCATTCGCTAAAATAGTGACTTAATGTCAGCGTCGCAATTTTGAGATCATTCATTACACTACTCACGATAGTGTGAGCAATCTATTCAGTTTTATTCTGCATTGCGTTTTTTTATTTTCATAAGAGTTGATTCCTTTCCTTTTTATTGTGTAAGATTTTAACTTAGAATAGCAGCTAAACAGATATAAGTTCTCAGAGTTAGAGGTGTGCTGAAGGTGCCACCTGAGACACTCACTGTCAGGAAACTATCAACGCTCTCACTTACTCTCCCACCATTTCTACAGGTCTGCCACTCTCCACGTCAGCATGAATAATGGCCTGAGCTTCATCTCAAGCTCTGTCACAATAACTGCAGTCACATGTGTAAGTGAAATATAAACCAAGGGGGATTTTGAAAAAACAGAAAAAAACAAAAACCTGAAGTCACAAATAAATATGAACTTCGGTCGATATAATGACTTTTGTGACTTGTCTATATTATGCCGATTTTTCAGCTGTTTCTTTTAGTTTATCTAAGCTCCTGTCACAAATGTCTGCAGTTGCAGCACCTTAACCCTCATTCTCGCTTTTTTTGCATCTCATCAGTGGCCTTGATACTGACAAGATGTTATAAAATCTAGTAATCAATAATGTCCTCTGCAACTTTTTATATCCACATTGCTAAAGCATGAAAGTAAAAGACGTTTCAATATAAAATACACATATCGCTAAGTAAGAAATTCCTTATTATTGTGCATCTTTATAGTTATTCGAAGATGCACAAAAGTAAAACATGATGTTTTAACAAAGCAACGTGAGGTTCAGTAAGGTTGTGTACTGGTTTGGTGAGGTATGGACTCTTAGCATTTAGAGGGACTTGTGCATATGTCTGTAATTGCTGTAGTTACTTCCAGGTTTTCCCTTTAATGTGGTGTTTTTGTTGTTTTGTCCAAAAAATACATACCTGACTATGACCACAGTCATAGAGAAAGGCGATTGCCGCTCACACTGTTTATGCCCTTTATCTTTTTTCCCCTTCTAGTCTGATGGGACCTTTGTGGCCATAGCTCTGCTCATCCTGCTGCTTCTGCTCACCATCCTTCTGCTGTGGTGGTTCTGGCCTCTCTGCTGCACCGTGGTATGACCAATTGGATCCTCCTGGAGTGAAGAACATTTAGTGGCAAATATGTCTGTTCTAACACACCGGCTATCCTTTTAGGATTACAGTACAATTTTCTTTTTTTGCAGGTCATTCATGAGCCCCCTCCTCCAGTAATAGAGGACATATCTGTAAGTGGCTTTATTTTTTCTTCTCGCGTTGTGTTCAAAACGTCTGAAACTTTTGATCAAGCACATCACGCCTGCGCTTCAGCAAGAGTTCGTAACAATTGTTAACTCTTGCAAACATGGATTATAGGATGATGAGGATGGTTTCCCCAAGAAGAGGTGGCCCACTGTGGATGCCTCGTACTACGGGGGACGTGGAGTCGGAGGCATCAAGAGAATGGAGGTAACCCGGATAGCCAAGTGCAATTGAATTAATATGTAATCATGATTCTTTATGATGAGTTTATAAGATGTGATAAATGTTCATACTATACAGTAAAAGTACACAGTGCCCACAACAACTGATTGTATGTGGAAAGTGTCTCAGGATCTAAGACTATACATTTTTTCCATTTATCTAAATATTTAATCATTTCAAAATACTTTAATGCCATTATTAAATTCAAGATTAAATATTGAATCTTCAAAAGATTAAGATTATTACTTAAATCTAGGGCATATCTGCATCTATCAATCAGCTTCAGGTTGATACAATACACGTGGCGAGCTTGAATCTACGACTCAGCTTGTTTGGAAATGTTGTAATGTGGGAGTGAGATCAAAAACAAGTACAGTAGGAATACAAAGGGAAGCAGGAAGCGGCTGATTCCCTAGAAGAGATGAGTATGCAAGTCCACGCTGGAAGAGACTGAGTCACTTTGTTGTTATTACTTGTTCTCAGAGCCAGTGAGAGTTAAGACCAGGCCATCTGGCCAGTAAACTGCAAAATTGTAAAGGCCCAGAGGTCACAATGTGCATTCTGTTAGTAGCCTAAAACTGCGAGCTTGCATGATTCGTTTGCTGTTGGTACACAACAAGTAAATGTGTTTGATTCTCTGCAGTCTGCTCAAGAGAAACAAAGGTACTCTTAGTTGTGAAAAGTCCTGTGAGAAGGCTTTGATTTAGCAGCTTGAGATGGTAAAAGGAAAGAATTGTCTTAATTACTGTTCCAGAAGAGGAAAATGTAACAAAATTTCAGAGTCATGATTCGAGAGATTTATTTTTAGAATAACAGGAGACAGACCAACATCTGGCTCCTGTGCTTCATGATACATGAGAATGTACACAGCAGAAAGGAGACTGACACGTCTTCAGGTCAAAAGGGACCAGATGTGTATGATGTCAAAGCCAATGAAGGTGAAGGAGACAGAAGTCACCGTCTCAGTGTGAAGTGCTTCACGGACTGGAAGTGCTGTCCGAGGACACTGTGCTGTGAAATTTTGGCTTGAAGTGGCACGGCTTCCAAACAGAGCTGTGGAAAATATGCACAGCTTCATTTAAGAGTCTTATCTGCCAAGTTTAAGCCTTCATGGCCTGTCTTTGGCAGCCGCAAGGGAGTAAATTTGAGTAATGAACTTCCAAGGTTGCTTTGACAGTGCTAGTTTCACTCCTGATGTGCCGAATCGTTCTTGGCACGTGTTTTAGCTTTTTAGTGGCTCTCTGAGCGTTATGATTGTGATCTTGGGGGGAAAAAGAAACAAAAAAAAAAGGAAAAAAGGGGAAAAAAAACCCTGGAAAAAAGCTTTTAGTGATTTAGTGACATTCTTTGTCTATGAGGATGCAGATTACCTGTGGCAGTGGGTCTCTTGTTGAATTTTGAGGTTCTATGCCATAAAACAGCTTCAAAAGTAAGTGTTATTTGAGATTTTTTGCATATAATACCACAATTAAACTTTGTGGGGGCCAACTTCTTTTTTCTTGTGGATTTCATTGGACTTAGTTTAATTAAATTCCATGTAGACACACTATAAACATTTGATTATGCATGGAAAGAGTCACTTAGAATAGATGCAGTGGCATTGATAAATATGTTGAGCTCATGGTGACACAACAGTAAAAGTTATAGGATTACCAAAGCAATGAATATTTGTACAGAATTTCATGGAAATCCATCCAGTGGTATTTTTTAATCTGGACCAGAGTGGTGGGCCAGCCCACTGACAGACCGACATGGACACAACTAGAGCCACACTGCTAATGTGGCTAGAAATAATGGAAAGCACTGCTGCTCTTGGCTTCTTTAGCAGAAGCAACCAAATGTGATGGTTGATTTATCAGCCATATTCCCCATTTTAAACCATTTTTACTCTAAGCTTCTGTTTTTTTCAGGTCCGTTGGGGAGACAAAGGCTCCACTGAAGAAGGAGCCAAACTGGAGAAAGCTAAGAATGCTCGAGTTGTGATGCCTACACAGGAGTTTGATTCGCTACCACCAAGGCCTTACTACAGCATGCACAAGTCTCTCCGCCCCCAGAAGTGGTATTCTCCCATCAAGGTGCTCGAATCTATTCACTCTTTTGATTAATTCACAGAGATATTTCTCTGCTCTTATCTCTCAGCTCCGGTTTGTTTCTGTAATTTCTGACCAGATGTCAGTTCATATTTTACTTTTTTTTTTTTATCATATGCACAACATGGATTTGGCTCTCAAATTCCTATCAACTCAAAGTAACAATTATAATTTGACAACAAAATCTTAAGTCAGCATCTACTTCCTAGGTATTTAAAACATATTTTATGGTCTTTCTCTCTTTTCTCAGTTTCTAGAGCTGTATTTCTTTCATTGAACTTAATTCAAGACATGGATCACAATATTGTGAACATATGTAATATACAGTACGAAGCCAGATGTTTTAAAACAAATTCCGACATTAAGAACTCTTTTTGCACAATATCCACCATGCGCTAAAAACAATCATCTTCGAAATTTCTGGAAATTATGTTCTACCAGGAAATACATAATAAAATTTGTTTCCTCACATATTAGTCAGCTAAATGGATAGTAATATGAACCAGACATGAACTGAACTAAACCCTGAATATTGAATCTGTCTCTCTACCATATAAAGCTTCTTACACAAGAATCAAAGGGAAACATCTGGAGCAAAAAGTGGAGCAGATACAATCTGGCAAAGCCATAAATAAACAAACTCATTTCAATACTGTAGGTTTCTGCTTGTCTTTTAAATTATTTTTCTTGCTGCGCTGCTGGTCAGTAGAAACAAACTATGTTTGTCTTCTGGCTGTAATTGGAGATCATTGGCATAACATACTTTTTCTTAAATGTATTGTTGTCAATGATATCGTCTTTCTGCAGGGCAAGCTGGATGCTCTATGTGTATTCCTGAGAAAAGGCTATGACAGAGTGTCTGTGATGCGACCTCATCCCGGAGACAAGGTGAGACAAACTAACAAATCAGAGATAACAGAACAAATTAGAGACGAGGCATGATGCTGTGATTTCTTCTATTGTGCAGTAAAAACAGCACCAGTTCTTTACAGCTTTAAGATTAGTGTGCACGAATTCAACTCAAAGCAAATGAGAACTAGGTCGTTAGAAGATTTCGAAAATCGTGAACAAACTATGTCAACCTTTGGCCGGCAGATGTTTAAGAATTTGCCAGAGTTCGAATTCATGACCTCTGGAAATGTGATAAGGGAAGTTTGGAGCGAGGGCCTTCAGCTCAGCATGAAAGAGCATGGTAGAAAAAAAGCTGGAATCTTATCTAGAGTTCTTCCATGGACCAAACACTTTTAAAAAGTAAAATCTGCTTCACATCACAAGAATAGCGTCCTCAAGGAAGTCCTCAAGTGGCAGAGCGAGTAGACGATGGTAAAAACAACTGCAGTATTGTCTGGAGGAATGCTGTTGTCTGGAGAAGTCATCAAGAGTAGATGTGCCTGCCTCCTCCAGCTCCCAGCGTCAGCGGGGCTGGGCTGGCAGGAATGCTGTTTTCTTCCAAGAAGACTTACTGACAGAGGAATTTCCTCTTTCTAACTGTTGAAAGCTTTACCTCTCTCAACCTGCCAATCATTGTGCCAGCAAATGTAGATTTAGGAAATTTATATTGAATGCACTGCAGTTTCTTGTCTTTATAGGTTAGGCTTTCTTTAAATATGCACTATACACTTCATAAACAAAACAAGCCTCTAAGTGATTCCTTTTTGTGGTGAACCGGTTTGTTTTTCTTCATTACAGGGAAAGTGCATAAACTTCACCCGAAGCAAATCATACCCTGCTCCTCGCTACCCGATCTACAACCATCCATCCACGCCCGTCTACACTTTGCCCCACACTCACCAACGTCGCCCATCAGATGGCAGCCACCATTTCAATTTGCCCCCCTCGCCGACCTCAACGCTCCCGCCTCTGCCGTCCACTCCTCCCCCATCCTCCACCAGCCCTCCCATGTACACACCGCCACCAAACAGAGCCCTGCCCCCGGCCAACACGGGCCCCGTCTCCGCACCCCCGTCTCCGACGGGCTCTCTGCCGCCTCCCCCTCAGGTGCCGCCTCCTTGTAGAGCACCTCCTCCGTCACGCCCTCCTCCACGCCCCAATCAGGAAAACCACTGATGATGATGAAGAGTGAAGAAGCTGAGGAGGAGGATCCAAGCTCAGGATGGAAACCTGAAAAGACCTTTTCACTGTGCCTTTGTTTAGATACGTCCAAACAGAGTAAGAATTAAAGTGACTGTATAATAGTGTCTTTTGAGGCTGTAGCTGGTGATTCAACACCTGCACAGTGAAAACTTTCAACAGCAAAGACTGTTTGCCTCAAAAAGTGGCTCACGCATTATGTGCCTTGAACTATGACTTTTTTTTAAGTCTAGAAAGTGAATATTTAGTATAGCAAGCACAGCTTTAGCTATTAAATGCTAATGCAGCTAAGCAAATCAGTCAATGTTTAAGAACAAATCTTCCTAACGCCAAATCAGACAAATGGGTCAAGCATTACATTACTTGCAATATAGCCTCTGCCTGATATTAATAAGAATTATTGATCTAAAATAATCTTTCACTGCTTTGTGAAGTGAAAAACAATAATCATAAATTTAAACCACAGAAAATTCAGCTCAGCAATTGCATCATGTGTTTTATACATGCAAGTCTGTTTGGCAAGTGCTGTTTTGAAAAATAATGCATTTTGTGACTTAATATTCATTAAATCACAAAAATATATAGTCATACAGACATGGGAGTGGTATTCAATCTTCTCATCAAACTTTCTGAAAGAAAGCGAATAAGGATACTTACCAAACTGTTAGTCATCCATTAGGATTTATACATCAGTGCAATAAATATCTCAGAAGAGCCGCCTGCAGAGAAACAAGTCTTCTATTCTAAATGAAGTTAATAGGAGGATTTACATCAAGTGGAAAAAAGGAGACAAAATGCTCAACCTTCCTATGATCTTTAAACGTTTTTCAGAAATGATCCAAATGGAAATTAATCGTTAAGTCCAAAACCAGAGACTTTAATCTGTAAATCTGTCAGCAAGAGACTCTTAAAACAAAGGAATTACATCTTTGGCAGTGTGTGTTGCTGACTGCAAGGACATATTTGAGTTGTGAAGCGTTGACAAGAGTGACCTCTGGAAATTGACACTGCCACTGATATAGCAGCCAGAATGGTAGACTGCGGTTTCTGAGTCTTGCGATCAAATTTGTTCTTACCAATATGATGTTCAATAGATCACCAAAAAAAAATTCTCCTCAGTCAGGATTCCTCATTGACATTGACATTGACAGAGGCCCGAATACAGAAATATGATTAGTGTTTTGACTGCGTAAAAGAAGATGATTTTGTTTTAATACTGAGTCAATCAGAGGCGGTCAGATTCAGAATCAAGGCCGTTAGTGATGACGCGTCAAGACTTTAACTTTAATTTACAACCACATCTTTAAAGGCCATAGATACGTATAGTTACCCTCCACAGGTGTTTGATCGATCAGATGAAGGCCTCTTTTCACTGTTCTGCAGGTGTGTATTGAAATCTCCATGACTTTCCTGCTGTGAAAACATTCCTATTGTTGGAACAGCCTGTCTTCAGCATGTGTAAAGGTGAAATGACTCATCCACTGTCACTTTAGAGGGGAAAGCATTGAAATGTCTGTCAGAAGATTTGTTAGTTATCGAAAGAATGAGGACATGGATACAAATGGCCAGTTTAAGGTTTCTCTGTGGAGTGGCTGACTTCATGTCTTTGTAAATGCCCTTGATATCTCAAAGTTACTTTAGTCACCATTAGAAACGGAAAACTGGATGAATTTCCAGGAAATAAGCAGATCTGGGCTCCTTCGCTCTGTTTTCCTGGCTGTCACTGCAGGAAACATGCATACAGCTAGAATGTGCATGAATGACGTGAAATTATTAACTTTATCTACAACAATCCCCTGAACCGGATTAAACTGTTTTCCATTTTTGATAACATATCTATAGAGTCTAAATCCAAAAAGAAATGTAACTATTTTTTAGAGTCCTGGATTATGCAAGAAGCAACGGAAAAGCCATTCTTATTCCACTCAGATCTACTAAAATAAACCAAAATATAACTTTTCCATGTGCTTTCCTTAGTTTCAGTTCTTTCTTCACTTGGAAATGCTTTTGCAGACGCAGGCAGTCAGACTTGCAGCCCTTTGGGCAGTGAGCTCACGGAGGTGTGTCTGAAAAAACTGCCAGAAGCAGAGGCAGGCAGCCGGATTATAGGCACATAATAAAATCAAATCCAACTATGACGCCATGGAGATCTGGAAGAGGTATTTACAAAGCTTAACACTTTTAAAAAGTCCACCATTGCTGTGGACAAAAAATGTATAGTTAATGTTGAGCAAGGGTAATTTGAGCACTGTTTTAAGCCTCTCTCTTGGCCGTTTCCAGATTCACAAAGTTGCCTCACCACAATTGCTAGCATCATTTATGTGGTGTGCATGAGTCTCATTGCCAGTTTATAGTTCTTTTTAGATTCCTTCAGTAAATTTCTGTATTTATGCAGGTATTAGTATTTATCAATAGTGAATAAATGATCGAATCAACTTCTCTTCCTTATCTCTATGACCAATAATCAGATCCATCAACCTCTCGTTCTGTTTGAATTTTGATTGCATAACACCATCTGAAATATCACAAAATAATTGCGCAGCACAAAAATGTGAGTAACTAAATAAATTTGAAGAAAATGTAAACAAAAAAAAAACCCATATCGCTAAGCAGTAGCCTCAGTCTCACCAGTGGCACCCTCTACCTTCGGTGGACAAAGAATGGCAGTCATTGACGTCACACAGCTAATCTGCACCACAGTTATGCAAGTTTATGAACCAGTGTAGCTTCCACACAGCCTTGAACCAATTTACAATAAAAATCTCCCAGTTTACCTATTTCCAGTTACTCAATCTCCACTTTTTTCCATGAGCTGTTCCTGTCCCACATACAGGGAAGCGAATTTCTTAAAAAAACTAAGCACACATGACATTTTGTGCATAGTTGAGCAAAAGACATGTGGCTCACCTTTCACACAAGATCAATTTATTATTCATCCTGAAGAATAGGTTTGAGCTGTAGCTCATATGTTTTAGTGCTGGTTAACTGGGCACACAGTTTGACATGAAAACTACCTATGAAATTGCAGACATAGTTTACACTGTTTTTGGATCATCCTGTTGCTCAGTTTTTTTCCATTTTGCCTCTGCATACTGTTTAATCTGAATAATCTGGTATTAATAAAAAACAATGATAAACCAAAAACTTTCCTGGAAAGACAATACCTTTGGCCACAGAGTCCTGACTCAAATTTTTCCAAGTTGTATTTCATAAAGGCAGGATCGTGACAGGAGCTCTGTGGAGCAGCACAAATCCTGCTGCACTAATTCAGACTCAGAGGACAGGGACTCATTATTCACTTCAAGTAAACCTCAGCAAGTCTATCAACACAAGACCTCCATTATGCCACAAGCGCCATTTTGGACATGAAAAAAAACCTCTTCGGGACCCTGCAGTTCTCTCGTTGTTGTGATCTTGTTAAAATTCAATGAGATATTTGCCATGATGTCCCATCTCAGGTAGAGACTTTTAAGCCTGGATCTAATGAAGATCTAATTAAGTCATTACCACCAAATTACTGCAAGGTTTTAGACTGAGACAGATGACATGTGACTGAATAAATAGGATGGAATTATGTTCATCAAACTTTAATAAAGTACAAAGTTACTGACAACCATCCTTAATGTTCAGTAACAATAGCCACATAGCATAAATGAAAAATAACTCTGCAGGAACGAAAAGCTTATAGTAAAGGCAAAGGCAGCATGGTTTACAAAGTCCTCATCTCAGCCAAATATAAAGCAAAGTTTAGAAGAATCATTTGAAATCAAATCACTTTAAGAGAAACTTACTAAAAACTCGGCCTGGTAGAGATATGAGATAGAGATGTTTTTCTGTGTCTTTGGCACCTCTAAGTGAACGTTAACCACGGACCAGATATGCTTGATTCAATATACCAAGACCAAAGATGATCAACACAAATAATAGGTAAAAACAAACAAACAAACAAACAAAGTCCTTTCAAGACAACTACAAGGTTCATACAACACTGGAGTACTTTGTGAGGACATGACAACAGCAACCTGTGAGCAATTATTAAGCAGTAAATCAGGTAAATTGAGCATGAAATCAATGAAGTCCTTGACAGGCCATTTGTGATTTTCTTTGTAACTCGGCTGTCTTTTTTGAAGATATTTATAAAAAGTTTTACAGTGCTGTAACTCTGTTAATATGAAAGTAACTGCAAAAATATTTTCCGTCCTTCAACTGTGCGGAAATGTTTCCCGGCATTACATTTGATTTCTCAAGATTTCTTTAGCTTGCAAAATGTTTGGTATCTTTTGTCGAACGGTTGCTGAATGTTAACCAGAGGCCTGCAGCCATCTAAACAAAAGGGTAAATAATTAGATAGATTTAAAATGGGATTACAACATGCAATCACTAGGTATCAATTTTTTTCTGATGCCTTGAAAATTTTTAAACAAAAGTAATGTTCGTAGAGATTTGAGTATATTAGGGACGGCTGAGAAACACATTAAATGTTAAAAAACCAAATAAAGCTAAAATTTACGCTGCCAAAACATTTAACATAACAGGTTAACAAAACCCTTTTTGATGACCGAAGTGGAGTTTTAAATTAAGTACAGGATCGATCCAGTTAAGTTCTTCTTAATAACTTCTTAATCCAAGTTTAGAACTGTTTGTAAAGTGCTGGAATGATGCACATTTGTGCTCAGACTGAAAGCAAATCAGATGACTGAGGTAGCAAATTAGGTTTAACAAAGTACATTGTTGGTAAAGGGATAATTAAGTCATTTAAATACTGCAGCAATAATGATAACAGTAAAATGTAAAACTACGTTATAAAAAGGGGCAATACTACAAGTGACAGGTACTGGCTCCTTCATCAGTTGCAGAAAAAGCTCTGACTTGGCATTTTTAAGACATGATAACAATATCAAGGTTTCCCCTGGGAGCATCTTGGCTGAAAAGGTGCAGCATTAAATGGGTCATCCAGACCTCTTCCCCCTATGGTCCAGGAATGCAGAGGCCCCACGGCCACAGAACCCACGGCAGCCTGCTGACCGATCCTGGAGACAACCCGGTGAACAGCCACTGGCTGCTGGAGCAGAGGCTGAGGAGGGGCCTGCATACTGAGAGGCCGGGGAGCAGGACGAGCTGATACTGGGACCAGGTGGTAATGTTCGCCGGTTTGAATCTGCTTTGCAACAGACTTAAACATGTGAGCGTTAGCTGTGGTCGTTTCCTGCCTCTTTCCAAATGGCGCCCGGAGGAAAACATCAGATGCCGCAACAGGTTTAGGAGATGCAGAAAAGGAGGAGCTGCTGTATACCGTTTTGCTCTCTTTCCCTGGCGTTTTAAAAGGGGCCAGCTGGAAGACATCAGAGGTGAGTGGACTGTTTGGAGGCTGGAACTCGGGCACTTGGTTGACAGGTGTGAAGTTAAAACCTGGCGAAGGGGTAGGTATCATATGGTGTTGTATGCTCCCCTCATCTGACTGCAACATGTGTTTATCATAGACGCATGCAGCAGTCCTCTGCTGGATCCTCAGCCTTTGCGTCTCCTCGGAGATCAGCACAGAGGCCACAGCCCCAGAGTCTCGCAGTACATTACTGCTGAGCTCCCTCTGCAGGTCTGTACGTGAAAGAAATCGGAGAAACATGAAGACACACGCTTAAGAACTTTGCTGATCCTTAGAACAAAGTGAAATTAATTCTCGGAATCTCTTGCATATTCTATAAAACAGCATATTCAGTGATGTTAAACGTAACAGAAAGGAATGTTTATCCAAACCAAATCTTTCTCAATTGGATCAAACCCCAGCGATAGAAAGTGACTGAGGGAAAATCGTGCAACGTTTAGTGAAAAAAATGTGGAAAAAAATGCAACATATTCCAGTGTTTTTTAATGCCATGTCGAGCATGTGATGTTTATCAGTAAGTTCAGATGGGTGGTGTGAAATATAGTCTGATCAGTCCTGGAGTTTTGAGGCCATGAGAAGGAAAAGCACATTACCAGTGTCTCTGTTCTATTTAAGTGTCTCAAAAAGCCATGGCAGTGAGACAGTGAGTCAGCATGCACCATACCAGGACCCTGAAACCAAAGCAGCTAAATGAAATCCAGCCATTGTTAATTCTATCATTCACATCTGTGCTTTTCCTTTTGTGACATGTCAAAATGTCTTTTGTGTTAAAGACCTTAACATTTTTCACAAAAAGCTGTTGAATTTGGTTTTTAAATAATTGTGACCAGTAAATGTACTGAGTGGCATATTTTGTAGTTAAAGAATGAACTTTTCAGCTATTATGTTTTACTGTACTATTTTATACTGACACACACTTCAGACACATCTTTTTTACTTCTGTTCTGCAATATTCTTGTTCCATTGGTATCTTGTTAGATACATAGATATTTATGTCCCGTATCTGTGATAAACTTAACTCTGTCAAAACAGTATGTCAGCAGGTCAGACTCTAGTTTTATCCTTGCCCTTTCAACGGCAGGTTTATTCTTGACGCTATTGTATAACGATGGAAACTGAGAAAAGGAAATCTTTTAGAAGGCAAATACTTAGTCAAGAAAAAAAAAAAATCCAAAATGGATTAGGATTTTAATGGGTTATGAAGCTGATGTTGGTTCTTACCTGAGTAGACTTAACCTGCTTTCCAAGCATAATAAGATGTTGATTAGTGCATTATACAATTGAAACAACCCTAGAATTTAACAGCACAGTTTAACAAATTATTTGCTTGCTACTTTAAGCCCTTAGTCTCCCACCCAAAGTATTTCATGCATGCTGATATAAAAAAAAAATTGAATATATGAGAAAATCTTACAATCATCACTCAACACGTTGACATTCACATTTGTATTTTATTTGCCATCCCTTTTATAATTCTTTAATTATCTCACAAAAATAGAAGGAGCACACGATACCACAGCTCTGACGCAGGTTTGGGGCCATATAGACAGGAGGGGTCTCAAAACACTCAATAGTATCAGTTTTCATTTTTTGCAAGACAACAGAGAGAACGAGGGGCTCCTGTTTCACATCAAGGACTAATCTCACTACCAGCTTGGCTTTACTGATCATAACAGCACACAGGTGGCTACAGGGAGAGAGCTTGGGAGTTGCATAGGTTCAAACAGTAACTGCAAATAACTGAGCTGTTCAGCGGAAGTATCATAAGGAAGATGATTAGAAAAGCATAAGCTTTCCGTTGCTCAGTACTCAGCAGTACCTACGGTAAATATGCTCAAGAGACCAGCCACTCCTCGAGTTACTGATTTAGACAGTAAAAGGGTGCAATTCAAAATGAATTAAATCGGTGAATTCTACTCAAAACACTCAATTTTGGAGGCAAAAGCAAAGTATTGAAAAAGCACAGAAATAAAATTGTTTAGACCTAATATCATGAAACTTATTTACCCTTTATCATTAAATAACAAGTTTACAGCTGACTAACTGTGCTCTGAAAATTTTGGTGTGGGATTTATCGTATACTGCTGCTGTGACTTTCAAAAGGGTAATTACATGTTATTCAAAATTACATGTATGTAAGCGATATATCAGCATTCACACACTATGACTGAATACTTCATCATTAAAAATCCCTTTAAAAGGTTAAATAATGATAAACAGGTAAATCCTGTTCCTTTAAATGTATCTTTCCTACTTCCAGAATTAGGTATTTTCAGTAGATCTCACATACGTTACAAACATGTATTCTCTAATATGACAAAATGGAAAAGAGGAGGTGGAGGTCATCTTCTGACTGTGATCATGCATTGGAAGCAAAAACGACTGTTTGATCCTACAGAAACTTTTATATTGCTGATTGGAGCAGATTGTTCAAACCCTGAAGAGCTGACCTAATGCTGTCTGATAGTCAAACCACTGCTACAGCAGCAGTGTTCAGTGTATCTTCACTGTAAGACTGGCAGGTTACACCTTTCTCGTACCTCAGAGAGCCCCTCGCGCATTACACATCGGACAAATTTCCTCAACTATAATATGGAGCGCAGACATCCAGAGGACAGTGAGCCTGGGGAGCAGTAAGCCAATATGTATCCAACTCTCAGAGAGAGTCATGTAGCTCTGACTACCTGAGAGAATTTAGCGGGGGCAGAGGGCTGTGCTTTCAGAGGAGATTTTAATTACAATGTGACGGTCGCCATGTCTGCTGCAAACAACACAAATAGGCTACTGGAAAACACACCCAACAAGTCTGACTCCACACACACACACACACACACACACACACACACACACACACACACACACACACACATACATACTTACCAAAACACTGTATACCAACGCACATAAACGTAACATTCAACAACACTGCCATGCTTTTTGATATGACTTCTGTGATCACTAAAACCGGTAAAGCAGAACAAAGCTTTACAAAGCACAAATTTCTGAAAAAGGTTCTACTTTAGCAATGAGATAAAACAGGACTAAGATTCAAGAGGTTAAGCTCCCACTCTCCAGAAAACTGTCAACTTTTTGGAATAAAAAATATAATCCTTCATCAGTCCATGTAAACAAACATAATACAGGCTCACTTTCTTTTCACAAATGTGGGGTAGGACCTGGGATTTAGCCTAATCTTCCAGGTTAAACAGAGACTAGGATTATCATCTATACAGTTTAATGTACTGACAATTATTGAGTTGATATAACCAAGGGAAAAAAAAAAAATTCTCAACACACAATTCCACAAAGAGGAATGAAATATTTAGAGATCTCTTCATTATTATTCAGTGATTATGGTGTGTTAAGAATTATAGATTTTTTTTAATTTTATCTTAGACTAATATTATTTCTTACATTCATTTCTAACACTCTATTCATATTAACATTTATTAACAGGAAAACAATGTCATAATGTATATATATTTATATATATATTTATATGTCATATAGATGACATATAAATTTCACAAGTAAAGCAATATGTTTTCCACAAGTAAAGCTTTATGACAATGACTTCATATATACACATGGGGAGAATAACCAATTCTATGGTCTGGATAAGAGCCTGCAGGGGGTCCCGATATCTATTTACATAAATTAGGAGTAAACAAACGACAGGAATGTAGGAATGACTGTGGGATGTGGAATTAGTGTTTGTGTTGATATTAAAAAAAAAAAAAATAAAAATGAATGACTGAAAATCATTCTTTAAATGCCAACTTAGGTTGTTTCTGTTAGTGCCAAAAAATTACCTGAATAGATATGAATGGTTTCTCTCTTATATAACAGCTACTGTGTTTCTACTATTTCCTATTACTGTTGATTATTCAAATGATTTTCATGATTTCATGCATTTTCTGCTGATATGGCACACTGGTATAGCAATCTACTGCTTTGAGGATAAAATAAAATTGAAAAAAATCAAAATAACAGCATATAAGAACAGGTCCTTGTTTTAAAAGTACACTTTGTCTTCAAAACAAGTTCATCTTGGAACTTGTTTTAATTTGTGGGATGTATTTCTATTGTAGTTAAATTTAAAGAAGATGCTGTACACTTTCAGAAATCTCCAAGTCAACAGTTTGCTTCACAGATTATTTTATGGCACTTCACTGTCTAGTCTGATCAGGGAAACTTTTTGTGTCCTGCTTTTCTCTTCATCACAATTACTTAGCCTGGTGCCTGTGCCGTAGAAGCAGAGAGAGAAGTAGGACAGGATGTTATGGCTGTTTTAATCCCAGATTGTGAAACAATTTAATTTCTTTTTTTCAGTCTAATCTATAGCAGCTTTAAATTATCAAAGATATTCCATGCAACAACCCAAGGCCGACAGAGGTATCACTTACTCTACTGTGCAGGTCAGGCCACTAGCTGAGTTTCAAATAGGTTTCCCTCATATAAAATAAACTGACCTTGTTTGAACAAACTGTCACTTAGGTTTTGAATGGTTTTACTTTAAAATGTGCAAATAAATCTGGGGAGGAGAATTTAAAAAGGCAAACAACAACAAATTCACTTGTGCACGATAATAACTACAACCACTTATAACTATGCCTATTTTACATTACAACAATGATCTTCTATTGTTTGCTATTAGACATAATGCAATATTGTTCAAACAAACTGGATAGTAATATTATATCCTGATTGACAGAAAGGTGTAATGGTTAATCTTTTGATAGGATGATGATGTTAGTGTACTAGCCACTCTTGAATTGATGGACAATACATGATATGCAGAGATTACAACAAAGAGATAATGTGGGTGAGAAGGTGAGATATGAGAGGTGAAGAGGAGCCAGATAATGCAGTCGATACAGCAGAGAGGGTGGGAGTGAAGAAGCGCTGAAGGGCGAAGGACGTTTCTACATTAGGAACTACAATGAAGATGACAGCCAGGGGGTGCAGGAAGCTAGCTATATGACAACAGTGTTGATTGTAGTTATGCTATGCCAGTCTATAATCCAGTGTTACAGCTTCTACGGGAGGGGGAGGGCCGCCTACAAGTCGATGAGCTGGTCCACCAGCAGCAGGGAGCGGGCCAAGCTGGGCAAGCTGGATTCAGAGCCGCCACTGTTACTGCGCGAGTGGCCTCCTGAAACTGGCCAGAGAGACAAGGGGAGTACAGGCAAACAGAAGGGAGGAGAAGCAGAGGAGTGGGAGTCACAACAAGCAAGTCACAGCAGTCAAGAGAGGGGGAGAAAGGTCGAGAGAGAGAGAAAGAGAGAGAGAGAGTGAGAAGAGAGAAAAAGAGGGAAAATTTACCCATTCACTTCTACAGGTTTTCAAACATTCTCAACGAGAGCGTAAAAATAGTAGAGACCCATGATCCTCTTGTCAGTAGGTTTGACTGACATTAATTTCTTTTTTTTAACAAATTAGCATGTCACTGAACCCAAAAACACACCTTTGGATGTGTCTATAATCCTAAAGACGATCTTGACCCACCTGTGCTTCTTTGTAGAGACTATAAACACCTACCTTGGGAGTTCTTTCGGCCTGTGACAGGAATTGGATCAAACTCATCCTCTCTGGCAGCCTCTCCAGTGGCATGTTGGGGTTCAAAGTCTGAGATCAGGAGAGTAGAGTCTGCAGAGAATAGAGGAAAAGTTTTGACAGAATTAAAGCCCAATCGTGCCTGAAAAACCTTTAGATTGAAATGGTGAAAAGGGATAAGAAAAAGGAACACTATGACCTAATACACATATATAGTTTAGACCAAAAATGATAAGACCAGCAAATGTTTTCCCTTACCGGGATAAAAAAAAAAATAATTAAATTAGCACAGCTATTGCAAAAAAAACCAAAACACCCACTGCTCTCCTGTGGTAAAAAAATACTGTTGGATAAGATATTATGAGGAGAGATTAGTAGTAATTAGGATCATTCAGCTGGTGCACACATTCAGGCTGTGATTCAAAGTTGGCACTATCAACAACAGTCAAATGCCTTCGTTCACCTGCCAAGAGCAAGCGACTCACTCGCAGCTGTGAAGTCCTCAATCTGGGACACACAGCACGGTTTTACAGAGGATTCCATTTAAAAGAAGCGCTTCACTTCAGTGTCAAAAGTTTATGAAGTTATGAAGCTAAATATCACACAGACTGTCATGATGAATTTAGATTATATGAATTTGTTCATTTGTGATGGAAACGCTTCTGCTGCCACCCAGTGCTTGAAATTTATAGTAGTGGAGTGTTTACAAGCAGTTGGTTTTGGAGGTTGGTTCCCTCTACTCTAGACATTAGCTTTAAGTCCAACTAAAATTAAACTTGGTTTCCTTTGGAAAAAAAGGGAGAAATTTATATTTTAGATTTTATGGTTTCATGAGACACCCCTAAGTATTACATTAACTTATCAGAATACTGATAGAGAATTTGTGTCCACAACCAAGATCTTTTTATAAAATAGTAACATCACTGTTAGGGTCACATAGAATAACAGCCAGACAGCAGCCTGCTACACAGCACAAGACCCTGGTGAAATCCTACTTATCACATATGAACATAGGTTTCTTGGTGGTAAAGGGTGTGTAAATATCGAAGCTGAAATTCATTTTATATACCACAAACAGCCATACAAAACTTGTCTAAATAAGTAACAGAATAGAATTAACAGAAAATATCACTTAAATGACACTATATCTGATCAAAGCATACGCGAAAAAGACAAAGGATTTCGTCCCTAACTGTTTTAAATACTTGGTGCATTAATTAAAAATCACTAGGGTTCAATTACCATGTGTATGTAAGATTCTTTAAACTTCTTCTAACTCCCTGCATAGGGGAATAAATGAACTCCTGCAAGCCAATTAATTTTCTGAAAAAAGCAATGTTTCTGTCACAGACCTTGTTCAGGCCAGGTCTGATCTCTGCACTTCGCAACTTTGCTTTGTATTTCACGCTCACAGTCTCCAGGGGTTCACCGCCTTCTTTTGTGAGATTCTTGCAGCTTACCTGCTTTAGGCTGTGCTGAGTCTCCACACAACAGACTGAAATCATCCAAAGCAGAGGCAGCGGAGTTGGGGGCGGAGGAGACGGAGGAGGTGGCGCTGCTCGCTGCTGGCGGGGCGGACGGACCAGAGATCAGAGAGCAGCCCAGGAGAGAGTCGTCTGCAGTCAGAGAGTCTGGGACAGGTCAGGAGAAGGTGGACGAAGAAGAGGGTGAAGTATAGGACACAAGATACATACGATGACCTTTTGTCTTAGGTAACTTCACTACTTACAAACTCAATATTTCAAGATTTTAATATTAATATTTCAAGATTTTATGTGAGTAAAGATAAATAACCATCTTTCTGCCAATCAACAGAGGATGAATATGGGTGAATTTTCCTAAAGCTACAGCTAGTTTGGAAACAGATTGGTATAATTGGTATACATTTTTTTGCTAGAAACCTCTTCTAACAGATATTTTTGCCTAATTGCCCCTAGTTACAGATTTTTTTGGCCACTTGGGGGCAGTTAAAACAAACCGGGAATATAACACTTATCAGGTTTGAAGTTGCTACTTGTTATCAGTTGCCCATTTAAATATCCAGCAGAATACCACTGTGTGGGCTGATAATGTAGAGTGGGTGTTTATAGCTTTTTTGCTGAAACACACAAGCCTGCTTGTCAAGCAGCATACACATACACACACACCTTTTGCAGATTCTTCCACAGAGCCACCGAAAGGATCAGACAGTGACAAGAGGTCAGGAAGCATGAGTGAAGACGTGTCTGGAGATTTGAGTCCTTCAATCAGCTTTTCTAGAGGCCAGTGATGAATCAGGGAAGGGGGAAGGAGACATACTCAAGTCAAGTTCCAAAAAACTAAATCAGGTGTAGTAAAAGATGTAAAGGGCCCATCGAAAAATTCTAGTCTGGCAAACAAACAGATGAACATAGGCAAAAACAAATAAAATGTCTGTTTACAGTCTCACTCCTTCACATAAAGCTGAAAACATAGCAGGGGTTAATTCTAAGAATTTACTGGCATCGGAAATTTCCATAACAACAGAGGAGAAAAAAAGCCATTCCAGAGCTTGAGGTGATGTTATATGGCTTCAGGCCATATAACATGTTCATCTACATAATATTTAGATGATGCGCTTTCATAATATTATTAATACATATTATATTCATTTTTAAATTCATTTTACTAAGGATATTTTAGGACAATCAACACATTATGTTTTTTCCAGGTATTCAGGACATAAAGGTTTCTTAAATAATATGTTTCTGGTTTTCTCTCTGGTAGTCAAAGGCTTTTCATAAGTGGCAAAACTATCTTAATATATAACTTGGTTCAGAGGCCATATGTATGTTTGAGACAATAACAAAAGAACTACACAGCATGGATCCACCGGCAGAGATTTTTACCTGGCGCATCTGAAAGTTCAAGGGTACAGAATGGATCTGGGACAGCCAACAGTGAGGCTCCTGAACCCATGTCAAGAATGGTCGATGGTCTTTCAACTGGGAAATAAAGCAATGTTATACAACAAAGATCTGCAATGAAGCCTAAAAATTAATCTAGCAAAATGAACTGTAGGAGGAAGCTGGTTGTTTGAGTTGGTGCATTTCAGTACAAGAGGTTCAGTCTTGGCCTATTTTAGGTGTTTAGGCTAATCACAATAATTAAGTATATTTCCAATTCTTTGCTGCAAGAACTCTTCACATTAAAAGTCGTTTAAATGTTGGCTTTTCTTTCATTCTGATCGAACCACCTATTCTATTTATGTGATACACACAGGCAGCCTATGCCTTAGAAAGCTGGATAAAACCATCAGATTAATGGATCAGGGTAATCAAAAGGTTCACTGCTTGGTTTGACATTACATTGTATTAATCAGTCTTGATGATCGCTTTGTTCTGCTGCTGACAAACTTGCATGCTAACTCGTGCGAAAAGCTGGCAGGTAATAGGAACAATATCCTGTTGATATTTAACTTATTGAACCCTAAACTTACTAATGCTGTATTTGTTTTTTCCCCTAAAAGCTTTAACGTTAAGATAAAATACTTATCCACAGTTTAACAAATTCACCTCATTATTCTTGTTTCAGACCTTCATGGCATTACTTACTTGCAATTCTTACTTTACAATTCTAGTTAAATATTAATGTCCAAAGACACAATTTTTAATTTCATAACAACACTAGATGGAAAATGTTTATGTAGCTATTTTGTGTATGCTATTTATGAAAAATCTTGAATGAATTAAGTTAAATAGGGTCATTCTATGTTTCTAGGACAGCATGGCTTTGTAATGAGGACAATGAAGGAACTGTGCAGTTTATCCACGTATAAGAAAAGAAAGAAGAAAAAGACCACACTGATTCTTTAGACTCTCTAAAGGGAAAAGAGTCACATACCAGTTTCTTGGGATTCATTTTCCACAGTTGAGGCCTGCAGGCCTGGTATCAACTCTTCAGAAGACGTCGCAGTTTCTGAAGGTGCGTCTGGAAAAAAAAATTAGTTGTAACATCTACTGTTTATTAGTTATCGAAAATACTACACACATACAAACACACATTTTACCATTAGGCTTTTTGTCTTCTGTTTTGAGTTCCTCAGCAGTGAGGCTGGAGAAGTTATCATCGTCAAAGGGGTTCCATGCGGGCTGCGTGGGGGTGTTGGTGGCACCACCAGAGGCAGGAACAGCGGGTCCTGCTTTACTTTGGTCCTGGACTGCATCTCCAGCACCAACCTGAACAGGGTGGGTGATGCTTGGTTGTGATGCAACTGATCTAGATAGAAAAATTAACAAATTATAATAAATGATACACGCAGGGGGAGAACCTGATTTTGAAGTCTTTTTAAGGTTTATTCCAGTATATGTTCCACATACTGATTGAGGGCAGCATCTCCATTTGCTCCTTGAAGCTGCTGTGAGTCACTAACTTGAGCTGCAACAACACTACTCGCTGTGGCATCACTCGGGATGCGTTGGTGTCCTCGTTCTTCAGTCGTCTTTGGAGAACCAGGTGGAGTCTGATCAAAAAAGGTACAGAGTGAAATCAAACCATATAAATTAAAATAAACACTACAAACTATAAAAAAAAAAAAATCAATAGTTTTGACTCTCTAATGACAAGCCCCTTACAGTCTCAGCTGATTTTTGGCTGATCTCAGTGGAGGCAGGCTGAGCCTGGGCAGCTGATGGCTGAGCCATCTGCTGCTGCTGAAATGCAAGCGGCTGACCAGAGGCCAGTTTGCTGGGCGAAGGCTGAGCTGCTGGCTGCTGAGCCTGGCTAGTCTGCTTGCGTCGAGCTGGGCGCTGAGGTGGGGCTGGGCTGGATGGAGACGGTGCTGCCTGTTGGGAGGTGGAGCTGACCAAAGAGGGGGGTGTGGACTGTTGCTGGACGGTTGGCTGCGCTTGTGGCTGGATTTCAGTCTTGGTCACTGGTGATACCACTGCTGTCGACTCTGCCCCAGTAGCTGCGGCCGGCTGCATGGCCTGTCAAAAATAGACAGACAACTTCAACTGTTGTCGCTTAAAAGGTTACATCTGCAAACCACTGTCAAGGAAATGCTTCAGCTCACTAAAGCAGCTATGACTTTATATGTATGGGGCTTTTTTAAATCCTTTAACCCTGTATTTTTTTTTCCTAATATGTCATACAATCTTTAAAAATGCACCTCACTATTTCCCAGACACCAAGGTTATGTCTTGAAATAGTCTGACAAACAGACAAGAACTCAGAAATATACAGTTTAGAATGATGTAAAGCAAAGACATGCAGCAAATACTCATATGTAAAGAAGATGGAACAGCTAATTATTTTACTATAAATTATTTAAGGCCTTATTAAAACTGTTGCTGATTATTATTCTATCAATCTACTAATAGATTCTTTTTTTGTTTCAGCACTAGACTGAAGACCTCTGTATGGCACAAACAGCTAGACATTAATCACACTCTCCTGAAGCTGTTTGCTCCTCTACTCTTCCTCGGTAGTGTTTTTGCATATTTGTGTTCACTAGTGAAAAATAAGTTGTGGGTATTCTAATTATTTGCATCTGTAGAAAGCTCTTTTGGTTGCTCAGTGTGTGTAGTCAGTATGTACCTGCTTCTGCAGAGCCGAAGCCTGACTGGAATTGTTTTGTGACTGAATGAGAGGCAGAGCTGAAGTCTGCGCCTTCTGTGACTGCAGAGCTGCAGCTGGCTGAGAGAGGTCTAAGCTGACTCCTGTGGGATGTTAAAAGGAAAACACACTACACATTACTCTAGAGAGAGGATGAAAATATTTTGATCCTAATACTTATACAGACGCAGAACAATGTAAAGATCAGGCAACATAAATATGTTTATAGGAGCAGTTGATTTCAAATTCATCTCAAACAAAATGTATAAAAGAGGATTATATAATGCTAATTTTAAAAAAAATCTGAGTGATTTGTAACATGTACAAAGCTGATATCAACTGAATCAAAGTGGCAAGTGGCAGAGAGGAGATAATCATTTCATAATTACTTTTAGCCTGTGATTAGATTGCTTTAATTTGCATGAGTCTTAACATGCATACTTGATCTACTCCTGTTGAGAATTGCAGGATTTAAAATGTGCATAAAAGTATAAAGGGATTTCTGTCTTTATGCCCATCGTCATTGAAAATTTTGGAATTCTGTTTACTGTGACAGATACAAGAATAAGGACAGACACCAAGCGCTATACGTACCCACAGGCTGAGCTACCCCACCAGGGAGATTAGCTCGCTTGCGAGGGGTGAGCGCGGCAGGCTGGATGGGTAAGATGCCAGCAGCAGGCTGGGTATGGGCTGCTTTGGGCCTCTGGCGAGGGGTGATGGAGGTTTCAGTGGTGGGAATTGGATCTGTCAGTCTGGCAACAAAGGGAGGATGTTGGCCCTCTTGTTAATCATGGCAAACAGTGTTAACATAATTATTTAATGAGTATCAGAATACCGACTGTACCTAATTACTTGCACAAAATGTAGTGCTACTACAGCTTTGATGGTAATACAATGAGAGCAGGTCATGCTTGCCTGGGCTTAGCCTGGCTCTTCTTTGCTGCGGCAGCCTCACTTGCTTTGATTGGCTCAGGAAGTTTTGAAGGAATTGGTGAATTCTGGATTATGGAAAAAAAATTCAAAAACTTTCAAAGAAAACGCAAAAAGAAATTTCACAAGACAGCAGTATCAATGACAGTAGTACACGGTCAAAAATTCACAGCTAAAACTTCTTTGATCCTTGTAGGTTGGCAGTTCTATTACTAATGAAGAATATCATCATGACTAATAAGTATTTTGTACTGATTGCAACTGATGAATTAGAGCAGATTTTCCTCCCACGGTGTGACAGCAAATATGTCCGTTTATGTAGGTCAGGCAAGGAACCCACAGCCGATTCAACTGAATTCAACTGACTCACCTTCACATTCTGAACAGGGCAGGTGCGCTGAGCTAGTTTAAAAGCTAAGTAGGACACCTGGTAGATATCTGGTCTTTTGTCTGGGTCTGGCTCCAGCATGTACCCTAAAAAAACACCATGAAGAAACAATAGTGAGACTCAAGAGTTGGAGGTAATGAATAGACATTTGCTCTTAAATCGCAAGTGCATGCCTTTGTGAAAACTAAATTTGATTTTGAAAACTTGAATTAATGTTTAAGAGGCACTAACGAATGAGGCAGTGAAGATCATAAGAGTAGCGTGAGTTATCTGGAATGGTGAAACTGCCATCACAGATGGCCACCTGGCTTTCACCAAAGGGCAGAGTGAAGAAGCACAACTTGTACAGCAAACAACCCAATGCCTAGAGAAGACAAGCAAAACGCATGCTCCGTCACACCAGAAGAAAAGAAAAGACAAGAGAAGAAAGGAAAAGGAGAGAAGAGAAGAAAAGACAAGAGAAGAGGAGAAAAGGAAAGACGAGAGAAGAAAAGAAAAGGAGAGAAGAGAAGACACAAGACAAAAAGAAAAGGAGGGGAAGAGAAGAAAAGACAAGAGAAGAAAAGAAAAGACAAGAGAAGAAAAGGAGAGAAGAAAAGACAAGAGAAGAAAAGAAAAGGAGAGAAGAGAAGAAAAAGGCAAGAGAAGAAAAGAAAAAGAGAGAAGAGAAGAGAAGGGATTAAACATGAATACCAATAATGCAAAGCAAGTCACACAAAAAAATCCTTTTCCCCTCAAAACACGAGCAGGTAGAAGGTTATACAAGTATTCAGTGACAACACATAATCAAAGGTTTTTTATGTTTTCTATGTACAAAAAATCCCTAAAACTCATACATTTGCTACTTATGTAACCCTATCAGGATTACTACAAAGGTCTGTCCTCTTCACTCACCCAGATATCTGCTTTTGTGGTGATGATCTTGTTGTTGTAGAGGTTCACCATTTCAGGGGCCCGATATGATAAAGTGGTGTACCTTCGAGAGAAAATAATTAATTAGTAAGAACAGAAATGAGTAATAAAACTACATGTGGCAGTGAAATAAAATATCCTCCACATTCAATATGTTCTCGTAAATGTGCATAAAAGAAAGTAGATTTTATCTGTTAATAATTACATTTTGCACCAACCAAGACCTCCTTTGCACTCACATCATAGTCATCGGGTTATTTTTAGCAGCAAAGCACTGCTCATGTTTGATCCATATGAAGATGAGGTGACAGATTTTAAAAATTCAAGCATTACCACAGCATTACCTAAAAGAGTTGCTTATGAATGAAAGCTGTAAATATTGCCCAAGCAGATTAAAAGAGGCACAAACTTTTTAATTTCTTCCTCCACGGCAGCCACTCCCTCAGTCTGGGGACTCTGGAACTTGTTAGTGGCGCTGCCAAAGTCACACAGCACATAATGACCCTTATCATGCAGGAGGATGTTCTCCACCTGTAGATACACAAACAGTGAGACTCTCACTGACAGACACGTGGAGCTGCTTCGGTTGAGGACAGCATGATTATTCGTGAAGGGACCCAATTTGGACTTTAAGCGTCAGGAGGTGGTGCAGGTAAATGACCCAATCTTCAAAGTCAAACACTGGAGTTGCTCGTTTCCTGCAGTGTGTGCGTTAGTGATAATGATGAATATAAATATCGAGGTGCAGCATGCACCTTTCATTATGCACCAACACACTCTGGCACACACTCTCCTATAAAGTTTACATTTTTTTAGATGTATCAAGAAATCAAGAAATCTGCATTGCAATAAAAAGTCATGTTTCCATAAGGATTGAAATAACTGCATGACAGTAAATTAAAATTAATGCAACAACCACACTGCAGTTGCCTGGGCTCTGCAGTATTTGAAGTATTTTAACAAGTGACAATCTCCTCTCTCCTCCCATTAGAGCCATCCATAATTAAACACAGCTTCACTCTATGCAAACATATCAATCATGATTCTTCAAAAGACGTCATAGCATGTTGATCTACAGTAGGTGTTGCCCGTGTTCACAAAGAACGGGGCTGCCTCTCCTATCCCACGTACTGCAGAGCAGAGCATCGCACCAAACAGAAGCGGCTAAATGTGTCACCTTAAGGTCTCTGTGGATGATAGGTGTCTTGCGCTGGTGCAGGCGAGAAACAGCATCACAGGTGTCACAGAAGATCTGCAGCACCTCAGCCTCAGTGAAACCAGTCTGCAGCCTCTGATTCATCAAATTGACCACCTGCCCTCCTGAAAAATAATATCAATATATCAAACAACATGGGTAATTAACCCGACTCATATATGACTGAATCTTAACTTGCGTGTGTTATTCAATTGTAACAGTGACATTGCGTAGTTATTCTAAAAAAAATGTCTGTTTTCATCTTTCAGCAGAACATATGGTCACACAAAGTCATTTTGAAACTGCAAGTGGTTCCAAAACTCTAACTATTACCATAATCAAAAGCATATGGTTGCAGCCAAACCCCATGTCCCTGACATCACTCACCTTTGCAGTAGTCCATAAGTATGAGAACTTCCCAAACATCCCTTGATCCCATAGCTGTGATACTGGAGTCCAGATAACCAACAATGTTCTTGTGACCAACAAGGTCTTTCTGCAAGAGCACAAACACACGTTCAGAAGCATTGACACACCACTGAGTTGTCTGGGTAGTTGTCCATTTAGGTACAAAATGGACAACTACCGTTGGCAGCTGCATGGTGTGCTTATACTACGTGACTGGAGACGTGATTGGTTAGAGTGCGGAATTTCTTTATAATGACTTGATTCTGTACTTTAAATGCATTGAAAAAAATTGCTGAGATTAAATGATTCGTGACACCAGGAAAATGTGGAACAGGTACAAAATATTTCCATATTTTTGCTGCAAAGTGTGCACTGAGGCCATCAAAATCCGGAATCTATAAGGTACTTTGTGTGTGTGTGTGCGTGTGTGCGTGTGTGTGTGTGTGTGTGTGTGTGTGTGTGTGTTCATGAAAGAGAGAGCGAGAGAGAAAAAGAGAGACAGGAAGGTGAAGGAAACCCTGGGAATGATATCAGACATCATCTTTGAACCAAATGTCAGTGCTGGTTAAAATATACTGTTTGTTATTCTGTTGAATGTTTACAGAACATGTCAATTTTTTAAGGTTTGACCATCCATTGCTTCCTTCCTTCCTTCTTTCCTGATTGTTCCTTCAGACAGAAAAGAACGAGTCCTGTGTACAGAGCATGAGCTCAGTGAATGCTACAAAAATTCTTTAAAACTACAAAACTACTTACCAAGGCTGCTGATTAAAAATACATATATATTAATAATAATCATTTCGTATTAGGCTACCAAGGCATACGTGTCTGACATTGCCAGATTAGTCTTCTTCCCTTTTACCAGCCTGTGATCCCCATGTACAGCAAATTTATGGTGGGGACATATTAGGTTTAGTTTTATGTTATCTGAGCAAACCAGTATCATTTATCATAAAGTTGTCAAAGGTCTATAGGGGGACAACTACAACTTCAAGAATAGAAAAAAAAGGGCACTAGATGGTCTGTTAAGAATTGAGGCTCATACAAATAACCCCAACAAATCATTCTACATCACATCTCAGGGGAGGAGAGAAGAACATGCAGAAGGAAAGTGCGTAAACAAAAACAAAGCCTACCAAGAACCCGATGAATAAATACAGAAAAATCCATCCCAACAACACCACTGCAGGCGGACTGTGTACTTCATTCAGCATTTGTTTTCAGTTAATTTGGACAGAATAAGGCATCTTTCATTAGTGGCTTTCTTTCTTGAAATTTTCAGGCACAATTAAAGTTTCAGAGGAAATTTGTTTTGTTGCAGGCTGCATGTGTGTGAGAACTCAGAAAAGTGGTTAACCTCAGAAACTCACCATTATTTGAATCTCGCGTTTGCACACCTGCAGATCATGCTCATTGTTGACATACATCCTCTTCAGGGCGCAACGCACCCCTTGATTTGTTCGCACAAGGAACACAATTGCAAAACCACCTGAAGGATTGAGAAAAGACCAGAAGATATTGTCAGTCCTCAAAGAGATGATAGATGTATCAACAAAACCTTGAAAGTGAGCACTTGGAAAAAAAATCTCAGTGTCTGTGCAGCCTTACATCAACACAGAAGACCAGGACCAAATGGTGCAGCCTTATAGCGATATGTATTAGTCATGTCATTGCTGCAGGGTTTACGTAGAGGCCTACATTGAGGCCTAACCATCTGGTATAGCTCAGACCACAAATTCACTTTCCCCGAGTTTAGCTGTGACAGAGTCATAAATTTCAGGCACACATTGCGACTTGCGCTGCAAGCTCAACTTGACGCGTGCAAGATGGTATCGTTAAGCACTGTGGCACCATAAATGTGCATCAGATACCTAATAACATGGGGAAAAGTTGATGTTCTACATCCACCTCTGACACAAATATTTGAGCACAGTAAGTGCAGGTAATCCCACATTATCTAAAAAAACTGGCCACTGGCTTTGAAAATCTTTGCTAGCTGACAGCCTGACGTACTGATTTATACTGTAAAGGCAGATATAATTACCACAGTCTGTGGTCAGGAAAAGTAGGAGAAGACTGGTTAGCTAATGCTCCACCATTAGTCAGTAGGGTGAAAGAATGTCTGAGTTTGACAACAGTCATTAGGAATATTCACTGCAATATTCTCTTATTTAATTGTATGTAATGCTTGTATTATCATGTACTGTATACAGTCTCACATGATGTTGAATATTTTCTTAAACATTAGAAATAGATTAATATAACAAAAACTGCAGTGCCGTGTTAAAAAATGATATAAAAAGTAAAGACCTCTTTCAGCATCAGTAGTGATGTGCTGATGTCTGACAGTTTTAGAAAGTGCCTGCCTCTGGTATCTCTGAAGAAATCAACAACAATTATGATCCCTAGCGCACCAGCCCTTCCTTCATTTATTTCTAACGGATCAAATAAGGGCTCTAAACACATTATCGATCATAGGAACAGCTACCAGGAAACGCTTGTTTTAGGCAGAGTACAGCTGATAGAAAGCAGCAGGCCTCTCTTTTGCATATATGCATCCAAGATATATAGGCTAGATGCACAGCTCCATCATTCCTGTGGGGGTGGTGTAAGGTTACGTCCCTGCATTGCCATGTGTCTCCAGCATGCAGGAGCACATCATACTCCTGCTCGAACAACATGCATGAAAATAAAAAGCAGAAAAGAAAAACCACAAAACCCTGGCATCATCTGCTCCGTGCAACCCCCTCTCACCTTCAGCGATAATCTCCTCGACAGTGACTTGGTGTCGCCCGACGGTGAAAGCCCGTCCAATGAAATTCCCCCCTGCATGACCGGACCCCGAGCTGCCGCCTCCTCCAGAACCGGGCCCCGAGCTGACCAACTCCCGACGGGAATCGAAGAACTTCCTCATGTCGCCGTGATGACGGGGAGGAGGGAGGGGGGGTGTTTCTGCGGCTTCGGTCCGGAGACGCGCGGATGAGCCGCTCGTTTCCTGCGCGCTGGGTTATGGCACCAACACAGGTCGGACCGTAAAAACCTGACTGATCCGACGGATCCTACGGATCCGACGCTTCGGGCGAGTCCGTCCGCAGCCTCGAAACGCGCAGCGATGCCTCCGTCGCTTACGATGATGTCGAGACAACCCGGATTCCCGGTGGCAGGTTTCCCATTTGCTCGCCAACACGAGCCAGTCGGTGATAGCTAGAGCGGCTGCGGCTAGCTGTTATGTAAGTGAATTACACCACCCAGGAGGCTAACGCATCCCCGGAGAAAGCGTTTCCGTGGCTATCCATCCAGCTGTTTGTGGTCGGCCGCGGCTGATGATAACATTAGGTCCTTCCCCATCTCGTCCAGCCATGAACGAGCTAGCCAAACGCTAGCCGCTTAGGCGCTATGACATTTCTCGTAAGGTTATCCAGGTTATCCTCTGAAAATAGCGTATTCGGGTGCGATGTGTCCGACGTGTACCTTGTGCGATAGCGTTGCCCGAAAAGATCTATCCATCCTCATTCGAGTGAAGAGTGCGTTTGAATCCACATAGCCGCCCGACCAGCTATTTAATTGCTCCCATTTCCAATAAAAACTGTGATTTATCTTTTTTTATTTTTTTATTTTTAGTTAGCTAACGCATTCGCCCGATGCAGCCCCTTCTTCGCCACAACCGGGAGCAGAGTCGAGAGGGAAACCGAAGCGTCCGTCGGCTGCGACTATGGCCCGCGAATCAGAAACCAAAAGGATTTGACATCTAGCAAAACATTATGTGGTGGTTTCTCGCAACCCGACATCTCTGCGGCCACAGCGATCTTTGGCTGCCAGCGATATCGCAACATCCGAGCCGTCGCCGTTGCCGTCGCGGGCGGAAGTGTGGGTAATGTAGTTCGGATGCCGCCCCCCACCTCCCTCCCTCTCCCGTTTATGTAGTTTTATGGCGCGTTCAGGTCATGTCGCTCACACCTGATTGCAATAAAAAAAACAACGGGGAAAGACAGTTCACCCGAGCCTAGTCCCAGATATTGCTCGGGTGTATTTTTTTTGTGTAAAGAACTACAAAGAACCAGCGAACCAGAGGTAAAATGACCGCGAAGCTACCATCGCTCGTAGTTAAATCGGAGTAAAAGTCGGTATTGACTGTAATCGGGTGTGCTTAAAAAACAACAAGGACACAAAAAAACACCCACGCCCCACTTTGATTGTTTATGAGCTCAGTTGTTGATTTACAAACTTTCACGATTAATAAAGCGAATTTAGGCTGTTTATGTGAAAAGACTGTGAAGAGAGAGAGAGAGAGAGAGGAGGGGGTGGGGGCGTCTCGTTTTTCCGACGATATGTGAATACAGCGAAGTTCGTGCGCGTCCCCGGACGTGCGTGAGGAAGGAGGGTCCCCGTGCGACGTTCGCGTCCGGGTGGGCGGGACTTAGAGCAGCTGGGGTTTATAAGCTCGGCCGTCCCGGGGGCGCCGACGCCTCATCCTCCCGTCGGACCCCCGAGTCGAGTAAGGACCGTCCCCGGGACAGGTAAGGGCGTAGTTTGGTCCTCGGCCAGGCGCCTTTTCGACACGTTTAAGCGGGTTTTTTGGTTTGCCTGAGTGGGGCTGAGCCTGGGGCGGCCGCAGGGTGTGCCCACCCACGTCGTGCCATGTTAACTGTTCAGTTTCTTTTATAAAAAAGCTCCGCTTCCCCATTGATATCCGATACGACCTTTACTTTGCATTTTATGATCCGTGCTAAGCTGTCCGGAACGTGATAGTCCAGATATGAACGGGTTTGGGACGTTTCAGTTGCAATAATAACTATAACTCCGTTGTAAAGCTTTATTTTCCCCAGTCTGGGCTTTTAACATACAGTAGCCGAGGAATACTACTGTTGCTAAATTTCCAGTATATACACTGATTTGATAGGTTAGCGGTCTTGAATGAAACCTGTAAACTCACTTATGGACTAAAGATCATTAACCAGGAAACACGAGCCAAACTTAGAAAGTCTGACGGGTCCGTTTGAATAACTGTTGCAGGTACCAAAGTACAAGATGTACAGTTTTACAGAAATGTGAACTTGTCGCTACAAGCTGTCACTTTACCTGCCGAGGTTAGCATAGCACACCGTGAGGTGTGTGTAGCAGAGTCACCTGTCTGTATTTACATACCAGACCACTCAGGTGTGGCAGTTGACCTACACAAGGAGCCCAGGTCGCTGTGTGTTGATAAACGTCTTTACTGTCAAACTCCAGAGCAGGAGTCCTGTTTATGTCTGGTTAGTAATACAGATTTTAATCATTCTCGAGTATACATAGTAGGAAGTTGTTTTATTTATCATCTCTGTTGTGGACATAACGCTTTCTACAGCTAACAAGGTCTTCTCCATATGTTTTTGACTAAATGGATCTTGACAGATATATGACATGGGTAAGTTGATCCCTACAGGTGGGAGTGACCCCCACCACCACCACCACTGTCTTTCTTCTCAGTGGAGTAATTACAGGTGTGTCCAAATAAACACTATTTTAACGAGATTAGCTCCTGGGACTCCTGCACTGACATGGTACTCGAGAAGAGAATGTGTGTGAGATGATGAACTGCATACAATATTGAAGGGAGGTTAATGAGGGTCACATTCAGAACAGAGACCTCTAAACCTGATACTGTGGTTTACTTCTTCTTTCTTTGTTACAAACTGCTCTTTGTGCGACTGACATTCTGACATTACTTATTTGTTCTTTTGTAGCTTTCTGCACCTCCAGTTGGGAAATCCACACTGTTTTTTATTTACAATGGCAGCGGTAAGTCTGTCCTATAGTTAATTCTCCTCATTTGCGTGGGAGTTGGCAATGGTCACGTAGCCTTTACAATTATTTAACTCCAACAGTAGAGATTCTGCATTAGACAATGGACTGTTCCATTGTGTCTTGTTTTGAATAGGGCTGGACTTAAGATAGCATTTAAATATGATTTTTTTTTTTTCAGTTTTTCAAAAATCAGAATCATATTGTAATGAGATGCTGCTACTGTGATACAAAATTGCGATTACAACCCATGATATAAAGTAAAGTTTTAGGTGTGATGTCATGTTTATTTTATACTTAACACTTTGGTATAAAATGATGAGTATTTATTAGTTTACATTTCTTCTTTGTTATGTTACACATTATACTACCCCGTAGATCAATGTAGTTGTCATATTGCACTATATGGATATTGTGAAGAATCCTTTTGGTTTATCGAGATTTCAACTAAAATTGCCCGACTGTGGCTGGTGAAATTTTCAGTCATTTCCTGAAAAATTTGAGTTCACAAATTCACAGTTCTTTTTCACAGTTTGTCTTGCATTTTGAAATTCTGTTACATGAATAAATGAAAGACTGGACTGTCTACTAAACCTGTCTTAATTTTTGCCATAATTGATGTCCTTTGGCTTTCAAATTTCCCCTCCATATGCATTTTAATACATAAATCAGTCTGGTTTGAATAATGATTTAATAAAGGTTACCTTCTCTTTCTTACTGCACGCAAATATTTTTTTGCATTAAAATTGTCGAGCACAAGAATTCTCGTTCCTCACTTTGAACTCCAAAATTGTATATTAGACAATAATTGGCATCAAAACTAGTTTAAATAGTCTTGGACTCATATATAAGTCCGTCAGATGTAGAAACTTTCTCATATCAACAGAGGAATGTGAAAATGGCCTTCTAGTTTCAAACTCACGATATACTGTTCTTCATTCATTCTGGACAGTGAAGCTTTGAATGAGCTAAACACCTCCCCTCCACATAAACGTTCTGTGTATGTTTATTCAACAGCTTAATTGTTGCAATCATGTAATTTTAAATTATTTGTGACCAGATTGGAAACCGTGGTACAGTGACTGAGGCAGCTGGTTTCAACCCGGACACAGATGCCCAGAGGCTTAGAGGAGCCATGAAGGGAGCTGGTAAGTGATCCAGCCACTGTCCTCCTGAAACTATCATTAGCTAAAGAAATGTCCTTCTGTGCCCTTAAAAGTAGTCTTCTATGGAAGAAAAATTTAATTATTCTCCTCTTTGCTTTCTTTCTTCTTCTCCTGGAAAGTTTGAAACCTAAGTTCAGAGTTGCTAAGTAGTCATATTGTCATAGCAACATAAAGTTTTGCTGTCCATCCACTCTGCTGCGCATGCCCCATCTTTACAGATTGTATTGTAAAGCTTCCTCTTCACTCCTGATATGGAGGGTAAATTAGTCTCAAATTTCCAGAGAAAGTAGTAACTAACCTTATTATTGGATGCCCTATTTTGAAGATATATCCTAAAAGAATCATTCAGGAGTGTGTAACAATGACATTTTTCTCCCGATCAGAAGATTTTGTGGCATTGAATGCTGATGCTGGTAGTGTTTTCAAGCATAATCATTTTCCCCTGACCCTCATTTGAGCTCCATTGCAAACAGATGGTTTCTATGCCATTGCCAACAAACAGTGTGTCTTAGGATCATCTCCAGTGTTGTTGTATTGGTATCTGATTCTGTGTCCTACAAACTGATCTTAAATTGAGTTTAGGTATACGTGATGCTTACAATTTTAGAAATTTAAGATCATTAGTGGACTCAGTATTATGGTCTTGCAGGCACTGATGAGGCAGCAGTCATCGAAGTCCTAGCACACCGTACTATTGCCCAGAGGCAGCGCATCAAAGAGGCCTACATACAAGCAGTTGGGAAGGTGAGAGTTTTGAGAGAGCTGTACTCAGAAACAGCAAACAAATTTTAATTTTAAGAAACCAAACCCTCTAGAGGAGACATAAGTAGTGCTGCCAGAATGTTTGTGTCCCCCCTGGCAACACATAACCTCTACATGAAGCCAGAATTAACTGCTTTTTAATTTAAAAGATAATCAGATTTCATAATAGTAGAATTTGTTGAAATTCTGGGAAAGACAGTTGGGCTGTTAATCCGTCTGTTGCTGCCCCACCCTGCAGGACCTGGCTGAGGATTTGTCCTCAGAGCTGAGTGGGAACTTCAGGAGTGTTGTTCTAGGTCTGCTGATGCTGGCACCTGTGTATGATGCCTACGAGCTGAGAAATGCGATGAAGGTCTGTGTGGTTTTTTTTTATCCACTTGTCCTGTCTTTCCTTTTTCCATGAAATCTTCTGAACAGACCAGAACCAACAATTAACTAGTATTGTCTGTGTGGCTAAAGCCTGATTATAGTATGGTCAATCCTGCACACACTGTCCTGCTGCTTTAAATACTCACTAGTTTACCAAATGTGTATTAGGCCAATGCTGAAAATAGTTCTAAAAACACAAGTTTACTTTCGTTTGAATAATATTTGCAACTAGAGTGCCCTTAACTTTTTTATTTGTGAAAAATGGTGTTGGGACTGTGGGCCACAGAAAGGTTTGGGAGAATGGGTAGTATTAAGAGACTGACTTTTTTTTTTTTTGTGGATTTGCGGGTAATAACAATAGTGTAGAAAATCACCTGTGTAGAAATCCTCCCTTTACTGATAACCTTATCTTTTGTACTTGGTGGAAAGCATAACAGCACTTCCTGTCTTCATATCTTGTTTTAACACGTTCATACTATTTCATCACAGGGGGCTGGAACAGAAGAGGCTTGTCTCATTGATATTCTTGCTTCAAGGACAAATGGTGAAATAAAAACCATCAATGCCGTCTTCAAGAAAGGTAGATGTGTCTCTTCTGTGAAAAGAATTTCTGACGTCAGGTCATGGTATATCTCCCCATCCACTGATGCCTATGGGCTGTGTAGGATATCCGATGTTGTGTACCAGTTACTAACCATTATTAGAAAACAGTGGATGGCATAAATTATTCATAAAAGCCATTGCTGGGCTCTGTGTTGTAGTTTGTTTGTCTCTTAGTGCATATAAATTTATCATTATGCTGTAGTGCTTTTTAGTATTGCTTATGTGTACATTTCTTACCGATTATACCAGCATAATTGGTGAATTTCAATCACATCACAATGATTATTAATGGAACCTCATTATTTTAACTTGTCACTTAGAAAGTCTGGCTTCTAACTCCTTAAACACAAAATGATCAATATTCTTAATTTAACGCAGGATCACATGACTGATTTATGTGAAAGTGGTTGCTTATAGTGCAGAAGACCCAGGCCAATGACCTTTTATCTCCTTTGAGCTCATTGTTTTGACTTTAAAGAACTTTAACTGCATGTTTAGTCTGAGAAGCTCTCATGAACCCTACCGTACACTACATGTCCAACACCAAATTATAGACAAATTTACTGATTGACTGGTGACGTAGTTCAACGTGTGGCCAAGATATGATCCTCAGGAGTCTGTGAGAACCAAAACAAAGCTAAAAGGAGAGTGAATATTGTAATTGTATTGGTCAGGTGGACAGAAACACTCTACATGTTGCATTTTGAACTAGGTGACTATTTGTTAAGCGCATTAGCTTTGTAAGCCAGTGTATATAGCCATACACTGTATAGCTATAGTTATGTGGTTGCTGTCTGATTGATTGTTTTGATATTCTGCCTCATATTGGTCAAAATGTAAAATATTTTTGATTACATGCTTACTGTTATAATTTTGTGTGTTTTGTGTTTTTTTTTGTTGGGTTTTTTGTGACAGAATATGGAAAAGGCCTGGAAGACACAGTGTGTGGAGACACATCTGGGATGTTTCAGAGAGTTTTGGTCTCTTTGCTCACAGTAAGCAAACATCAACCCATAACTTCTCTCAGCTTGGGCCACCGTGAATGCTTTTAATGGCACCTTATTAAAGATCATATAAAATTAAAATTCAGTTTGATTCAAAAAAGAATCTAATTCAAGTAAAAACAGAAAGTATTCATCTCCTTCAATCTTCTGGAAAACTTCAGTTTCATTTCCCTTGGGGTTAACTTATAAGAATTATTTTGAAATTCTTTCGGACAAACAAGGTGAGTTGCAAAGTGTTAATGGTCAGTTTGGGGGAAATCTTTTTTCCAACATCCTTTTAAGGAAGAAAAGGAAAAAATAGTCTGTATCATTAAATACCAGTTCTTCTATCTTCGTCTTTTCTTTCACTAGTTTCCCTCTTATTTGTCCCCCACAGTAAATGGTCCTACATTTATTTAATCTGAAGCTAATATGTTTTCCACCTTTCAGGCTGGACGGGATGAAAGTGATAACGTGGACGAGGCCCAGGCTGTTCAAGATGCCAAGGTAAAGGCCTGGGCCTGTAGATGAAAAGGGTGTGTGTAAGTTCTGACTCTCAGTATGATTTTTTATTTATTTATTTATTTTTTTTAATGCTTGTGATTATAGGAAATCTATGAGGCTGGTGAGGCCCGATGGGGAACAGACGAGGTCAAATTCCTCACGGTGCTTTGTGTGAGGAACCGAAACCATCTGATGCGAGGTATTTTTAAAGCATATTGGCAAACATGTTGAAATCTGCAGACCTTATATCCTTTTCTTTATAAGGCTAATGTGCCAGTTGATTGCGCTTTCTTTCACTTAAATGTCCTACAGAAGTCATGTAGGAGAGTCGTTGGGATTTTACTGACCCCTTGTGGGAGTGTTAGAAGCAAACTACATCTTTTTTTTGAGACACGATTCATTCATGTTTTATGTAGTGTCATGACTTTGATAATTAAAAATCAGTGTGTCAGTCAGATGGATTTATTCTTTAATTAGTGACACTTTAATTTACTTGATTGTATTCTACTTCCCCCTCTTATCGTTCCACCTTCAGTGTTCGAGGAGTATCAGAAGATTTCAGGAAGAGACATTGAGGACAGCATTAAGAGGGAGATGTCTGGCTGTCTTGAGGATGTTTTCCTGGCCATAGGTCTGTCTCTTCTGGGACTCCTACCAGTAGATATCAATTGCCACTTTATAGAGATTCAACCCTGTCTAATGCCACATAAAAACTAAAATAAATATTAATGTTTTGAATCTGCTTTTCAACTTTTGTTGAAACTGTGTGATAGGGGTATTGATTTAACGCTGGGAATTATTGAATTTAAGTCCACACTATACAATTGAAGTTAATCTTGTAAAAGCATTGCCACTCAGAAGCTGGGATTTGTTTTTGCTTTGCAGTGAAATGCATGAGGAACAAGCCAGCATTTTTTGCAGAGCGGTTATACAAATCAATGAAGGTAAATATTTCATGATTGTAATGGAGCCACTGTACTGTAATGTGTAGCCATTTATAAATATGAAATTAATGTACATATTATCTATGATTATTATCTATGATATCTATGATTAATGTACATATTGTCTATGATTTTATGAGTAGTGTTATTATCTGATCAATGTAATTATACCTTTTCCTGGAAAAATACATCACAAACATGTTCTCATTACATTTTTCTCACTTCTATACAGCATAGTTTAATATACAGGCAATTAGAGTTAGGGATAAACATAATCACAGTATTTAAAGTACATCAGGAATACAAAGATCAGAATGATGTTATTATACTTTATGATGCATAGTATAAATACAGTTTCTCTCTCTTCTCAGGGGCTTGGTACCACAGATACGGTCCTCATCAGATTAATGGTTGCCAGGGCTGAGATTGACATGTTGGACATTAAGGCGCAGTTCCTGAAGATGTATGGCAAGACTCTCTACTCCTTCATCAAGGTGAGCACCGGATACTAAGGGTGGGGAAATATATTGTAGTCAGCAAAGGCTTTGCAATGCATCAGCTTTGATATAATGATAATTGCAACTCTAAGTTTATGTGATGCTAAATTTAGCTTTGACATGTGATGAGACTGTAATTTATCACTGCCTTCATTTCATTTATTGGCCAAATTTTCATCCTTTAGATGCAAGAATGTTAAGTTATATTACCTGGCTTTTCAAAGGTCTGAAAAAAAAAATCACAGACTTTGTTATAATGTTGGCCTCATGAGCATGGTTGCACTTATTCCCAACACTGATCCTTTGAAGTCTCACAGATCTTTCTCTCAATGTGTAGGGAGACACATCAGGTGACTACCGTAAAATCCTGCTGGAGCTGTGTGGAGGCGAGTAAAAGAAAAATCAGACAGATCAGACATCCAGCTCCATCTTTATTCTGCAGATGATGAGCTTTTTTGTTGATGGCTTCTCTGTATCTCTTCCTTTATTCTTCTATGGCCTTCACATTTCACTGATTGACCACGGTGCCTTGTTTTACTGTTTGTAATACTGATTAAACCAAAGACCAGTGACCTCTTACACATTGCTGTGTTTTTGTTATTGATCATGTGTTAAGGATTAATTTATGGTATTAGTTAGAGAGAGAGATCTCTGCTTTCCACATCTTAAATAACATAAAGGACAAATGTTATTGGCCTCAAGCTCCTGCTCTTGTTATAGCTCAACGTTTTCATCACTGTCCAGTCAGTGAAGTCCATTTGCTTAATTGGTTGCATTCCTCATTTGTTGAGTCAGCCCTGCATCATTTGACTCAATTACATTAACAGGATGCTAGCCTTATTTGGGGAGGCAGTAAAGTGGGCTCTAATCAAGTTATGGAGGACGTTTCATAGCTCATACACACTTACAGCTCCATCACAGAGCCATAAGCATTGGAAGTAATGTGTAGCGGTTATACTCGCAGTGAGCACTAGGTGGAAGCAAGATAACTTCCCGCAAAGTTTGTAGCAAAGCTGGAGATGAATGTGAGTGTTGGTGTGTGGGTCAGCGCTCAATGTCATGTTTTTCATTAACCTACAAAAAATGACTTATGCAGTTTTTTTTCTCAGCAAAAGTCCATATAGCAAGTTCTTCCACTATCCTTGTGTAAAATGAGCTTAACTCCTCTCTACTGAACTGTTGAAAACAGATTTTACTTTAAATCCAGTTCAGACTTTATAGCAAAATACTCACACACTCTGTGTGGTGTAAACCCAAAGAAGAAACATCACAAAAACCCTCATTAAACTGATTGTTCACTGCATGAGACAGACAAACGACTCCAACCATGTATGTCTTTCTACAGGGGGCTGCCACCCTCTGCAGCCATCTGGTAAAAGCCCCATTTAGTTTTTCAGAGTATTCACAGCTGTTCAGGGGACCAGAGAGACTGAAATACTGTCCCAGTTGCATATTGTTTTTTGTCTCTTTTATCAATGTTTGAAGGAACTTTAGTCAATGTTTTTAAAATATTTTTTTTTAAATTACAATATAAAGGAGAATAGTATTATTAGTGTATCATTCAAAGGAAGTGCATTCAAACTTTTTTTTTTAGATAGATGCCTCTTTTACAGTCAGAATAAATCTTTTTACAAGCACCTTGATTTATTTGAATTCATGGTGTGAAGCCAATTCATGACACACAGAGGATTTTTTTCATCGTGTATTATAAAATATGATGTAATTAAAGTAAACACCATTTAAAAAGGCCATTTAAAAAGAACATTTCCGTAGGTCTAAAATAAATCATGTTGATGAACCAGACCTGTGACAGAAATCACTTTCTCTGGCAGTTTATACCTGATGCGAGGATTGCAGAGCTAAGGTTTAGGTTCTTTAAATGTCTAATTTTATATGTCTGTACACTCGCTTTTAACTTTTGATTAAAACAACAACATGTTCTTTTAGGTTTGAGACGTGCAGAAAATCCTTGATCAATGTAAGAGAGCCCTAGCAGGTGTTATAACCAAAGCAGTGTAAGTCAAAGACAGCAAATGAGAACCGAACTATATAATTCAAGCAAAGTACTAAACATAAGGTCACAGTGGGAGACAGTTTTGTCATATGTATTTGCACATCTTCATGAATGCCCCTTAATAATACTAATTAGGTAAATCAACAAAATACTGCAAATATCACAATGAAAATGGAAGTAACATGCATTACAGAAGCAGACTTGTCCTAATGCACACTGTACAATAAGCCCCCCCAACTGCTGACATACTGTATGTAGGCGGTAACTTGAAATAAGCTGAGATATAACAGCAGATAATGAAATGATCAGCTATTTTACAGTCAAGTCAAAGGAATGCAACGTTTGATTTTTTTTATTTTGTGAAATATTTAACATGTTCTGCAGTGACTGATTTTGATCATTTATTTCTCTTATTATCATGTATGAGAACTCTGGACCAGGACATTTTGACACAAGCTCTCTCAAATGATTAGATGGAGAGAGAATAAATAATAATGCTGAATTATCATCCAGTGTCATGTCTATCCGCATAACTTAAAATCAGTTTTTACTTTAGTTAAACCACTGTTTACAAGACCTCATGTCCACACTTTATTTAACTGCTTTCAACACAAGATAGTGTGAAAACATTATGTAGAGAGACTGATGCAAGATCGATACCACAGTTTGTGCAGTATGAAGCTACAACCAGAAGACAATTACCTTAAAAAACTTCTAGCCTGCTTCTTTCTTTAGGTAACACGATCCAACTTTTATATCTCAATTATTTAGTTTTTCCCAAAAACCAAAGTGACTTTTCATCACAAAGTCAAGCAGAGAAGGAACAGACTGCCTCATTTTAATTGCTCTCAAACCCACTCACCCCCCCCCCCCCCCCAATTTGCAGCAAGACTGCTGACAACTGAGGAGAGTCTGGGGTTGCTGGGTTTCTGTCTGAAACATGATCACAAAGGGATCATTCAGGTAGTAGAATATGTGACAAGATCTACAGGATGAAACCCATCCATCAAGGCATTTTTGCAGGGTGGGCAGGGCATGTGGAAGGCAGACAAACTGCGAAGATAGCATCAGACAGAGGACAAGCCTTTTGTTCTTATCACAGGGGACAGCGGAGCAAATACTGAAACTCTGAGCCATTGAAAAGCAAATGTTAACCTTCACGAAATCGGCTGCAGAAATGGTAAAGGTGAATGTGACAACTGATGAGCCCAGAGCCATATATCAAAGACAGTGATTATGAAGAACATGCAGAGGATGACAAGCAGCATCAAAACACGTGGAGCAAATGGGTGTTTCTTTTTTTGTGTGTCGGACTCAGTGTTCTTGTACTGTGTTTTGTTCAGGATACATATCTGGCTGAAGGAATTGGATAAATGATTTCCAAGTGGCACAAAAAAGCACACATCACACTGACTTCACATTTAGAGCAATATGGTAAACAAATGTTAAGTTTTGGGTCCCTAAGACTTTCCTGGTAGTGTGCATGAGAACAGTTAGATAAATAGATAATTCAGCAAAATATATAGATAAAAAATAGATATGACAAATAAGTAATAGCAATGTATGAAGAGCAAAGTACTGCCAGTCATCTCATTCA